>FR990125.1:9303311-9928311 GCA_905404295.2 Ochlodes sylvanus | reverse complement strand
CTCGTATTGAACCTCGTACTCGTAATGCAAGAGTAAATGACTTACCAACAGCAAATACGTGTATAATATAGTTCATTACTAATGCTATCTATAATGTATCTATCGATTCTAAATTACCAAACTGCGACATGAAGTTCGACTACTCCGAAAATACGAGTAGATGTTTAAAGTCGACAAGTTACAACAACTGTAGGGTTTTTTCTTTCCTATCCTTTTATCCTTTCCTAACCCTTACCCACTCCTGTGACAATAGTAAAAGATGGTAGAATAATATAAATACTGACCCTTTGTCTTGCTTTTTCGTTTAAGAAACCAGAAACAAGTTTAAATATTATTTCTATCCCGGATGGTACATTCATGTGATGACTGCCTTTTAAGCGGAGAGGTAGTGACTCCTGAAATCGTGAACAAGCACAGTCATCAATAATGTGGATTATTTTGCTAGCGGTTATTAATTTTGGGTCGAGGAAGGCATTTTTACATTATGGTTACATACGGTTACGGTTGAAGACATTTATTTCGTTTAATTAACGTAAAAATAAAACAAACGTTTTTTCGTGTCATGCACATTTTTTGTATTCATGGGCTGTGTCATGAGATAGCAGTTTTTATACAAACTTTGTTTAACTTATGATAAAACTGATGTTTAAGTGGTCACTATCGCGAAAGGACATCAGTAACATCTGAAGCATTAGCTGTGCGTTGCTGGGCAAAAAATAAGTGGGCAGACTCGTTCTTTCCGGGTGTCCATCACTACGAACATAATACGTAAAAAACATTTCATGGCCGATTTTAAGAGAAGGGTAACGGTTACTACGGAACGACTTTAAATACTTATGGTATAATACCTGACTGACAGCCACGAACTTCTTCAGCAAGCTAGGATTGATCTGTGTAAAATGCCTTAGAGTTACGCCGCTGTAGTCCACCATGATCTTTGTACCCAAAACAGTGGCTACATCATCCTCGTTGACTAGAATCTGAAAAATTAAAACTATTAAAAGTAAATAATAAACGAAAATTGCCTTTGTAAGCGCTTATCATCATCATCATGTCAGCCTTTATCTATACAGTGCTGGACATAGGACTTGCGATATTACCAGAGCGTGCTACAATAAGCGCTTATGTTCGTCATGAAAAAAGTATTTTTGGCAACTGGATCCCCTAGTTTAAGTTTAAGAATGTGGCTGAAATATACGTATGCAATAAAATTCAAATTGATAAATACAACTACTAATACTGACAACTACTAACTGGACTACGAGTATTACTAACAATAACTAAAGGGACTAACTTTCACTAACAGTCCCTGTCCTAGTCCTTTGAAGTTACTAACAAACTAGGCAGCTAATGTTCTAACACCGTCTCCTAACCGGGCTAACTATCCCAGTCTCCATTCGAGTAATGTTCTAAGTCGGTCATAGTTCTGTTATCATGGGCGGCAGCAGGTGGTGCTGCATGCTCATTTGCTACCTTAATTCGATAAAAAAACTAGTATTTACTAACGCAATAGAAACCTAAACAAATATTTTTGGAATTTTAGTTCGTCATCTTGTCGGTTTTTCTGCATGGCAACAAAATAATGAGTATGGGCAAAATAGTGAGCAACTTTGAAGATGAAGTAAGTATTTTTTTTATTATGCTGTTGGTTGGTTGTATTATTTGATTAAGTATAACGAAAATTAATTAAGTTCGTTTCAAGTAAATACTTAAGTTTGTATACCTGCACTAAATAGTACAAAATGCACATGATATCCGCTACATTATTCTTTTCTGGATCATACTCCCCAGCTCGTATAAGTATGATGCGAGGATGTAATTTGGTTCTAGATTGTGGTAGGATTAAACATGTTCTGAAAACAAAGATAATTTCACAGTAAATAATTATATACTTATTGTTCTTATTCGATCTTATCGAGTGTTTAATTTGGTAGTTTCATGTATTTTACGCATGTATGCATATATTACAGACTAAATTCGTATAGGTACAATGAGCATTACTGAGTACTGACCTACTGACTAACTTCTTCAAGTGGAAAAGAAAAGTAATGAATCAAATATTCCACAGTTTCCATGCACCTTATAATTATGAACATCCCACCACATGAATGACGCGGTTTGCTTCGTCGTTCGTTAGCATAGCGCGAAGGACTAGAATTAGCTAGCCCACGTCGACATTCCGGCGTGTTTTTCATATGGAAATCTTCAAGATAAGTGCGCCTTTGTATATATTTTGTGGTACATGTTTGTGGTGATTTTTGAGGTAGCATCGAAGTTATAAACTGCGACGTCTGCGACCCCTTAAAATTGATTCAACCATCCTTAAAATGAGATCTTACAATCAATCTTCTTATACATATAAAAATAAATCGCTAATTTTGTTGCTAAGCACAAATCTCAAGAACAGCTGCACCGATTTCGCTAATTCTTTTTTTATAATATTCCTTAAAGTACGAGGATGGTTCTTACGGAGAGAAAAATTTAAAAAATTGCCTGAAAAAGTCTTAACAACAACACTTTTCTATATTCCCATACAAAAGATTCGTAATAGTACTTAAAAGTCAATTTGAACTTTAATACCATACCATAAAGTTTAAGTGTTAGTGGAGGGGTTCCGGGAAGGTGTCCCAAATAGCAGAATAAGTATTAAAAAAAATAAACAATTAAAGAATCGACTGTTAGTCGGTACGAAGTTCACCGGGTCAGCTAGTATAAAATAAAATTTGCTATACTTACCCAAGTTTAAAGAACTCCAAGAAGTCAGGCTCAGTTGGTTTCATTCGTAATGTTACATCAGCAGCGGTTGTTCGGAGGCTGTAGTAAAGGTCCAGTTTAGTCTTGACACGCTCTAAGCTAAACTTGCAGCCTCTTAGAATCGAAACCAACCATTGGTCATCTGAAAAATACATAAATTTGCTTGAAACAAAGGTGTAAAAAGGATCTATACAAGGTGATTCGTAAGATACTTGGGATATTAATAGGAGGTACTCAGTATTCGATTCTCAATCCAAATATGTAATTAAAATGGGCGCTTAAAATTTAACGTAATTATCCATTACAAACCCATAATGTAGACATACTGAGCGCGCGGTATAAACTACTCCACTAAAGGTCATTAACCCGGCCGCTTGGCTGCCGGCGGGTCGGTCGTAGTACCTACACAGCTGTTCGCCATACATTCCGTGTATTTTTAGATAATTTTGATTGCCATTTTTGAAATAATTAGAATTTTGACTTTATATTTTTAATCCTTAACTATGACCATGTTCTTTCATGTCCTCGAGTATGTGAAGTGAATTAAAAATCACCCAGTATATTAATATAGGTCCATTTTACACCTTTTTCTTTCGAGGCGTGCAAATTAACGAATCATAATATAGGCACATGCTTTGTATGCATGCGTTCATCCTGTGATCGACCGAGCGCCGAGCGGACGCAATCGGTAGGAGGGTGGGGATAGATGTGTCGTTAACGTAAGATACCAGTAGTTAAGCCATGTCCAACGCCGTCGGTTGGCAGAAAAACAAAACTTCCGACACTTGGATTGACCACTAAAGCCTCTATTCATCCGCACATAACCAGCACGCTGAAGTTTGCTCGAGGTGAGATTCGTGCCCTGGAGTGGGCCATTAATAGGTCGAAGTCAAAGTTATGTTATACAAAATTACGCACGTATTGAAAGTTATGTCTGGATATTGTGTGGTTTCCATAGCCAGGTCGTGAAGATGTCAAGTAAAGCAAAATGATTACTGTTTTATAACTATGATTATTGTCGTTTTTTTAGGTGTTTTTAGAGTGCACTGAGCATTTGCCTATATCACGAAATCATGTAAACAAGTTTTACGACATCCTTCAAAACTTTGGCTTAGTGGCGACTATAGCCCCTGCCCCAGTCTTGATACCTAGTAACGAACTGACCGACTATCTTGTTCTGTGTCGGTCATACTTGTCATGGGCGGCAGCTGAAGGGTGTTGCTGTTGCTGCATGCAATTATAAGTTCATAAAAATAATTGCTTTCGTAATTATCTTGAAAGCCACAAACAGCAAAATATAATTTATCTTTATCCAATTTAATTTATGATTAAACAACAAATTGTTACAAAATAATTTCCTCGTGTTGTAATTATTTGCCGCTAATCTCTGATATGCAAGTAAGTACTAGCCATTAAATATTACAGACATGTCGTGTGTCAGAATTAATAAATTATTCTGATAAAATGGGTTATTTATCACGATTGTAAATATTTATTCAAAATGTATTTGCATAAATATAGATACGAAGTATTTTTAATTATAGTTTATAAATCCAGATTTATTTTTTACTTTTAATAGATTTTACATAATACATACAATGCACAGTGAATGCAAACTATGGAATTAACTTCTTTATTTATAATATTATTATTTTTTAATTTGAATTTTTCATGTACACCTTAAACTACAAAGGAAACATTATAGGTAATATTTTACATAGGTCCTGTTTATTTCCTAAAGAAATCTCTTCCAGCAGACCCAGGAATGGAAAGATTCAATTTAGTTTGCACAATCTTGGAAAATATATGTATAATAAATAAGGAATAGATATGATACATATATTTTGTTTAATACATGCTGTAATAAATAAAATGATAAAATAAATATTCCTTCTAAAATATTTCCGAAAAAGGTGTTCAAAAAGTTTACCTTCAGGGCCGGCGTTACATTGGCAACTCCCCTGATGTTGTTCGTGTCCATAAGTGACGCTGACGATGAGCACTTACCACCAAGTTACTCGTCTGCTTCTCCGTCACTTTCGTCAGCCCATCTAGCCATAAAAAAACAAACTTACGCCAGCTTTGCCTTAAAACCTTTAATCAGCCACTAGCGTCCATAACTAACCGTGTGTATTTTAATACGTTCTATTCATTAATTTCATATTTCTAGATTTATATTTCATTATCATAGAACTTAGATAATAAATACCTAATATATTTTACCAGTCTCTTTCAATTCAATGAATTCACTAGGTAAGCCTTTGTAATAACGAATGAGTAATGGTATACTCATATCTCATATCATATCTTGTTATATCATGATAAACATAAACAATTGAAATCATATATTATATCACTTTACGCATATACTTGGAATATTAGCAGGATTTATATAAGCTTGTTTTTCAGTCGTTTATTTCATATTTAACAAAATAGGTTTGTGAATTTCTGTAGACCAGGGTAGAAGCTTTTGAAAATGAAAAAAGTGAAAAAAATTGGAATGAAACACATTGTAAAAGAAAAAGAATATAAGGAAAATGAAAGGAAAAATAAATTACGGGCGATCTGAGGTCGGGAAGGGGGGGAGGGGGTGTTTAAGGGTAAAAAAACGGTTTATCTCGATTTCCGGTAAAACTACAAGTAAGATGCTTTAATTTTCTTTATTATATGTATTTGTATGTATGTGTACACACTTTATGTATACAATTTAGCATTCTGCGCTACTCTATAATATATTAACTAAGTAGGTACCTATACTAAACCCCACACTCGAACCTACTTTAATATTATTATTAAAAAAAGTATGTACAATGTTAATGCTTCGCTTATTAATATACATGGCTTGGCTTAGCTTCGACCCATCGATGGCCCACTACTGAGCACGGGTCTCTTTTCATACCTGAGGAGGCCTAGAGCATACTCCACCACGCTGCTCCAGTGCGGATTGGTGGAGGGGTTAGTGGCCAACCCAAGTGTCGGAAATTTTTAAGCCACCCGAAGGTATCCGACATGGCTTAACGACTGCTACCAAATGGTAACAACCGGGACCAACGGCTTTACGTGCCCTCCGAAGCATGGAAGCGCTCAAGAAATTTTGTCACTAGCCGTCACCCATCCAACTACCAATCGCGCCCGCTGTTGCTAACTCGACGCAAGCCGCCGTACTATGAGCGTGACAGAAGGGGTCAGTTAGGTCTAGATATTTAGTATGATATTTAGTATCAATTAAACCACGTCTGTACTCTCACACGGTATATTGAGACTAACTTATAATAACACGTTCTCTCTTAGCTACGGTTATGTTTACATTCTACCACTTAACGCTATAAGAATAAGGGTTCGGCTGTCACGGCCTTCCTGCGCCCAGGATTCGCTCTCGAATCCTATCTATCTCATCCAGCCACCCGTCATCAGATTACCTGTAAATCAGAATCATGTTAACTCACATCTCGTTACTAAGCTAGTTTAAGTGCCCACTTTTGGCAAATTTTTATTTCTGGTATCTATGGAGCTTTTATTATTTGTTTCGTTGTTTTTAGTCGACAAGGCCTGTGTTACTTTGCACACCACCTTATCTAATTTTCACTCTATGGTGATCGACAAGGCCTGTGCTTATATTTGCACTACCTTATCTAATTTCAACTCTTCGATCAAGGCCTGTGCTTATTTTTGCACTACCTTATCTCATTTTAGCTCCCTCATATACTTTACTCATTTTTGTTGCGGTCCCTGCTCACTTATCTCATAAGTAGCTTGCGCCATTTTTTTTTATTAGTTTTTATTGCGGTCCCCGCTCACTTAACAAATAAGTAGCTACGCCATTTTATGTTTATTGTTTAGTTTGTTTGCGGTCCTAGCCCACTTACCTTGTAAGTAGCTCGCGCTATCTCTGTAGCTACATATATTATTAATTCGCGGTCCTAGCACTCTTATTCATAAGATGCTCGCGCACTGCACATTCAATATTCTTATTTTTAATTCGCGGTCCTAGCACTCTTATTCTTAAGATGCTCGCGCACATTTCACATTGTTATTTTAGCGATCCCAGCGCACTTAAAAAGCCGCTTACGCCCTTTGATATTATTTTATATATATTTTTTTTTTATTTTAGCGATCCCAGCGCACTTAAAAAGCCGCTTACGCCCTTTGATATTATTTCATACTTACGAATTATGTTTTTTTTTTATATTTATGAATTGGCTGTGGCTGTCACGGCATCTTCCGCAGCCTCTCGGTTCCACAATCGAACCCTGTCTTTAGGTACTATTTGAAATGTCTTCTTTGCTAAAATTTTTACTTTGTATCTATCTCTCGGCAAACAGTTTTCTATTGTGTATGGTCCATTATATCTCGGATCTAGTTTGCCCAAACGTGTTCGCTGACTCAGAACATAGACAACATCGCTTTCTTTCAATTGCATATTATTACGTCGCATTCTGTCGAACCTTTGTTTTGTTTTCAGAGCGCTATTTCTCAACCTCTCTTCCGCAGTTATTTTTAAATGTTGTATATCAATGTTTGATTCAATTACTGGGAGTCCTTTATTTAATTGGCTTATGGCTGGCACTTCTGAACGTATCCCAGTGAGTAGTTCTATTGGGGTACAACCAATTGTTTTCTGAAATGTCGTATTCAACGTTAATTGAATTTTACTAATGACGCTTGTCCATCCTGCCCCGCGACTCACTTCACAGGCGAGTAAGTTTAATACAGTGGAAACATATCGCTCTGCTTGCCCATTAGCTCTACTTGCTCCAGTAGCAATAAAGTGGATTTGTATGTCCATTCTTTTCAATAGTTCTTTTGTTTGTCGACTCGCAAAGTTTGTTCCTTTATGCTTAGTAGTACTACCAAACAAACTGAGTTGTGGTTCGAGGGCTCTCACTAGCTCAGTACCGGTCAGATTTTCCATAGGTACTAATATTGTGAATTTAGTGTTGGCATCGACCAATACCAGTAGGTATCTATAGCGATCATTGGCTGTTCCAAACGGCTCTGTACAATCACCGTGTACAGTATGAAATGGTATTGGGAGTTTTTCAATCTTCTTTCAATCAAGCCTTGCTTTGGTCCACTTGGTCGTTTGGCCGATAGGCATATGATACAATGACCGACGTATTTTCGCACGAAAGGTGTCATTCCAGGAAACCAGTATTTCGTTCGCATTGATTCAAGAGTCTTATCTACTCCGATATGACACTGTTCATCGTGAAACGTCTTAGTTAAATTGAATCGAGCCGCCGCAGGCACATAGTACCTTAATTTTATTTTTTTATTTTCTTCAAATACTCTCATCAAAATGCCATTTAGTATTGTATACTCTTTCAAACTATCAGGATTTTCTTCAATTTTTCTTTTTATTTCAATCACATCTCGATCTTGACATAGTGTACTGAAATAACAAGCTTTTCCTAACCTATCCAATTGGTCATCAATTGAAGGCACTGGATATCTGTCTTTTATAGTTATTCGGTTCAAAGCACGATAATCCACACATAATCTATTGCTTCCATCTTTCTTTCTAACTAAAATAACTGGTGACGCATAAGGTGAAGTGGATTCTCTTATAATGTTATGGCGCAAAAGTTCGGTAACAATCGTTCGTACTATTTCTCGCTCGCTGACCGACATCCGATATGGGTGGTAAACAACGGGTTCTTTGTAGTCCTTATAACCATTTTAGCTGAGTTTATTTCACGGATGTTATTATTAGGCGCTATGAACTTGAGTGTTTCTGTAGCAGTTTTTTTCAGGTCGGCTTGAGTGTGACTCGGTACACTACCCAAAGTGTTTCGTATCAAGTCATCCTGCCATTCCTGTTCACTGTTGTACATACCCTGCCGTTGCTGTTCACGTCCTTCGGTTGCTCTCTGGTTCGACTCTCTGCTTTGTCCAACAGTTCTCGGCCATATGTCCTTTCTTATGACAAAATTTGCACCAATTATCTTGCTTAGAAAAGTTCTTACTTGTGTGAGGTGTTAGGTTTTCTTCCATTGTTATAGCAGGGAGTTGGGTTGGTAATTTATGTAAACTAGTAAGACAATCACGTTGTAGATGTCCCATTCTGTTACACCGATGACATCGTTTTCCAGCTGACATAATCCTCGGTCTCTTTGATGTAGACGGTAAGGACTCTTCTCTATCATACATATGAAAATCAGATGATGAAGCCTTTGGTATGATTGGTAACGGAATGTAGCGGGCTAATTTTTGGAACAATCCAATTACTGTTTCGGCACTGCTTGCGATGGATTTAGCATGAGGGTCTGTGATACCTCCGGTTATTAATTCCAATATTTCACTTTCTTGGAACTGTAGCCTCAATTGTTTTAGAATTCTATGCTTCTTTGCTGCGTAAATAGAAACAGTAGAGTATTGTTCGCTCGTCATGTTCGCGGCAATTTTAAAATCGCGGTACAGATCTCGACACTTCGGAAATGTGGTCTGAAGATCCTCCTTCAATGCAGGCCAAGTTCTCTGTACAGGTGTCCACTCTCTATATAAATCTCGAGCTAGTCCAGCTAAAAATGGCACACATCTGGCAATGGTCTCCACGTCGTCCCAGTTGTGCTTCAATGCTAAAGTGTCTACTTGTGCGCACCATTCACTCGCTTCAATTGCGCCAACATTAGGGTCGAAAGTTGGTAAAGCTATAGCCTTGCTAGTGCTCATTTCCACACTAAGTTCAGGTTCAATCACACTTGGTTCACTTATATGTACACTTGATCCAGTTCCACCACTCTTATCTGGTTCACTTAACACTAATTGTTCACGCAAAACCATTTTTGGTATTTGTCTCTCACTTAACACTGATTGTTTAATTTTTCGCTCACTATTAAATCTTTTCATATTTTCTATTGTTTATTTTTCAGTCTGTGGGGTAGGTATTTGTACAAAAGATATGCGAATCCCACTTCTGATGACAGAAGGGGTCAGTTAGGTCTAGATATTTAGTATGATATTTAGTATCAATTAAACCACGTCTGTACTCTCACACGGTATATTGAGACTAACTTATAATAACACGTTCTCTCTTAGCTACGGTTATGTTTACATTCTACCACTTAACGCTATAAGAATAAGGGTTCGGCTGTCAAGCGCTTCTATAAATTAAAAGTAAAAAACTTCATATACATAATATAGGTATGTATATCATATGTCACAATGCAGTAGATATATTATTTTAGAGATGCGATCAATTAGGTACATTGATAACGCTTATCAACGAGATAACGTTTCCAACTAAATAATCTAAGTCCCTAAATAGGTTGCACTTTGTTTTTACAAATTGGATAAAATAGGATAAATATTATTTCTTTACTAAGGCCCCAGTTAGACGACGAGATAGTTTTTGCGCGGCCGCAAAATAATTATTGTGGGGGCAGCTTTTAAATAAATCAATAATAGGGTACAGTAAATAATTTAGTATCATTATTATTTAATGTAATACTAGTTTTTGACCGTAGCTTTGCCACTTAGCAATGATGTCTTTGGTAACGACATCATTTTTTGTCGTTACGACAACCCAACGTCAAGAAATCACAGCAATCGTTATATTCACAGGTAAAACTCTTTCATCCAATACATCCCCTGCTTATCGACATTTTGTCATTATGATATCGTACAGTCGTGGCACATTTGAATAGACACTTACATGTTGTAAGTACAGTAAAATAAATGTTAAGTATACGTACTTATTTAGATTATCTTATGTTTAAATTCCTGTTGATGTAGACATAAATATTCATGGAAGGTATATACCAATATACCTATATACATCTACCAAATAAAACGACTGACAGAGACACACAATCTGAATCAGCGGACCTAAAAGCATGAAACTTTTGTACAAGTTGTCCTTGAGTAAATGGGAGTTTTATTAATAAATTTTTGAAAATTCATCCCCTGAAAGAACACAATAGACGAGGGCACCAAGACGAGGGGTAAAAGTTTGTATAAATATAAAGAAAGTCTTCCGATTTACTCCAATATTTGCGAAGACACGGGCCCTATTAGAATATCTCTTTAGGAGAATTAAACTGACCAAAATCTTAGTATTTATGCCTACCTATTCATTCAAGTAGACCTGTTAACTAAGATGATAAAATATGGTTAAAACCTCGATGTTTCGATATTTGTGTTCTCGTTGTATTTAAGAGAAATATTAATTTTATTTATAACGTAACCCGTTATTGGTCCCTTTCGCTATGCACAAGTGTTTCACATTTCTACCGCAGAAATTTGCAAACACGCGTACAACAGCTGAACGTAGCAAACACAAGACTTAATTGTCACACAAGAAATATTAATGGTGATTAATAACTACCCCAAGTAAGTAACTATCCCAAAGTCATCACTGCAGTCTTGCCACAACGTATTTTTCTTTAATTGCCGACAAACGAGCACACTTATGTAAATAGGTGATCATTTTAACCCCAAAGGTATCCCAATCCACCAACAACAAAGCGAGAAAACCACAACAACTACGCGATCCTGATGTTAAGCCAGGCACTCACCACCAACAATCCATTCACCATTTACGTGTATCATCGATATTAAAAAGACCCTAAAGAAATTGTTAATTAAATAATGAAATGGTAATAACTTGAATATTACCTGTTCTAGCTCTCAAGTGTGGCTGTTTCGCGATCCATTCTTTCAAATGGCGTAAGTCGTTGTCGGTTTCATTTGGATTCTCGTTCAGCTCATTTTTGGCAATTTTTGCCAAATCTGGAGATAATTGACGAATCATGGCCGTGGTCTTAAATCCGGTGCAGCTAGGTTAAAATTCTACAACAAATGCATCTTTTATTTTAAGCAAATTTTACGGTTTATATCATGGCAATAAAATAACTTTATAGTATAAATACAAATACCTACAAGATGTTTAGAATAAAATGCGCACAATCTCCGTCCACTAGCGATGCCGGTTCAGCCAGTACTATCACACTATCAGTAGGTACATATACCTACACCATACATTATCGATACCAGAGTTGATGTATCGCGTGCGCGTCACCAACCTATTGTAAACTGCCATTTGCGCTAATCTACATTTCAGAATAAAAATTAAAAAGAACAAAAAACTTAAAATATTTTCAAGAAAATTAAGTGTAGTATTCTTGAATATGAATCTGGACGCCGAAATTCAAGTGCCTACGTTTCATGTAACAGCAATGTTGCATTTAAATCATTTGTGTTCGAGGTGTAAGGTGCGTCATCCATCCTTGAGCCAAATCGTCCTTCAACGATTGAGGTGCACCCTGTTGAGCAACGATGGAGACAATGGCAAATGATCAAATCCGTTGGAAGTCGCTAGGTCCTGGATACCAAGTTTAGTCCTAGCGGCATTCATGGAGTAGAGTATTCTTAACCGCCTGGATAGCTATGGTTCTGCTTCTAGAATCGACGAGAAAAGTGTTTGGGTTGCAGAGTAAGATAGGCAATAATACATAGATAAGTGGGTTCTTCATTTTTCTTTTGGTGGAATACGTCGATGATACCTTTGGTGTTTTGGTATTACTGACGTTCATGAATAGTCATCACTGCTTACCATTAGGTGGTACGTATGCTGGTTTGTCAATAAATTTGCATTATTAAGTAGTAATATACATATATTACCGAGACAACCCTGAAGATCTATTCTAAATATAAAATATTCGTTGAAAAGCAATTAATAATTTCGGAGTCCCTTGTTATCCAAACTTGCTAACAAAGAAAGCAATGAACTTTATTTCTTTATAATATCAGTAATAGACGATTGTATGCTTCTTCTTGACTGTCGTATCGCTCTTGTCGGAGCTGTCGGTCACGTCCCAAGAAAAGGTAATGAGCTGAAAGGTTCTTGGCGGGGGCCTTTCCATGCCTCCAGACGTAAATCCGTAATCATGGATTGGGAAAATGCACCAGATGAAATTGTAATCTGTAAACGAATTTACATTTTGTTTATCTCTGTTAATTCCTATCCAAATGTTAATCCAAATTACCTTGCGAAAATTCTAGAAATTGTGTAAGGAAACTACGCAATAAAAGAAATATGCACAAAAAAATCACAATTTATTAGTGAACTAATTCTTTAAGTTATAAATATTAACATCCACGTGTTACACAACTTATTTGGCAAAATTAAACATTTCTTTTACCATCAACATCACAACCATACAATATTATAGTTTTTTATGAAAGCATAGGATACTAAATTAATTATTCTTAAATTTAATCGAAGTCAAGTTGTTTGAATGATCCTTGAATACCAAACGTTGTGTTGATTGAGCCAGCCTGGGAATCGGCCAATCTCTTTGATTCCACAGTTCCATACTGCAAATCTTCTTCAAGCCATTCATAGTACTGTTGATATTTCATTTTCCAGTAATCTGTTAAATGAAGTTTAATTAAGTCAATTAATGTTTATAATTACCTATTCAAGAGAACTATTACACACCTTATATTTACCGTCTGTATGAATGAATATTGTAGAATTATTTTATTACAGACGCACGGTATAATTTTTTACTATCCAAATTATTTAAAATGTTGTAAAGAATGGTCATGTTCACTACGAAAATAAATAATCGTTGCTTCAAATGAATTTCATACCTAATATACGTGACAGCCGAACCCTTATTCTTATAGCGTTAAGTGGTAGAATGTAAACATAACCGTAGCTAAGAGAGAACGTGTTATTATAAGTTAGTCTCAATATACCGTGTGAGAGTACAGACGTGGTTTAATTGATACTAAATATCATACTAAATATCTAGACCTAACTGACCCCTTCTGTCATCAGAAGTGGGATTCGCATATCTTTTGTACAAATACCTACCCCACAGACTGAAAAATAAACAATAGAAAATATGAAAAGATTTAATAGTGAGCGAAAAATTAAACAATCAGTGTTAAGTGAGAGACAAATACCAAAAATGGTTTTGCGTGAACAATTAGTGTTAAGTGAACCAGATAAGAGTGGTGGAACTGGATCAAGTGTACATATAAGTGAACCAAGTGTGATTGAACCTGAACTTAGTGTGGAAATGAGCACTAGCAAGGCTATAGCTTTACCAACTTTCGACCCTAATGTTGGCGCAATTGAAGCGAGTGAATGGTGCGCACAAGTAGACACTTTAGCATTGAAGCACAACTGGGACGACGTGGAGACCATTGCCAGATGTGTGCCATTTTTAGCTGGACTAGCTCGAGATTTATATAGAGAGTGGACACCTGTACAGAGAACTTGGTCTGCATTGAAGGAGGATCTTCAGACCACATTTCCGAAGTGTCGAGATCTGTACCGTGATTTTAAAATTGCCGCGAACATGACGAGCGAACAATACTCTACTGTTTCTATTTACGCAGCAAAGAAGCATAGAATTCTAAAACAATTGAGGCTACAGTTCCAAGAAAGTGAAATATTGGAATTAATAACCGGAGGTATCACAGACCCTCATGCTAAATCCATCGCAAGCAGTGCCGAAACAGTAATTGGATTGTTCCAAAAATTAGCCCGCTACATTCCGTTACCAATCATACCAAAGGCTTCATCATCTGATTTTCATATGTATGATAGAGAAGAGTCCTTACCGTCTACATCAAAGAAACCGAGGATTATGTCAGCAGGAAAACGATGTCATCGGTGTAACAGAATGGGACATCTACAACGTGATTGTCTTACTAGTTTACATAAATTACCAACCCAACTCCCTGCAATAACGATGGAAGAAAACCTAACACCTCACACAAGTAAGAAGTTTTCTAAGCAAGATAATTGGTGCAAATTTTGTCATAAGAAAGGACATATGGCCGAGAACTGTTGGACAAAGCAGAGAGTCGAACCAGAGAGCAACCGAAGGACGTGAACAGCAACGGCAGGGTATGTACAACAGTGAACAGCAACGGCAGGGTATGTACAACAGCTGTTATTATTAATGGAACACTCATTCATATTGTAATGTCATTCATATTGTAAGTCATGTTCCTTAATGAAAGAAACTATAGCGCATTCTTTAGGGCTTCATCGACAGTCTTCTATGCTCTATATTTGTGGACTATCTAATGAGATCATTACAGCAAATGAGAAAACAAACGTAATCGTCCAATTAGAAAACATAGCATTTGAAACTACTTTCCATATAGTTCAAGACAAAGAAATCCGATACGACGCTATTGTAGGTAGAGACGCAATAAGTATCAATGACATTATGTTTATCACAACTTTTTGGGCGGCACCATAATTCAACGTCGTTCCCAAATAAATAACTGTGAGATTGTTTATACCATAGACGACTTGATACGAAACACTTTGGGTAGTGTAACGAGTCACACTCAAGCCGACCTGAAAAAACTGCTACAGAAACACTCAAGCCTCATAGCGTCAAATAATAACATCCGTGAAATAAACTCAGCTAAAATGGTTATAAGGACTACAAAGAACCCGTTATTTACCACCCATATCGGATGTCGGTCAGCGAGCGAGAAATAGTATGAACGATTGTTACCGAACTTTTGAGCCATAACATTATAAGAGAATCCACTTCACCTTATGCGTCACCAGTTATTTTAGTTAGAAAGAAAGATGGAAGCAATAGATTATGTGTGGATTATCGTGCTTTGAACCGAATAACTATAAAAGACAGATATCCATTGCCTTCAATTGATGACCAATTGGATAGGTTAGGAAAAGCTTGTTATTTCAGTATACTAGACATGGCGCTAGGATTTTATGGAATTCCTATTGAAACAACATCTGTTGAAAAAACTGCATTCGTAACACCTGAAAATCATTACGAGTGGTTAGTACCTTTTGGGCTTTGTAGGAGCCTAAGCACCTTTCAAAGAGCTGTAAATAATGCATTAGAGACGTTGAAAAACACAGTGTGTTTAGTTTATATTGACGATATTATTATACCCTCGATTAGCATCGAAGGATTGAAAATATGTCTTCAACCAAGTTACATGGTTGGAGGCCACTCAAAGTCAAGATCGAAATGAGATTGCAATAAAAATAAAAATTGAAGAAAATCCTGTTAGTTTGATAGAGTATACAATACTAAATGGCATTTTAATTAGAGTATTTGAAGAAAATAAAAAATAAATAAAATTGAGGTACTATGTGCCTTCGGCGGCTCGATTCAATTTAACTCAGATGTTTCTCAATGAACATTGTCATATCGGAGTACATAAGACTCTTGAATCAATGCGAACAAAATACTGGTTTCCTGGAATGATATCTTTCGTGCGAAAATACGTCGGTCATTGTATCATATGCCTATCGACCAAACGACCAAGTGGGCCAAAGCAAGGCTTACTACATCCTATTGAAAAACTCCCAATACCATTTCATACTGTACACGGTGATTGTACAGGGCCGTTTGGAACAGCCAATGATCGCTATAGATACCTATTGGTATTGGTCGATGCCTACACTAAATTCACAATATAAGTACCTATGGAAAATCTGACCGGTACTGAGCTAGTGAGAGCCCTCGAACCACAACTCAGTTTGTTTGGTAGTACTACTAAGCGTAAAGGAACAAACTTTGCGAGTCGACAAACAAAAAAACTATTGAAAAGAATGGACATAGAAATCCACTTTATTGCTACTGGAGCAAATAGAGCTAATGGGCAAGCAGAGCGATATGTTTCCACTGTATTAAACTTACTCGCCTGTGAAGTGAGTCGCGGGGCAGGATGGACAAGCGTCATTAGTAAAATTCAATTAACGTTGAATACGACATTTCAGAAAACTATCGGTTGTACCCCAATAGAACTCACTGGGATACCTGCCATAAGCCAATTAAATAAAGGACTCCCAGTAATTGAATCAAACATTGATATACAACATTTAAAAATAACTGCGGAAGAGCGGTTGAGAAATAGCGCTCTGAAAACAAAACAAAGGTTCGACAGAATGCGACGTAATAATATGCAACTGAAAGAAAGCGATGTTGTTTATGTTCAGAGTCAGCGAACACGTTTGGGTAAACTAGATCTGAGATATAATGGATCATATACAATAGAAAAATGTTTGCCGAGAGATAGATACAAAGTAAAAAATTTAGCAAAGAAAACATTTGAAATAGTACCTAAAGACAGGGTTCGATTGTGGAACCGAGAGGCTGCGGAAGATGCCGTGACAGCCACAGTTAATTCATAAATATAAAAAAAAACATAATTCGTAAGTATGAAATAATATCAAAGGGCGTAAGCGGCTTTTTAAGTGCGCTGGGATCGCTAAAATAAAAAAAATATATATAAAATAATATCAAAGGGCGTAAGTGGCTTTTTAAGTGCGCTGGGATCGCTAAAATAACAATATGAAATGTGCGCGAGCATCTTATGAATAAGAGTGCTAGGACCGCGAATTAATAATAAAAATATTGAATGTGCAGTGCGCGAGCATCTTATGAATAAGAGTGCTAGGACCGCGAATTAATAATATATGTAGCTACAGAGATAGCGCGAGCTACTTACAAGGTAAGTGGGCTAGGACCGCAAACAAACTAAACAATAAACATAAAATGGCGTAGCTACTTATTTGTTAAGTGAGCGGGGACCGCAATAAAAACTAATAAAAAAAAAATGGCGCAAGCTACTTATGAGATAAGTGAGCAGGGACCGCAACAAAAATGAGTAAAGTATATGAGGGAGCTAAAATGAGATAAGGTAGTGCAAAAATAAGCACAGGCCTTGATCGAAGAGTTGAAATTAGATAAGGTAGTGCAAATATAAGCACAGGCCTTGTCGATCACCATAGAGTGAAAATTAGATAAGGTGTGTGCAAAGTAACACAGGCCTTGTCGACTAAAAACACCGAAACAAATAATAAAAGCTCCATAGATACCAGAAATAAAAATTTGCCAAAAGTGGGCACTTAAACTAGCTTAGTAACGAGATGTGAGTTAACATGATTCTGATTTACAGGTAATCTGATGACGGGTGGCTGGATGAGATAGATAGGATTCGAGAGCGAATCCTGGGCGCAGGAAGGCCGTGACAGCCGAACCCTTATTCTTATAGCGTTAAGTGGTAGAATGTAAACATAACCGTAGCTAAGAGAGAACGTGTTATTATAAGTTAGTCTCAATATACCGTGTGAGAGTACAGACGTGGTTTAATTGATACTAAATATCATACTAAATATCTAGACCTAACTGACCCCTTCTGTCATACGCGTAATTCATGTTAGTTGCACCTTTACAGGCGTTCCTTATTCGTTTGATTTCTTGAACTTTTAAAGAATGTATTTAGTGTTATTAATATAGGGTAGTCAATGAGTTCTCATTATTCAAAGGCTTGTGCCATCATAGGTGATTAACTCTTCTTTGTATGACTGATATTATTTATATACGTAACTAAACTAATACACTCCCATTAGCTCCCATAACTCAATCGAGTCACTTGCTTATTTTTGGTTTAAAAACTCGCTTGAAAATAGAGGAATATAGCGAAATTTTAAATGCCGTTTAAGCATATTTAATAAAAAAAACGTTTTGTACACTTTTTGGTGTTTTAAGCGAAAATCATTGTTTGTATTTATTTCTGATGTACAAATAAAGAGATTATTTATATATCTATCTATATTAAAAGGCTCGGTATCAAGATTAATATGTCTGAAGGTATATGAAAGTTACAAAACGTACCTATGATTTCTTGTACCGTGCAATCGTTTCCTCCATACTCTATTGGTAATATGTCTTTAGGAATGTGTTTGAAGAGATCTGTGTAATTTTTGCTATGCACGTGCAACTGAAAGAATTTTTCTAGGTTTAAATTTTATGACATTGCATCATTGCATCAAACATTTTTAGATACTTGTTTTAATTATCTAGAAGCGAAATAAGCAATATTACCCTTTGTCTGTTCTTTTCATTAAGAAATGATTTTGCCATATTAAAAAATGTTTCAAAAAATGGCGGCATGTTCAGCAAATGAATCCCTTTCATCCTCGTGGGCGCTGCTTCCTGTAATAAATGGGCAGTATTTATTTAATTTTGGGAAATGGAACTATAGGAGAATAATCCATCATCACCGAGCTAACTGAAGTTACAAATTTTTACGGTAGAAAAACTGAGTTGTGAGACTTTGAATTTTTGCAAGTTATGATTTTGATGGCATTAATTATCCGCGTAAGTGTTATTGCTCGCAAAGTTTGATAGCGTGCTTGTTTACGCCACCGCTGAGGTCGGCTTTTGTACTCTTATCGCTGGATCTTTTTGTAAGTTCAATGTGGATTAATATTAACTTGAACTCAACTACAACGTTATTAAACTCCTTATGGCTTGAGTTTGCAATAACAGGGTGTTATAATATAATAGCTTTGCTCTTCGAAATTTTATAATTTGCTCTTTAGAGCTAAATAGATAGAACCGAACGATATAGCCGAATGTAACATATTCTGTAAAATCTTACTCTATGCCGAAAATATCTTTCATGTTATTCGTTTATTTGAAGGCGCTCGTAATGTTCATAAAGACCCTAAGGTATCTATGAAAGAAGGTATTTTAATTAATCGCAAATTCTTACAGATTTTAAATAATACCTGGTTCAGTGTTACGATTTTCTTCATCTGCAGCGGCGTCATGCTAATGAAATGGTTCAATTTAATTCCTTGCAAATCGACTACGTTGACTGATCCACTCACCATAAGATTATCGTCTTCCATATAACTTATCTAAAATCAAGTAAAAATCGATGTTGAGGAATCTGGCAATGAGTCACATTGGTAGTGTGAGTAGTAATTGTCTAAAGAACCACCCCATATCCTTGACTAGCATCGCATCTGCTATAACCGTCCCACTGCTGGGCTGGGGTCAAGGGGTACAAGTTTTATCCACCACACTAAAGTACGAATTTTATGCACAATAAGTATTTGGAGTTCATTATTTCATTATTAAAGATGTGCAGGTTTCGTCTCAACGATTTCCTTCAAAGAAGTAAGTGCAATGTTATTTCAAATACACATACTTATGATTAAAAATAATGTGTGTAGGATTTGAACCACGTTGAAATTACTAGGCTATCACTGCTTTTCTTTTTACGATAATTTCAAAAGTTTAAAATAAGTAGGTATATTCGCTGACACCACTCCTTACCCTCGCGATATTTAGGAATATTATTGCAACTTACTTGTTGTTGTATTGCTGTGACCGCCATTATTTCCATTATACTGTACTGGTCAGGGTCGTACCTACCAGGTCTGACGAGTACTACTCTCGGGGCCGTTGGAGATGCCGCCTTCGGCAAGACCAGCCCTATTCTAAAATTATAATTATAAGAAGAATATTGTTATTATAATATGTTATTATATGCCTTAAACACAAACGTACCTACGTCATATTAAATCGAGTACAAAAGGGTCTTAATATTTTTATACATGTATAAAAAGCTGTAAAGCTTGTTTTCACGTGTACAATTACATATTCAAAGTTATTTTGCGCATCTTTATTACTGCGTTTATTTTTATGTCCTAAGCAGGCCAACGACCAAATGGGTCTGTTCAATGACCCCATGTCAGATCTCTTGTAATTAAATTTATTCATGATTTGTTGGGTTTCAACGCAATAGTACCGTTTTTGTAGCGGATATCCTTCCATGTCATGTGATGACAAGTAACCATCATAATGTACGAGTACAGGGCATCTCGTGGCATGTTAAGCTTCAAATAAAGCTTCAAAAAACCATTTAAGATACAAACAAGTTATACCTACCCCTTATCTAAGATATCCATTACTTTTGGATCCGTGTGTTTAAGACAAAATAAATCCGGAGCACAACTTCTTAAGGAATAATAAATATCAAGTTTTTCTTTAGTTCTTTCTAAACTCCATTTGCAACCGCGTAAGAATGCAATCAGCCACTGGTTGTCTGTAATATCACGATATAACATTACGCAAAGTCCAAGTTACTTATGTATCCTATTAATATTATAAATGCGAAAGTTTGTATGGATGTATGAATGTTTGTTACTCTTTCGCGCAAAAACTACCGAATAGATTTTGCTGAAACTTTACAATAATATAGGTTACACATCAGAATAACACATAGGCTATAATTTATGAAGATATAGTGTGAATTATCCAAAATATATAACTAAATCTTTGCAAACCGAAGGAATAAGTTTCTCGAATCGAAGCGAGGGCGGGTCGCTAGTATAAATAAATTAGGTTACTGTTACATGGCCGTTTCTCATAAAAAATCTTTAAAAGAACACAAAGAGCCCTACTAATCCATACTTATATAAGGTATACTTAAATGCGAAAGTAACTCTGTCTGTCTTCTTAGTTTTCCGCTGAACTGATTTAGGTGAAAATTGGTATAAAGATAATTTAAGACCTTGGAAAAGTCAAAGGATAATTTTTAATTCGGTAATACCTCGTAATCATTTTCAGTATTTCGCTGTTTTCCAACACCCCCGTGGGCGAAATCGCCAGTAAACACTAGTAGCGAATAAATATATTTCTCGCAATACCTGTTCTAGCCTTCAAGTGTGGTTGTTTTCGGATCCAATCCTTCAGACTGCGTAGGCATTCTTCGATTTGTTTTGGGTCCTCGTTCAATTCGACTCGAGCCACTTCCGCCAGGGCTTCGGTCAATGGCCTGATTTGCATGACGACTGATCTGTAATATTGTTTTGTTTGTACAAAACTAGTAAACCTCGGTTTACACCAGTAAACCTATGCCTATAAGTACACGGAGATAAACATTGCTACTCGTTTACTTCAGGAATTTTACAGGATCTTCCGCGGTCAGTGACCCCTAACCCCTAACAACGGAAGGATGCCGAATATGGCGATAGAGGCTATGACATTCCAAGTATATAACATATATATATAAATTTCCCGTGACGTCATTCTTTTTAGATTTGTCGAACTTTTAAAGAAATTATAAATTTCACCAGAATTACATCAAAAATATAATTTATTCTAAGCCCCAATAATTTTATTATTATTTAGATGATAAATTATCACCATACCTTGTTTTAAGCGTCAACAATATTTTTATATTAATTGTAAGTAGTTACACAAAAAAGCATGTAAGTGAAATAAATTTCCAAAGAAATCACTGCCATTTTCTAACGACGCCAGATAGAAAAAAATTTAAAACACTCTAGTGGTGCTTTACTTCAAACATATCAACGTCACATTCCGGTTTTAAAAACGTATATCTAATTAATTGACGAGGGTTAATTAGTTATGAAACTGCTTCAAGTTAAAGCCTGATTTACATGATACCATTTTCTTGTACATGCAGGAGCAATAATGGTATGCAATTAAATACGCGCAAGAATTGCCATTCAAGAATTGTAAGCGGCTGTTTACACGCAGATTATTGAATGCGATAATTGCATGCAATTCTTGACAAGATAAAATTGCCAGTGTCTTTTGTTTACACCAAGGCAATTCTGTTTATGAAACAATTGCTTTCAAGTTTTGCCTTGTCTAAACACATACTTGTACCATCTTTTGACGTGTTGCTTCAAGTATTGCACGTATTTGCATTGGTGAATATTTAGTGGAACATTTTTTGCGCTAGCTAATTATTTCAAATGAGCCAAATAGTCCTAAAGCTCGGTTCTGCTGATATAATAAGGTTCATTGAAATTTATCGCGATAATTAATGTTTAAGGGATACTGAAAATAAAAAAATATTTTAATATCTATAAATTATTTATTTATATTTTTACGTTGTTTTCTCAATATTTCGTGCCTATGAAGAGCAGCAACGATCAACACACCCTCACTAACTGCACTCATGTTTGCAAATGCAGAGAAAATTCAATAAAATTTAATACAATAATTGCATAAGAAATTATGGTATATGCTGTTTACACCAAAGCGAAACTTGCAAGGAAAGTTGTGCAAAATGTCAAGAATGTCACGAGTTGTTTAGATGATACAAGTAATTTATTGCTCCAATTTTATTGTATGCAACAAGCAAGAAACTGGTATCATGTAAATGAGGCCTTAGTTTAGTTAAGTAAATATCGCAACAAATAACTACTCCGTCATCTTAGACCTTCACTTAGCTAACCTTGCCTTCTCACCCAAACTAAACGTGTATGTAATTATAATGTACTTACATGCAAAATTTCATCTCAATCGGTTGACAATAACTGCTTTAAAATTTAGTCACAAAACCTAACTCGAACATACATAAATAAAAGTTCTATAAAATCTTGTAAAAATGTAAAACAAAGTTGTTTAAAATTGCATATCAACTCACCCGCCCGAAGTCGGTGAGACTCGACCTTACCTGACAACTTGCAATTTGCAAATGTTTGGAACATTGGTTAAGCACAACATTTTTTACGTAAATTTAATTATCCTTCTCCACAACACAACAGACGTAGTATCTCTCTCTATATTTTTGCTTAAAACTGAACTCGTAAACAGTTCAGTATATTTATAAAACTGATAAATGTCATTCCCTTAGTAGTGCAAATGATAAACAACACGAACAAGAAGATTGTTATTTATTAATATTTTGTTCTATACTCGTAGGTATACAACTTATCGAGAATGGTTAAGCAGTACAGAAACATACTATGAAACACGTCATGTCATAATAATAACAAATGAAATTTAGTCGAATTGAAGTTGTCTAAATGAGCCTTCTAGTCCAAACATATCTTCGGCAGTTTTTGGTTTCCCAGGCCTCTTGGATTCATCTGTACCATGTTGCATTTCTTCTAAGAGCCACTCGTTATATTGTTCTACTTTCTTTTTCCAAGAATCTGTAATAAATTATCGACAGTTACTTAAAACTCAAATCATCATTTTTAAGGGTACCAGAGAAATGTATCTACTGAAGTTATGCTTTTCAGAAAAAGAAATCTTCTTCATCGTACAATTACAATTAGTTGAGTTTAGTTTTGTTAGTTTCAATATGACATTCAATAGAATTAACAATACATAGCTTATTTGCGCAAAAACCAACGGAAAACAATAATTGTTAACGTATGACATGCCGAGACGTAGGTAATAAATGAGGATTGATAAAATGAAAGTTTTCATGTTTAATATGTCTGGTTGCATAAAATAATACGATTAATTATTAGATAAAATCTAGAAATGAAAGTTCTTACCTATAATTTCATTTATTGTTCCTGCATTTCCACCATACTCCGCAGGGAGAATGTCTTTGGGGATGTATTTATACATTTCTTCGTAGTTCTTGTTATGGACATAAAGCTTAAAAAATATAAAAATATACTAAGTATACTTATTTATAAAGAATGTAGATTTTTATCTAAATGAATTGTATAAAATACCTATCTATACGAGTATGTTTTGTATAAAAATAAGTAATTAATCATTGTATATGCTAATATTTAAATTTAAATATGGTTTCGAAATTTTAATACGTTGTTGCAATCCATTTTGTATCTGGCATGAATAATTATAATTCATTAATTAAAATGATTAAGCGCTTCAAATTAAGCGATCGTGTCATATAAACCCGGCCTAAAGATTCGATTACTGACACTTACGAGTACATCAACTACTACAAGCAAAATTTTATCAGTAAAATCCGAATGCCCAGTAAATTCTTCGTTAAAGTTGATACCTAATACTTACTCTTTGTTTATTTTTCTCATTTAGCAGGGATTTTATTGCATTAAAAAGAGTCTCAAATCCGGGAGGGGTATTAATGTAATGAACGCCTTTCATGCGAAGGGGTGCAGCGTCCTATAAATATACAAGAAATATACAAGAAGATATTGAATTATGAACATATGTAGTTATACAATATTCTTAGCGACCGTAATTTGTAAAAAATGACTATAAAAGACCGAATCTAAACATGGAAAACATTGACATAAATACTATAGACTTAGGGTCTCCTACTAAAATCGCGAAAATAATGTCCCAGTTTGACATCACAAGAATTTAAATGTTTACAAGGTAATTTAAGCACTAAAATCATTACTTCACGGTTTCATTTCGATTGCAACAAACACTGATACATCAATGACACCTTATGATACTTCGAGTGCTCAACACACCATAATCACCATATGCAGCTCATAGTGAAATAAAACGCGACTAATAAAGTAATAGAGTAGTGTTTATTTAAAATAGTACATTATTTATTTTTATTTTTATTACACATTAATTACATTTTTTAACTGAAACTTTTTTCGGAACGTTATGAATTGGATTCAATGAAACGAAAAAGAGTAATGAAAAAGATACAACTTATGAAATGAAATGAAATGAAATTTATTCGAAGTTGGTTTTTTACAAACACTTTTCGAAAGTCAATCTACGCCATCGCTTTAACAAATCCCTACCATGAGTAGTCTTGGAAGAAGAAGCGGCAAGAAACTTCCAAGAAGCTTTTTTTTGCTACTCACATTACAGATAGCACTTACTACTACTTACTAGCTAGAATATCAAACTCATGTCCAAGCATTTTTATCTTTAAAATAAACATCAAGTTTGTAATAACCTTTCGTCATAAGTATGACTTTGACATGAATTTTAAATTTACAGTATGGCATTTCCGTCAATTCGAGCGGCATGTTATTATAGATTTTAATACATCTACCCATGAACGAGCCACCAGTTTAACCACCAGTCTAAGTCTGAAGTTTGGAACAGTCAGTTTAGCCTTGTTCCTACTATTAATCACGTGAACATCACTCTTCTTAAGGAAACTGTCATAGTATTTTTAACGTACATTTGTACATTTGTTTGTAAAGTACATTTGATAATATTATCAAAAATTACATATCTGTCTTAATGGTTTTTCTATTAATATATTCGTTCTTACAGGCTATTTTGTAATTATCTTACCGCATTATCATCATCTATACTTGTAATTTCATTTTCATTTGATAGGTCAGTGACAGTCGCTCTATTAGCATCATCAGTTAACTATAAAGAAACAAATAATTACGGTTGAAATATTAAGTAGAAACATACACGTTATTTTTTGTAAACCATAAAGCCCAATAAGGTGAAGAGTAAGGTATAAACCAAGTGGTATTTACTTGCAATGTTGGCACAGCCGTGTTTTTTATTCTTCTTATGCCTTTGCCAGTTATGTACATGTCATCTTCTTTAAAATGATCCGAGCATACAACGTGGGATGCTTTCGGCATAAAATATTCTTCCTCTCGCGATGTAGCAATAATACTTCTCCATGCTGAACAACGTATTGGTTCTAAAGGAAATCTAGAAGAAATATATTTTATTGTACTAAAAAAAATTTAAACATAATCTATTTAAATAACATCAACAGCGACTCTATGGAAACTTTTGTTCTATATCTTGCATTTATTCGTTTACTATTGTGCAATCGTGAAATCGTGCAAAATAATTTAAACTAAAGTAATGGATATGTTTATCTCTTTCTGACTACAGTCTGTATAGTGAGAAGACAAAGACAAAGATATATTTTTGATTCTTTTGAGTGATTCTGAGATTTATTTACGAAATTAATTCGATTTAAAATAAAATAGTGTGTATTCGTAGCAAATCAATACTTTAAAAGATAAAACAATATTTTACTTACCGAAAATATTATATACCATCGGCTTTTTTCACTTTACTTGCGTAGTTTTTACGCGATTTCAAAATACAATACGGCATCGTTGATGTCTAGTTGTCAGCGCGGTCGAAAAGTGACTAACGCGTCATTGTTGTTCTACTTGCGTATTGTTGTTGAGTTGGCTCGGACATTTTTTAGCGCGGACCGTGCGTCCATAGTAATATCATATGTCAATGATGGAAAATAATAATTAGTGCTGAATATTTAGTGCTTGATTTCATGCTCTGTATAGAAGCCAAAATAAAATACTTTGAAATGTTGTCGGGGTTAGTAGAACGAAACGTAAAGCCAGTATTGCTTGGATGTATTCGGATGTTATAGTTGAACATAATTACATCCTTTTATAATAGGTCGTTTGATAATATGTTGACGAACAGATACTTATATATTATGTAACCATCTTAAACTTTCCACCTCGCACATGAATGGACGGGAAAAATATATAAATTGAGCCCCGTTACTACGTTAAATTACTTTCCTCTTTCTTCTTTCTTAACCGGCAATTCCTTTGGTGTTACTGCAATCCTATTAGCGACGGTGACCACTTACCATTGAGTGGCTCGACTGCCCGTGTCGATCATTGACATTTAAAAAATAAAAACGACTATTGTCAAACCTGCGTGATCACAGTCATCTTTTTTATTAACGAGGGTGTCATATGCATGAAATGCGACATTGTGACTCCTTCCAGGTCCAGTAGAGTAAGCGTCCCGGCCACAACTGTGTTGTCATCTTCTATTAGTTGTATCTGTCAGAATATAATAATATATATATTGAACATGACATACATAATAATGTGTCAGTAAGGTCTATTGAAATTTGCGCGGTATCGCCTGCCGATGCGGGTAGCGCTGGTGTCCGAATGGGAACGCGATATTCCTACTGTTCACCTCTAAGCGAATATCTTTACTGCTATGGATAGCAAAACTTGTTGATTATCGTCCACCAAAGACAATAGAAGGCATCCAATGCGTCTATTATGTACAACATGGAACTGTGTAACCTTCATCTCGCGCCGTCCGGCAAAAAACCGTCTACCAAGGCCGTGATGTTTTGCAACAGCCGCAGTATCTGGACCGGTAGGTATATATCGCGATATTTTTCGCTGACGACAGCGGTAGCGGATACCGCATAATGCATATCTTAACAGGCCTTTAAAGTCTGGTATATAGTAGATAAGCAACACAGCATGCGTTTCGCTAATTTTAATAGACTATAATATTCAGTGAATTATAATTCAATGAATGGTGCATTGGAATTTATTAAAGTAGGTAACTGATCTATGGGCACCTGTGGTACTTATAAGGTACCTTTGTGGTTAATGATATTTACCTGTTGCAATAAATTCATAACAGACATGACGTCGGAAGTTTGGAATTTATTAGCGTCGTATGCACCAGGACGAATGAGTTCCACCCGCGGAGCATCTGGGCTTTGAGTTTTGGGGAGTATTACCAAGGGCCTATAAATAATCAAATACGTAATTGATTTAATTATTATAACAGAGAATGAACAAAGAATTTTTATAAGCCAAACAACATACGTGAGCAATATAACACCAAAAGGTACTTATTTATTCTCGTATGCCTATATGTATCTAATATTATCCGTAGTTATTCGCTTTAGCGGCAACTACACTCTTAACAGGCGAACATTATAATTACTGGTTATAATTGGACCTCTTTTGATTGTAAAGAAACAAACAATTTTTGAGACATGTGGGAGGTAGGTAACTATGTAGGTACATATATTATATGAACCTTCTTTACTTAATAAGCATAATGTTATCATATAGAAATATCATTGATGTTAACCATAGATTTTTGTTCATTCAGAAGAGCTTTTCAGATAATCAAAATTTAGTAAATTGTAATTTGATAACGAAATAGTGTACATGAACAATGATTTCTCGAATTAAAAACGAAATTTGTGATTTGTATAAAAGTTGGCGATTTTTTCTAGAATATCTAAACTTTGTAAAATGAAATACAAAGACCTAAGGTAGGTATGTGACCACCATACATGTGAAACCACCATACTTGTAGGTATGTGCCTATATTACAGCTGCATGAAAAGTTGAAGTTGTATTACTGAGTTGCAGGAATTCACTAACCCCGATTCTAATATTTCATTGAAGAGAGGGTCAGTGTGCTTAACGCGGAACAGTTCCGGCGCAGTAGTGCGCACTGAATAGTACAAATCAAACTTCTGCTTTGCTCTTTCCAAGCTGTACTTGCTTCCCCGTAGAAAAGCCACCAGCCATTGATCATCTGCAACAAAATATTAGTAAAAATATATTGGTATAAACAAACTAACCATCTAAGGTTCTAACACCGTCTTCTCAGCGGACTAACCATCCTAATCCCCATTTTAGTCTTGTTCTAGGTCTACGGTTTGCTACATTAATCAAATATAAATTACACAAATATTACATTGTAAATATCTATAATTTACTGTTATCTAAGTTTTCTTATCGTACTTACAAGATATCGATGATATCTGTACCTAGTTTACAAAGGGCATTTGCACAAAAGGCAGGGAATTAGAAATAATATATATTAAAAAAGCTATAGCTATACTGATAAATAAAGATAGAGGATTACAACCTAACGGACCTTATCCCGTATTGTGGTAACAAAGAACACAGATTGTGAATGCTAAGCAATTTCGCTTTAATAAAATCGTCATAATATCGATTGTTGTGATTTAATTATAAAAATAATTTAATTATTGAAAATATAAAAACCAAAGCTTTTAATATTGATATGGATATTTTTATAAGCATTCAGCATACAGTCATGTTATGGAGTTCTTTCGTTTAGAGCCAATATGAGCGTAATATCAGGTCATGTTTGTCATAAAAACGCATTATCATCTAAAATATATTACAGTTACAATATAGGCAATACATAAAATTTCAACTGAGGATAAACTATGTAGTTCTAATTCAGTTTGCCAGGTTTGATTCAAACATAGTAACTAACAGGGTAGGTTAAATATGTAAATGCTTGTAATGACAATTAATTAATTTGAATGAAATATACTTCTAGTTAAAGAAACATAGTAAAGAATAGAACACCTGTAATGAAACTGTAGGCATGGAATCACTCCGCAATTGAATCCACTAAAGTTTCTACCAAAAAGTTCGATGACTCTGGCGAATAGTAGCACAGCAACAGATTGTTTAACATACCTGTTCTTACTTTCAAGTGCGGCTGTTTCGTCAACCAATCTTTCATATGCTGTAAATCACTTGCGATTCTGTTCGGGTCTTCGTTCAACTCCAGGCGAGCCTTTTCGGCTAATTCCTTGGATAGAGGTCGAACTGCCATGGTCACTTTGCTTCCTGTACTTTCTCGAATAATCTACTTGCCCTATACAACTACATACATCGTTGTCTCACACGCTACACGGAGCTGATATATTGAACTAAATAATATCTTCATAATCCCCGCACCGATACTTAAAAGTTTATCTCTCTATCAATTTCGTAACGTCATTAAACGATTAAGTACTGTCGAACGTTTTATTTACTTTAGTATTGTACGATGTTAAAATATAAATTCTGCGTTAATACTTGCTTTTTACAGTTTCGATGAAATCTAAATCTAAAGAACATTTTATCGATGTTACTTGCTTAAATGTTCTGTTCTAAATATTCTATTGTTTTCTTTTTCTGTTCTTTTATCTATGTATGTTCTGAAAAGTGTAAATAAGAAATAATAATGAACTTCATATATATTGGTTCTCTTTATTTCGTATTATCCTATTTCTTTATCATCGACCTAACATACTTGCCAAAATACAAGTAAATCATACAAGATTCTACCAGAGATGAAGCACATTAATTAGAATTAAATTAGTAGGAAAACATTACAACATACTATACAACTAAGGATAGAGAAATAATACGAAACGTTGAACATATATAAAAATGTATTAGAAAATTTAGACGAATAATTACATTAGTGGAATCGTTAGATATTTAAATAAGAGATTTCATCAATACCACAGGCCGTGGTCTATAATTTAAAAACGTGATATATGTTCTATATGGTCGTTATTGCTAATATAATAACAAATATACTAGAATTATCTTCAATCAAAATCAAGCTTTCTAAATGAACCTTCAACTCCAAACATATCCTCTGATGTTTTGGGTTTTCCAGGCCTCTTGGATTCATCTGTACCATAATGCATGTCTTCTAGCAGCCAGTCGTTGTATTCTTCTACTTTCTTTTTCCAATAATCTGTGACAAATATTTTTTAATTAAGCAGGTTGCTTGGGAAATAGTTGTACTTTACTTAAATAACAGTCGTTACCTATTATTTCCTGAACGGTCCCCGCATTTCCACCATATTCAACAGGTAGGATATTTTTAGGAATATACTTGTACATTTCTTCGTAGTTTTTGTTGTGGACATAAATCTGAAAATAAATAAATTTTATTTTGTCAAGATATTAATTCCAAGATTAAAAAGGTTGCCTTTTCTTAAAATAACGCTACACACCCATAACCTCATAATAGGATTCCCTGTATCGTGGATGCCATGGACAACACAAGATAAGAACACACACCCAGACCAAGAACAGAAATTTAAACTCATCATTCAAATTTCCTTCTCGCTGGTAATCGAATCCAAGACCTTTGGAATCCGTCATGGCAACCACGAAACATATAGTGCCGCGTTGGAGGTTTGTTAGTGGTCTCTGAGGTACAGAATACCTACCACCAAAGGAGACGGGGACTTTTGGGCCCAATTTGTAATAAGTTGAAATATAGTTTAAAAAACGCGTTATTTTTTTCTATTATAATATTTAAAAAATCAGCTTAATTCACAATCTGGAAGATGAAAAATCTAAAAAATAAGTTAGGATCAAAAATAGAATAGGTAATCGATAATTATAATCGATTATATTAAGAATGTGTGCAAACAATTATATAAAAATATAAAAAGGCTTTTCATGAGATGTTATTTTCAATCATTAAGAATAATTAAAACTATTACAAATAAATTAATTTACTGTGAAACAAGACATCTATCTATGTAATAAAGTGAAATCTCAAAATCAATTTTCGATCGAACAATCGATCATTAATCGATTTTGTAAATGAAAATCGATGTTCATCACTGCTCATTTTTGTCTATGTTGACACTTGACAATAATGACAATGAATGATAGAAGTCCTGTCTAATTCTAAAATCAATCGACACGTCTTATTATACTTACACGTCTGACTTTGGCTCGTTATTTTGGATTTATTGGCCGGCTTATCGATTGGATATTGACACCATGGATCATTGTGTGAACTGTGGTATAGTAATAGTATCAACGAGTTTTAGATGATGAAATGAATTTGTCAGTGATTCGTCGATGGCGTGCACCACAGCCTGTAAGTACTCACTTATTTATTAGCTAACTGGCACCTACCATGCTAGCCTATAGGATTCCTTATATTGTTTATTATCAACCGTATGCTTAAAAGTGAATTATACTTTTTGAAAAGGTAGATAAAGATTGTTAACATTTAACTAAATACCGAAATCGATTGAGTAGCATCATCAGCCTATTAACATCCAACTGCTGGACGCAGGCCTCCTCTCTAGCAGAGAGGGATTCCGAGCAAAGACCCACCAAACTGCTCCAATGTGGTTTGGCGAAAGTATATTTTTCAGTAGTCTTGATTTCATGAAATAAAAAACTTCATATTTCAGGTAAACAACTGTGACCATGTTTGTCAAGCTTTCTGGGACTTGCCACAAAGACCAACAGCTGTTGATCAACCAAGACAACTTGGCCACCGTAATGTTTGCTTCCGCTGTGGTCGCTCTCATCATGAGTCAGTCATCTGCTTGACACTGGCTCAACTCATGAACTGAGAATATATAATGTAATACAAGAGTGGATTATACCTCGAACTGTAAGTTAAATGAATGTTCATTATTATTACTTATGCATGCCACATAGATTACTATGTCCTGGGTTCAAGTCATGGGTTGGGCTGTGAAATGATACCTACTGAGTTTTTCTTTCTTCCAAGAATTTATCTATATGTAACAGTGTTGTATGTGTATACATAAATATATGTATATATTTATATTCTTATAGCTATTTGTGTATTATTAGTATTGCCATGTAGTACTATTGTAAAACAGAATGTAGATTGTTAAGTAAGTTTATTTGCCGCACCAACCTGTGCTATTTTAATATTTTCTTTTTGCAAAGGTTATCTGGGAGACATCACTGTGGTGGTAAGACCGACTTATTCATAAGGTTCTTTTCTTATTTTACTTTGTATTTTTGTTTTATAAGGGTGTGCAATAAAGTGTTTTAAATAAATAGAATAAGAAAAGAACCTTACTCTTACCCTGGAATTGAGTTAGTTGTTTTATATTCCTGTGCCTCAGAGAGCACGTTAAGCTGTCAGTCTCAGTCATTATTACTAACATCTGATAGTGACCATTAAGTAATCAAATATTATTGCCTTAAGCCCACCAACCCGCATTGAAGCAGTGCAGTGGGTCTAAGCTCCATATAGGGGATCTATATAGAGGTTAGACTACTATAAGGAGGGTGGTCTGGCCCTGTAGTGGGCTGTCAATAGGTTGATAATGATGAGGTAGGTTTATTGCAGATAGAACAACCGAGTCACAACAAGTGAGTGAACTAATTCTTATCTCATTAGGTATATATCAAATAAAGCACAATCTTATTATGGCGAGCACGTAAGGGGTAACAATGGCTATGTAATAGAAGTGTCCAGGGAGGTCAGCAGTAGCCTACTTCGAGAGCTGTCAGCTTCAAATACCTTGTGGTTACTTCGGGGACGCATACAATCAAGACATACATTCTTAGACACTATTTTAATTATAATTGAGAGGAATAAAAATCAATAAAAAAAGTGTTTTTTATTTTACCACTTCTTTACCCTTACTTATGATCTCATCAGTCATTTACGTTTTATCATCCTCCCATTCTAAAAGTTTTTTTTATTTACTACAAGTTAGTCGACACCAAGTGTGCTTACAGTCAACACCTAATGGTAAGTGATGATGCAATCTAAAATGGAAGGGGGCTAACTTGTTAGGCGTAGGATAAAATCGCCCTTTAGGTTTCTGCCCGACGCCATACCAGGTAAAAAATCTCAATCGGCCCAGCCGGGAATCGCACCCAGAAACTCCGTCTTATAAATCCACCGCGCATACCGCTGCGCCACGGACGCCGTCAAAATATTAATGTTCTATGTTTAAGAATAAAATACTCGAACTTCAAAAATCAGCTGTTCAATATATAGGTAGTCTCATATTATAACCTCACTTTTACTAAATCTCGTTTATCACTACTCCCAGATTGACAAATTCCGTTTTATTTTCAATTAAAGGTTAATAATATAATAGCTATTAATTGGCAATACTTTCATCTTTTTACAATCCAGGCCCAAGATTGTATGAAAGCGTACCAGTCTCCTTTGATCTCGACAGCAGTTCTCTTGGACGTTGGTAGGTTTTTTCGCAGCAATGTATGTATAAGATTTTGAAAGTACTTACTCTTCGCTGGTTTTTCTCATTAAGCAACGACTTTATTGCATTATAAACTGTTTCAAATCCCGGTGGAGTATTTATATAATGACCTCCTTTCATACGGATTGGAGCAGCGTCCTAAAATTTAATTAAATCATTAATTTATATCTACGAAAGATCAATTTGTAATCTTGATCTGTTGGTAAAATAAAAACTTACAAAGTTGCTGTTTGCGCGGACGAGTCGCGCAAGCTATCGGCGGCAGCGGCCCGGGCGCGGGGCATACATCGTCGCTGCGCCACTCGACCTACGGCGGCCCGCGGGGCAACACCACTCGCGATCAGACTATCTTGCAATACATTCTTTGTACAGTCCATCGGCTTTTAATTTATGTCCTAGCTACCACGTTAGGGCACTAACATTTTTTGGTCCTTCGTCCGTCAATTAAATATTGTGAAACAGTCGAGAAGCCTAGAAGAAGAATTTATTGCCTATTTTCCGAAGATAACGGATTGGCGTTAGTGGAACATTGCCGCGTCATCTGAGCTGCGAGGTTGAAGTCGTCTACAGATCGTGGGAAGCAAGAAGATTGGTTAAGGCGTCGTGAGTCGTTCCAATTAATTTCCCTCTAATTTTCCTAGGTTTTCGAAATCTATGCCATTTTTTTGGTAATCAATTTTTTTGGCCTTGTCTTCGCCAATATTTGAGCAAGTGCTATACAATTATTTCCTCTTTTCTTTTATTAATTTACTGCTACACGCATCCTTTGTTAGAAATAACTTGCTTTGTGCGCTGCATTCTTATCTCACCACGCGGCGCGCACGCCGGGTCAATGACCTCTTAGCGTAGTGAAGGTCAACGCCCCGAGCCGTGCATTCATTCATTTATCGTATTTATTGCCCTCTAGCGCAACATCTGTTACTTTTTTCATTCATTACTATTTTTTCCTCTTTCGCGCATTCATTGAAGCTCGTATTTAAGAATGGCTGAACTGAAACTCATTAAGAAACGCTCGTCATTAAAATCAAAGATAACTATATTCACCAACTATCTTTCCGTTCTTAATAGTTGCGCTTCGCTGTCTAATTTACAACGCCTTGACTTGGAAGGACGTTTTCGTAAATATGATGCCCTATACGAAGAATTTGACGAATTACAGTCGGAGATCGAGATGCAATCCGAGAACCCAGACGAAGCGTATGCTGAGCGAGCCCAGTTCGAGGAGCAGTACCACACACAGGCGGCCCTGGCGCGCAGCCTGCTGGCCGCCACCCAGCCTCGCGACTGCTCGGGTTCCGTACAAGGCTCGGCATCAGGTGAGACAAACAGAAATAATTTTGTACGATTACCTAAAATTGATTTGCCTCATTTTGATGGTAGCTATCAGTATTGGCTTGAGTTTAGAGATACTTTTGTTTCATTAATTCATAAAAACGATTGTATCGATCCCATAAATAAATTTCATTATCTCCGTGCGTCTTTAAAGGGTAGTGCTGCAATTGTTATTAAGAATATCAACTTTAGTGGTGAAAATTATCAAATCGCTTGGGATTTATTGTGTGAGCGATACAACAACAACCGCATACTAGTTCATAATCATGTACAGGCGTTGTTTGGTGTAGAACCGGTTCTTAAGGAGTCTAGTAAATGCTTGCGTAACTTGATAGATGTAACAAATAAAAACATTAGAGCATTAACGACATTAAATCAACCAACAAAGTATTGGGATACACTTATAATTTTTATGATGTCGACAAAATTAGACATAACCACCAGTCGTCATTGGCAAGAATATCGCAATACTTTGACTGATGAGCCTACATTGCAGCAATTTTCCACGTTCATTACTAATAGAATCGAGCTTCTAGAATCATTAGAAAATCATACTCATCAAATTCATAATCATAAATCAAATAAATACGATTTAAGCAAGCCTAAAAGTTTTATTGTCGAATCAAATAATCAAATTAAATTTAAACAAAATACATTAAAGTGTCCGTTGTGTTCCAAAAATCATTTTCTATATACGTGTGAAATATTTCGAAATCTTTCAATTGAGGATCGTGTCGAGAAAGCTAAAAACTTAAAGGTTTGCCTCAACTGTCTACGTCCAGGTCATTTTCATCAAAAATGCAAACTTTCTCATTGTAAATATTGCAAATATAAACATAATACGCTTTTGCACTTGGAAGCTAATCAAAACCCAAATTTAAACGTTGTTTCATCTTCATCTTCATCTCATGAAAATGTTGTTTTATCATCCAATGCTGTGCAGCCTACTGTTTCTTCTGTCTTACTTTCCACAGCTCTGGTGCAAGTCGTGGACGTCGTGGGCAACAAGCACACGGCCAGAGTCTTATTGGATAAAGGAAGTACAACAAATTTTATTACTGCCAGCTTATGCAACTCGCTAGGGTTGTCAAAAGAGGAGGCGAGCTCTACGGTGACAGGTATCAATAATCAAACCTCTTTTAGTGCACAGTCTTGTAATCTCACAATTGAGTCTTTTTGCCGTGACTATAAGGTCAATATTGATTGTCTAGTTTTACCTGAAATTACCAAGCTTTTGCCGTCACGTTTAATAAACAAAACTAGCATTCCTATTCCTAAGGGTTTGCTGCTTGCTGACCCGTCATTTAACATACCGTCGGCTATTGACATACTGATAGGGGCAGACTTATTTTGGTCCCTCTTAGAAAATAATGTCATCGACCTAGGTAAAAATCAACCAAAATTATGCGAAACAAAATTAGGATGGATTGTGTCAGGCCATATTGGGCATAATTCATTTCGGTCCTCTGCACATACATGCAATTTTACGCAAGGTTCTACCGGTCCCGATCTAACGAGGTTTTGGGAATTAGATGCAGTCTCACCTTCACATTCTCTTTCAGCTGAAGAGAAAGCGTGTGAAGTTAGTTTTTATGCAAATACTGTGCGTCAGGATGATGGTCGTTTCGTGGTCACGATGCCTTTTAAACATGATCCCAGTCTTTTAGGGGATTCTTTCGAAATGGCAAAGCGACGCTTCCTTTCACTAGAACGACGTCTACAACGCAGTTCTGACGTAAATGAAAGTTATATAGCCTTTATGCGTGAGTACGAACAATTAGGACACATGACAGAGGACACTTCATTTAGTTCTGATAGTCAAATAAATCATTTTTTATGTCAACATTGTGTCCTACGTACTTCTAGCACAAGCACAAAGTTACGTACAGTATTTGACGCGTCCGCGACCACTTCCTCGGGTGTATCTCTTAATGACCTTCAAATGGTGGGCCCTGTCGTACAAGATGACCTTCTGTCTATCTTAATACGTTTTAGGCAACATAAGATAGTAGTCACAGCTGACATTGAAAAAATGTACAGGTCTATAGATCTAAATCCTAATCAACGTTCTTTACAGCGGATTGTCTTTCGTGCTGATCCAAAGCAGCAACTAAAAACTTACACTTTAAGAACGCTTACCTATGGTACCGCTTCCGCTCCATATTTGGCCACAAAGTGTTTAGTAAGTTTAGGATCTAGTGCGCCTAATCATGAAGTCAGGCGCTGTATAGAACACGACTTCTACGTCGACGATTTTTTAAGTGGTTCGTCTACTATTGCGAACACCCTAGACATCTGTCACAATGTTAAATCTATTTTATCATCGGCTCAATTTAATTTACGAAAATGGCGGTCAAATTGTTCCCAAATCGTGTATGAATTAGACAAGTCTTCAAATAGTACCGGCCAAAATCTAGATCTTAATAATGATACTGACAATAATTCGTCTAAAACTCTAGGATTGTATTGGTTTTCAGATTCAGACAGTTTGTCATTTTCTATTAATATCGATCAAACGCAAAAAATTACTAAACGACACATTTTATCTGTAATAAGTAAAATTTTCGACCCTCTTGGCCTTCTAGGCCCGTGCGTTGTCGAAGCAAAAATCATACTACAGAAAGTTTGGATTGAAAAATACGATTACGACACGGAAGTTTCTCAGTCAATTAAAAATGCTTGGTATTCCTTTGCATCCAAACTTCCATCTTTAAACAATCTTAAAATACCTCGTTGGGTTATATGTGACAATTCAACATATTACGAAATCCATGTTTTTTCTGACGCTAGCGAAAAGGCTTACGGAGCCTGTCTTTATATTCGATCAGTTAATGATTCAGGTAATACATACACTCAATTAGTTGCATCGAAAAATCGAGTAAATCCAATAAAACCTACTACTATTCCACGTCTCGAGCTCTGTAGCGCCCTCTTAGCTTCAAGGCTGTGCACTAAGGTGTTAGAATCATTAACATTAAATATTTCAAAATGCTATTTTTGGTGTGATTCCACGATTGTATTGAGTTGGTTGTCTACACCTTCCAATCAACTTAAACCGTTTGTACGCAATCGTGTCAATGAGATACAAGAGAGTACCAGTGGTCACACGTGGAGCTACGTTCCCTCTAGAGACAACCCGGCAGATCTCGTTTCCCGGGGGGTAAAAGCTGATCAAATCAATAATATTTATTTGTGGTGGTCAGGCCCCACATTTCTTTCAATGGATTACAGCCAATGGCCCAAAGTGCCTACTAACTACGAGAAACGTGACCTACCAGAAACTACGGCTGATTATTGCTCCAATTTTTGCAATCAATTAAATACAAGTAATCAAAATAATAATAAAATATCAATAATTCAAAATTTAATAAACAAATATTCTAACTACAACTATTTACAAAGAGTGATCGCCTATGTACAAAGATTCATTCATAATTGTTCATTTAAAAATAAAAGCAAAAATAATAATCAATTAAATAAATATTCTGGTCCCTTATCTTTGCAAGAACTAAATAATTCATCTAATCTTATTTTACAGCATGCTCAAATTGAAATGTTTCCCGAAGAGTTTGCTCTTCTATCAGCAAGTAAACCTCAACCTCGAAAAAATAGATTAATTACTTTAACCCCATTTTTAGACGACAATAATATCATTCGTGTGGGCGGCAGGCTTGATAACTCCCCCTACGACTACGATACAAAACACCCTATATTGTTATGTAACAAACATGCATTAACAAAACTTATATTCGAAACGCAGCATATAAAATTACTACATGCAGGTCCTCAATTACTTTTGGCAAATATTCGTTTAAAATATTGGCCTCTTAAAGGCAAAAACCTCGCAAAATCTACAGTGAATAAATGTCTTAAGTGTTACAGATTCAAAGCAAAAAACATTCAACCATTAATGGGTCAACTACCGTGCAACAGAACCAGTCTAGAGTATCCATTTCTGAACTGTAACGTTGACTATGCGGGGCCAATACTGATTGCTGACCGAAAAGGTCGTGGTTGCAAGCTCTTGAAATCGTACATTTGTATTTTTGTTTGTCAAGCCATTAAAGCCGTGCATATCGAGCTCGTTTCAGACTTAACTAAAGAAGCCTACATAGCCGCTCTAAACCGTTTCGTAGCGCGTCGCGGTAAACCTCGTAGCATAACTTCCGATAACGGAACTAACTTTGTAGGGGCGTCTAATGATATATATCGTTTCTTACAGGACTCAAATGTTGCATCTGAGGTAGCTCAGCAGGGCATCGAGTTTAGTTTTGTCCCTGCCTATATGCCGCACTTCAACGGTATTGCTGAAGCTGCCGTTAAATCTACTAAGTACCATCTAAAAAGGTTACTCCAACTGACTCATTTTACCTTCGAGGAAATGTGTACTTGCTTGGCTCAAATAGAGGCTATTTTAAATTCTCGTCCTCTAACCCCACTCTCCTCTGATCCATTAGATTACACAGCCCTAACTCCTTCCCACTTTTTAATTGGTCGGTCACTGACGTCTATACCACATCCACCCGTCGCTGATATCCAAATTAGCCGTCTCCAACGATACCAGCGTGTAGAGAGCATAAAGCAACATTTTTGGAAGCGATTTAACATCGAATATGTCTCTCTGCTCCAACAGAAGACCAAGTGGACGACGACTTCGAGCGATCTGGCCTTGGGGTCGCTTGTGCTTGTCAAGGAGAAGGCGCTCCCACCACTGCTGTGGTGCTTGGGGCGTGTCGTCGCGATCCACCCCGGCGGCGACGGCATCACTCGCGTCGTCGACGTGAAGACGAAGCGAGGCACCATCCGACGGGGCTTCAACTGCGTCTGCCCTCTACCAATGGGTTGAAGACTAGACTTCAAGGGCGGGAGTATGTTTGCGCGGACGAGTCGCGCAAGCTATCGGCGGCAGCGGCCCGGGCGCGGGGCATACATCGTCGCTGCGCCACTCGACCTACGGCGGCCCGCGGGGCAACACCACTCGCGATCAGACTATCTTGCAATACATTCTTTGTACAGTCCATCGACTTTTAATTAATGTCCTAGCTACCACGTTAGGGCACTAACAGTTGCATTTAACAGTCAATGCATTTAACGAAATAGAGATGAACTTCTACAAGATACAGTAAACATGAAATTAAGCAAAATAGACCAACTACTTCAAATTCACTCATTGTGGAATCTTTTACAACCTAAACATTCATTAGTTTTCCTGCAAGAGTTGCTTTCTGCTTATCATTTACTATGGTGTTAAATTATTTTATTTGACTTCCAATTCGAACATTCTTGTCCAAGTACAAGTTCTTAAACTTATTCTTAAGCGTAGCGTAGTAATTTTTAGCAATTGTCGAGATCAAACCCTTCCTCCTCTACTCTTTAGTAGATGGAAAAGTTATTAACAAACCTGTGATATAACAACCATCTTCTTCATTAACGATGGCGTCATTTGTAAGAAATGTCCCATCGTCACCCCTTCGAGATCTATCAAACTCAGGGAACCCGCTACAACTGTATTATCATCGTCTATAAGCATAATCTGTAAATAAAAAGGTTTTGACATGATAACGTCTTATAAATTGATGAAAACTGGCAACGAAAAAGTTTCCCGTTCCGCTGACGTCAGAGCGTGACGTATTTTTTTATAAGTATTACTTTATGACACTATTACGTAAAACTATCGTCCGTAAACCACTTTACAGACAACCGATTGTTTTTGAAAATGTTCACCTGGTCGTAATTAAGTATCTTTATGTTTTCCAAGCAAACTGTTCTCGGGGCACATTTAATTTGTTTACATTTTAATCTTCTTCATCTTCTTCATCACTTCAATCTAATATTATTTGTCACGTATAAATAGTTTCGTAAAATTTCATTGAATTATTATGATATTTACCCTGTGTAACAAATTCATGCAAGCCATAACATCCGACATTTTGTATTTATCTGGATCGTACGAACCAGGCCGCATAATAGCTACTCGGGGAGACGCCGGTCCTTCTGTATTGGGAAGTATCAACATATATCTGTAAAAAAAACAATAAACTTAATATTAAAGATTTATGTTTAAATACCTACATCAGTAAGGAGCTCCTAGCCCAACTTATCATTCATACTGGCATCCATGCAGCGTTATCGTTGTGGTAGAATAATGGAAAATTACTTCTTATTAAACTGTAACCGGAAAGACGGCAAAAAGTCTAACCGATTTTTACGCAATTGTGTATTCACACCCGTAAACAACCAACAACAGACGGAGGCAAAGTTACAATAACGTTTGTGAAGGTAATATGTGATGTACTAACCCAGATTCTAAGATATCCTTAAAAATATTGTCAGTGGGCTTAACACGGAACAGTTCTGGAGCCGTGGTACGCACAGAATAGTAAAGATCCAGCTTCTCTTTAGTGCGCTCCAGACTGAACTTGCATCCTCGGAGGAAAGACAACAGCCATTGATCATCTGCAAAAGTATATTTAAAGCATATAATTCAAACGCTATGTTAGATTGCATTCGATGCATAAGAATCTTCAGTTCTTCTATGGAATACGAATAAAACTTAAACGGTTTCATTACTTCTTTAATTCATTAATGAATAACTTAACTAACATTAAATAAAGATAACTTGCTCCACGATATAACTAGGTATGATAAATAGTTGAATAACACGTGGACATGTAACTAATTTGATATATTTATAAACAGAAATTTTGTAATCAGAAGATATATTTATAAACAGAAGTTTGTCCGCCGTTGTGACTGGGACTCCCTGGGATTCCCTGTATCGTGGGTGCCATGGACAACACTCAAGACAAGAACACACAGATCCAGATCGAGAAATTTAAACTCATCATTCCAATTTCCGCCTCACTGGCAATCGAACCAGGAACGCTCGGAACGGCGGTCCAGCATGTTAACCATTACGCCACACGGATCGTCAACTCATATCCTTTGAATAACTAGAAAAGGGCTTCAAACAGCTGAGCAGATTTCCTACAAGATATAGTCACCTTTGAAACAAAACAATCGGCTACGAACCCACAGACAGACACATAGATACACACGCTAAGCTTATTATAACATCCCTCTTTTCGCGTCGGGAGTTAAAAAATCCGACCACTTGGCCGTAAAAACCCGATATAGTCAGAGCCGTTACCACTTCCCTCTATAAAGAGACATCATCTAAATCTGAATGTATAGTGTCACATATACCTATAATAATAATTATTATTAAGTAGTAAAAAACTCCACATACATACCTGTTCTAGCTTTTAAGTGCGGCTGCTTCGCCAACCAATCTTTAATATGCTGTATATCATTTGCTAGTCTATTTGGATCTTCATTTAACTCCAACCGAGCTTTTTCAGCTAACTCCTTGGATAACGCCCGGATCGACATTTTTCCTTTGCTTTTTTCACTCATACAAAGCGTCCGATCTGACACGTTACACGAACTGAAGTTGTAATATGCCTTTAATAACGTGCCACCGATATCTGATTACTTATCAAAGTTTTATTCATTATTATTTATTTAGCCATTTTACACAATACGATTACAGAATCAAACGTACATTATAATACATGTTTGATCATCCACTCTCTTGGAATTTAAAGAATAAAAATATTTAAGTGCCAATTTAAGGACCTTCAAAAGCAACCATCGACCGTTGATATAGCAAGTTCGAGCGCGGTCGCCTCATTTTGGGCGATGAAGAAAGTAGTGGTTGCGTCCTACGAAGGCTGTCACGGAAAAAAGCGTGCTAGCAGTAAAAAATTGATTCAAGAAAACAGGCAAATTCAAGACTTCCTAAAAAAGAAGAAATAATTCTGAAATACCGTTACCATTATCCAAAATCCTATAATCCCACAAAACATAGTTCTACTGTAATGTGACGCGCCAAGAACAGAAAATAGCCAGTACCTACCTAAAAATCTACATATATAAAAGGAGAAGCTGACTGACTGGCTGACTGACTGACTGACTGACTGACTGACTGACTGACATATCAACGCAGGGCCTAAACTATAAGGGTTATAAACTTGAAATTTTGGACGGGGGTTCCTTTTATAACGTAGGGGAGCACTAAGAAAGGATTTTTGAAAATTCACCCCCTAAGGGGGTAAAACAGGGGTGCAAAGTTAGTAGGAAACTTTGCCGTTTTTGAAGGTATTTGAATGAAATTCAGAATGAAGGTAGGTATTTCATTGAAAGTTATGAAACATGACTGTATAAAATATTTTTTTCGAAAATCATCTCTTAAGGAGGTAAAAGGGGGGCGCAAAGTTAGTACAGTAAAGTTCTCTGATTTTATCAACTGTTATATATTTAGGGATTTTTGGCGGGCGAAGCCGCGAGTATAGGCTTGTAATTAAATAAAAAACAATCACGTACTTGAAACGTTACACAAAAAAAACGATGAAAATGAAAAAATGGATACCTTGGTGGTATTACTTAATAACTGCAAAAAGGCTCCTAGGGTACGAATTTTTTTTGATCATTGTCGACTTTTTAATTATATTATGCTTTCCATTATTACTTATTTGAACTTTATAGATAATAAGAACAAATGAACGCCAACTACTTACCAGTAACTTAATTTGACAATTTTGCTTCGCGCAAGTCTTAATCGATTCTCCAGTTTTAACTATCACATGAAAGCTTCCAGCTATCGCTAAAAACCGTTTTGACCGAAAGTGAGGTGACTATTGAGAATCACCTCATAATGGATATAAACTGTTGAACACCACTTCGCGGATGAGCTTTACAAAATTTATGGGTAGGTATGTTTTTTATATTTGAGTTCAAAATTACCTGTATTGAAAATGAGCAACTTCATAGAACCTAAATCACACTACACAAATATGTTTAAAACTATAATAACACGCGGCGACGCGACGTTCTGTCTGCTACGAGTAAGGAAAAGTAATTTAGGTGAACGCACAACCCGTTTATTTGCAATAGTTATTTGTGCAATAAGGAAACTGTTTTTGTTGCAAGTGTGTTGAATTTCAGTTCCGAACACGCGAAGCATTGATCACGAACATCGTAAGTGAATTTTAGTTAAAATTTTACAGTTATTCCTTAACCCCACAGATCAGACCTTTAGATCAGACAACACAAATAAGACAACACTCACACCCACGACGAGAACAAACTTTAATCTCTCATATAAATGTTGCCTCACACACACAAATTTAATGACCTCAAGTGACGCAAGTGAGCACTACGAAAGGATTTTTGGGAAATTGGCAGGCGACGCCGCGGGGACAGCAAGTGTCATATAAATTAAAATAAGGGTAGATTCTATAATCTATTAAATATTTTTTTCTCCGTCGTTCATTTCTACGCATAAGGAGGAATAACTAACAACAACAAGTAGAAAGAAAAAATCAAAAATGACTCGGCAAAAATGGAAATATTTAATTGCCTAATTACTTATAACTTTAATTAGACACATTTTCTCGCTGCTATATATACAATTAAATAATTTTTCACTACTACACTTCACTCTATAGTAGTATTATATCTACATCAATGATATTAAATAGTAAAACAACTTATAATACCATTGGTCTATAATTATCTTGCATGGTTTCTTTAAACATATTTAAAGGTAGAAAGACCCATGAATTCTTCCTATTAAAATTATTTAGTCGAATTGAAGTTGTCTAAATGAACCTTCCAGTCCAAACATCTCCTCGCCAGTCTTTGGTTTCCCAGGCCTCTTGGATTCATCTGTACCATGCTGCATGTCTTCTAGCAGCCAGTCGTTGTATTCTTCTATTTTCTTTTTCGAGAAATCTGAAATACGTATAAATTGAACAATTGAAAAAAAATTAAGCACTTCATACTGTCGTTGTCACTATAACACAAATAACACCTCAGAGAGTTTTATATAACTTAACGCAAAAAAAAGGAAAAAGAATTTCTTAAAAGATATCATCATTAAAACATTACTATCGCGAGTGAGTATGTCGTCAGTAAGAAATATTTTGAGTTTTAGGAAATAGTATATTCGAGGTAATTAAATTGTCATGAAAGCCGGTTTTAAAATTAGTGTTAGTCATTAAGTTAAAATTCGGTGTTAGTTAAAACGAGGGAAGTAATTTGCGGCAATTTCTATTAAAAGCCTTTAATTCTACAACGGCTGGCTGTGGCCGTTTGCGGCTGAAGGGGATCGATCGTCAATATTGTGGGCTTGGTTTTACCAATAGCGGTAACGCAAATGGTTTGTTTTGTCATGCAATTGGCGTTAGATTCGATACAAAGTATGTAAGTAGGTACCGCTTTACAATTTCTTACCTATGATTTCCTGAATAGTTCCCGCATTACCACCATACTCAGCAGGTAGGATTTCTTTAGGAATATATTTATACAATTCATCGTAGTCTTTGTTGTGAACGTAAATCTGAAAATTATGGAATCATGTCCTAACTATATCTATAAATTGTTGATAGAATTAAATTCAAATTCAAATCATTTATTTCGTCCTAGGAACGGATAGCTCACATAACGAAAGTCAAAATTTACCGAAACTTTAATACAGGTACATTAGTAATGTTTTGACGTGAAATAAGGACAAACAAAGACAAACCAGACAAGCGCGGATTACGAGAAATAGAGAATAAATTAAGCAAGTACTTACTCTTCGCTGATTTTTCTCATTAAGCAATGCCTTCAAAGCGTTATAAATGGTCTCAAAGCCTGGTGGAGTGTTAATGTAATGGCCACCTTTCATGCGGACAGGTAGCGCATCCTAAAACATATCACTCAATAAACAAATATAAATAACTTCCCAGTTTAAATTCCTAGAAAGTTTTATTAAAAGAATATAGTCAATAGTTTATAGGAATATAATTTCTGATAAAAGGCACAACTAAAAATAATTATTCCACACCTGGACCGCCTATTGTGTTATATCTGTATTAATATACTGTTATTTGTAAAGTTGGTGTTTAGAATATTATATAATAATTATGTATAGTATAGAGATATTTAAACCCACCTGTGCGATGACGGTCATTTTCTTCATCAACATAGGAGTCATTTGCAAGAAATGCCCCAACGTCACTCCTTCCAGATCCAGTAAGGTTAGTGTACCCGCTACAACTGCATTGTCATCATCCACTAGTAGAATCTGTTGGTGTAAATTTAGTATATAATGTCCTTCCCATTAAATACTTGCGAAGAACAGCCGTATTAACATTACATAATAAAATAAACGCTTGAACGCGCTGACACAGTGATACTGCTACTGTATGATTCCCTACATCGCGGATGGCGTGGACTACACAAATGTCATGTAATCACAAACAACTACGACCCGAAACCAAACATATTTCCCATTAATGTAGGCTCCGACCGGGAATCGAACTACCAACTAAGCTAAAGGGTCATCATGATGAATGAGGTCACCGTAATTGATTCACAGAGTAAGCACCGGCCGCGGGGTATGATGGATTAAGGAAAGCTAGTTAGCGATTTTGTTGGCGTTTTCGTGCTTGTACAAGTTCCAGTCTCAATTTTTTATTAGGTAGGAATAATAGTCGTGTGATCAGAGACCTCAGGGTAGGATAAAAGATTTTAAAGATGCCTGGCTATAAAAAGGTGTTAAAATTTGAACTATAATAATTGTACTTTATACCAAAACATATTCATGATATTTATTTACCCTTTGCATCAAATTCATATAACTCATAACATCGGACATTTTGTACTTGTCTGGATTAAACGCACCGGGCCGGAATATGACCACTCGTGGAGTATCCGGCCCCTGCATTTTAGGTAGTATTAATAAACATCTGTAAAGAATTACAAATTTAGTTAAATTTTTAATTATAAATCACTGTTAAATAGTGTATATTATCTTGAGTCAGTACAAGATACTATAAATAATAAAATCTTAATATATTAATTTATATCATAAATTTTAGCAAGTTTTGATAAAATCCGACTATGAGAAACTACGACACGACACGACCCTCAGTATTGAGGAAAACGACGCAAGGAGGAGAAATTGCTGACCAATCTCAATCCAAGGAAAATTGTTGTATACATTTGGGTTACCGAAATGTACTAAATATATGCGGATTGAATAAAATAAATCTTTATTTTATTCAATCCGCTTCTACGTGACATTTTAGTGCTTCACTACCATCACTGGGAGGTTCGTATCATTTATTGATGATAATTTAAAAGAAACGGTAAAAAACTCTTCAAAAAACAACACAATACAAATTTGTTTTAATATAATAAGATAAATTTTATAACCATACTTGCCCCATTTCTAAAATTTCTTTAAAAATATGGTCAGTGTGCTTAATCCGGAACATATCTGGAGCAGTGGTGCGCACGGAATAGTAGAGATCAAGCTTCTCTTTAGTGCGCTCCAGACTGAATTTGCATCCTCGGAGGAAAGCCAATAGCCATTGATCATCTGTGAAATCCAAACAAACTTCATAATAGATATATGTATATTACTAAAATTTGACACATAATAATATACAATTATAATAATAATATTTTCGCATATACTGGGTGATTTTCATTTCACTTGACATACTCGAAAAATACGGAAAGGCGCCATATGGACGTCCTAGGCATGTGCTAGGAGACCCCGATGACAAGATCACGGTGGCCAACGGGACCCTAGATCCCGACCCCCCATTGCAGGCACTCCTTACACACACATCACACACAAAGCGTTGCTGCTTGCGGCGACAAGGCCCCCTCTGTCAAACTGCCGTCACGAGGTATCCCCGAGTCACCGGCAGCCTAGGCCAGCAAGGCCAGACCAACATACGACGTCTAAGCCGAGGTTCGTAGCTCACAGAAGGTACCCTTAGGACGTCGCAACCCCCTATAAAAATATCGAAGCAGGTGGTTACTCAGTCAAGCCACACAATACTCGTTTTCCTGAATGTTATTCATTGCAACCTCTTATTTTTAAAGAGAATCTTGACCCTTTTTGAAAAATCTAGCAATTACCTGTTCTTGCGCGTAAGTGTGGCTGTTTCGCCAGCCAATCTTTAATGTGCTGTAAATCACTGGAGATTCTGTTCGGGTCCTCGTTCAGTTCCAAACGGGCCTTTTCAGCCAACTCCTTAGACAAAGGACGTATTGACATATTTCCTAAACTATTTTCACTAGTCCACAAAACGTACTATCTCACTCAATACACGGAACTGAAGTCCTGATATGTGGCTTTACTACAGTATCACCAATATCTGATAGCTTATCACGGTTTAATGAAATAGAAAACATAAAGGTAACTCTTTAAAAGAACGCAGGCACGGCGTGCTACTCTTATTCATTTATTTCATTATTATATTAAAATGCTCTTAGGACGCTGTAATCCCATTGGTAGTGACAATGCTTACTGAGTCATGGTTGCCAATTAGGTTTTAGGGCAAAGCAAATATTTATGTGTCACGAACAGACATTGTATTTGGGTACCTATCAAGTGTTTGACCGACATGACATGGAATACTCAGGAAGGGCGAAAATGTAATATCAAAAACACAATGTAATAATATATTAGAATATAATAAAATTAGTCATCATAATTACACACATCAAATTGAAATATTTTTTAAATGTACATGTATTTAATAATAATTGACCTTTGTCCCAAACAGGGTTTCAACCAGGGTTCCAACCAGGTACCAACCCTGTAAATAAAATAAAAAATATAGTCTCTCTTAAATTCTAAATACCTTGGCAATTACCATTAATAAATCCTTCATACTAACTTACACCTAAATTCATATCATTAATAGTGTAGTAAAAGTTTTGTAAAAAATAAAAAAGAACAGACTGTAAATAAAATTTCTCCCACAAAGGAACTGTTAAGATAACAAAGAGCTGATAAAATGTGTTCTTATCGTTTCATACAACGATGAATGGTGAATATTTTACAAATTTAAATGTATTTTTAAGCGACTTCAAAATAAAGGAGGTATCTACCTGATAGGTATGTTGTAATACAATTTGATCTAATCTATTAGGGCTTCCAAACACATATACAACATCTTACTTGAGTTAGAAGAGATAATAAAAGATTGCGAGGACGGCCAAGTAGGCACTCAGGCGCAACTTATTATTAGTCCTGGGGAAACGATCATTTTCTCAAGCAAGTGATAACCAAAGTAAAAAGAAAGAGAATGTGACTTTAAGATACAATTAATGGGATATGGATATTGAATATTGAGCGAAGCTTTTTGCAATGTAATTTTTTGCTTGAATTAAAGATAATTTGCTTGAGAAAATGATCGTTACCGTGTCGTCACGCTACTTTCGATAAACATGACCTAAAAGGTAAGTCGGTACCTACGTACATTACCATTAGACCACCTTTCATCTGTAAACTCATACCATGGGATCGTGAATATCAAATGTATAATAATTACGTCAGATAGGTGTATTATTGCCTCCGTGATCAGCCGTATGTAATATAAGCATATAGGTATATGTAATTCACAATGTCACCCGTAATCCTTAAACGATAATCGTTCGATCACCAACCGCAACTGTATGCCACTAATCTAATCAATTATAAAAACCATTCATAATAAGAAACATTATGATGACAGGTGTTAGCGATTCGCGGCAACTTATCGTATGTGTAAAAATCTTGTTCAGTCGAAATCAAGTTGTCTAAATGAGCCTTCCAGTCCAAACATATCCTCAGCAGTTTTTGGTTTCCCAGGCCTCTTGGATTCATCTGTACAATACTGCAAGTCTTCTAGCAACCAGTCGTTGTATGCTTCTACTTTCTTTTTCCAATAATCTGTAAGAGGCATAAGTTAACATAACTGTCGGAAAAGTCAAAGCTATGCACGTTTTGGTTCTCATAGTAGTCCCCTATAAGAGTAATTAGTAGGTATACTAATCAAAATATTACCTATGATTTCCTGAATAGTTCCCGCATTGCCACCATACTCAGCAGGTAGGATTTCTTTAGGAATATGTTTATACAATTCATTGTAGTCCTTGTTATGAACGTAAAGCTGAAAATTATAAACTATTAATAAATATTTCGCTATGATACTTATTGTTAACTATGAACAAAAAATAGCTATTAAGAACAGGAATTTTAACTCAGTTTTCAAATTTGAAAAGGAAGCATGGTAACCATGGTGCCAAATAGGTAGTCTGTTAGTAGGTACTTAATATTAAAGTGTTAATTGATAAATATATTGTTTTACAGTTTGGAAATACTTACTCTTCGTCTATTTTTCTCATTGAGGAAAGCTTTCATTGTATTAAATAACGTCTCGAAACCTGGTGGTGTGTTTATATAATGACCGCCTTTCATACGAATTGGGAGAGCATCCTAAAACATAAGAATCAATCAAGGAAATTGGGAATCAATGAAATTTTCGGAAAATTTCCTATTTATGGGGTTATCGATATAATTTAAGTATGTAAAGACCTTGTAACAATTTGATCAAACCTGCGAAATGACGGTCATCTTCTTCATTAACGACGGCGTCATTTGTAAGAAATGTCCCATTGACGCTCCTTCTAGATCCAGTAAAGTGACTGAACCCGCTACCACTGTATTGTCGTCTTCTATTAACGCAATCTAATGGAAAGGAATATTAGTACATATAGTAAAATCCGTTGTTATTTATTTAAGTTCGTTAACCAGCAGAAATTTTAATTCAGTTTTGGTATTTAAACTTAGTGCAAGTAAAGTTAATCTACTATCAATAACTAATAGGGTAACTTTCACTAACAATCCCAGTCCCAGTACTCATATTTAAAATCATTATTAAAATCATTCAATCTATCAATGTAGGTAAATAAAGTTTGTGATACATACCTTCTGCAACACACTCATACAACTCATGATATCGGTTATTTTGTACTTGTCCGGATCGTACGCACCCGGCCGGATAATAGCCACTCGGGGACCCGCTGGTCCATCAGTTTTAGGAAGTATCAATATGTTTCTGTAAATAATTTTGCGAGTCAGTAGGTACCTAAAGCATTTTTTAGAATTATAATACTTTTTTATATATAAATAATAAATAACGCCACACAATATAAATAAAAACACATGCATACAAGAACATACACTAAGACCAAAAACAGAAATTTAAAGTTATCATTAAAATTTACGATCCTGCTTGAGTTCCGAGATTATTATTGGTGTTTAAAAAACGACGTCTCATCAATCATTATTAATTATTTACCTATGGTGGAGAAGGTCAACGCTGATAATAAACCTTTCATCATTAGTTGTTATTTTTTAATTACTATACTTGCCCTGTCTCTAAGAATTCCATAAAAATGGGGTCGGTATGCATAATGCGAAACAGTTCTGGGGCATTGGTACGCACGGAGTAGTAGAGATCCAGCTTCTCTTTAGTACGCTCCAGACTGAACTTACATCCTCGGAGGAAAGTCAGCAACCATTGATCATCTGCAAAAGTATTAATTTTTATGTGGCCACTACGCTTATACTCTGTAGGCGAAATCTCTTTTCGGAATAATTGAAGTGAAGACTATCATCACATATTGTAACGGTCGATCATATCACAGTAGCGACCATTACAGTAGGTAATCGGATGTGCAGCCTTCGCAACCTTTGAAAACGCATTCAAGAAATCACGGGAACTTAGGTTTGTGATTATAATATAAAGGATGAATACGGTTTGGAAAGAACGTTATAATAGAAATCACAGCATCGTATTTTATGCACATTGCACTTTAGAAATCGTGCAGGCTGATAACACTGCTATTAATTTAATTTACACACATGTTTAAAAATGTGTTTTTAATAACATAATTAATACATCTTTCTGGTATAGATAACGATAGATAATTATATGCATTTTTTGCATACGCTCGTTGTACCTACTAGCAGGTATCCATTATGTTACTCACAAATAACACTCAGCTGTGTTAGTCAATTCTTAATCCCGTTTTAAACGGATTCTTTACTTTTCAATATAAGTAAACTATAATTATGCTACAGTAACACCTGACACTTACCCGTTCTTGCTTTCAAGTGCGGCTGCTTCGCCAACCAATCTTTAATGTGCTGTATATCGCTTGCTATTCTACTCGGCTCTTCGTTCAACTCCAGTCGAGCCTTTTCGGCCAACTCCTTGGGTAAAGGACGGATTGAATTTGACATATTTCCTTACTTTCCTTACCAACTACTAAAGCGTCCTGTGTACCTAACACTTCACAACGTACTGAAGTGAAATATCTATAGTTACTATGCTACTGATATCAGATTACCTATCAAAGTTTACTTATAATTATCTTGTTAAATTTGCGGATTTAAAACGATTAGGTTCAGATTGCCTTACGTGTCGATAGATACTCCTTGAGAAGTTGTCATCAGCCACTTTGAATTTATTGCCTGCTTATGCTTATTGCTGCCTTTATTAGCTACTTTATTGCTTGGTTAGGTAAGTGAAAATCGTACCTCTGTACTACGAATGTACCTCTTTTTAACGGACAATTAAATAGGAGGTCTTATTCAATGAGGTTGTATTTTGGCGGGTACTAGCATATTCAATAAAGAATCTCTGGACAAAGTTTTATGCTTTTGTATTCACTGGCTCAGTCAGTTCGTTGTCTGTCAATCAGTAACCGTTAGCATTTTATTACTTACATAGGAGAAAACGAGGGTGGTGGAGGTAGGAGTAAATATAGGTGGTAGAAGAAAACATGGTGAAATTTAATTACCAACAAAAAACTGCATAGTGATACTTTCGTGTTTAAAAATAGGTACTGTTAATTTTCTGGTCCAACGGGCGCCCAGGCAGCGAGCGGCGGCGGGCTGTCTGCACTGATGCAGTCAAAATAAACCGATCCTGCAAAAAACTGTTTCTGATTTAGAAAATAAATTATAACGGAACACTTGAAGTGTATAATTAATTTCTGTAAAATTCGTGGCGGATGCCAAGATAAAACTGCATGCAGCTGAATGTTTAGTAAAAATAAACTTTCCTAAATATAAATCACAAAGAACTTCGCGCTTAGGATCAGTGTTTATCTACTATTGTATTACGTCAATCTTTATCTAAAACTTACATAATATTATGCTGTATAAAATCTGACTCGGCGCATAATAAATGGACACTGCAATTTATTACATACTAGTAAATCCGCCCTCGCTTCGCTTCAGGAAACAATGACTTTTTAATACATAAAAGTCGTTATTATTGCGTATATAATTATAACAGTTAGATATATGCTGTCGCAGATTTTTATGTGGCTTATAATATTCGTTTAGACAAAATTATTGACAAAATACAACACAATGTAGGTAACTAGGGATGGTTAATACAAAGGATGTATGGAGGATAGCCGAAAGACCACAGCGCACTGACGCCGATACCTTAGCCCTGCAACTCTCTCTTGTCGTTCTGTTTGCACCTCCCGATTCCCTGACATAGACTATGGCATATAAAATTATATAATATATTTTTACAACGCAAGTTACGAGTAAGTAATTTGTTTTGAATTTAATTACTTTATCGTAATGCTTCATGGACTTCAGTAATATCAAAGGCGTTACCGATGCGTTGCCGCCCAAGAAATAAGGAAGTGGAAAGAAAGAAATACTGTGTCTCTCAAACTCCCATAACAAAACATCCATCCCAAACAGGAAGCTGACTGGAGAATATTGTATTTTGGAAAATTGTATTTTAAGCGCCTGACGTGAAATAAAAATAGGTATATTGTTCAAAACGTAGTATTCCGCGCTACATGAGTAGGTATACTTATGTATCTAGGTACATATAATTGTGTATCTGGAAATTAAGTTAATATTTAAATTGTTTCAGGACATTCCTAATTAAGAGTTCTCTGCTCTGTATAGACTCTTCTCTGTATAGATAAAAATTAAGGGATTGTTTTCGAATAAACTGGAATAAACACTCAAATGAACTATTATTAATTTTGTAGTTTTGCCAACGTACCTACTCGTATTCATAGACAATAATTTTAAAATTAGTGAAAAACAAAAAACAAACACCCCGAGATATAACGAAGTTAAAAATATTTAAATGTTGCTATGTTATGATTCAATTGTTTAAGAACTAAGTACTTAAAACTATTGAAACTTCGACGACGACTTCGAAGGCGACGATGATGAGTTAACATCAGGCGCCTCGTATGGTTTTACGTCAGACCTTCAAGTTATAAAAAAACTTCGTGTCGAATGAAGTTAGCGACAATGCTAGATACACACTTTGTGGAATCTACATTAAACATAACTTAAAACCTAAGCAAAGTTATAATTTCTTTTACCAAAATATTTAGGTACTTAGGAAGCTATTATAAGATACCTACTTATCATTTATTGAATGAGGATTGGAGAACTAAGGAAATTACTATAGTAACGGCAAAAAATTAAGGCCCCATTAAATTGACACATTAAAATAGTGACGTGAAAAATGTTAATTTAGTATCGAAAAAATATGGTCAAGTGCGAGTCGCATCGATACATTTTTGGAATAAAAATTTTAAGCACCCTTTTTAATTACATATTTTGGAATGGGAATCGAATACTGAGTACCCCCTATTAATATCACAAGAGTCTTACGAATCACCTTATATTTAAGGTCTCCTCGGCTTTGAGCTCAGTAGTGGGCCTTGTTGGGTTGAGATGATTTATAGTATATTCATTTATGTAATTGACTTACTTACTTTATTAAAGGTGGCACTGTATTTTGTTAGTAAAAACGTGAAGGAATTTGTTCGCGGTACCATATACTTTGTTTATATGGTCCCGCATTAGTCTATAATATTTAAATATATATACCTATTGTTTCAATATCCATGTAATTAATTAACTTTGGGTCTTAAAGTTATACATTCGATAAATTTTATGACTTTTTGCACATCACTATAGACCATGAAGAACAGCAATTTGCTCCTTCAAATTTATGTAATAATTTATACGAAACTTGATGATAGGACAGACGTCAAATAAACTTCATCGGGGCCTTCCTTTTGTGCCGCACCTATAACGTGAGAGAAGTATAACAAAAACATTTTTTGGAAACAACGCGTTTATTAATGAACATTTACAATTTAGCTCTTTATAACCCTGTTATACTCACCTACAATGCGCATTTATAATATTGTTACAATAATTTAAAATCGCCAAAATATATATTTTCCTGACTAATAAGATCACAGAAAGACGATGGCTTGTCCACATATTTCTACTTAAGTATTAAGTTACAACAATAACAGATATTCAAAATTTTTGTTATGTTACTTAAATGTTATAGGAAATTTCTAGGTTTTCTTTACATTACAATATATTAAGCTTGTAAGTAATTTTATCGATAACACAAAAAATAGTTGTTAAGTACTTACATAACATAAATCATAATCAGCAACTGAATAAAACAGTGCCTGAACCAATGTTAAGTGACTAACCACTGTATTACAGTACCTATCTATAATCCATAACCAAGTTCAAACTAGATTCAGTATCCTGTATAAAGTTAGTTATGGATACCGTGTTTCATCGATCCATAACATTTCTCTCTAAACGTTATTATGCAACTGGCCCAGAGTTAATAATTTGTGCACAGATTGTCATATAGAACATAAAGAAATAAATTTACTTTTATTTATTCACATCAATTTTAAAAGCATTTTCTTATGGTACAACTTTTTATGAAACAAAATCTACATCGTGTTCACTGAACTCTCTTTTGATTGTACCTGTGTTGCCACACTGCCTCACTGGGAATAATCGGTTACTTACCACTTACGTTACGAAAATAAATACTTAAAACTAAATCTACATACAAATGTATCGTAATAATACTATGAAACTACTTTTATAAATCACAAACAGTGGTTCTTGGCAGAAGGTAACATACTCTATGATAATTTGGAAGATATGTTTCTTCTTATTACGTTGATTTTCAACGTATAAATATGGCCAGTACCTACCATTATTCTAGTTACCCATAGTTAGTTATTTCGCAATTTTCAAAAAATGACATATCGTATAGTTTTAGTTATTAAGTAATGTATAATATGTATGTACATTACTTAATAATACTAACTTTACCCGTGATTTATGGGTAGATAGAATACTGAGAACAGCCGTGAAAAACATCTTATATCATGTTAATACTATTACAACGTGTACAGTGAAATTTTGAATTTTGTCACCGACTCATTCTCATTTTTAATTTCTACCTAAGCTTTATTTTTATGCATTGTTTCAACATAACCACTATTCAAATTTGCAACACTTTATCTTTTATCTACACTATATTCTACAAAAAACGATTACATCGCATGAATATGTAATTAATTGTAATATTAATTAGAAAGATAGAAAACATTTTTTATTAGAACTTCACCAAATTCGAGTGCATTAAGAAATCCTACTACATGTATGATAAATGCAAGTCGTTACTTTGGAAGCAAATCCTTTTTGTATAATGTGTAGTTTTTGGTATTTCTTAAAACATGTTTAATAATAATAATGTAAACGACAAATCGTGTGACATAAAATTTATTCAATAAAGCTAATATTTTGTAACTACGTCTACAAACTCTTATAATGAGAAAGTAATAGCTAATGAATAGATGAATACGTTAAAGAACAAAGTGGATGTGTTAAATTATATTATTACTAGCGACCCGCCCTCGCTTCGCTTCGGGAAACTTATTATCAAGTGCTTAAATATAAAGTTTCATGGTTCTTTAAGAGATGGCGCTAGGCGTTCTTATTCTTTAAGTTAGGAAGGTTCACCCCTAGATGGCGCTGTGCTTAAAACCCGAAGAAATCCCATACAAACTTTCAACCTTTATTTCAACCTCTTCATCCCTTTTTGTCGCAATAAAAGGTAGCCTATGTCCTTTCTCAGGGTCTAAAGATTGTCTGTGTCAAATTTCATCAAAATCGGTTGAGAGGTTTAAGCGGGAAAGCGACAAAGACAGACAGACAGACAGACAGAGTTACTTTCGCATTTATAATATTAGTAGGGATTTTCAAAGATTATTTTCACCTACTAGGAGCATGACTATCCACAATAAAATTATAGGATTTTAATAGGATTATTGTTACCCACATCAATTGGGAACTTGCCATTGTTTCTGAAGAGTAATTCTGAAACAAAGCGTATGTAGTCCCGTGTAATCTTGTGGTTCTAAATGGTTACATGTAACATGTAGATGCTTACCCTTATGTATCTAAGTATTACATTATTTTAAACATTTCAAAAATTGGCGAACAGTTTCAACTCGTCCGGGTCCAGAGCTCTCACGGCTTTCCAATCCGTCTCGGGGTACTCATCGAAGTTAGAAGTGTCGCCTTCGTATGATACGGTGGGCATTATTGGAGGCTAGAAAAGGAAACAAATGAAAATGTGTCATTTTTCACCATATGGTTACCAGAGAATCTACAAAGGCGTGACAAATTTTATACACATCCGAATTAGAACAAGACTCTTACTAACAACTACTAACTGGACTGTTACTAAGAATTACAAACAGGGCTAACTATCACTTAAAGCCCTTACCCCAGACCTACCTACTAGCGAACTAACCAAGTAACGTTCTAACATCATTTGCTAACTTACTAACCATCCCGATTTGAATCATATTATGTATCAGTCAAAGTTGCTATGGGCGGCAGTGGAAGGGTGGCGGTTAATTTCATAAAAAATAGTATGTACTTACTAGTTGTTTACTTTTGAGCTCTATCATTTAGAGAGATTGTATGTGATTTATTTTAAAAATCGACGGGTATCAAAGAGCTGAACAAGAAAATAAAAAAAAACTTTTACTTCCACGCACACTTCCCTGTCCGTTCGTAACAACCACAAAGACATCACAAAAGAATTAAAAAAGAAATGAATACAAATACTGCAGCAAATGAAATACAAAATTTATTAAGGTACATAAAAAGATTATGTTTACGTGTCGTCCATATGATTCCAGGCCTTTTTTTCTCCGCCAATATTATATTTTATACTTGTTAGTTTGTACAATGCGGGGAAGACAACAAACCTGTAATTTCTTCATAAAAACGTCAGCCCAGTCCAAATGTTTGAACCACCTGTGCCGCTTGACGTCTTCCGAACCACACTGCAACAAATATGCCCATCTTTAACAAAATATACAATAACAACAGAGCGTTCATTAAATTAAAGTCTTTAAACCTGGAAGTACGGTCACTGAATTGACCGCGTTACTTTTTAAATGTTATAGTTTCTTTCTTTAAAATCTTTCTATAAAAACTGATGGACTTTTCACGTAACTGACTCATTATCATCCTATTAAATCATCATAATCATAATCATTCATATCCTATTTAATTGTATACCTACGAACAGAGCGCATAAAAGAGGGAAAACTTGGAAAAAGAGATTGTCAAAAAGTATCAATGAAAAGGCGGCTCATTTAAAAAGTCTCATTTTCATCTGCACGCAATACATTATCTGATGACTTTAAATTTAAACACAAAAGCGTTCTTAGACCACAACTCTCGTCTACAAATTTTTTACGATCTATAAAATACGGTTTTAGGATCATAATTTTTTTTATATACAAATTCATCACCGCAACATGAAGTGTATTATAAACATCGGCCACTGCATCACTGTTTGCCGCACGGTACCCACATCCATTATTTAGTAGGAAACTAAAATTAGAACGACTATTACACCAACTGGTCAATGAGTCAGAGCAAAATTATTGAACCTTACAAATTGTTCAATTTTATGACTCGTATCGAAACTGTCGATCGATGTTACCAATTACACTAATTTGAAAACTTTGTCGCGCTGAATTTTTCGAAGATTAATATCCTCGCACCTGCTTCACATCACTTTTCAGTTGATCTATTTACGACAAATTTTACACTGAAGCAAACAAGCTTGATCAACCGTTTCAATGTGAAGGTGTTGAGAATGATGTCGCTTATAAATAAGGTAATCCATTTCAGTCCTCGGGAGTAGCATTGCTAGATTTATTATTGTGTAAGACTGTAGTAAAGTTACTAACGGATTAGAGCGTTAGGCCACACGCCACTGGAAACGAAATAACCAACACGTCGTTCATTGCTTCCACACCAATAAAAAATGTAACACGATTTAGAAATATGATACGTTGGTTGAAGCTTTCAAATAAAATTCCAACATACGCGTACTGAATTTGATTTGGAGCGAAACATGCGTCTCACAAGGGAGTCGTTTCGAAGTGGGTGGGCATGAGGTAATAAGCGACGTGTATTTATGTCGCGATAAAAGTCAGCTGCGTGGACAGGAACTTTTGATGTCGCCGCGGAGCTCGGACACCTGACTGATGGCTTTCTAAACATCTCTGCGACATCTGGGCAAAAAGCTCAGTGAAAACCAGCAACCACTAGAAACTGCAGCCGTTTAAATACACATTCCCGGCATGGCAAACTCTCCACTTTACTTAGTAATGCGCCGCGAATAATGTGCACACACGTCAGTTTCTCCTACAAGTAGTCGGAGCGCGACAGGTGACAAAATATACTCAACTTTCAAAGTATACGAGTTAGGAACAGTAAATAAACCAACTGTCAATATTTACAACCAAGCGATTACAGGTTAACGAATAAATTAGTATGAAGACCAGAGAAAATATGTATGAGACATGTTTTAAATCAGTTTCGTAAGAGATAGAAGAGTCTGTGGCAATAACTTATAAAAGATATGCAACTGTAACTTTTATAAACTATTTGTAAAGTTTGCAATCAAATGTGATATGCGAGATTAGTATTAGTTCAAGAGATATGGAAGAACAGCTGGACAGTCTCCAATTTTAAGAGCAAGAAATACGTCTAACAATTTCCAAATGAATATAATAGAAATAGCTATTAATAGTGTTTAAATTTCGCAATTCTTTAATGAGTAGGTACTAATCTTAAATTAACGCATTAATGAGTCTACACTCAGAACGATGTTTGCGTCTACGCCAATAACAAGAAAATTAGCCTCAATGCAATCTTTCTCAATTGATTGCATGGTACACACCTTCATATTGCCGAGACGTTTGGTTCGGTCCTGAACGAGCAACTTCTTAATTATATCCTTGGCGACGGGGTCCAGATGCCTTGGCCACTCCACTCGACCGTTGAGGATCTTCTCGTAGATACCAAATGGGTTGTCATCATAGAAAGGCGGGTAGCCGACTAACATCTCGTATATCAGCACTCCTGGAAAGCCAAAGGAAATATTTTTTACGTTTTTATTTAGATTGACACGATATTAGATGTAGGTGTAAATACGAGTATGTCCAGGGATGGCTTCCTGGTCGAGGCACACCTTTATATGACAGATAAATATTTGTTCTTGGATATAGTCTAGCGTAAACCTACTCGTATTCTTTACATCTTAACCTACTTTCGATTGCCAGATGCCATTATACTACGCTAGGCTCTGAGAACACCAGTTGTTCTATATTGTGTTAGTAATCCGATGTCAAGGGTACGCGAAGCGGTTAATCTATCAATACGCAGTGCTCCATGCTATAAATTATCACGACGCATTTATACGTCTGGCACCGAGCGGTGATACGTGTACGGGCGGCAGAATATATTACCAGAACGTCCAGAACATAAAATAATAATGCTGTAAATATTACATTAAGCGGGTGGCAGATGGCGGGTGCTCTGTGGCCATCGGCCAGTGGCTGCAGCCGCGTGCGACATGTCTCCGCAAACAAATAACACCTACTAATAATAAAAGTTGCTAATATTGATTCCAGGAAGAACGAAGCATCATCGTCACAACCTGTGCCTTTTTTATGTTGATAGCCGGCAAACGAGCAGACGAGCCACCGCCGTAAGTGATCACCGCCGGTAAGTGATCACCGTCGCCCGTGGACATCAGCAACACCAAAAATCATAGAAAGAGAGGAGAGAAAAGAAAAAACTCTTACAAGCCTCCAGCTGTCACACACTGCTGCAACATGCTGGAACACGACAAGTCGTTGGGTGGCTGAATTTGCTAGCTAGATGGGTTCAAAACCTTACCACCAACCTAAAGTACGTTCGGAATTTAAATTCCTGGTACAGAGTCCAGTGACCTCTGAAGGACCGGCTGCCATAACCTCGTCCGTTATGCAGTATGGTGTACCACGAGCAGGGCAGTTCGGCTTGGACTCGGAAGTTGTATGGAGCACCTTACTATTTTGTTTTTTTTTTATAATAACGAAGAATTAGGTTTCAGTCTTATAGCAGGCAAGCATTGCAACTCCTGTGCAAATTATTCAAACGGTTCTTAGTTCAAATCGTTGGAAATGTGCACAAATGCCTTCGACATTAGGCGAGTACGACTAAACGTGCCCTTGGAAGTCTAAAGCTCTTCCATAATCTCCTAAATCAATTATTCCCGTATGTTGACATGAACGTAGAGTAATGAACTGTAAACATTTGGTAATTGAATAACGTATGATATCATTCATGGAATATGGCAAATATTTGTTGATTGAATATAATTCACGAGTAAACAAAATTGTTATTATTCGAGACTGTAACATTTTTTCCCAATTTAATATTTACGGACGATGTCAGGTTAATCCGGAGATATGGTCGTATCTCGCAAATTACCCTAATTTTTTTTTTAATTTTCAACGATTTTATTTATTGTTGTCCAAAGTTTCAAGTGGTTGTTTTTTAATTTAATTACTTTTTGTACTGACTATTTTGTGTACTTGTGTACTTACGTTCCGTCAATTCGCACTAGAACAGCGTAGTGGAGTATGCTTTATGTCTCAGTCATGAGAAGAGACTCGTGCTCTGTAGTGGGCCGTTAAAGGGTTTGCAGTAAATGACTTTTTTATTGAATTGAGGTAGCAAACGAGCATGCTGCACCACCCTTTGTAATTATATCATGCAAGTATAACAGAATCTACAAGTGTAGCGAAATGAATCTGTTATTATAGTTTTGACCTTCTCTCCGTTAAGTTACTAACGTGACACGGCTCGTACATAATAATATATGCTGAACAAAGAAACGAAACAATCCCTAGATGGAGTAATGGCGTGTTTCATTAATTGAACATAAGAAGTTTATGGTATTTAAACATTTAATTGCAATTAATTAATTTAATTGCATTAATTTAATTTTATTGCATTATTATTTATAATATTTCCCGATAGTCTAGAGATAAGCTGCCGTCAAAATGTAAGATTGATTATATCTGTCTTGAATACCAATATTTGACCATTTGATCATTTGAAAGCCGTTCCCTTGGTCGGGTGACAAAGTTATCTTTAAGTTTCACCCACACCCACAGAACAGAGAGACAAGCCCAAACTCAACTAAGAAAAATATTAAGTCCATATAAATGAATGTGTCTGCCGATCCGCACTTGGCCAGCGTGGCGGACTATAGTCTTACCTTCTCTCATTATGATATGAAACCCAAACTCAAAAGTGTAATAAATATAATCATAATATAATATGTGAAACCAGCCTTCCAAATAACGTTTTTGTTTTTTCGATGAAAATCAATTCCATCGGGAAGGAAAATTATAACACGCGAAGTGGCGTGATAAAAACTTTAATAATAGCTTTCTGGAAACTACATCATAATGTTCTTGTTATATGTACGAGTACGTACCTACGTCATTTCATGGCTTCGAAGGTGATCCCAAAGAGACGACTGTAACTTAAACCTAAATAGGTAATACGTATCTTCAACCCATTGATGGCCCACTACTGAGCACGGGTCTCTCCTCATACCTGAGGAGGCCTAGAGCATACTCCACCACGCTGCTCCAGTGCGGATTGGTGGAGGAGTTAGTGGCCAACCCAAGTGTCGGAAATTTTTAAGCCGCCCGAAGGTATCCGACATGGCTTAACGACTGCTACCAAATGATAACAACCGGGACCGACGGCTTTCCGTGCCCTCCGAAGCACGGAAGCGCTCAAGAAATTTTGCCACTAGCGGTCACCCATCCAACTACCGACCGCGCCCGCTGTTGCTTAACTTTGTGGATCACTTGAGATCGACGCAATCTGCCGGGCTATGAGCGCTTCAATAAATAATAATAAGTATAATAGTATAATATATACTTACTAATAATAAATCTGTAACTGGTCGCTGCCTGGACACAGAAGATATTATGAGAAAAATGTTTACTGGGTGTCTTTATTAACGCAAGAGAACCCAAAACAATGATTTTAAGAACTTAAGATTTTAAGAACTGTTGTTTTGTACGCGCTAATCTCCAAAATGGCTTATCTGATTTGGGTGCCGTATTCACTAATATATTATGGTAAGCTTCACTTAACATTAAATGTTTGTTTTATCTCAAGCGGTGGAGAAATAAAAAAGTTATGTCAGTTTAAAGAATCACGCCTAACAATATCCGAATGTGCGTACTAAGGGACATGTTTCCCAAGGGCGGATCCACTAGTAAATAAATAAATTGTGACATAGCGGCATTGATGTCAATGCATAGCGGTCACAATTCGAGCTATCGACCACCAATACAAACTCTTCACTTATGAATTACGATAGTTTGAACTACTTATACTAACCTAATGCCCACCAGTCGACGGCTTTGTTGTGGCCTTTGCTTTGTATGATTTCGGGTGCAAGGTACTCGGGGGTCCCGCAGAGCGTCCACGTGCGATCCGTAAGCTTCTTGGCGAAGCCGAAGTCAGTGATCTTAAGATGACCGTCCTTGGCCAACAGCAGGTTTTCGGGCTTCAAGTCTCTATACACGATATTCCGCGCGTGCAGATACTCCAACGCAGACACTATTTCCGCAGCGTAGAAATTTCCTATAAAAAACGTGCATAAATTGTACTCTTATTTACATAGAATAACGATAGAATAGAAAGTCTAGAAATTTAGATCTAAAATCACAAAAACCATGCTAAGGCAGTTGTCCCACCGCCGGCGACTGGGCGAGTAATTATGTGCTATTTTCTTGCTCAAGAAACGTACAGTAAGATACACATTCCGTGTAAACAGAAGAGATGCATATATTAATAGTTGATCGCTGACTTTTCACTCTGCCGGCGAGGACTCGCTGATTCGCTGACACGCTGAGCGACAAGAGCTATCAAATATAGTACTCGCTCGGCGACACTCTCTCGGCGGTCGCCCGTTCCAGTCTGTCACTCGCTGACAGCCCAGCGACAAAACTATCGGACAACACTCGATAACGGAATCTCTTTCTGCTCGCCAACTCGCCTTCAGTTTCTAACTCTACTCGCTACTCGCTAGTCGCCGGCGGTGGGACAAGTGCCTAATATCACTATGCAAATTAAAGGATAATAATTTGTGACCAACGCCAAACATCGACATTCGACAGGTAATTAAAAACAAGACATTCTAGATTTAATCTGTGTCCTCCTGTGCCACTTATTATATTATTCGTGATTTTATGTAGATTTTTACTACGTCCATATAATTTAACTAAAGTGAAAAACAAACAGTGAGCTTATAGAACTACAGACGTACTTCTTTAGTTATAGATATTTCGTAACGAATCTCAATTAGAGCGTGACCTCGCTAGCGTGCTTTATTCGAGTTCGATTACAGATGTTACTCCTTCTGAAGCCCGAAATGGATCACCCCATTTGTAAGAGTCGCTGACCCAACACCTTTACCAAAACAAGACCGCTTAAAGCAACTTGCGTCACAGTGACTTTAGTAGTGTAGGTGGAAAATCCAGGTGCAAAGTACCCGTTTTACATCATCGCAGGCAGTGTTCATAATTTTTTATATCAAATGCCAAATACAAGCAGTAATGCCAAATATGGCAAAATCCGGACGATTGCAGCAGAAAAGTTCTTATTTCTAATCGACCCTCAGTGGCACCGAAACCGTTTAATAAATAATTTTAGACTTGATAATAGGAGAGTGGTTGCTGGCCATGTGAAACCCTGGGTGATACAGAACTCAACAGGCTTTTTAAATACATATATTTTTATACTCTTCAACTTATTTACTTCATCACAAACGTAACTATTTCACTGATATACTAATCTCATAGAAAGTCCACAAGAATTTTATTGCCAAACTTCAAAAACCTTTGATAGAACATTATGGTAAACTTTAATATATGCTTTAAAATTTAATAATAAAGTTTTCTAATACCTAAGTGAAATTAAAGTCTAATAATATTCATTTTTTTTAATTCATAATGAAATGAAATTACATCCCTAAATTAAACTAAAGCAACGAAATTATACCATCTTTTTGTATTGTTTACAAAGTAAGAATTAGGTCATTTCCGTAAGTAATAAAAATGTTAAAAATATTTTCTTAGCTGCGAAGTCACATGACTGTGTTTTGGAAAGATTAAAAGATTTTTTCACTTTTTACAGTTTATTTCAAGTCATGAAATTTTTTCGCGGCTCGTTCTCTTTTGAGAACGGGATTAATTTTATTGTATTTAACGAGAACCCTTACCAAAATGTAATTAAGGGCAGACATTCCGTGGTACTTGTTTTATTTATAAGTTTAAGACGTACCACTATAAGCTTAACCTAATGCGGTTACATTTTGGCATAATTATATGCGGCGTGAAAAATGAGATCGTGATGAAAGTTGATGAATGACGCAAGGTTTACTATATTGTATATTATTGTCGTACACATGCGGGTTCCCGCTTCTTTGTTGACCGGGAGGCGGAAACGTGTTGATGACATCTCCGACAATACAAATTATAGAGCGTTGATTGGATGTGTAAAACATCATGCGGCTCGTCAACGATGACTTCATTTACTAACGGTAAAAAACTCAACAACGCGACGCGTGTCATTGCAATATAGAAATATGTAGTGGCTTTACAAACTGAAGTAAAGCCTCTAGATATTTTTGTCTATATTATAAACAAAGTGTAGTAGTATTAAAACGAGGCAATAGCCTAATTTTAATAGTATAAATTATATGCCGCGTCGTCGCATCATACTTTGTCGTTGATGCAGGCATAATTACACGCACTTATTCGCGCGGATTTCACAGTGGGCTCGGACCAATCAGCTCGAATAATGCGGGTCGCCGCTTTTTTTATGGCAGGCAATCCATCGGTGATGCCTTTCGTATTACCTACTGATGTCCAAGGGCAACTCTGACCAATTAGCATACCATAGTTCGTCTGTCTGTTTGTCGGTTATTTACATAAAATATTTGACTAAGTATTTTACATAAAATATTTGACTAAGCGAAAATACTAAATAATGTTTTGCCTTCAATGGGTGCCTTGAATAACTTTTTGATTTTTAATAATCTCTCCGCGAATTATCCCTCACGAAGGTTAAGGCCTTATGGGAAGTCAAGACGGGTCTTTGAACACGAGTGGCATGAATTGACACACTTTGACAAAAGCGACATTGCGTAATAGGTAGGTACCTACATATATCGTGAATACGCCTACACCCACACGGGCACAATATAGGTAAGTTCTAAATAAAGACGCGTTGTGTCTGTCTACTGTGTGTTACTTGAAAGAAAAAGCACAGTGATACCAAACGAAAACATAAATTCAGTTTATTTTTGCATTCATAAAGTCAATGTTGATTGCCAACGCCGGTGGTAGGTGGTGGGCAGACGATTCACTTGATGGTACGAGTATTATTATTATTGCCGTTCCGTGCTTGCTACATAAAATCATAGTGTTGCTCAATTATACCCACGAATCACGATACACGATGCTAAATCATCTGTTAGAAATACCTCTCGTATATTACGGTCTTCTGTTAATTAGAGCGTAACAAGTATAATTTGGCGATAATAAATAGAAACGGCAAGACTAATGAATAAGAAGAACACAGTAATTTATTTTGTAACTGTTTTTATAAATTAGACGTACCTATCCGTACGCAGACAATTCGACCGTAACGCATATTGCGTTAATTAACTTTAGTATTTATGTTGAAGATAACCTAATAGTTGCTTAAGGTTTAGTTGTAATGGTTCCTGTGGCCATTTCTTACCACGAGGCAAATAAGAAAATTTATTTTCACGGCCCGGGTAACACCTCCGTTTGCGTAGATGATACTTCAGCTTTCATTTGAATTAGAGTCTTATGTCAAAATGTTTACTTTTTAGTTTTGACTTATTATACTGACGTCATCAACAAAAGGAAACCCGCCAAACGAAATTCCATTTCCATCTTAAAAACACAAAACTAGCTGCTAACCCAATCTTAAGTAATCTTAACTTTAATTGTAACTACTTAATTACAAAGCCGCATAATGACTCGGGGTCAAAAAAATGTAAAGCAAGTCGTAGGTACTGTTTTTATCCTTACGCAAAAGCTTCGGGACAACGCAACTTTTGAGACTTTAACACTTAATTTGTATTTAAATCTGCTTTATTTAAATGTGTATTAGTTATGTCATTATTCTAAGGTATTAGTATCTGATTAAGTTTTTCAATTGTGTCCTTTTATACCTTAGAGTATATATTACTCTAAGTTTTATACTTTATCTTTTTAAAATAGGTTTAGATTTTTTAAATATTTAAGAAAAGTTTTTATTTTATTTCTATTATAAAAGTAAATCAGTATCAGCTGTTGCATATTAAAGACAATGCAACACTAAACATTAGGAACATGACAGCAAGAAACGAATAAATTATTGTATAGAGTGAATCAGAGTCGGTGGGCGACGAAAACGTGTCAGTTATGGAGGTCTCGTCTTTTCATGACATCATCTCTTTAAACCATCCTAATCCAATACGAATAAACATCATAAATAGCAAGTCTATTCAGAAAATACAGTTCTTTTTAGTGCCGAGGCTCTAAGAAAACAACTTATCCAACACCATTTCTTATAACGAAGTTATAAAAGCCATTATCTCAGAATGAATGAAGATCAATTTTAATCAATGCTTATAATATTATAATTTTTAATGTACTTATTACACGGCGCAGCGTCAAGACGTAAAAATAATTAAAGACAGCCAATTTAAAGCTTGCAAGGAAACTTTAAATTTACCATTTTAAACCAATCTAAATAAACCACAACCGAATCGAAACACACAACACTACCGAATAAACAAAAATAGAGTCTAAATACTGGATAAATACGTCAATTTTGACGCAATATAAAACCTACTACATTATGTTGTAGCCTTGTCAACTTATTCACGGAACAGTCGGAACACGGAATCGTGGAACATAAGGCCATAGTGCGCAAGCCCGTGGGACGCTGGGACAACTCTGAGACAATAACAAAAGACGGATTACAAGTACATATACCTAATATATATTTGGCGAACGATCCCCGCGCGTCACCGAGATATGTTTGTCCCATGTTTACGGTACTGTGATAATGAGTGAGCGAATTTCTAGTTGTGTGTAGGTTTTGAATAATTTTTCATTTTGTGAGAAGGCCACTTCAACTACCTATATGAAAATAGTAACCGTTTGCATCTTTAAAGACGGACTCTATAGCTATACGTTATGAAACACAAGGGAGGGGCCCTCGGCTCATTGCTGGTCAACAAACAAAGATATAGCCTCAAATCCTTTTCATTGAAGGTTTGTACTTCTCAATATTATCCCGATAATAAAATGGAGTTTGGGCCGAGTGAAGTATTTTACCTACCTATAGCTGTAACTAAGTTTTATCATTACAGCTTATATGAAGTCGCTAGTTGTTAAGTAATAAAATAATACATTTACTACTTATAAGCGTTTCGCATGCAAACTTGGAGAAATAATCTATATCTACTAATAATAAATCTGTAACTGGTCTGGTCTGTACATAGAAGGTATATGAGAAAAACTTTTACTGGGGGGTCTTCATAAACTCAATAGAACCCAAAACGAACGATTTTTAGAATTTTTGTTTGTTTTTCTGTGGATTTCTACGCGATAATCTCCGAAACGACTTCTCCGATTAGGATGTGGTTTTCACTAATATGTATATTATGGTAAGCTTCACTTAAAATAATTATGGTGTTTGTTTTATTTAATCGGTTGACAAATAAAAAAGTTATGTCAGTTTTAATTAAGGAATCATGCCTAACAATTTCCTAATGTGCATACTAAGGGACATGTTTCCCGAAGCGAAGCGAGGGCGGGTCCACTAGTAAAAAAATATTCATATTAATATTGGGTAATTAATATTAATACTAGTTATCTTTCTGAAAATATTAGCCGGGTTCGATTTCCAGCCTGGTCAGATATAATAATCAATAAGATGATTTTTTATTCTGGGCGTTGCACATTGAACATTGTGTCCTATAGTGCAAGGATGTAATTGTTATTACTACTTGCTATTTATTTTGCATAGTTAATCTACATAAATTCATCAGTATCCTATTCAATATGGTAATTTGGAGGTTGCAGTATTAGTTTATGCAATATCCTTTTACTTACGTATGCCAATTTGTAATTTTGATCTACATTTATGAAAAATCGTACACACCCAGACATTTTATCAGATATAGATAAAAAATTGAATATCTGAGGGCATCACCTGTCATCGACATTTCTTTCGTCTGATTCAATAGATCGTCTAGAGATAATATTGTGTCAAATAATTTGAAATTCTTATCATGTGTTTAAATACGACTAGGTTCTGCGTACTTTTTTAAAAAGACTTATCAAAGAAAAAACCGTCTTTAAAATTGGGATAATTAGGGGTAGATGGTATTGTTTTTAAAAATAATTTGACTAGATTGAATTTGATTATGCACTAACGAGTAGACAAAATTATTCACTTCGCTCTGACCAAATATTCAGAATGCGCCCCAATCGGCATTTCCATGTATATTTATTATTCTTCGCTTGTTAAGAACGAAAGAGATAAAAAAGACAAAACATTCTTCCAAAGGTCTGCCGGGCAAGTCTTTCCATTTCCTGCGAGAAAAAAACATCAATCTTTCCTTCTTCTTCTTTATTGGTTCGATTTAATTATTAGACTTTAGAATATTTATTTTACAATAACAACCGTCGAAACGGGCCAAAGAGCGGCGTCACGATGTCTGGCAGTACATTTGCGTGACCCATTATTCTGTCCGACACGCCGATAACTCCACTGTCGTGTAATAAAATTATTCCATGGAAAATATCTGCATAAAAACACTATAATCTAATCTCAAACCCCGCCAACTATACTGCTCGCGTCATTGACCGCCTATTTCTGTCCACTTCATGTCCTTTCTCCAGAAATACAGTCTGTACATACATTACAAATTATAGTATTTGCCTACTCACATATCGCGGAATTGAAACTCAATGTTTTCTCACTCTTAATAACGTCAGTTGTAAGCGTAATTATAATGAGATATAAAAATAAAGACGCACATGCTAGAGACAGGCGCCGAATACTGAGGAAATAATTGGCTGTCTACAGGAAATTTACTCGTATTGATGAAATTCAGAGATTGAATAAAGAAAAATCAAACTGGTTTGTACCAGTGTTTACAAGTTGAATTGAAGGTAGTATTTTAAAATAAACAAACTTGCGTTTTGAATATTAAATACAAAAAGAAACTCCTTGTTTGATAGATTTAACTGTTTATACATTTCGTTTTGAAAGTCATAAAACATTGGACGTACCTATGTCACTATCTGCACTCACACACTCCTTACAAATATACTGACTTGGCAGCAGAATGAATGGTTATGATTCCCCCTTCTGGGTTCTCAGTGGTGGGCCTCACCTTCCCAAGCAAGCCATAGCAATAAAGGTAAAGTTACAAGTTCGTATATAACGATATAGATATATAACAAACGTTTATTTCGTCCTTTGATCTACAATATAGATGTCTTGAAAGACAGCATACATTTATATTCGCCATAGCACTGTTTTATAGCGTTTGTCGTCCAAACAATCGAACTTGGCATCAACATACGTTCCGAAAAAGTTTTACGACGAATTTAAACCTTACATTAAGTACACATTACGTCTAAATTAACATTGCATAACGCTCCAAACGAAAATAAAATGTTTTACTAGTCGTAAAGTAACTTTTTTAACATAACCTATAATCTTCTATGACTTTTACAACTTGCGTGTTTAAGTTACTACATTATTTTAATAATAATACGAAACAAGCAGATGAACTCGTAAGTTTTAACGTGAAATATTTATTTCAGGTCATAGTAACAGTAATACGTTGTATAGTTGATAATGCTGTATTTATTTTGTATTTATGGTAAAATATATCTAACTAAAATATAAACTGATTCAACTATCTGTTATTTCATTTCAACAATAACATCATCCATGTCTCGTCGCCTTCATATTTTTTTCATTACAGACTTATCGAAGTGGAAGATCTTTTAGAAAAAAAACGCCAACCAAGTCTGTTTTATAATTTCATAAAGGACATGAGTAGAAACTTCTTTTATATTTTTAATTACTGGTATAAATATCATAATTATTAATATCAAGTACTAGTGGACCCGACCTCGCTTCGCTTCGGGAGTCATGTCCCTTATTACGCACATTCGGAAATTGTTACGCGTGATTCTTTAAACTGACACAACATTTTTATATTTTAACCGATTGAAAAAAACATTAAATGTGTGAAGCTTACCACAATACATTAGTGAAAACAGAAAACAGATAAGCCGTTTCGGAAATTGGCGCGTACAAAACCACAGACAAACAGACAAAAATTATAAAAATCATTGTTTTGGGTTCTATTGCGTTAACCAGTAGGAAAAAAAATCTCATAGGTATCATAATATCTTCTATGTACATACAGCAACCAGTTACAGTTTTGTTATTAGAAATTGTGTTCCGGATGGAAAGGTGTGGAGCCGGCTACACTTTTTAGAGGCGGAATTCTCAGTCCTCAAGGGTAGCAACACATCTGTGACCGCATTATAATGAGACTCTTACTAACAACTACTAACTGGACTATTACTAACAATAACTAACAGAATTAACTTTCACTACCAGTCACTGTCCCAGTCCTGATACTTACTAACAAACTAACTAGCTAATGTTCCAACACCGTCTCCTAACCAGACTAACTATCCCAGTCCACATTTGAGTCTCGTTCTAAGTCGGTCACAGTTGTCATGGGCGGCAGCGGAAGGTGGTGCTGCATGCTCGTTTGGTACCTTAATTCCATAAAAAATATTGTAATATTTTTATACAAATGTGTTGTGGGACGCCACGGTGAAATACGCGGTACACTGACGCAAGGAAAGACATGTGGGTGAAATTTGACATAACAAAGATAAACACATCACAAGTTACTTTTTACACCTAAATCTGAAGTGCTTTGTTTATCAGACAATTTTGAAATCAAAATAACAGGCTGAATACCGGCAAAATCGTGAACATTCAAGCAGACATTCTCCTTATTTATCTGAACGTAAAATCTGACATGGAGTATGATGTGAGGGAGGATATTGTGATAATATTAATACGATACGTACAACGATATAAGAATTTTGTTTCTCAACGTTAGTTTAAAAATGGTGTATTAAACACTCATGACGTACGCTAACAGTGCTTATGTTTACTCAGCTTATAAAAATCAGTGAATCATGGATCTTGGATATCATATTCCAGACAAGAACCGTAAAGTTAAAAATATGTACGTACAGCACAGTATGAATTTAAACAAAAACCCAACAAACATTATCATCGAGAATAAAATTAAAAACCTGAACCTAAAGCTGAAGTATTGCTTACATGACATTGAAATAGCTATTGTTTTTGAAACATTTTCACGTGCTGAATTTGATTCAAATATAAATTACGAAGTATGACGTCCTTGAATGACGATTGGTATCTTTGTTTTGAAAATATTATTGAGTTACAATATCTTAGAATATAATAGAGAAAAATGCATTTGAAAATCCTTACCTATAGTATTGCTGAACCTGCCAGCGTTTCTAAGATAGGAAAACAGTTCTCCGCCGCAAACGTAGTCGAAGAGCATGTATATACAGGAGTCGTCGTGGGTCCACCATCGCCTGCAACCATAAAAAGTTTTAAATAAAAAAAAATGAGATCTATTAACGATATTGAGGATGGTAATTTAATTATCAGGATTACTCAAGAATTCAGGATACCTATAATTCGAATAAGTATACTGTCAAATAATTTAAATAAGCGATTTTCATACAACTTACTCTTATGCACCTACTCGTACCTACTAACTAAAACCGGCCACGCTTCGCTGTGACTGAGTCTGATTTTTACTTTACCGTAGCAACTATCATTATAACAACGAAAGAAGCAACTATTCCAAATTATATAACAATTTATTTACTTCGATCGAATTTTTCAGTTGGAAACATGAAAGTTAAATTGTTTTAATATTATTCTAAGGAGAAGCAGGAAAATGGAAGGAAATGTTTGCCTATCTCGGCAAACATTTCACATTTTGGAACGAAGTTCCTTATCGCGCGTTGTGAAAGGGGGCTAGACGGAAAAAAATCTTACGAAAAGTTGTCACGACACTTTTTGCTATAGTAAGCTATGGTAAGCCGTGCGGCGTGCGCATGTTTTATATTATTAGTATTTTATATAATAGTTATATATATATGTATGTGTATTTATATACATAATCTAAATATAATATTTTTTTTTTAAATTTCTTCACTAATTAATCGAAAGAAACTTCGTTCCATCCGGGTGTCCCTTGACACCTCTCAAGTTTTTTATGTTTTTGGCTGGACGATTACAGTATTGACAACTAAACGAGACATCACAGTCATGTTCTATATTCGAATATGCTTTTCCAATTTATTATACCACTTTGAAACAATACAGATTGTTTACCATTGGCACCCGACCGCAGTGATAGATCGGCTGTATTTATTAATTGTAAAAGCAATATATCAATATATCAGAGTCTTAAGCAATAAAGCCAACGATGGTTTGACTATTGCCAGCTGCACTGGCCGAGCAGCGCGACATGTGTGTATTCTGTGATGTTATTCGGCTAAAGTTAGCAAGCCGGGTGGGTCCACAGTGAAATACAATTTGATGTATATTGGATACTTGTAAATAAATTTTAATTTAATACACCAAGACGTTCTTATGCTGATGCTTAAATAAAAACAAAGTTTGAGTTGAATTTTCAAATGTTTATAAAAGTGCAACTATTTGAGGATAGATGACAGTAAACTAAAATATATAAATGAAATTTTAAGGTCTAAACGCCATACAATACCTATACTAATTGCTATTAAATAATATATCCGTAGCCAAATGTCAGGGCCTTCAAATTTTATCAAGTATTTCAGAATTTAAAAAATCATCTAGCCGTGTTATTAGAGGTTTTCGTAGAATTGATCTCTCATCTTTCATTAACGAATACCTTTAAAGTGAGTAGACAAAACAGTGAGCAATATATTGACCTGAAATTAAGCAGGTACCACAATGACTAATCCTGAGAAATATATGTAATTGTGAAACGTCTGCAGGCTGCAAAGAGACGGCGCGGCGTCGCGTCGGTCCTGGCCTCACAGTTAGTAGGTACCTACTTACAGATATATTTAAAGTGATTCAATTGCAATCGTACATCTGGGAATCCGGCATATTTAAAAGTTTTAAGGTGAGGATTCACTGGGTTGCGAGATTTTTGAACATAACATAAAACAAAAGAAACATTATATGAAAACTCTCTTGGTGTAGGTTTCCTCACGATGTTTTCTTTTACCGAAGCAAATGATAATCATTTCTAAGACATACAAAATATTTGAAAATCAGAGATGCGAGCAAGATTCGATACTAGGCCTCATTGTTCGGGAGTCCAACGCCCAAACCTTGGCTATCATCGCGTAGTTAATTGGAAACGGGAAAAACCGTAACGCAATGAAACCTAATATAATTGAAGTGGTTGCAGTGTGGTTATAAAGCCACTGAAACCGTCACTCATCGTGATTATGTAGCACAATATGTGCATGTTTCAAAACCCGCCGCGTGTAATTGGCTTCCAGCCGATGTTGTCGTTACCGCAACCGACGTGCGTCACATTCTCCTATGCACCTTTGACTGGAAGTCGCATTTCTATAATAAATGACCGCAGTTCGACTACGTATGCATCTAATTTCTAAAAAAATGGACATCAACAATATAGACGTTCACTAGAAAGATTTCTTAATTACATTTTGAAGTCAGGTCGACGCCCCCCGCGAATAATCCCGTAATGACTCATTGCGGGGTTTTTCGTGTTATGTGTTTTTTGGCCTTTGGACGTTAAAATACACCATGTAAATTATTTTCGGAATTTTCCTATCGATATTTACGAAGATATGAGAAATTACGTTTTTATTCCATAAAAATGCATTAAAAATATTTTAACGGAATATTATCGCTTAAGCTCATTACAATAAAAAAATATCGAAATGATTGGACAGTAAACATTATAACGATATTATTCCGGTAAATAATATACAGCTATATTTCCATAAATTTTATTACATGTGTATTCTTATAGAACCAATTTACAGTTATATTCATTACTGAATGAAATCCTTGTACACTCCTCGTCTAAACTGAATGATGATGAGGAACCAGACAGAATTCGCCAACCTGAATCACCCATACAAGTTAATCCCATTGAATTATCATTGAATTGAGGAAATAATCGATCTCAAAAATTAAAATATTATTTTCTCCTTAACGGTGGAGAAATGAATGTATGCAAGGATTTTTTTAAATACACCTTCTATTACTGAGCAAATGATTTACACAGCTATGACAAAAAATAAAATAGATGAAAGTTTGGTTGAAAAACGAGGAATAGGTACATCAAAACGAACCACATAAGATGAATCTAGATACAGAAGACTATAATATAATTTATTTCGTAAAGTAGCTATAGTTATAGTAAAGACAACGCCATAAACAAAGTTTTGTATACACCGGACTAATCGGACCGGACGCAACAATCTGATTTCCTCAACATAAAAGAACTTGTTGAACCTATGAGATGGCTTCAAGATAAGACAGGAACAAAAGTACGATGGTTTTTTTATAGCCTGAAGGGCTGACGTATAAGCAGACGAGCCACCTGATGGTAAGTGGTCATCGTCGCCTATGGACACGGGCAACACCATGGGAGTTGCCAGTGAGACGCCGGCCCTGAAGGAGAGCTCTTTTTACAACTTTTTTGAAGAACCCCATGTCATAGCGCTCTGGGAAAACCTCAGAAGGAAGTTCATTCCACAATTTGCAGGTACGAGGCAAAAGAGATCGTGAGAATCGGACCGTAGCAGTTCTCCACGAGTCCAATCGATGTGGTGGATGGAACTTCAATCTTCGGCGAGTGGTGTAGTGTAGTAGAGTGTGTAGTGTAGTACACCTTTCCATGGTGAAGTAGGCCAAATCGAACAATTCCTCGGAGCACTCACCGTTGTAAAGTCGGCAGAACATGCAATGTCTCTCCTTAGACTCAGGTGTTCTAACATGTCATTGACGAGTGGGTTGTTAACAATTCGGAGCTCGCGCTTTTGTACCGACAGTATTGAATTAAAACCAGCATACGGTATGGCCCTGCCTATTACAAAAGCTTTCTACGATGAACTCCTAATGCTTCTCTCGCGCGTCAGACTTTTTGTATGACAGATAATCGGGCCGATTTTTCCTCCGATTCTTATGACCGATTTTGTGGCCTTCTTGAGAAGCGTTCTCGCCCACGTCGAATAATAGGTGACCGATTTTTTGTAGGAGAAAAATAGAACGTACTGATAGCAATAGTTCAACGCACACGTCCTACAGAAAAGCATCGAAGGAAAAATCGGCCCGATTATAATAATATGCATGGGAGGAATGTGGATTTACAGAGGAAGGTTTTTCATTGGCTTGAAATTGAGGAACAGAACCAATAATCTCTCAGAGATTTTATTGAAGGGGATATTTTATGTTCGTCATGCCGCCGTGCGTCGGCCGCATTTCTACTTCTTCTACCAAACTCTCAATATCGACCGCGATCGCTGAACAATGACACGTCCTTCCCGGCTTCCCTTGCAAGTGCATGCGGCCGTCTGTCGGTGAGTCTGTGAGTAGTGTGCGTTTACGCATACATTTCCGAACGTTCCATTTTTCACCGATAATCGGATCGGTCGTCTGAGCGACTTTTTGTAGGACTTGTGCGTTGCACTATTAAAGCAATTGTTGCAAAGCAAGATTGATTGTGTTGAAGATGAAAGTATTTTTTACTGTAATAGGACCTAATTGTTTAGCAATGTCTATTATAAAATAATAATATAGAACATGTTTCTTGTAATAATAATCATCAATTAAGCAAATTATTCGAATAAACTATTACGTTATTGGCCAATACAATAAAATGTAAGTTATTTTTTAAAAAGCGAATAATATAGTAATTGCTTTATACAAATGTTTAGTTTAAAAACAGTTGACTCGAATAATATTGTAACACTTTAATATTGTTATAGTTGAAAATATTAATTAACACGAATAATATTGTAACACGTTAATATTGTTATGGTTGAAAATACTAATTTGCACGAATAATATTGTAAGAGTACATTACGAATCAGAGCTTACCAACTGTAATATGGTAAAATACATTTAGTTAAATTAAAATGAAACGCTCGTGACTGATTATATTTGGCTAAAACAACCAGATAGCTAAAAAAATTAGCTTCCTTATGCGATATAAAAAGTCTCCGTTACTTATTTTTTAATGGAGTTATTAACAAAAAATGGTTTTTTATTTCTCCTGAACATTTTCACTTTTCCGATTACCGGATTATTCCCGGGGGGCGTCGAGGTATATTATTAATCTTTTCAGAAAAATAAAATTTAACATTCAAATATTATGTAAATTTTATTATTCAACTTTCTCCTTTAAGTAAGCGTTAAATTTAATAAATGTAATCAGAAGAACGATATTCATTAAATGAATAAATGTAACCTCCTTTTTTGAAGTCGGTCAATTAGTTATGGAATCCTGAAACCTTCTAATCTTTAGATTAGACGGTTTGTAACCCTATAGGTTCGCCTGCTAATCTTGATTATAGAGATTGTCAATTAATTTTTCAATTTATGTTTCATATGACTCGATAATATTCGAAATTACCTGATGAAAGTTTGTAAAACAAAAAGATTTGAAATTTTTCACTTCACTGATGATTAAGGAACCTTTATTTCAAATATTTCAATAAGATGTTATGTCCGCTAATCTTATTGACACTAGTAATTAATTTTAAGGGTTATCTGGGTTGTACCTCAGTGGTTATTTAAATTAATAGTATTTAATAGTGGTTTGTTAATTATGTTTACCTAACAATAGTAATCAGTAGAAAATGAGATAGGTACACTATCCTACAAGTAACAGAACTCTTTCTGAAAATTTGGACAAAATCCTTTTAGTTTGCAAAATCTTTTTAGTGTGTAACTGTCCTACAGATAGATCCAAGATAGAATAAAATTGTCCGCGTCGGTGTTGCCTTTCAATTACACTATGAGAGTCTGCATAGCAAAAGTGAATTATGATCTTAGGTAGGTGAATAGGTAGTAGAGCCTAGAGTTCGCCCGGGGTGATACTACCGTCCGCCACGGTTTAGTACCATTTCTACCGTGTGAAATTGTTTTATAAGCAATTGTGTTCCGATTAGAAAGGTGTGGAGCTGGCTACACTTTTAAGAGGTGACCATCTCAGTTATCAAGTATAACAACGCATCTGTGACCGAATTAGAACAAGACCTACTAACAATTACTAACTGTACTAACTAGTAATAACAAACAACAAATAACAGGACTAACTATCACAAACTTTCCCAGTCCTCATACTTAATAATAAACTAACAAAGTAATGTTCTAACCCGGACTATCCTAGTCCCCATTTGAGTCTTGTTCTAGATCGGGCACAGCTGTCATGGGCGGCAGCGGAAGGGTAGTGCTGCATAAGTGCATGCTCGTTTGCTACCTTAATTCCATAACAAAACTAAAAGTTAGTGCGCTTTACTACCTTAGGCCCTAGACTATCGCCTAATAATCTTATAAAAAAAATAACATATCCTATAAAACATTTAACAATAAGTATCAAGCATGACTTAATTATTTTATGTTAAATTATGTTTACTCACAAGTTGACTATGAACGGATGGTTGATCTCTGCTAATATACTTTTCTCGTTCATAACATGGTCGACTTGCTTCAGCCGTATCACGTCGGCCATTGACAGAATCTTCATTGCCAAATACTCGTCGGCTGCCTTGTCACGACATAGGCACACGCGCCCGAATGTGCCTGTCCCTGTAACAAATACAATTAGATAGTAACAATGCTTTGTCGACGTGCCTTGGCCAATATACAGCCAAATTAAACTAAAAATAATTTATTTCATGTATGTGTAATCTTCTGACACTAGGATTGGCCACTAACTTCAACAATTTACGATGGGAGAGCATTATATTATTATGTTTTAAGTTTGACCACTCATCTGAACTGTAGATAATATTAAAAAATCTGTCTGTAACAGTAAACATAAAGAACAAGACGTAATGTTATGGAGGCGAAAAAATATTATATAAATCAAAATTCCCAAAGAAGAAATAAACGAATAAAGATTCACGCAATTTTATAAAATTTCAAGCATTCAACAATTAAAGGTATACACAATATAGTGTTTCAGGAAAAGAGTACAAAATTCCGACCGGCTTCATAATATCTTAATGTAAAGTCTGTCTAGTTTGTTTTAATGCTCTGTATACAAACACTATCCGTCGGAAACGTTACAGAGAAATAAACCCGTGTATAATGAGTCAGGCGCATACATTTCGACATTGATTTTAAAACACTTTGCACTCTGGAAGTCTTGTGTAAGAGTTATCGACGTATGTTACGCAGCGATTAGTAAAATATACACATTGAGTAAAAAATAAATAACATGTTATCAGTCGTCACTCACACGGAATACGCAGATTTTCTTTATCTTTCAATAATTTTGTGATTTCCTATTTCGCTTCGTTTAATTTGCACGCAATCGTCAATCTTCTTTGATATTATCTTATGCCGCTCAATCAACACTTACTTAAAGATTATCGGTAGATAATCACGGTAAGTACTGTATCATCTTTCTTACGGTGTAGCTGTACCTAACTATAGATCAATTTATGTGAAAATATACAAAGCGCTTGTTAAATTTTCTAATTTTCTTATTATTCTTTCATAAGACCCTTCCCCTGACAATTAAAAACACAAGACAAAAAGAATTAGCGAAATCAGTCCAGCCGTTCACGCGTGATGCCGTGACCAAGGGAAATAGGAATTCATTATATAAAATAAGTATATACATATATTTCTTCTGTTAATGTGTCTTAAGGTGAATCCGAGAATGGTTTAGATTCACAATTGGACCCGGTAGGTGACGCTGCTGTCCAAAAGTGCACGCCTCATAATCTCATTCATTACAATAAAATTGAGATTATTATTTTGTAAATAATAATTAAACTACATCGAATTATACCGTGAAAAGTAATAGGCTTCTATTCCTCAAAATACTGAAGCCTATAAAGAAAACCAACTCGATAAGTGAAGTATTTCGCTCGTTATCGTAACCACAAGATGCGGGGTCCGCACATACAGACACACGGACGTCCAAGACAGAACTTTTTTAAACAATTTTTTAATTAGTTTAAATAATAAAAAGAGATTTAAAAATATCTGTGTTAAAAATAGTGTTTTTTCTCTACATTTGTCTATTTATATTCACTTACAAAAGCAATAAAGAATAAGAAAAGTGACATTTTAAGTTGAAGAATCACTCGGTGTGCGTAAACTGACAGTAATACCACCTCAACGCTTCGCTTATGAGGCGTGCAATAGTACACTGCGACTGGTACTTTCTAAAAATGCACTTTACTTACAGGCTAAATGTAGATACAAAATAAGCCATTCAATTTAATTTAACTTTCATTAAGGTAATTTTTATCTATCAGTGTTATTAGCTGTTATTTACTAAACACTTTCGATAACCTCATATAAACCACTCAAAGTAATGGACCTTCGTGATATAAATATAAAACTAGGCCATGGGGTACGATTAAACTATAAAATAAACACTTCAACTCACAATTAATAAAAAACACATTTGAATATTATCTGCCACTAAATGCAAGATATAATTTTAGAAAGTCTACACAAGTTTGGCGACAGTTCCTATAGCTACAAAAGTGCGTGTAAGTATGATGTAGGTGCTAAAATTTTGATGCGGTCTACCACCATACGCTTATATGTATTACCGCGAAGCAAGCTGCTTCAATGTAAGTACAATAGGTAATGTAACTATATGTATACTCATAATTATGTCATTGTATGTTTTTATGTAGCCGACAAACGAGCACACTGATGGTAAGCGGGCAACGTCGCCCATAGACATTAGTAACTCCTAAGGAATCACCGATACGTTGTGGGCTGAATGGCTAGCCAGTCTGGGAATCGAACCCGGGACTAGGACTGGGGTTCAGGGTCGTTGAAAATAGTTATTTAAACAACAAAACGAAAACGATTTTATTTAGTAACTTTATCTAATTGCTAAACTTTTCAACACAAACTCATCAGATCATCCGTTTATACATTATGAACTTTATGTTTATTTATAAATTTGCAACTGAATTGGTTTAGATGTCGAGCATTTGTAACATTATATGTCATGCATGACCCAATGGTCGGTGCGTATTTAGGATGGGCCCTGAAAAATAAGACGATAGGTACATCGACCGGCAGAGCTAACAGATGGAATGGAAAAGTAAGTAGTTGCACTAAAATGACACATTCTGTATTTCATTTAAGTAATGTTCAATCTGATAGCAACAGAATATTTTTTGTGTTATTCATATGTATAATTATGTCGATATTGGACTTCGTAGGGTGAATAGGTGAAACCCAAAGTTTTTATGAGACGGTTCGCGGTCCAAACTACTTTGAAAACCACTGATCTAGTCTATATATTACAGAAGTTGTAACAACATCCCCGAATAACGCTTTAAAAATTATTTCATGTTTACTATGGAGTACCACTAATCGAAACCAAAGATACACCATGACCTAAAACATCTTATAGTAATGTAATTTTGCGTAACACTTGTTAATTCGGGGCGGCCCGTGACGTCAAACCTTTCGTAAGTTTCTACACGGGACTTTATTTCTGCCATACCTTGCGCAAGATATTTGTGTTCCGATACAGTATACTACGATACCGGATAAAGATTATTTTTTATCTTTTAAATTACCGCGTTATTCGTTTAAATTACCGCGTTATTCGGGGATGATTTATCTCCAAAAATTTTCGTTGTCCTAGATGTACCTTGAACACAAAAAATTTGCGGAACACTGACATAAGACAAGGTTTTGTTTATCATACCTAATCTGAATCAATTCGATAGTGAAATAATATTTTGCCATTAAATATTATAAACAGGAATTGTATAATGCCTATTTGATTTAAGGTCCATCATAAACCAAGTTTAGTGAATGGCATGAGAATAATAAAACTGATCATTACGTGTTGCTACGACCCTAACCTCTCTGTCTAACCATATGAAGGAGAACAAAGACAAGAAACTAACTAAAAACATTTATTCACGCACAGTGTAGTGGATGACTGGTGTGACTACTTTCACTGGTGCTCAAGTCATAACGCACCCAACGGGTTTAGTTTTACGTCACAACTGCGCCGGCGCAGGCGACCGACGGTACTTCGATTACGTGTATGACGTACGACTTCTGGTTTTTGGCAACCAAAAGACATTACATCTATAAATCTATGTATCTATAAATCTAAATAAAAAAGTCAGGCTATCCACCATCCTTGGATCTCATAGAATGTTTAAAATTATATAAAAAGCATTCTGGCCTTGCTCCGGCCACTGAGTACGATAACCTTATCCCCACAATATTACGCCTTTACCTTATTGACATTGAAAGTCAGTACGATAGAGTTTTATAATTATGTCACGTATTAATCCCTAAATAGTTTCATAGCTAGTTACGCAGTTGTCCTAAATGTTAAATTGGTTCCAATTTCAGGTCACGGCATTGAATTCATGTTAAATAATAGTAAAAAATAAATCTAAAAATGAATTACTCAATTACCCTAGAAATCAGACTCCTGTTTATACACGTGATGCTGTACAACCTACTTGAATGGACTAGAAATAGAAATCTGGATCAATCTCCGTAATATTTTTCATTAGCTATATGATCGCCGGCTTGAAGAAATTATGTGGAAAAGTTGGTTACTTTTCGTTTGCTCTCTACATGATACAATGAATAATACAACTCAATGAGCCCGTAAATACCTACGTCTTGAATGCTAATAAAGCGAAAGTTATCTCAGAAACAAAAATGGATGATTGTTAATTCTCTAAAGTCTAGGACATTGATATTTATTGGCTAGCTATAGATGCCGTCTACATTAAAATAACAGTTATAATAATAGATTAGAAATTGCTTAAACTGTCGATTGTATTTTTTATATTTAATTGCCGTAAATCTCTACTTTGTATCTCTTAATAACGATGGAGATTTACTACATTATTTACTTCATAAGCATTTTAATCATGATAAGAAAGCATATATAAGCTAGTTTTTTAACAGCCCGCTAAAAAAGCCTGTCTTGAAGTTACAAGGAAATTACCACAATTTATGCCATTGATTCAAATATTAATACAGTAATCAAATGGTTTCGATGATGATCGAGTAATATGTAATTAAAACTGAAAGCTGTAAGTTGCACAGCAATTTTACTGCGGCTATAAACCTGAATATTGAACATTAAAGTCGCAAGTTGACGGGTGACGAGGTATTTTCGTATATTTAAGTGTCAAATAAAGAACGTTTTACATGTTTCCTTGTCCCACTTAACTTCAACAAGAATAATTATCATTCATAGCAGCCAAAACAAATCTTATTATTATAAATTAGTAGTAGCCAGTGATAAGGAAAAGGGGGTAATGTATCTAATCGACAAGATTTGATTTTAATCTTACCATGACATATAAATGTTTAATTCATATCATCGTAATGTGTATGTATAGATCGTGTGCTCTGTTATTATTGTTACACATTACTAGGACACCATCCATTGTATATCTAAAAAATATATCTAATACTAGCTATGCCCGTGACTTCGTCCGCGTGGAAACTAACAAAAAAGCGGTTATTTTAATATTACAAACAGACACTCCAATTTTATTTATCTATACAAATAAATTTACATGTAAATTAAACTCTCTATTTTTATCTATGTTTTAGTTACTTCGCTAAATCTACATCATAAATTATGGAGTGGATTTTACGATCATTTATTGAATTTCTTCCAGATGTTAATGTAAACATTATTAGGTATACATAGGATTACCAAATTTTATTGAATATCATTTTATTGGAATACCAATGGATTTCTGCCCCCACAGCACTGACGACGCAGTTAGTACACATAGGTTACTGGTTAATTTAAGTGTTATACAGGAACATACACTTCTCACTTTCACAGCCCAAAAAATTGTCCGGCCATTAGGATTCAGTAAACAGCAAATAAACTCCGTGTAAGTATGATTGTAATATTCCGATCAATCTTTAATTTACATTCTCATCCATTTCGCCAAACTTTCCTCTCCATAAATGTCCACTTATTCTTTTGAGAGTTGAATGCTAATAAATAAACATTTCGCATAATTTCCTACACAACTGGAACATTTCATCGCATTTCGTATGGGGTTCAGACGCATATTTACATACTTACTCTGTATTGCTTTTTTATACAAATATGTAGTTTGACATTCTATTTATAAACACTTTAAATTAATATTAACAGCAATATATGAATATAACGTATAACATAAAAATATATGTAATGGGTATACGATAACACCTACATATTATAATATTTTAGTCATCATTTTATTAAGTTGCAACAAAATATAAATTTAATTTATATGGAAGCTGTATAGCCTGTAGCCTATTTAAATACGATCAGCTACATTCAAACTATACATTGTCGGAGTAAAACTGTAAAGTATAATTAGAGACGTACAGACTGTAATGAAAATCTCAATTGCCCTACTCATACAATAACTTAAAACGACCACTTAGGAACCAATTTCCAGCTGCCAATTCGGAATGCTTATTCTAAAATTTTCAAACGATGTTTCAGATCATGTTACAGAAGTATGACTTCACTCACTAAAGTGTTCGAATATGACGTAAATCTCCATGTACTCAGCATTCCTCTTGCCGATCCGAGTTCGACAACCAATATATAACGATTATTTATTCCCGCTGTTGTATTTAACGACTTCTTGTCTTGCGTGAAACATAACAATTTAGAGATAACATATCTATACTTCGTGTAATTGCATATCCATAGCATATGCGAGTATCTAATTCGAATATACTAGGTAGGTAGGGGAAGGGGGGGCATGACGGGGACCTTAACGTTTGAAGCGGAATAAAGCGCTCAATTTTAATTATTTTGAATCATTATCTATTTAGAATAACTTTTACATTATTAATCTCTGGGATTTAGGAACTTAAAACACTTAACTTATGCCATAAAAAGAAAAAAGACATTTTTTCCTCAAAGACACCCAACACTCGATTTTAACAAAAGGTAGGGTAAGACGGGGTACCCCATGGGGCAAGATGGGGTACGGGGAGACATGTTTTAGTTTTAATTTAAATACTCGCAAATAAATACATTAATTAATAATATATTATTAATATGAATTAATAATACATAATAAATAAATACATTTGATTCCATGTATCTTCCGTTGCAGTAAAAACAAGGGATGTTATTTTCGTTGTCATCCTATTCTGGTGAAGCGTGGATCTCTTTATTCTTCTTATTAATCTTCTTTTACTTTCTTTTCCAAAGTAGTTAGTGGCACAGAAAATGTTTTTGATGCTATTTTATACCCCATTTTCCCTTCAATGACCATAATTATCGCATTTTTCTTCATTCCCAGTCTCTCTCTCTACGTATTACTTTTATAATTCTTCACCATCCTAAAAGATATTAATAAAACAAATAAGTTATTAAAAGTTAATCAAAAACATGTATTTACTTAAGTCATTATAAAGTCATATTTTATTTTGGAAGGGCAAGATGGGGTACCTTACCCCATCTTGCCCTTTCATGCTTTTTTCAATGAAATAACGTACCATAAAAAAACAAATCAAAATATTGAAACAAACATATTCTTACCTGCTAGTATAATTATTGATGAACAAAAATAACTTTCAGTGAGTTCTTGATAATGCCTATTGAGGTGAAAAACACATGCCATGCGCAACGCGAAAATGACAAGCAATTTGACAAAAACAGAGTTTTTGGGTCTAAATCAAAAATGCGTAAACTCACAAACCTATCACTTTGCTGATTGATAAACAATACAACGTCGCGTCATTACGAGCCAGAGCTGCTGAAATTGGTGGTTCGTACGACACGTGAGGCCCTTTGCCCCGTCTTGCCCGCTACCCCGTCTTGCCCCCCCTTCCCCTACTGACAGTTTTTAATTTGAAAATCTTTTTTATTATAATACTGAAACTGAGTGAATGTATGTATATTACAAACACCAAAAACAATTTGACGACCCCTTAGCTTAGTTGGTAGTGGCCCTGCCTGCGTAGCGAGGGGTCCCTAGTTCGATTCCCGGCCGGGGCAGATGTTTATGTGATAGATGAAGCTTTTTTCTCGGGTCATGGGTGTTAGTGATGTGTCACGTGTTGTGTCCATGCCAACCGCAACACAGGGAATCCTAGTGCATGGCATGAGTATGTTAACGTTAAAAAAACAAAGTCCTAAGTAAATAATTAGTCTATTATCGCAACAAAGTATGATTCACATTAGGTAGGTAAACTTAACCGTAAACGTAAACAGCTGTAACTGTAATGACTAATATTTGCCACTTCCAATCGGCGACAGTACCTAAGCTACGTTTAGCCACAAGCCACAAAACATGTTGTTTACTTTTATACATTGGAGTTCGGTCTGGACACGTAACATTAATTCCATTTATTCATCGTTAATACATCTTTATCCAAAAATTTTCTAAGGCATAAAAATTCATAAAGTCCATGCTTACGAATATACTGATTTACTAATTTTACTCATTTATACTAGAAATGCGAAAATGTGTTTGTTTGTTTGTTTGTCCCAAACGGAGTAAGGAATCCTTGTTATTTTGGTACGGAAATAGCTAGAGGTCTGGAAAATGTCAAAGGCTAGTTTTTTTACGTAAAAATATATCATTTACACGCGAAAACACTTCATAATCAAATAATCGCTATAGATGGAATTAGGAGCGCAATAATACAAAATTTTTGGAAACGTGAGGAATAGGTTTTCCGAAGCGAAGCGAGGGCGGTTTACTCCTATCTAATAATATGTATTTAATTTTACTACTTCTATCATCTTGGATAAATTCCAACTTTCAGTTTAAAAAACTCGTTTGCTCGTTTGACGGCCATTTACTTAAAAAAACATTTCCTTTACAGAAAACATAGATCTTCAGAAAGAAATTTTCTCATAGAAAAAACTTCAAGTGCCACACTGATAATACTATCAGCCAATATTTGAGCAACACTCGAAGATGGTAGAATAAAACTGTACCTACGGTAAGCGCGTAGCATTTTATAGAAGTAAAAATTGTATGTTGAGTTGAGGGTAACCAAGTGGTTAAGTAACGCTAACTTGTCGATAAACGAGTTGACGAACCTTATTAAGTGATCTCCGTCGACCATGGGCATAAGTAATCGCATCACGGACATGTTACCAACCGAAAATGAACTGGGGACCTACATTACTACTAGGACTTTAACACTGCGACCGAAAGAAACACGTATAAATATTTAACAAAAAACGCTAAACATTCGTAGCCCCACCCTAGAATTCCCTGTATCGTGGATTCCATGGACAACACACAAGACAAGAACACACACACCCAGACCGATTATAGAAATTCGAACTCATCATTAATTATTGCCTCACTGGAAATTTAACTCGTTTGATTTTAGATTTTAGACGAAAGATGGTAACCAACCAGCTAAATACCAGTATTAAACGGGTTGGTATAGAGCCTAGCGGCCTCCAACAGGAGGGACGGTTCACCTAGCGTTATTCAGCAGGATCGCCTGTAGCGCCTGTACCCAAAATTATTAATTGGAATTAATTTTTAGAGTGCATTTTCGATAGAAAAGAAAAACGTCGCAATATAGTTAATAATTAATTCTTACTTATAAGAATAAACACACATCGACGCTACATCAAAGAGATATAATGTTTAGAGCACAAGTAAAATATGTTTCACCCACTGCCAAGGTTAATACAAATTTTCTATTTGTGAAGATCTCTTTTGCGTACAGACTTAGGTACACGTCGGGTTTTATTTTGTGACAACCGTATTTCCGATAAATGTCATGTTAATAAAGTTAACATGTAAAGTTCCATGATTTTTGACGAAAGTCATGGCCAAACCTATTATTATATCCGGTCACAAGCGGTTAATAAATATCAAGATACAATTTTCCAGACAGTGAAATCTCCACGCAGCTGTCCTCGCGTCTACACCGGTGTATTTTTAAACTATATCTCTTATACCTATTAATCTTCATATTATTAATAAAGATTTGGTGATATTCTCTAAACCATGTGTGCAACCTTCGTAACAAGGTTGTATCAATTTGAAGGTGATTCATATAGAAAATATAGTGAATGTAGGCACATACACAGAAAAATGCAAAAAATACATATTCAGAGGACATGTTGAAGAATATAGTAAATAATAATATTGTTACAATAACAACAGGTAATTGCAAAACATAATAACAGAAATAATATGGTAAAATACAATGACAATTATAAGTATTATAATCATTCTGTATTGTTATTAAAAACATATTTAATATATAAAGTGTCATCATATTTATTTATTAAATGTTACATTAGGTGTACCTACAGCGAGAACTGGTACAAATAATGTTGTACAAATATTATGATCGTGTAGGTTATTTTCAAAACATATTTACTACAAAGAGGTACATTTATCTAGATTCTAGATTGTAGGTACTGTATTATGGTTTTCCCAGACTTATTGTAAATCACACTGAAGATGTTGTGTGATGATGTGTCATAGCGCTCCGGAAGTGTCGCTGAAGGAAGTTCATTCCACAATCATGTACTCGTACGTAGCAAAAAGATCGTGAGAATCAGTCCGAGACGATCACCACGAGTCCAATTGATGTGGATTACTTCAATCTTCGACGAGTGATGTAATGATGGAAGGGCGACGTGGGCACCAGGTCAAACAATTCCTCGGGGCATTCGCCGTTGTAAATTAATTTATTATTACGAAACCAGTCTCCACCCAAAAGGTAATCTTTGAGTTAAATCTTTATGGTTGTCCATTAACAAATTTAAGAAGTCCTTTTTTAAAGTGTCAGTGACGTAAAGTATAAATAAATTTAATGTGAGATGAATGACCAACTAAAAAAACTAATCTTTTATCTAGACGTGCAACTAATTAGATTTTAAATTTCGTAACGAGAATATCGTGCTGAAGTCTGACGAAATCCACGTTTCGGGCTGATACTGCAATGGCAAGTTTCCAGTCAGTGTTTTTGTCACTTTTAATTTCACCATATTTCTCGTCGTGAAATGTTAATCCGGTGATACAATTGCAGTGGAACGGTTGGTCTCAACTAGAACAGATCATTGCAATGCTCAAGGCGAACAATTCAACACAATCGCCATTCTCTCAAGCTCTCAACACAAAAACCACGCTGTTTAAATAGCTCATCTAATTTTAGCGCCAATAAAAAGTTGAACATAAAATAAACAATCCAGAAATAAACATACATAGATTGGAAATATATCGGAACGTGATAGTTTCATTTTACTACTGTTGAAGCTTGTGTCATATCCCGTATTTATTTTCTGTTGCTATAAATTGCATGATTTTCTGCAGTTATACATATATTCACACATTAAAAATAGCCAAGTGCCTAAATCACGCACTGTGAAGGATTCTCTAATCGGAATGGGTAGTTGAGATTTTATCGCTAAGAAAATAACAAGTCCGCATTTAATAGTAGGATTAGTAGGTTAGCAATGTTAGCATTGTTACCTACTATATAATAGAAAGTTCCCCATAATGTTCTCAAAGGTGTGTGAAGTCCACCAATCCGCACTTGGCCAGCGTGGTGGACTATGGCCTGTACCCCTCACACTGTGAGAGGAGACCCGTGCCCAGCAGTGGGACAGTTATGGGTTGTGATGATGATGATGATGATGATGATATAATAGAAAAACTAATTTTTATTGAAGCTGCAACCTAGGTAGCTATATACATAAGTGTATCGTAAATTTATGATAAATATAAAAGAAAGAAATGTTAGCCTCATAACCTTTTTTCATTCATTCAGTCATTAATTTTTCACCCCCGAGAAGGGGTGGCATCCACTCCCATGGTAAAAACCAACCCCCTGGTACAGTCCGTTTTAATAAAATAATCTTTTTTTCATGAAAATCGGTGCTCTTTGGCAAAATTATACAGTATAGCAGTATGTTTCCTTCAATGACTGAACTAAATTGAAACATATTCATGGATATGTACGTAACAAATGTAATAAAGTTTCAGATCTTACTTATATATAACGTTTTAAAACGAAGTAGGTAGGTACCTATGTACATATATATTTTTGAATCCTCAGCACAGTACCTATACAAAGTTATCCTTGAACAAAACCATTGTCAGTTCTGTATAAGTTAACGATCACAATGGATTGTCGCGTAAACCGGAACTTAAAACATTTTCGCACCGAAGGTGACTGCAAATTAATATGAATCAGTGGTTTTGGTTTTGTTATAACTTAGTAAAATTTTGTATAGTTATACCTTCTTATATAGTGTAGGTACTCTGTTTTGGATTTTCGAAACTCATCAACCAAGGATATATAGAAAAATAGGTTACTTACCTACGTTAATAAATAAAACTGTCAAATAAAGTTCTCAAAGTAAAATAGATACACTAATACTCCCATTCACCTACTAAGACTTACTGTGTTGGCATGAAACCACACAATCACACAAATAGGACGTGAGTTTTGAGAACAAACATTTATTTGTATCCCGACGGAAATCGAACTGGAATCACATCGCTTAGCGACTGCCCAACTGGATTGAATCACCTTCAACCTTTATGCATACTTTTTGATAACGAAACCATTTCTAGTTAGAAAACTAAAAAAACATGTTGACGAATTCGTATACGGAAACGAAATTTCTTCACGCGAAGGTGAAGGTTTCTAAATTCATTCTAAACATGTTTCGTTACAAACACTTCGCGTGCACTATAAACAACAAATCGTTAAAATAAAAATATAATAAAACAAAGCATTTTTAGGGACGACTTAACGAAGAAACAATTAAAAATTTTACATTCAAATAATAATCAAAGATATTGTTTATGTAATTTATAATGTAACATTATAAATTATATAATAATATGTAAGATACTTAAGTTCTAGTTTAGTAAGCAAGTTATAACGTACTCCGAGGTGGGCGTAAACAGTTGCAACACAGGTATATATACTACTGCTGCTGTTTACAATCATTGCAATTGTAAAATTGTTTTTGTTTAATAAATCTCTATTATATTTATGTATAATATAATTGAATAATACGTAATTATAAAAATTTCATGGTAAATTAATGTTATCAAATTTGAATATTAATTCAAGAGATAGTATCTCCATCTCAATAGAACGACCAGCAGATTTGAAGATGCTTTGCTTTCACCGTTGCGTTGTGGAGAAAGGTATGGAAATAAAATGTGACAAAGTGAAAAAAGATGCTGAAGTTAACTCTTGAAATACTCTTCTGCGTGCCCAAAATTCTAACACCCAACTAAATTATCGTTAAATCCCTACAGAACCAAATCAAATGAGTTTCCGTATGCGACTAAAATAAACATTTTCTCCATGAATATCCCCAGCTACGCGACCATTGCCAAAATATACAATTGTCAGTCAACAAGACTTCCTCATTTAAATGAAAAATCATTAGCAGTGTACGTGAGGTTAAAACACTTGCTTCTAACAATGACATTATCATATTAAACCAACATTAAACGCTACACAGTGAATGTGACTGGACTGTGCAGTAGAACTTTAACTACTTTATATTCATGCGGGCATAAGTTCAAAAGGTTCACTGGTCTTTGATCGTTACGTAGACGGTAAGACGATTATATTTATGTTTATAATGCTTTGTAAAGAAATTAGTTCATAATACTAACAAAATAAGACACAAAATGCTGATACAGTAAAAATATCGATATATAGACCGCATTCATAGGATAATTGCATAGTATACGAAGTTTATTAAATGGTATAAATTGCTTTGAAGGGCATATTAAGTCGTTGATCCCAGTTGTCATTAAATTTTAAAAAATGTACCGAGGATTTCTTTCACTGTTTGTTCGTCATTGCTGTTAAATTTGTTTGAAGTTTGCACTATACTGGATAAGTTCGGCTTTTTAGTTTTTGGAGAAAATTAAGATTTTTTTTTCATAATATTGTTCACCCATTCGTACATTGGCCAGTAATGTGTGGAAGAAATACAAAACAATATCGCAGCCGACTACAAACGACACGCCAGACGCCACCACCGAGACAACTCAATCCGACTTAATGTTTTATAAGCTTTTGTTACGCGCCGCTATAGGAAGCATACTTGTCTATACGGCAGGATGTTGCCCGTAAACACTTCCCGTATTAAATAGAATAAGTACATACCTCATTAATTCCTTACTGATTTTATAGAATTTATGTGCGAATTTCGAACCTATTTTTTTTATAAACTGTACAGCAACTATTCACATGTGCAATAATTTTGTAATCATCTTCTAGAGTCATATCGCCGTTTCCTTTTCTCCTGTAAGATTTAAAATTAAGAATTCAATATTTAAAGGCACTTTAGCGAAACAGTGGTAAATGCAAAAAAATGACGTTCATAAGTGTATTTAAAATACCTACATGAAATAAATGATTTGAGTTTGAGTTTGAGTATATACCTAATATAACGACATCTCCATACAGTATAGAGAAGAAAACAAAGTGTTATAGGCTATTTGTCTAAACGTCTAATCCATAAATTAAGGAGTAATTTGCGGGGAAGTTGTATGTATAGGCCAATCCGCACTTGACCAGCTTGGACTCATAGAGGAGAGGAGACCTGCGCCCAGCAGTATGTATGTGTGTAGTAAACATGAATTACATGAAGGATTTCTATTCTATTTCTGAAACAAACAAAATCATTTCAGCAATTTTAAGGTATAACGAAGGCATATACAAAATTATAGTAAGATTCGGTATTATAAAATGATCCTATTATTACGAGTTTAACGAGTTCTTGGATGTAGAGATCGCGCTATTACGATGGTGTACTCATTAGTTCACACGTTACCAATTCTGCGCTCACCCCGCGCGCATAGAACAGACAAATGAGAGAATAACTGTTATCTAATTCGGATTGGTGTTATCAATTTAAAGTTTCTAGTCTTATTCAATGCACAATGGGCTCTCCCATGACTATCCGAAGCATTCATCTAATGCGGTCGAAAGAAAGTTCTATTAAACACACTGCCAACAACTTTTATAGGAATGTAATGCGTAAACCAGAGGAACAGGAACGACTTAATACGTAATAACAGTTCTCTTTTGACCCTGTCGTAAATATTATTATTACGTAAGAAAGAAGACTGACATAAACCTTTCACGAACTGTTAGCGAACGTAATAACGAAACGACTTACGCGTTATATCGTAATTATAATTGCAACAGTCGTGATAGTAACTGCTTCGATCGCCTACAATGTTTGTTATATTTGTGTATACAAATCTAAATGTATACATAGGTTTAAATTACCTAAATAAAACTTTAAATAAAACAAAGTGTTAGTCTATTTAATATAGGTATATTAGTAACGAGGTCAAATCTCTAAATTGGATAATTTCAATTTACATTACAATGACATTATAAGTAAATTTTACTATATACCATCATGGTAGGATACATACTTAGCGTATTTGTAATTAATATCGCAGGTCTTTCTAAGATATACGTTTCGTCCCAATAATGGGCGATGGCGGCGGAATTATTATTTTTTGAGCGTTATAAATATTTTTTCAACTATGCGTTATCTACAAATTACATCCAATTAAGACCCCAACCTTTGTAATGTGCACCAAATTACTAATCTTCCGTCGCCGAATAGACAGACAGACACGCGAATAGTGAGGTTTTAGTTTTTTCACAAAATGTTTTACAAAATATGTAGAACTAAAAGTTTACTCGACATTAAAAGCTTAAAACGATTGACGTTACATGTTATCGCTCGTATAATCTCGCACAGAATGGTTGAAATCATCGGAGAGCGTTTTAACTCATAATCCATTTTAACTGATGGACACAAAACAAAAACATCCCGCGTAAATAACTGGCGTCGGAAAGGGATAATACAAATTAAACAAACACAAGTTATTACACACTTCCATCCACATTCGGCACGTGTTGGCAGCCGACGATACGATTATACTCGTACATAATATATGCTTTCATAACAATGTTAAATGTAGGTACCGGTTTTACGTCTATTACTAACATTTTTGCACAAGTAATATTGTAGATCTCTGTTGATTATATCTGTGGCATTAAGTTGATTGATTCTATATACACGAATTCTACACTATCAAAAGTATCAAAATAGTGTAGAATTCGTGAAACTGAAAATAAAGTAAGTAATCGTTACAATAATAGCTGGCAAAATATAAAAGCTATAACAATTTTAAACGCGTTTATGGCACTGTGACTGTAGTAACTTATATTGGTGTGTAATGTTTTATTTATTCATTTAATGAATTTTTATGCATTATTTTAAAAAATATTAGCATTCTGCTCTCCTCTATAAAAACTATAAGTGTGCCAATTCATATTCCTCCGTCCGCGCAATTATCGTACAAAGGGTAGGTACAAAGTTTTTGCTTCACGTATTAATATAATAATTATATTTTACACAGCTGTGCATAATGATTGTGAGCTTGTTGCATAAAATACTCGTTCTGCCTTGACTTTGTTTCATAAAGTTCTTGTATTAAGATCCACAATAATGGCAATGTCAAGAAAGTCCGATATAACATTTTCTTTTTACTTACAATAACTGCATGTTACTCCGTATACAGATATGGGCTATGGCAGATAACTCCACGCTAAACTGAAGTCATGCGAGACAGCATCGAATGTAACATGCTACTCATACATAAAAAGCATCGCGAATTAAAACACAATCAGAGTTTAAGGTTACTTTTTTACTTCACTACAACTTGGTCGAATTACTTTTACACATGAAAAGGGGTCACTGGTAGTCCTCACACGTTTTGACAAACGGATTATGTAGAATTTGTCGCCACATTTTATTTCAACCAACAATAAATTTCAAACCGAATGTTTTCTTCAGAAGTTAGAATGATTCACTGATAAATTATGAATATACAAACATTATTATTTGTTTTTCCAAAGAAGTATCAGGTATTATAAAGTGCGTGTCATTTTTATGTGTCGTGTCCTGATGTGTTTCGTTCAGTTTTCCGGAAAATATTTAATATTTAAATAAATTGTCAAAACTCTTTACGAGTGTTTCCCCGAAACGTGAGGTGCGAGCTTGGGTAAATAGGTCGCTTTCGACGGAAGAGTAACGTCTGGAAATTGCACTGAGTATTTTAATTTACAAAATATTAAATAGAATTTTAGGGCGGAGGAAATCAGGGGATTTGTGTTAAGCCAATTTAGATTGCATAAATTTGTTTTTAAACTCTCGATGTTGACATACATATAATAAGTACCTACTCGGAATCATGGGTACTTTGTATCCTCGGTCATTAACCTGAGGATTGAACGTTACACAAGAACGGAATTTCTTTTTATAGTGTCTTAAAATAGCAGCCAAAAACAGGACAAGAAACTATGTATAGCTGAAAATTTAATAATAATCATGAGCAGGTACCTACATAAACTTTGTTTTTAACAGCCAGATAAAATTGAGGATTGTAAGTAAATTTAATGATTTCTAACAAACTTTGTTCTATATTATTGAAACTTTAATTTGTTTTTGTACACTTTGGTATATTAAGGGTTTGCTGAGTTTATATTTATTTAAATATAAAAAACGGATAACATCCGTCAAAGATCGGAAATGGGCATGAGTTTCCGTTAACAAGTAATGATTTCGTCATCGTCTGCGGCGACGAGTTTGTCGACAATCAAACCGTTTCACTTTTATCTTTACTTCCCACCGGGCTCGGGAGAAACATCATCTTCGATTAATCGTCTTACGTAAGATAGGTAAACAAGTAATCGACTTTTTGAATCAGTTGGTATACAACTCTAATGCAACTTGGTTAATGTTAGGTTATAGGTATGAACTATTAGCCGATCAATTGTTAGCTTACATGACAATTAACTAGAATGTTGATTACTGTTTCTGAATATGAAATAATATTGTGTATGTATGTGAAAGTTAATTTTCAATAAGTTAATTAGGTACCTAAATACCAATTTACTTTTTTAGTTACATCAAAAAAATATAACCATCCTTATTCTGCCTTCATGACTGTGTATAAAGTTGGTGCTAGTAGGTACAATAAATTCCTTCACCATACACACTGAAAATAATTGCGAAGTTTTTTTGTAATATGTAACATACATTGGCTCGATGAATGTCATTAGTTATTATTAAATGTCGGATTGACCTATTTTAATGATTCGGTACATTCGATGACAAATCTTTTCTCATAGCTGTTCTTTTGTGGTCTTTTCAACACGCTTTTTTTGTTCCATTTACATTCCGTTGATTTGTGTCAAAAGTGATCAACCATATCGGTTTCAAACTAACCGCACTACGGCAATAAACGTCACATATCAATTCTAAGGTTAAAGACACGTACTATAGAAAGTTTTTCTATTCGTATTTTGACTTCATTGCTAACAAACATTAAAATATTCACGTTCAATAAAGTGTCCACAGCATGTTTTTCTAAACATGTCAATTTAAAACTTTTAAAATCGTGTGTTATACAAGAACTAAAAAGTTATCAAGAAATATGATATTATTGACAACAGAAACGACCAAATTGTCGCTGTCATTTTATGTTTTATCTCTCTAAACCAAAATTAGCTGAAAATACTTATTTTAACTTCCTAAGTCAATGTTCGAATGGCATGGGTGCTTTATTTATATTCTGGTTGTTTCGAGTCACCCTTTTTTGGAGAAGCCAAATGACTTGAGACCCAGGCTCAGAACCTCAATTATTGGTTTCTCTGCGGCTCTATTATACACCTAAGCTCGTTATAATTTTTTGCATGTAGCTGTAAAGCCCGATACGATGAGTAACAACAATCCATTCGAAATAAAAGTAAAAAAAAAATAGCTATTTGACTATTGCTTTATTTCGATTTTGAAATTTTATTATGTCATGTATTATACTTGTCGACAGATATATTACGTTATTTATAATCAACTGTAATCTGGATCATACTCTGCTGAAGCACTGTTGACCTTAATGCCACCACTTTTTATGGTTGTGTAAAAAGTAGGTACTAATAGGTACTATGTACGGATATCCGGATAATTTATTACATTAGTTTTATTACAAATATGCATTAACGCCCTAAGGCCAGCAGAACTGTATCAAATACTCCATAAAATAGGCGTAATGGCACGTTACGTATTTAGTACCAGTAGGTGCGCTGATATTATCAAGTTGTTTGCTGTATTATTTTAATGCGATTATAAACATTATATTCAGTAGACTTAATAATGAAGCCTTCTATGTTTACCTGCTTTAAGATTATTATGAGACTCCCTGCTCTGTATTGTATAACTTCATCACAACCTATTTTGTTTCACCGCTGTGCTCGGGTTTCCTCTGACAATTTAGGGATAAAGGATCACATTTGCAACCCTTGAGAACATTATGAAGAATTGTCATGCACGTTTTCTCTGTATTTTTGAGGAACCGAAACAATACACAAGTTTGTACAGACTTCGAACCCAGCTATCCAATGAGAGAACGATATCTCCTCTATCCATCTAGGCTATCTCCGCATAGCCTTACCCCATTGAAAGTGTTGTATACATATGAAATTTATATGCTGAGGCCATAAACTTTTATCTCAAGTGTAGCCGATAAATCGCTAACCCACGCCACCCGCATCCCTTAACCATGAATATTAATATCAAAACGATAAGTGAGAACATGGAAGACGGCCAAGGGCGGTGCATCGGTGCAAGGCGACGTACCCACTGATAACAATTTGCAGAGATATCTGCACTTTATCGGAAAACTTTATTAGCCTTTACCAACAACATTTTCAAGCGTCCTTGCCTGAATCAATCCTCAGCGCAGCGCAAGGATGACTGAACTTGACGCAAATTTACTTTACCTGTTACTGATTTAGTTTTAGCCAACCGGTTGGATCGGATGCAGCTTGCAGGAAGGTAGCAGTATTATTATTAATGTAGGTATTCAATTTTCATACTCGTTGCAGATATAATTTCTTGCGCTCAAGGATTATGATACTAACTGCATTCTAATATGTAGGTACTGCGCTGGGACGGCGTATAAATTAAATTAAAGACGGAAATACGTAACTAAGTTAATTTAAAAGGGAAAATAAGTGTTTAATACCAATTAACAGATTCATTTAAGAAATATTTAAGTATCTACAGGCACCTAATTTTAATGAAGTAAAAGATACAAATCTTTATTTTCAATTGTTTTATCATCATCCACTAAATAACTCTAATGTCCAGACCTCATTAGGTACCAGATCAAAATACTAAAATTTACCGAGCCCCATGACGGTGACACTTTAAACAAAAAAAGTGATTATCTAACAGCAATAATATGTAGAGATATATTCGAAACATATAATATGTAGAGATAAAGATCGGTCCGTCCATCTGTACCTATACATTTGGGCAAAACATACATTGTTCGACCGCCAGCAGACGCACCAACGATCATAATAAAGATTTATGTGACAAAAGCTCATAAAACATAATCCTTTAAACGTGGTGGACAAACATGTATACTGTATGTATAATGTGTGACCGGTTCCACGTGGACGCTCGTGTCGCCGCGCGCCACTCTCCGCACACGCATTGTTTCCACCACTTTCTTTTCTTAATTCTACTTAAACTAGTTTCAGTATAATGATCCCAACTTCATCTGTGAAATATGATACTCATCCTAGTTTGTCTGCAGTCTGCGGAACTCTGCAGACTTACTGTTACCACGCTTTGGCTTTGCTTTTACTCAAAAGAATTGCAAAACCTACATATTTTTATTATTATTCACTATTGAAATATCCGTAATGTTATTACTCAGTAATAATTACAAGTTAATCGCATATGAACAATTAATAACACATTAATAGAAAATGTTAATTTGATACGTAAATTGATTATTCACACTTATTTTACATTTCTAGAAATGCAAGAATACGTACAACGAGAACCATATAGGTACAAACTACCTAAAAAGAAACAGTATTAATCTTCCGTAACAATGCACTTCAACATTTGGTAAGGTGATAAAATATTCCATAACAAATGACATTTACGTATTTACTCTAACCATATATAATATATTATGTATGTAAATAAGTTTTGGATTTAAGATAGTAAACGAGCATGCATCCCCACACCACACATCGGCTGCCGCCCATGACCACTGTCACCGATACAAGACCCAAATTGGGACTACGATGGTTAGTCTAGTTAAGTTAGCAAACAGTGTTACTAGTAATCTTAGTTTCTCAGTTTGTTAGTACAAAGATGCCTTATCTAATTCATCGATTATCTTCTTGTAAATCCTTTTTTTACTTACTTTTAGAGCGATACAATTTTTCCTTTCCTTTCCTGTTTGTAACAATAATAAGTTATACTGTAAAATATACAAATAATTATCCTCCTTTTTAAAGTCGGCTAATAAGATATAAAAAAATTGGACATGTTTGACCGCCCAAAATGACCGCCCAAGCTTCGCTTCGGGAAACTTATTCCTTCGGTTTGCAAAGATTTAGTTATAAATTTTGGATAATTCACACGATATCTTTATAAATTATATCATATATCATGTGTTATTCTGATGTGTAAGCTATATTATTGTAAAGTTTCATCAAAATCCATTCGGTAGTTTTTGCGTGAAAGAGCAACAAACATTCATACATCCATACAAACTTTCGCATTTATAATATTAATAGGATAAGATCGTAATCGGGTGTAGTATTCATCTGTGCATGAATTTGAACAGAGCTAGACTTAATAGAGTTAAATATTATATTTATTATTTATACAGTACATTACAACAGTATAACTTTAAATATATAATTATTATCAGTCTCTGGAACTATCTTGATTTAAGATAGGTACGCACTGACGACCGTCATTGGGTGGTACATAGTTTGCGCGATACACTGACCCAGATTCTGTTGCTAATCACGCGCGACAAAGGATACGCGTCAACACGATAATATCATAATAATACTAGTATATTGTTCCTCGGTGTGTGTCATATTGTTTACGTCATTTGTTATTTTTTTCGTAACGACTGCATAATTTTTAATCTCACGCACTTAGAGCTCACGCAAGTGAAAATTTAAGTAGAAACTCAGTACTTCCGTACCTGGAGAACTTCGAACTTTATAAATTCTTTTTTATGTAGAATGTCATATATCGTAACTCTCTAAATATGTTCTATAACAAAGAAAATATACATATTTCACATAATTAATAATCTTGATTTTACATCTTCCAAATAGGTACTTCGTAATTACTAAGTAAGTACCCACCATTTTTCTATCAACCAACTTCGAATTGTTTTTGCCAGTTTTGATCTGACAGTTCAAAAATCGCAGCTACGGCTTTTTCGGCGATTGAAAAAATGCTTTAAATTTTTCTTTCACAAAGAAACAAAAATAAATCACACTAAGTTAAGCAAACGAAGAATCCAACGACAGCAAAGCTTCCTCAATTGAAGATGTTGATATAGGATGATCTGAACTCTCCCCAAACTAATTTCTAGGATCAAAATGTACATTATCAAAATGTAGAGTATTATCAAGGATGTAAGGATTGATATTATCAAGTCAATCTGAGATTTTTTTGATAAACGAGTAAGTGCTTACGTGTATTATGTACAATAGAATCCGATAACAGGAAATATTTTGTGGTTTGCCGCAATTCTGCGGACAATATTTCCGGACGGACGTAAATGTGTCGTGAATGGTAATGTATCGTTAAAGCCTGCAAAGTGGAACACCAGAGGATAATGGACAATCTGCGAACGTGGGACTGAGAGGGTCTGTTTCACTTTTGCAAATTTATTGTTTGCAGTGCTACTCGTTTGTAGTGCAAAGCATGTGCGTGTTAGTTATAAATATACATAATGATATACAAATAAAAACATAAAAAAATGTGTTTAATCTGAGGGTTCAGCAGACAGCTGCGTTCGTTTGGCACGAAAGTCAACAAAAGTTTTATTTCTGTCAGTGTCATCACATAAGATTAATTTCATTAGATTTATAAATACCTCGCTTATTCAAATTTTACAAAGATAATGAAGTACACCTAATTTACATAAATAAAACACACAAACCATTTCTGCCCGGGTTAATAAAATATGCTCTAGAGGTCTAGACAGTTGTAAAATGGTTTCGAGATTTGTTTCGCTATTTTACATAGATTTGCATTTTTTATGTGTTCCTACCATTTACTTGAGTCTCGGGATCTTGTTTTCATATCAGTGTGAAATATCTTGTTTAAAAGTATGTAGGTATGTCTAATTTTGTATAAATATTTTCTCTTATTTAGCGAAAATGTCCATTTATTTAATGCAGGGTCAATTTATAGACGTGTGTAATTGTGTATGTATCCTTCTCTGGTTAGATTTAGTATGTGTCATTAAAATTGATTAATTATTAAATTTAATCTGTCTAATCACCATATTAATTTTTCTGATCTTTCATATTTTCTTCCATACATCTGTTTTATACAAAAATAGACTTATTTACATGAGGTCTATTGAATAAAGATTTGTCGTCATTTATTTAAACACGTATTTATTTTTTGTTTTAAATTAGAGACATACATAGTACGGTGATGATTATCATTATTCATTGGTCAAAAGTTTTTGACCTATGAGGTCGATCTAAATTAGGTACTGATCACCTATACCGCGAACATACTAATAGGGGTTTACGATTCGACAGGAGCTGATCCCCTTCTTGGTGTCAGGGCTTCGTATAAGGATTATACTATCAAAATTATTATTAAGTGAATTTACTAGTTTTATTTTCTTTCCGTAAAGTTTCCGTTACCATCCTCTTGTTTGAGTTAGCCGCCCTCGACGATTTCCTGCCGGGGGTTCGAGAGGCAGTTCTTTCTTTCTTTCTTCTCTTTTCATTATTGGTCGACAACGCATCGGTAATACCTACACTAGATCCATGGGCGACGGTGATCATTACCATCAGGTGGCTCCTCTGCTCGTTTGACGGACATTCACATAAAAAATAATATAAAATTATCTACTTATTTCAAAGTTACAGATATTTAAAAATGTGCCGTTTTTAATACGGCACCGATGTTAACGAAATATAATCTAGACTGTTCTAGACAGTCAATATTGATTTTGCAAATACGTTGCATTTAACGCAAAATAATCTAAAGGAAGCGTGACCCGGTCAGCTGTCCCACTCTACTACTAGGTCGGTTCGATGCCGCCCTTGGCCCATATCTTGCAATTGGGTTATAACGGGGCTGATAGGGCGTGCTACCTGCTTTGCATTCAATTACGCTCCTCAACACTCTAGCTAAGGCCGCAGATTACATGGGGCCGATTATGATTAATCGCTATCGTATTTTAGTAGCCCGGTAATGGTATGATAGCCATGATACGGTTAATTTATAGTAGACTAAAAACAGTCATATCATCATTTTTAGAAAGGTGTGTCTAGATGGTCGATAATAGGTGATAGGTAAATCTCAAAAAAACCTTATGATAGTAAGCAATGTAGATAGGCCACAAGCTCTTCGAAGCCGGGAGAAAATGCTAGTCGATTAATAAATTAAGCACTAGTGTTAGTGCGATAACCTTTAGGTTGGGGAATACCAGTAGCAGATCTTTATTTTAAGAAGGTACTTCACCATTTCCTTATAAATTTACAATCGGTGGCCCAGTTATAAAGACCCTGACCTCCAGTGCAATCTCAGGCGGAGGCAGATTTGTGTGATAAATTAGGTACGTGCATGTTGTAGGTAGGTACCTATTTTGTGATTTGCATTTCCATACCAACTATTGCACGGGTGTACGTACCGTGTGGATTTTAATTTTTTCTATTATTTTATCTTAGCGTTAAAATATTATTAAGGAGTTTAAACACCGGCGCAGAGGTAATTTTCTCTAAATATAAAGTATTATTAAAAAACATAACAATAAATAAATTAAAATATTCTTATATTTAAAATTCTCGTGTCACAATGTTAGTTACCATACTCCTCCGAAACGGCTCAACCGATGCTCATTAAATTTTGTGTCCATATCGAGTAGGTATGAAAATTGGCCAACATCTATTTTTCATACCCCTAAGTGATAAGGGTTGTCCCCTCCCTAAAATTTTCTTTTCCATTTTTTGGGCAATTTTTTTTATGGTGTGGCATAAAAAAATACAGATGATCCCAAATTTTCACTTCCCTAACGCCCCTCAAATTTAAATCGCGCTTTCTACCAGTAATCTATATGGCGGAACAACGTTCGCGGGGTCAGCTAGTTAACTTATAAATTAGACTAAAATTAAAATAAATTTATAAATTTATTTTTTCTCTAAATTAACCTCATATCTGCTTTTATTTTCGAATTGAATAGCAACATAGGTAGGCATAGTAACATTTATAACACATTACACAGCAAAGTGTTATTTTTATATTTTAAACCAACCGTTAAGATATTACTTCAGCATATTTAATTTATTAGATAGGTGTGAAGAAATTTCGGTAATAAACACAGCGCACCGGCATCGCATCGAAGGGTCGTAAAGCGAACTTTCCCTCTAGATAAATTACAGCTCGTTTAGTGTGGTGACTAGTCGCAATTTAAATCTGGACAAAGCGAAATTTTAAAGAAGTTCTAATACGGTCTCTGGTATCGTTATTCAATAAACTCCGTTGACCTAGACTAATTTAATTTATATTTTAGGTAACAGATAAAATTGAAACAATATAAACCAAACATAAGGTTTTAAACGCGGTTTTAATTTAGGTAGTTACCTACAACAACATGCAGGTAGGTATACTTGCACAAACCGTTTTTAAATTCAAAAATATTACTTAACTCATAGAATTTAGCTTCATCTAATAAAGGTTTCCATTTAAAAGAAATTAGGTACCTATATAATATACATACCAATAGTCTTCAAAATTTGAAGATCATCTAATTCATACTCCTTCTCTTCCTCGGAGTAGTCGGACTCTGTGACGGTGGTGGTGGAGTCCTGCTCCTCCGTCGAGGAGGCCACCGAGAGGGACCTCACGTCCGAACTCAGCTCCGAGCTGCAGTCCCTCACTAATTTCGCACTTGCCATCATCATCTTATTTATAAATGTCTCTCACTGTGTAATGTATCTAATGGAACTTTAAAAGTTTCTGTCGGATATATTTTAGTCTTTGTAAATAATAACAAAAAGATTTATTATAGCTCTTTCCGTGGCAATTAAAAATAAATTATAACTCGATGATTTGTTAAGAAAATCATTATGTATTTCAAGCGCTGTTGAATAATTGATAAATGGATTATAACGAGCGCGAAGCGCGGACCGAGACTTGTGAAGCAACGCGTTCACTCCCCGGCACAGTTTGATGTTCACTGATACTCGGCTGCTCGTCTCGCCGGCGAACACTACGCCGACACTGGCAATCGGAACCATACGACACAATAATACAAACGGACACAAATAAAAACAGTGTCGATTGTACCACGCGTTTAATATTAAAAAAGCTTATTGCGTCTGAGCTTTTGTCTTCAGCATAATTGAAGGTTACGCGCCCCGTTTTCTGACTTTACAGGCTCTATTGCATAGGAGCAGGCGTCTGCGACTTCAATGACGTATACCTATATAGGTATTTCTTTCGTTATCATCATAACAAACCATAAATTGTCGCACTACTGGTCTTGGAAGGATGCTGCCCGCTCTAATGCAGCTGCATGCATCCAAGAGCGAATTAGCAGACTTACGAATCGTAAAGAAATCCATAGGTACTCATAACATACAAAAAATATTCTCATCTGAAAATGTTATGTACCAAATAATATTCAGCATTTATCGTCTAATTTCATTCTCTTCAGAAAATAGCTGTGGTCCCATGCCGCCTTGCCCTAAAGTTCATGACCGCTTACTATTCTTAGAATGTATTGTTTTGTTAGGGTAGGTGGTAGAGGACCACGACTATTCAATCATTTAAGGCCCTGTAAAGTGTAAAGACCCTTCAGACATTTAAATATCTCTTATGTAGTTGTATAGACATAAATCAGTTATTTTAATTATTAAGTATAGACTACAGTATAATAAGATAGGTTAGGATATTATAAATAAAACTTGTAGTACCGTTAGTGTTTCAGCGAACAGCGCCATCTAGGTGGCATGTGGAAAATTAGTTCTGACAAAATATGAAAAACTGAGATGTAATTAAAAATATAATTCTGAATGGAAACGGTTGAAAACTTTTTTCATAATTATAAACTTTTCTCACGTATGTCTAAGTATAATAAACTGTAAATTTTTCGGGATTTAATCAAATCTAAATGCATTTAATCCGCAATAATTATAAATACATTATCATCAAAATCCGTTCAGATTTTCACGTGATACCCGAACAGACAAACATGCAATAATTTGAAAAAATACTGCCGCGTTATTTAAGTGTCCCTTAGTCAAAATGTAAAAAATAATTAGGCTGCCTCTTAGGTAGGTTTTAATAAAGTAGATTCCCAATTTTCGGATGCGTGCATGCAAAGCCATAAACAACAGCTAACAATATAAATATAATTATTTTATACCTACTTCAGAACGTTACTTCACATGTAACAGATAATTAAGTATTAATTTTAGGTTTCTGCACTTATCCCTGTCTTTGAATATGGCAAATTTAACACTCCAAAAAGGGGATAAAAACCTTCAGAAGTCCATGAATTAAGTACCTAAAAGTTGGCAATTTTTTGATTGATACAAATGATATTAATTTTGAGAGTTTATTAGGCAACAAAGCATATCACAAACATGATACTCGAACAAGTAGGTCTAATTATACAATTAAAATATTTTAATATCACTGAAATCCGATATATGCTTTCTTGGATTAAAATATTACTCCTAGAAATAAATAATACGCTTAAGGTAATCTTACATAGCTATCGATAAACATGATTATCATGCATGACATGGTACATACGCACAAAATTAAAATGTATCGCTGGCATAACGAAAAATAACAAAATTAACTAGTACACACTTATTACATTTGTGATGTTACCTAATAATTTGGCAATAGGTACAATACGTTATGACTAGAGATCATATATTCGGATGCATAATTATCTATAGTTACTAAATCTATTATATATATAAAATTGGAGGTGTGTGTCCCTATATTTCAGTTTGCAGCCAAAACTACGCATCGCAGACGAAGTGTTTGTATGTGGCAATAGGTACAAGTCTTCCATCGTGCACTATGATGGTTGCAAGTCTATAGTTATAAGGGTGTAAAAGATACGGGGGTTGAAACATGTTAACTTGAAAAATGTAATACTATTATTGGTCTCAAATGGTCTGAACTCCTGAACGGCTGTACCAATTTGGTTGAAATTTTTTGTGTGTCTTCAGGGGGATCCGAGAATGGTTTAGATTCATAATTGGACCCGGTAGATGGCGCTGCTGTCGATATATTATGTCACCAAATTTGTTTATTAATCATAGAGCGGTACGAAGTTTGATTTTTTGTGTGTCTTTAAGTGGATCCGAGAATGGTTTAGATTTACAATAGGACCCGGTAGGTGGCGCTGCTGTCGATATGTTAAATTTCCACCCGTGCGAAGCTGAGACGAACAGCTAGTTATGAAATAATAGAAGCAGCTTCTTAAAATTTATCCATTCAAAAAAATCTAGGTACTCATCTTGTAACTATTTGGATACATGCATAATTATTTACTTTAAGTTAATTTTGACACTTAAATAACCATAATGAATTTTTAGAAGCGCCTTCTATTTTTTTATAACCAAAAATTAACTTCAAGTAAATATGCATCCGAATATACTATTTCTAGACTTACAATCGTAACAAAATGCATCATAAGAAAATAATATTTAAATTTTCATATCAATCTATACTAAACAAACCCAAAGGAATGCAGTACCCTACAACTAACGTAGTTACATACATCACGATGTGAGCTGATCCTTTACGTCATCAATTTAAATCGTTTTGGCAACAGAGCTAGCATAAACATAAGATTAATAAAATCGCTAAATACATAATAAATATACAAACCTGCACTTTGTCTTAATACAGTGCACATAAAACAATGAGAGAACTAAACTGATTTTCGGCGACAAAAACAATAAGTAGACATGTTTAGTTCCATCGTTTTCTTATATTCACTTTATAGAGACGCGCCCGGTCTGATACAGTCTGATACAAGTTTTAGGAACAAACTTGTGTTGTATAGTTATTGGGATTTAAAAACCAATGGCATGACGTTTAGTAACCAGCAACTCTACACAACTGGCACAATTTTGTCCAAGTGTTACATACTAGAGTTGCTACTTTTGCGCGATTTCTTGAAATTATATGAAAAACGTCATAAACTGGTAGTTTTTGGTTGCGAGTTTCTGAAATTACAGACCCGTCCGCGCAGCGACAAACTTGACGTTTGGAAGTCTGTATTTATGACTTCGATTACGACAGTATTTATGACGTTAGACACTGGCAGTTTCAATAGCTGGCCATATTTAGGTGCGCAAGTCGTAACAAACCAAGACAACACCGGATTATAATTGCAAATAAACCGAATACCGAGCGTAGTACACATGCCGAGGGGTTGTAAACAACGCTTAATGGTTCTCGTGGCTCGTGACGTCACGTACTGGATATGTGCACGTCGCCTTAATGAGCACTAGGAATGTATAGACCTGCCAAATGACATTACAACAACAAAAATAATGTTATCGCCTTACGAGTAAAACGTTGCAGACAAATTATACAGTGATTTATGGTATTTACTTTTGTGTTGTCTAATTTCATTTGGTGTCTTTCTACAGGAGATGTACAATTTAATGTGCGTTAGTTACAAGTATTTAGTCATTACTATTTAATTAAATATAGCCACGTACAAAATTAAAAACGAATATTATTTATGACACGAACTAAATAACATACAGAATCATCTCAAATATTATGTACAAATTCTTATTTTTTTCATATTTATTCGACTATTTCATATACACTTTATTTACAATGTTTTTGTAAAACGAATAAAACTATAAAAAAATATAACAAAATATGACACAATAACGATGAACCTTATTTCCTAACTATGTAAATGCTCAATTTACATTTTGATGTATCGACTAAACATAAAATTCACATTATAAACAAGAGAACAAAATAATTACAGCTTTGAGGTGGTTTATAATTTTTTTTTCATAAAAATGTGACATACACTTTCCATACACCTAATAATTTAAAAGATTTTTTCTAATAAATAGTAAAGAGAATTTTGTAATGACATAAAATGTACAAAGAGATTTATAACTAAATCTGATAGCATTATTTAAAAACGAATTATCATTATTTCAGAAACGCCAATAAAATTGGATTTCTATGAGATCTAAAATCATAGCATAGTAAAAAAAGTTAAGTGGCAGATTACCAGAAAACTTTTTATTTTATTTTACCTGGTTCACAAAAAAAATTGCTGCTTAACTAAGACAAGAGCTTCCACGTCCCTTTTTTCAGCTTCACAGGCACCAAGACAACTGGTTTCACATTAGATAGTACTTAGGTAATTAGCCCCATATTCTATTGAACCATAATTATTATACATATTGTTCGACTTTTAAACCTAATATCAGTTTGCAACTAATATATTATAAATACTCTAATGATTAATGAACGATTTTTTAAAATATACTTTACTAGGTACTGTATTACTATGATAAATATTTATTTAAGTTTACGTTAATTCTAAAAAAGACGACAGACAGAACAGAGATGCATCAGAGATAAAAGGCTAATTAAGCTAATGACAGGTGTTAAAATACAGATAAATGATAAGAAAAGTTAACAAATTTAAAAATCTCGCTTCTATGGTTTCCTACATCGGATTAAAAGTCGAACTATAAAGGTTATATTGTACAACGACCTCCTCAATCGAAGTTTCGAAGTACCGATGACATTGTATAACTAAATCTATAGTATTAAAATACACTCTTAATTACAGATTTGACCAGACTTATTTAAGACCTTATTGTCTTAACATAATTATATATCTCTTTTAATATAATATTTTAACTTGTTACGCCTAGGCCAGAACTGACATTTATGTGACAGAACAATGTTTGTTCATAGGTTATGTTTGATTTAATTATATTTAATGTCTGCTTTATTCGCAATCGTTAATGTATGTCTTCATTGTATATTTTGCTTCAAGACGAAATCTTTGCGTAGATGTGTAAAATGTTAGATAATATCAAACATTTTAAAAAATGATGAAAAGACTTCATACCCAATTACTGGGCGTAAATGGAATGCAATTGACCTTGAATTGTTTTCCAAGTAGTTCTAAATAATGAATAACAATTTTGTGTCGTTTTTCAAACGCAAATGATTGAATATAACTTATCATAGATTTCTTAATCCACTATTATAATGAATAAACATGAAAATCTGATGCACAGTAGTGCATGGTTGAGTACAACCACCTGCATTATCCGAATTTTCCTTTGGTGTAGAATTTTTTTTATCAGTTCAAAGCCTGTACCCCACTTGTTGTGTATTTCTATGTGAAATTCTCTGTGTGCGTGTCTGTCTCTCTTCGTGTGTGTGTGTGTGTGTGTATGTGTATCTGTGTGTGTGTGTGTGTGTGTGTGTGTGTGTGTGTGTGTGTGTGTGTGTGTGTGTGTGTGTGTGTGTGTGTGTGTATTTATATATGTATCTGTGTGTGTATGTGTATGTATGGGTGGGTGGGTGTGTGTGTGTGTGTGTGTGTGTGTGTGTGTATCTGTGTGTGTGTATGTGTGCGTGTCTACGCTTCGAAGAGCAGCAGCAAGCCGGCGTGCGTGGCGAGCGCCAGCTTGGTGTAGTTGGCGGCGGCCGGGCAGTACGCGAGCGCGGGCACGTCCGCCAGCGGGAACCGCTCCGGGAACGGCACGCGGTGCTTCTGCACCCGCCTCGAGAACGACTGTATAACGTGTGACACACAGTGTGAACGGACTGGCCGTAACTAAATAATATTATGAAATACAATATAAAATACGACATAAACACTGTAATAAAACTGAACTTAATATAAAATAAAAAATATTGTATGGAGAACGAAATTTGAGTATCGCGCGGTGGTTTTCGTGACCGAAACCGTACTGCATATTATTTGTTACAAAACTAGTGAATTTTATCAAATGTAATGAAAAGTGCAATGTAGGCGCTTACCCGTACACAGTGAATAGGATACTATGGAATCATCGGACATTGACCTTGATTTTTTAAATATATAAATAAATTACACAAAACTTTGTATTTACCTTATCAAAGTCTCTTTCGAATTTAAACTGGATCCCATAAGAAGCTATCGCACTTTCATAGGTGATTGGTTCCACCTTCATCGATAACTTGTCATTGGAGTGTTTTGATCGCTTCTTTGCTAACGGAACCATGTCCAGCATCGCCACATTCTAAAATAATAAATTAGTTTAAAAAAAATAGGACTAAGATTTTTACTGTCGCGCACCGTCTATTATGTCGGCGTTCAATAAAATTAAGTGATATAAAAAATACAATGAATACCTTTTTGTATATAGTCTTGTGACTCTTGAAGGCGGCGGGGTGCGGGCGCATGGCCTGCAGCAGCGGCGGCACGAGCGCGGCGATGCGCGTGCGGCGCGCGCACGTGGCGAGTGCGCGCACGCTGCCCACGCGCCGCCCCACGTAACCCCACTCCAGCTCGCTCGGCGACAGGCCCACTGTTTATATATGACTTATTAAAAATTAGCTGTATTTAATTTTCTTTTGCAGGAATTTTTATCTTTCATTAATTCTATTCCATGTTTAACATTCATTATTATGATATAATTAATTCGTCAATTGTTGGCAATATAAAAATAAAACATAATTAAGTTAATTCAGTTAGTGTCAAAAATTATCAGTGTGAATATTTGCAGTAACCTTTTTTATAATGCTTTACAATGATTTCTGGGGTATAAACTAATGTCCAAAGATTCGTAGATGTTGCCAGGCATTGAAAAAGTAGGGAAGTCTTGCGGAAATCTCGTTTATCTTAAGATATAAGCACGTCTATGAACGACAACTAGTAAAGTGGTAGCGAATAGTTACCGATAGTGTCATCGCCGGCCAGCATGATGTTGGGCCAGTGCGGCATGAAGGTGGGCGCGGCGGCCGCGAGCGCCGCGTGCGCGCGCACCGGCCGCGCGCCCGGCCCGCCGCGCGCCACCGCGCCCGCCGCCGCCACGCCCGCCGTCGAGCCCGTCGCCGACGAGCTGCACCACGCGCCCAACACGGACGACGTCAATCCTGACACCAAGCATAATTATGTTAACTATACATTCGTTACGTTCAAACAACGCTAGTCACTTTTGAATTCGCTCCGATGACATTACTGTAACTATGGATGTGGAAGATAATTACGGAACGTGTAAGATAGAAAGAGATAGCAATATAAAAAGTAGGCCAATTAACCGAATTCGACTGCTTCTTTCTTGTTTTCTTGCCATATCTACTTCTTTTTTACTTAATATTTGCCTGACACAAAACCTTTTTTTTTTAAATATTAGAAATGGCTTAACTGATTTGGGTGCAGTTCTTAATAATGTATTGTGGTAAGCAGCACTTAAAAAAATCTTTTTGTTAGTTCCATTTATCCATAAACAAAGCCTTAAAAAAGTATGTCAATTTAAACAATCCCATCTGAACATTAGTTCTAGTTTTGGTTCTAAGGCATTAAGTTTCCCAAAGCTAAGCTAGAGCGGAGCTAGTAGTATATAACATAGGTTTACTTTTATTAATAAAAATTAAATTTCTATTAATCTCAGTACAGCCGCTTCTCACCTTAGGTACTTCTGGAAACGGTTCATTATATTCTTTATAAAAAAAAAATACAATACCTGTGACACTCGAATTGTGAATTCTCTCGTCTTGGAATGGATACAGAATGTTGAGGTCATCCACCTTAGCGGTAAGAAGGGGAGACTCGGTCGCTAGATCGTACAACGCCACAGTTCCGTCTCCGTATCCCACCGATACTGTTGTGTACCCTTTAAACTGGAAAAATAATAAATACATAAAGATACGATTGAATTGCTACCGAAACGGGACAAAAATACAATTCAATGATTGACTACTGCGAACCTTCAAATTATGAATCGAAGTGCGTTGAACTTAACCGTTACTTTAATATCGCTTTGAGAAAGTTTAAAAAATATATCAATAGCCAGCATTTCATTACATGTAGTAATAGGAAAGATATAACGTCGAATAACATTGGTTCATCTAGGAGTTGGGAACGGTCACACATTTCAGAAGATTAAGTAATTTTAATTTAAACTTTATTTCACCTTAAAAACGTACAGGATACAATATGTATACATTCAAATTTAATAAGAGTTCTTTTTTAAATCGTTCTAGTTATAAATTACTTTTGACGACCCCAAATCCTGGTTAGTGACCCTTTCTGCGATGATAAGGTTCTAGTCCTGTTCGAGGAAGATATTTGCGAGACCGTTTTTCCGAGGTCGTGAGTGTTTTTGATGTCTTATTTGAATCCTACTGCTGGGGTATGTGTGGGTATTGACGTATGATAGTTTGTGGATTAATTTATTTATTTATTTATTATTGTTATTACACTTAAATACGTACCAGAGGCCAATTCACAGTAGTAGCCTGATATTTGTTACTTCCTCTGGTTAGCCTCAATTCCACACATGGTTTTATCTTGTAAAATGTGAGTTCACTGTAATAAAACGACGCTTTATATTTACTAACTACTAATGCATAAGTCATTCAATTGATTTTAAGAGATGTATTTTATTACGAAATTACAATACAAATACAATGCTATATACCAAACAAAGCTATAATTATAATTATGTCATGGATATTTTTTAAACAACCAGTTTAAAAAATATCCATAATTTTACACAATTTGAACAACTGAGTATAAATTAAACAAAAAATACCATAGGATTGTTACGTTACTGAATCTAATATAAAATTTGTAATATTTTTTATTTTAACTTATTTACGTACCTAGATCGTGTTTCATCCGGATACGGTACAGATAGTACATAGGCGGATCCATTGGAACACGCCACGGCCAGAAGACCCAGCCGGGGCCGGATGTCGTCTGACCCCACGCTGTCCGGTAAGTCTCGCGACCCAGACGGACACCAATCCATCGCCCAAACCGTTCCGTAGTCGAGAGCCAAACCGAACGCCAATTTAGGTAGGGTACTGAAAATACAGTAACGTGACATATTATGAATACAGATAACCTTGTCTTGTTTATCGTCCGAGCGCTCAACAGATGTTAAATACACGTTAAAATTATTAAAAGCACGCTTGAGTTAATCAATTTTAAAATCATACAAAGGACATTATTACAATAAAAAATCTAGTTAGCTCAAAAACGGAGAATAGTTAAGTATATTATGTTATCCTTGTATATAGCTAGACATGAAAAAACCAAGGTATCATGAAGCTTCTAAACAATAAATTTTAATCAGGATTTTTAATGCACATGAATGAAGTTATAGTAATTAACATTGATGTTGCAGCCACAAATGGACAAGATTATTGTTCACAACCAACACACCCTATTATCATAGTCAAACAGTAACTTATATTCAGTAAAAAAAAATAACACATTGGCCGTACTTGAAAGTGTAGAAGTTCCAGATCTGCACGAGCGCGGGATGGCTGGGCGTTTCGGTGGCGCGCAGCCGCGGCCCGTCCGCGCCGCGGTGCGTGCCCACGGCGAGCAGGCTGGGCGCGTCCGGCGGCGCGGCGGGGTGCTCCGGCGCCCACGACATGCACTGGATGCTGCCGCCGGTGAACAACACCCTGCAGCCTGACGACGACACAAATAAGAAATACATGTTATCTTTCTTTCTTTGTGCCTAATAAGCTGATGTTCCCACCTGCGTATAATGAGGGAGTCTTCAAGAGGAGAGTGAATAGGCTTTTAATAATTTAGTGCGTTCAACATCCTCGACTTCATCGCCACTTACCAGCTGGTGGGATTGTTGTGAAGCATTAACTTATCTCATGTAAAAAAAAGTAAATGTTTTTCTGATGTGTGTAATAAAGAGTATTCTCTCTCCCTTTTTTTAAGAAACCGCTAAATATTAAAATTATAGTACCTTTTTCTTTCCTAGATTCGAATCTTTCATATGTCTTCCAACTGCCATTTGAAATTGAGACTTTACAGGATTCCGTCAACTGAGGCATATACTGAGACATCAATTCGTCTGGAACTATTTCATAGGTACTTTCTCTCCAATTGGGAAACAAAGTGTCCCTCATATAGAAGAGTTCGAAACTGAAAACGGAATTAGATTAATATTTACATTGGAAATATCACATAATTATTAAAAAAGTTAGAATACAATTTAGTAAAGCAACTTACTGATCAGTTTTACATTCTTGTAGATAAGATTTCGTATCCGTTACTTCGAAAGGAAACTTTGAGGATTTCGTCATCTGTTTGCCCCCTGAAGTTGCGAGAATAAATAATGTTAATTAAAAAGCTTTAAATTTACTTATTTCATAAATTTGTATTAACCTACTTTACATAGTCTAAATATGATCTCAATATTTTAAACTCTTTGTTGTTGTATATTTTTATTTATTACAAATTCCTTTAAAAGGAAACAGGTGCTATCAGAATTTATTCCTCAATTGGTGATTTCAGTGATTTCAGCATTTTCATCACAACAACACTAGGATCTATCTTACTCGTGCGCAGTTTGTTACCCATATACCAAATATGTCAGCGAGGATTCCCATACTGATCTATCACTGAACTTTTAAATACCTATAAATAAAATCATTTTATTCTATTCATTCTAGTTTCTAGTGTACCTACCGTTTCTAACTCGCTTACGGGATCTCTTAACAACAATGTCTTCCTGGTCCTCTTCATTGGACAGTTCGGAGTCAACCGATGTATCTTCTGATTCTTCCTCAGAGAAATCCTCTAATTTTATTGATAAGGAATCGTCGCTCTCTTCATTTGAGTTCATGGAACGTTTGAAGCAAGTATGTTTGGCCAAGTCTTCCTTACTGTCCGTTTCGAAAGTGCAAGATTTGCACTTCAAACCCTAAAATGAAAATTCAAAATGTTAATTACAAAAACTATTAAATTCATTAAAATATATAAGTTGTATACTTACAGCAAGCTTCGCCACATAGACTCCAATAACATTTCTAGCCCTGAAATTGTAATCAAATTTAATACTGAACGTGTCTTTTAATGTATTTAATTTTTTCCTACAGCCATGTACAGCCATGTTAGGTTCAAAAATCGTTATAAATCAATGCATACTTCTCAGCGGCTTTTCTTCGACCAGGCGACTGATCGTCCTTCAACATTTCCTGTTCTCTCTTCAGTGTTTCCTGCATTTTACGTTCCTTAGCCATCTCCTGCACCCTATGCGTCCAGTAATGCTGAGTTTTATATATACATAAGAATTTTTGATTACATTTCTCGCAAACGTCTTTCAACTTTTCAATCTCCTGCAAAACATCGAGCATTAGAATTCTTATTTTAGTATGATAGTAAACGATCATGAAATTAGCTAAATAAGCATAATTATAGCAAATTTATTAAGTCATTCAAAACCATACCAACAAACATTTATCAAAAATTCACAAGCATTATGTGTCAAATGTCAATGAGACGAATACTAAGGCCTTCACTCAAAATATAGGAAACTAAGAAAATACCTCATCAGTCTTGCCGCATATAAGTATGTGCGCGTAAAATCCCGCCAGCGAAGATCGAGACAACCCACATATATTGCACACTAGCTTATGATACTGTTGTTGATACTCTTTCAAATATTTATCGACATTAAAGAAATTTCTAAGGTCCTGCAAAAGAAACGAATACATCTTAACTATATTAAGTTGTTACTAATACAATGGGCAACCTACATTAACGTCGCGATTTCACGGCCGCGCACGCTGTGTACTCGTACATTGTACAATAATAGTATATGTATATTATTACACATAATTATTCATATATTATTAGTGGATTATGACGCAACTCACTATGGGTGTATCGCCCTCGATCCACGCTATGTTGTAGTGCGTCTGCATTGCGTGGTCTCGCCACATTTGTCCCTGCACTTTTTCCCTGCAGACCCCGCATTCTACAATTTCTGCGAATTATACAACATAAAACATTTAAATTCTATTGTAGATCAAGAGAAAAAGTATTTTTTAAAGAAAGTAAAACATTTACAAAACCGGCCAAGTGCGTGCCGTTAAGTGTTGCTGACGTTTACCGCTTTCACCACATAACATAAGTTGGTGCATGTGTCAGTTTATCCACTATTATATATAAAAAAACTAAGTACCATTACTAATTACCATTAGAATTAACGTAGTCGCGTTCGCTACAGTTCTGCACATGGTGCAGGTACCCCTTGACGAACTTGCACACCAATCCGCACGAGTTGCACGACAATCCTTTGCACAGCGCGTTGATAGCGCTCAGGTGACTGTACAGCGATTCCTTGCTGTTCACATCCTACAACAACAATACAATGTATTAGGACCGAAGCCCGACTGGCTTAATGGCTAATTACCACAATCTTGCTCGAGTCAGCTGCCAAACGACTTGTCGTGTTCCCGCACGGGGCTTGAGCCACTATTTTCTTTCTTTTCTCTTCCGTGTTTCTTGGGTCAGCAACGCATCGGTGATGCCTTTGGTGTTACCGATGTTCATGAGCGACGGCGACCATTTACTGTCAGGTCGCTCGTGTGACAAAAAAAAATATACTGATGACTGACCACCCCATATTACATCACCACTTACCATCCAGTGAGATTGGATTGAAAGCATTAGAATCCATTTAAAAAGGGTTTAAAGGTTGTACTTGTATAGCAACGCCTCTCCTTATAACTCATTGTAGCTGGTTAGGATACCACAATGGCTGATAAACTTACAACAGGCTCTTTCCCCTCCTCCCAAGCAAGGTAGTTGTGTTTCTTCTGTATGTGAAAGATCCAGTGTGACTTGGCCACCTCCTCCGCACAAACACCACATTTGACTATCACTGACTCATCGGGATCAACTTCGCCAACGGCTTGTTGCTCTGTTTCGTCATCATCTTCTTCCTAAAATGAAAAATGTAAATAATTGTTGTTTTTTTAACTTTTTTTACGTTTAAAAAATATTAGGTCATCTTACTTAGGCCATTAAAATAAAAAAGACAAGTAATGGTAGGGGAGCCCGTGGTGCTAAATGGGGATTTACTCGAGCGTCACAGAGACCTATTGGGTTGCAAAGCTTAGATGATAAGAAGAAAAAAATGTTATATGATATATACCTTTTCATCGGTGGGGGAAGCGGCTATAGATTTTTAAATATGTAAAAAAAAACTGATGCATGGACATCCTCGAGCGCGTCAGATATTGATAGCATCAATGCCCTACGTATTTTTAATAATGTACGTATGTTAATCTGACCGTTTGCATGGTGGGGGTGGTTGTATGTAAGGGTTGAAAATGAAAAAAAAAAAAATTTAATCGAGCGCGTCAGATTTTCTAAGGGAGTGTTAAGTGCACCAAAAATAAGCTCTCATTCACTAATCTGACGATTTCGATGGGACGCAAACTCGTGGCCATTCTCATAATATGCAAAAAAAATTCGCCATTTTGACATACTCAAGCGCGTCAGATTAAGATATATATGGTTCATCTTTATGTTCTAAACGTACTGTCTCATAATCTGACGATTATCTAGAGGGATTCGCCTAATCTGACAAAAAAACGGTTCACCCTAAAGGCCATCCCTGCAATTTCCCGCTAATTCCATTCCTGGGCGCTTAAAATTGTACTTATGACATTTATTTTGAGCTCGCGGAGTTCAAAGAAATAATATTTCTATGCATTTGAGCTCTCCCAGCTCAAAAGTCTGATAGAAGTTTCATAGAACACTATTTTTGGAATTTTCAAACCGCAATAACTTTTGAATGGATCAACCAATTTTCACGCGGTTGGCGGCATTCGACGCAGTTTTATCATCCTCATAAGTAATTTAAAAGTTTTAATTGATCGAACCAAAAATTTCGGAGTAATCCCGAAAAAATACTTTTTCGGGTTTCTTTCGTTCACGATATCTCTCGAACGAATCCACCGATTTTGACCAACTTGGTGGCGATCGACGTGGTTTTTCAAGCTCAAGGGCGGATTAGTTTTTGAAGTTGATCGATAAAGCCGTTTAAAAGTTATTCCAAAAAAACCACTTTCAAAAAATTTTTTGCTGGAATATGGTGATGGCGTCATGACAGCAGAAACTAGAGTGGGGACGGAGTGAGAGAGTAATAGATAGAGAAAGAGTGAGAGAGGAATAGAAACGCGGAGAAGGAAATATAGGCATCACGCAGCTGCACGCATTTAAGTTTATCGACGATTTTTTTGTTGTTTCGGCTTGCGGAAATCGTCAGATTATATATTTTTCGTTATTCTTGAATTATTTCCTTCAAAATAAAAAAAAATTAACTACGCTCGAGAATGTCAAGATAACGTTTTTTTTTTACAACTTTGCTGCCCTCCCCTTTCTTTACGTCACTCTCAAATTGTCAGATTAGTGGAATATACACTTTTTAGGAGGTAATTAACTCACCCTACCTTAATCTGACGCGCTCGAGAATGTCTGATGATCAATTTTTTTTTACTAATCTGATCCTGTATCCTTCACGGGCGGCCATATATATGGGGCTCATATTTGGTGGTGGTACTTAACCGGGTACAAGGTATCCCCCTGTATATTAATCTGCCGCGCTTCAGTAAATCCAGAAATCCCCTCTTGGGCTCCCCTACCATAAAATGATTTCATTTGTTTGTTCAATATAATTATGTACGACAAATATTCAGTCTATTCAGGTCGGAAACGAAACCGCCACTCTACTCGGCACACGGAATCAAGAAAAGTATACTTATGATTATCGTCACATCGGAACACTTACGATGCCTTTACAATTATTCACGTGTTGCAGGTACAGTTTGGCGTATTTACGGCGCACCTTACATTTGGGACACCTCAGGTAACCCTCTTCCCGTATAATGTTTTTCAAATGTCTGCGAACATCATCCTCATCTTCTATATTCTGTAATAATAATAAAAAATCTGTTGTTTCAGTTGGATCACAGCTTAATAAGTTTCAACTTATTTTTAACTTAACATTTAAATTTTTATATACCAAATGTAAAACAAAATTCAAATTACTTGTACTCAGATACTACTATGGTTTCTGACACTGTATTGACCATAAACTCCGAATTATTTTAATTAAAAATGTAATTCACGATACAGCTCAGAATGTGCAGAATATTACATAATTTAATATTACAATATAATTACTCACAAGCGCCGGGTCACGGTCCCTCCACGCCAGGTAGTTGTGTTCGCTGGCGATGTGCTGCAACCACTCGGTGTCGTCCAGTTCGGCGCCGCAAACGGCACAGCGCACTGTATCGCCTCGCTCCTTCGTTTTCATTAAAATTTTATTTATACTAGTCTGAAAATAAAACTTTAAATTAATTAAATGACGTTATAGGTTGAAACTTATGAATACTTCAAAACAAAAATTTAGACATGTCATTTAAATGACCGTTCGTAGGAACCCATAATCATTGGTCGACTGAGTAATCCCCGCAAATTCTTACAAAATCATATCACCCTAATTAGACACGAGATTTACCTATATTGTAATTGTGTATTGTGTAACTGTTGGTCGAGTTTTTTGAATCCCACTTGATGTGAAATATAAAACCAAATATATATAAATATAAATACTTACCCATGTCACCTTTTGACATGATTCTATATGCTGCAAATATGTTTTGGCATACTTGCGAACCAATCCGCACTTTTGGCACGTCAGACTGCCGATTGATTGCACAATATTGTACAAGTGGTCCCGCAATGCCTTTTCATCTTTTAATACCTTAAAAACGAAATTATAAATTTACTTATCAACTGACGAACTCAGTAAACAAACAATAAATATTATAATCGATGAATTTAGTGGTTATAATATAACTATACAAGTGATGTATAATTCTTTTCAGTGTGATGGTAATTCAAAGCATAACATATAAACATATGTCTAGCTTTATATCCCATCTTAAAATTTCATATTCACAGTTTAAATTATACTATAATACAAGACTTATGTTGAATTCAATGCAATTAAACGAAATCTCTTTGATTTCGATAATAATAAAAGTTTGTGCTGGGTGGTATACCCAGCACAAACTTTTATTATTTATTAAACAAGTTTTGGTGAACTTACCAAGGGAGGATTGTTCGTCTTCCAGGATACATAATTATGTTCTTTGGCTATATGGTCCATCCACAAAGAGTCATCCATTTCTGATTTACAGAGTGCACACGTCACTATTATTGTTTCATCGTTTTTTAGTTCAGGTGCATTGGATATACCGTCGATTGACCCCTTAAATTTGAAAGCAGTTCGGATTCAAATTAAAGTTCAATTTATCGTACAATAAGCTTTAATTCAGTTCTCATGAAAGTGAATTTTCTAATAATTCTTAATCAGAATAATGTTTTTGAATCTATATAATGTTATATACAGTGTATGTCAAATATTGTATATGATAGAGAAATCGAGATATGTCGACGTGTCCCGACAAACATGGGAATATAATGTAAAACAATTTTGGATATACTCCATAAATAACTCTGAATATGTAATCAGTCGGTCAAGGCAGCAGGTGGAAAGGACACACAACTCCGACTCGAGAAAAAACATTTATCTGTCACATGTCGGGCGAGAAATGTCACATGTAACAAATGTCGGGCGAGAAATGTCCGTATGTCGGGTCACTACCCACTAAGCTACAGAGCTGTTTTCTTCAGTGTGTCATCAATCGTCACATCATTTAACAAACAATCTATCTATATTTATTCTAGTATTTCTGCGGCAGTTTGAGGTGACACTTACCTCAGAACTGGTACATCCTCGGATGTGTTGTAAATACGATTTAACGTACTTTCGGCTCATTCCGCACTTGTTGCAGATCAGCTCGCCGGCAATATGCGCAATTTGGTGTAAATGCTCTTTAATTGAAGTCTCATCATCCTTATTCTGAAAACAAAATCTTACGATATATGCTGAAGCTACGTGCTTGAATTTTAGACGGTATGTTGCATATACGACGCCGAGCACGCACGCACGCACACACGCACACACGCACGCACGCACGCACACACACACGCACGCACGCACGCAGCTCAATGCCACTTAAATATTAACATTGACCTGCTACAACGTGTGCTGAGATTGTTTTTTTAACAATGTATATTTATCACCCAGGGCACAAAGATCGTAAGTCATACATATGAGTGATATGATTAAGCTCGCCATTTGTACCGTAATATTGTATTGTGGTCAATAAAGTTTAAATAAATAAATAAATAAATAAATAAAATATGAGTATGGGAAACAAACAAATCTTTACCAATGGATAATCGCCATCTCTCCAAGCCATGTAGTCGTGCTCTTTGGCTATATGGTCGATCCACGAAGTGTTCGCTACCTCGGTGAGGCACACGGCGCATTTAACATTACCCTCGCTTTCTTCCGTTACAAAATTCAAATTTCTTGAGGATTCCTAAAATTATTTTTATATTTTTAGCATTATTTCATCTATGACATGTTATAAATACCAATTCGCACTGGTTCACACATAAATTCATAATGTCTTTTTGAATTTCTTGCATAACAATGTGTAGCTGGTAATGTAATGGAATGAAAGAAATACTATGTAAAAAAACTATTATATCAATATTAAGATTTGTTCGCAATTATAATTATTTACTTACACACGTACGTATGTATATGGTATGAGATGTGTTATTAGTAACGTAGTGCAATATTGTTTGGTAAGTTTTACACATGTCACTATTCCCACTGATTGTTTGGGTTCCATGGCCGTTAATTTTGTTATAATTTTTACAACAAATAAAACCTTTTAGAATAATTTAAAAAATACTTACTGTGGGTCCTTCACAAGTTTTTATGTGAGCGTAAAACGGCATGGATTGTCTTCGACGATAGCCACACTTGGAACATGTTAGATGTCCAGTTGCACGCAGTATACTTTTTAAGTGAGATCCAACTGATTCATCATCTTCCAAATCCTGAAATATTTTATATAAGTATGTATATAAGACTTATCCTGTAATTGTTTGGATACAGCTTCGCATGGCCACATGGCGAAAATCACTAATAAATTACAACACACTTTAACATTTGTGTTTCCTTATATTTGTCACTAGAGCACCTGCTACTATATCTGCCAAAACCTGGACAAACTCTTCTCACTTGTCAAGGCTTGGACTGCTGAACAAAGTGTCCCAGGTATGGTTTACGACCGGGGTAGACATTTATGTAGCAGATATACTGTAAAGTGTTTGTGATTTGTTAACTGCGTATTGCCATACTGCTCGTGACACAGGAAATCTTAGCACCATAAGTAAGAAAAAAAATTATGATAAACGTAAATACACTCACAAGAGCTGTATCCCCGTCTCTCCAAGCCAAATAGTTATGTTGTTTATATCTGTGATTGTTCCACAGCCGCGCCTCCACCTCCTGACTGCACACGCCGCACTTCACTATCCTCGTATCTTCATCCTCGGATACAGCGCTCGTCTCAATATCCGTATCCGATGCGTCCGTATCGGAATCACTACTATTACTGTCAACGTCAATAGCGACGTACTGGAAATACAAACGAATAAAATCTTTATCTGTATCTAATAAGTTTTATTTTTATCTTCATATACTATATAGTGAATTTGGAGATTCCTATTAAAACGTACACGCTGGTATTCTTTGACAACGTAAGGAATAAGTTTCGTAACAAATCGTTGATATGTCTGTCAATGGACCACTGTTGAATTATCTGTTGAACACGTTTATTTCACCAGAATACCTACATAAGTGACTCTCCGGATACCACTTACTGTTAAAATGGTCTTAAAATATTTCTCTTCAACTTTTAGTAAACTGCGTAAAACTTTGAATTAATATTTTTTACAGAATCTTATCATTTTTTTTCGCATTAAATAAAATTTAAGATTATGCTTCAAATTAGGTCTTACTTACAGTTTTTCCGTAGCAGATTTTTATATGGACCAAAAAGGCCATGGCGTATTTAATCCTTCTTCCACATTCGGCACACTTCAAGGTACCGATGTCTTTTATTACATTCGTTAAATGTTGAGAAATCACGTCGTAATTATTTATGTCCTAAATGAAATTACATGCCAAATAAGTACGTGTATTAATAAATTTATAACCAAATGTTTCTAAAATAAATATACACAATAAATGTTATTCATTCATCTTATCAAGAAAAATGAATGCCAGCATTGCCAGCCAGTCTCTTATGATGAGTGCATATTTGTATAATATATTATAAACCATAAAATAATTACACCATGATTAATAAACACGCATTAATCAGGGTAAACTTATTATAAACAGAAGTATCAATAAGACTGGTTTATATTAGATTATTTATACAAATTATGCTTACAATGGGTGTGTCCGTTTCTTTCCAGGCGAGATATTCATGATTCATACTTATGTGACTAATCCAATTCGTATCTTTCATTTCCTTCTGACAAACACCACATTTTACTGTGGGGACTGGTTCTTCCTGCAAAATAAATACCATTTTTATTTACTAGTTGGTCCTACGACCTACACTATAATTATTAATTATTAATATTAGTGTGTAAGATTTATTAAAATAATAACAACATATCAATGAAACATTTAAAGCTTTTAGATTTAAAATCAGAATAATAAAACAAGTACCTGTGAATCTGTTGCTGACATTTCTAAGGTGGTATTTACATGTTGAGATGAATCATCTACTGTATTGTCTAACTCTAAAGTGGTATCGATATTGCTCGTATCCGATACCTGCGATCAAAAATTCATCATAATAATTATAATGTCACAAAATAAACATGTCGATGGTTTCTTTCATACTGAATGGACTTCATTGTGGCCGACCTGAATTATAAGTTTGTTGGTGCCCCTACATTACATACGACACTTGGCGCGGTAGGTAAACGAACAGTAGTGGCAAAATTTTTTTGGGCATTTTTGTCCTTCAAAGCACGTAGAACGTCTGTCCCGGTTGTTATTATTGGATAGCAGTAATTGAGCCATGTCCGAGGATTTAGGACGGCGTAAAAATACTTCCGAAACTGTTAGCCAACTAACCCTCCACCAATAGCGTAGAAGTAGCGTGCTGGAATATGCTCTTGGCTTCCTCGGTTATGAGAAGACTCGTGCCCTGTATAACCATTAATAGGTTAACGCCAGGCGTCAGTCGTATTTATTTAGGTGTTACTAGTAAACCCGCCCTCGCTTCACTTCCGGAAACCTGTCCCTTAGTACCCAAGTCCAAAATTGTTAAACGTAACCAGCGCACGAATTTATTTTCACGCGCGTTATTTTTCATTTTGCGAAAAACTTTGATATATTATTCATATAAACTTTCCTTTTGAAAAAAAACCCATCAAAATCCGTTACGTAGTTTTAAAGATCTAAGCATACATACGGACAGAGAAAGCGACTTTGTTTTATACTATGTAGTGATTTGAAAAGTTACATTCACATTGGCGAATGTGATCATTTCAACATTCGTTACACGACTAGTACATACCAATGATCCCTTGCATTTATCCACATGTGATAAAAAGAGCTTGGCGTATTTCCGAGAAACCCCACACTTGGGGCAGGCGAGCGCTCCCAGTTTCCGCACGACAATGGCCAAGTATCGGCGCACAGCCTCATTGTCTGAAGTATCCTAAAACAGCATTTTTTTATGTTATAACTCACTTTTACACGAAATGTGTTGCTAATTAAATACAAAGTTAAAATTTATTCGATCTTTTCCTAAAATAGTATGTATTTCAAGACATTATAGTATACAAACATGTTGAAATTAATATGCATTGTGCATTGAAATAACACAGATATAGATGCATATTTCATAAAATAATATTTATCCGGTTACTCTTCTCTAAAAAAACTTCACGTATTAAAATATGTCTGAAGCAATTGTGTTTTGTGTTTACCTTAGCCAATGGACCAGGCAAACGAATTTTTTTTTACACGTCAAATAAATCTATAAAAAATTACAAGAAAAACTGTGTTTTTACTTTTTCCATATCTCAATAAATGGCTGAGATATTAACGATCAAAGTGCGTATTTACGGACGTTGGTTTTTTTAAAAACGCAGGCGGGCGGTCACTACTCGATGACGTCATCTCTCAGTAGTCGCGCGTAGTTGATAGGGATTTTTGACCGAAATGTTAATTTAAACTCAAGTAAAGCCGCGAGCAAACCTTAGTTATCAATAATAAAATAACATATATAATTCACATACTATCTACTACATCTATGCAAAATTTCAAGTCTGTATCTATAGAAATAAGAAAGTTATAGATTTTTGAACTGCATAGACCCATATTTTCTATACTTGCGCCGTATCATGCTCGCGGCCGAGCCACGTCGTGACGTCATAGCGTAAGCGCGGAAATTCAAAAAAGGGCTTGAACTTCTCGTCTTTATAACTTCGGAAATACTGCATGTATTGAAGTGAAATAAAAAGTTATGTAATGTATATGACCTAAGCTCGGATTTTAGGTGTATTTGATAGTAATATTTTGACCCTTTTGCCTTCTCCATTGTAGATCTTTTCCGATCCATTTAGTATATATTTTGCAATCGCAAATAACAGCTAAGGAATAGTGCAAATAGAATGCATTTTACTTACAATAGGGGAAGTTCCCTCCTGCCAAGACACATATCTGTGCATCTCCTTTATGTGACTGAGCCAATGCCTCGACTCCATCTCTTGTTGGCACTGTCCACATTTTACCAGTTTGGTACTTTGGGGTCCAGATACAATTAAAGACGTGTCTAAAATGGACTCCCATTCCGCACAAGATATTGACAAAGGATCGTCGGCTTCCTGTGTCAAAAAGAATATTCTTATATTGCAAACATTATTGTGTGCTTCAATAAAGCATAATTTATTAGCATAATTTATAAGCATAATTGGCTTGAACATAGTAAATTGTACATGCGCACGAAATCGAACGTCAGTTCGGCCAAGATAAGTTACGCGTACTGTACATGAATATAAAATTACTAATTACCGTTGGTCCTGTACAACTTTCTATATGTTGCAGAAACAATTTAACATATTTGTAGGATTTAAAACATTTGGAGCATACGAGTGGGCCGTGTTTTTGCATAATAATATATAAGTGTCTGCATAATGTTGCCTGATCTTGAAAGTTCTGAAAATTAAAGAAAAAAAAATATAACATTCACATTTTTTTACAACACAATACTAATTTAACAGATTGTACTAATTCCAACTATGTTGTGCTACATCAAAAGTAGTTTACTATTACACTAGATATTTTCCTTATTCTCATCAAATTATTTAGTACAAAGAACTATACAGCATCATAAACCTTACCAACGGCGGCTCACCCTCTCGCCACGCTCGGTAGCTATGCTTTTTCTGTATGTGATTTATCCACTGGCTTGACTTTAGCCCCTGTTTACAAACTCCGCAGGTAACTGTCGTGGAGATCTCATTTGTTGGTTTTCTTGTTCTCAAACCCTGGAAGGAGTGAATAAAAATTTTACATTTTATAAGTTAACTTAGACTACAATTCCACCTGATGGTAAATGGAAATGTTGTCTACGATGGTAAAGCACAATAGCCTAGCAAGATCCTATTCACAAGGAAAAACCTTGGAAAATCATATTATAGTCCGCCAAAAATCTTACGAAGTAATTTGCAGTACTTTGGCGAAGGGAGATCTGCCGCCAGGCGAGGCGTGTTGCCTGGGGAGCGGCCGAGCTTGGCCGGCTTATCATGACGTCACCGTATGACGTGTGACAGTACCTACGTAATATAAAAGGCAGACAAAGCGCTTTATCCGTACAGACAACAAAACAAAGGATACCCACCGTATGTCCTAATTTTTTATGGTAGAATGAGGATAGGTGAATATAAATTATAATGTGTTGACCAGGGTGATTCCAAAGGCCAATGCGACTTATTACAGAAAATTCGTGTGCTTGAAATCATTATACAACACAGTATACAGGGTGTAATCGTTAAGTGTGCACAGGCGATTATTCCGTAACTATTTACAGATATCAAAAAACTTTAAACTGATATCGAAAGCACTTTACCTAATGAGTAAAATGACAATAATAATTTATTAAAATAAAAACGAGAAATATCCAAAAAAAAAAACATTAAACTCTCCCATACATTTAGTATGAGATAGCAGAAAGGTTTTACTTTCTTTATTTAAAGTGGAATAGTACCTACTCCCGCGATAAAGACTTTGAATTTAGAACGAACACCAAAGAGTATCTTTCTTTTTGTTTTTATTTAGTATGTTGCTTTTCAGCCAGTTCAAATCAATACGATATTGAAACAAGGTTTATTATTAATTTGAAGTGGTAAGATAATTATTCTACACGTGTGTATCTACTTGAAATTCATCAATATCATATCATACATAATTATAAAATGATAAGGGTAAAATGAGTAGGTACTATTCCACTTTAAATAAAGAAAGTAAAACCTTTCTACTATCTCATACTAAATGTATGGGAGAGTTTAATGTAATTTTTTTGGATATTTCTCGTTTTTATTTTAATAAATTATTATTGTAATTTTACTCATTAGGTAAAGTGCTTTCGATATCAGTTTAAAGGTTTTTGATATCTGTAATAGTTACGGAATAATCGCCTGTGCACACTTAACGATTACACCCTGTATACAAGCAGAATAGCACTTTAGCATATAAAGATAACAGATTTGTACCTGATGATAATAGATGTGTACCTATACTTATTACATCGATAAATATATTATTTATTAAATTAAACAATTTTAATTAATCAAACAACGATAATACTTACAGGTATACTGGCACATTTTTGCCTATGTGCTTTATATTCAGAATCATTTTTGCAATGATGGCCACAGGTTTCACACTTTCTACTAGTTTCAGCCTCATTTATATTACTTAGACATGGAACATGGGCGCAATCGTTCATATCCTGCAATTAATGTCATAAATCTGTATTTATTACTAATTCGCCCTTAGTAAGTAGTACCTACGTACATCCTGGACGAGTGCAATTTTGAGGGTACAGAGCCCAACGATGTTTGCTCCAAGACTAAAAGACGTTAGGACTCAAAAATGGATGGACTATTTTATGGATGGACCCGATGCTATATGTAGCAGGTCCTATGGTTATATATGTATAACCAGCCCAGTCCAGTCTAGTTGGTGACACACATCCATCCATGGGTTAGTAGCCACATACATAGATGCTCAAGATACATACATACATTGCCCCTACATTTGCTGCACCATGCTGAACAACAAACGAGGCCATAGCGACAGGTCCCTCCTGTTTTAGATCGCTGGACTCTATAACACCCAACTAAATCACAAAGACGGTATAGTACGGCCGGCGGTTCTAGGCCGGTCTCAACTTTGTTCGGATCGCTGCGCAGAAGTCAATTTTAGGGTCGAAATGGTGGCAAGACGCGCGGGGTGTCACTTTGAGTATTGTTTGTTTCAGTCACACGCTCAGTGTTCGTGTCGCTATCTCTCTCTAAAGTACAATACCTGCGCACTATATCCGAAAGCCTAACTTCAGAGCGGCCTAGAACCGTCGGCCGTACTATACTCATAGATGGCGATAAGTACGGTAGGTACTTATATATACATATATCATTCTAAAATCCAATTTAATGGATTTTAGTGACAGTATCAGAGAGCCAGAAAAAAGGTCTCCCCACAACCGCTTCTTAAATGGCTGGCAACGCTTCAGTCATGTGTTGTTCAAAAATTACAGTTTACATTCAGTTTAAAGGAATGATTAAATCAAACGAAACATTGCATAAGTGTTTAATAAATAGTCGTAGTATTTTATTACAAACCTATTAAGCTGCTATCGAATGTACTTAACGCTCTTATCGCGAGTATATAATTATGGTACCTACACACATAGATTAACTAGATGGAACATTCAATAGACATAACATAGGCCACTTTAGCATTTATGTGTGCGTGACAACGCTAATAGTATTATTCACACTAAGAAACTTACATTTTAATTGGTTGGTACTTGTCAAGTTCAAATAGTCTATCAAACCGGCTGTTATTAGTTGAAAATGCACCTTAATACTTTATCTTAATTTTTATTTTTCCTTGCCATATTTGGTGTCTTCTTACCTTCATCAATTAAGAACATATTTATAAAGTTCGTCTATCCACCGCTAGATGGCAATGGAATTTTATGTAACGCTATTGAACGCTAGATGGCGTGACTGGTATCTATAACAGATTGACCTTACGCATATAGTCTTAAGTTACATTTTTGGTTAACAACTGCTTCAGGCAAAGTACCATTATCGGTTTAGGCTTAGTGATGTGCCGGTGCTTTTGCCACGTTATCGACAATTATCGACAGTTTATTGTTGCATGGTCTAGAACTAGATCTACAATACATTATTATTATGTTGCTTTTTTATATGAAAACGATAGAAACTGGTACTGTATTGTTTACTCGTATAATATTTGTTTTCATAGTCGAGTTGTTAAAATCGGTTTATTGGTAATATTAAATATCGGTATCGGTATATTATAGTAAAAACGGTAATAGTAAAAACGGTTCTTATAGTCTGTGGTCTATTAATTACGAAAGGTTATGGTTAACATTTTGTGTTCCGAGTGAGTTGTAAAAAATATTGGGTAATATATACAACAAAACAGTGAAATAAAAATAGTTACCTGTGAAAAGATATCCCATCTTTTTGTTTTTGTATTTGGGAACAACTTTTGCAATGTTTAAATATACAAGACGGCATATTTGGGTAGTGTAGTTTCTTGGATTTGGATTGGTCGTAAGTATAATTATGTCAATGTCATTTTCATCTTAATTTTATTTTTGTTTTCACAGATTCAATAGTTCACAGATATTATATGGTCCATAGAGTAGTGATTCAGCAAAGCCCTTTGTTTTATTTAAGATTAATATTGTTTTTTTTTAAGTTGTTTTATAACAACTTCACAAAATGTCATTACAATTGAATGAACGGCATAGAAAATAGTACATTCTATTTTGTCAAAAATTTTCATCCCTTACGCATAACAACTAACCAAAATCTCATTACAATTGGATGAACACCTTGGAGTGGCGTAGAGGGCAAAATATAATAATTATTTATTCCACACCATGTAGCAGAATTGTATACACATGTTTTTTTATTGATTTAAGGCAGCAAACGAGCATGCAGCACCACCTTCCGCTGCCGCCCATGACAACTGTGACCGACTTAGAACAAGACTCATAATTATTCATTTGAAAAATATTAACTAGAAATAACATAATAAAATTGTCGATATCGATAAATTTTTACCCCATTCCTTCACGAGTAGCATAGAAAGTTCTGGAAGTAGCACTACTACTTAAAACTTAAAACGAACCTTATTGCCAAGTAACTGAGTAGCTTTTGGTTATAAAATATTTATTTATTTCTTTATTTATTTACATGGGTAAATATACAACAAAACAGTGAAATAAAAATAGTTATCTGTGAAAAGATATCCCATCTTCGTTTTTATGTGTTTGGGAACAACTTTTACAATGTTTAAATATACAAGACTGCATTTTTAAGTTGTAGTAATGCGTGACGCGTGATTACGCGTGACGTCTAAACAGTACGACGGTCTGAATAGCACTAATGCGAGTTTGTATTCGCTTTTGAATTTGTATTTGCTTTTGTGGCTTCACTTTTTTGTTCTGCACGCTCCATCTGCCTTTCTTTCTATATCGCTGCCTACACACTATAATAAACAAAAAGATATGCAAAACGTACCGAAGACTTGTAGCAACTTTTTATATGTTGCAAAAATGATTTTGCATATTTCCTAATTAAGCCACATTTGCTACATTGCAGTTGTCCCAGCTCTTGAATAATATTGTTCAAATGTTGTTTTATTTCATCTTTATCTTCCAAATCCTGTAAAGGCCAAGAAGTACCAACATTCAATATTTTACTATGATAGGAGTAGTCACGATAATTATGTTTTGCAAGCAAGTATTTCCACCCAGTTGCATGAAAAGCCATATATAATGTGAGAAATCCACGATGTTTTATATTTAAAAAGGTATGTCATTTATACAGACCGATAAATGTTTGTCCTCAGGTTATGAGTGTCATTGACGTGTTCGTGTATGATTCAAGTTTTCCATGCTACCCGCGACACATGAAAGCCTAGTGCGGGTAAATGAGTGCGTCAGCGTTTATTATAGGTAATTATTATTTTATTTATTGCAGTCGCAACTGCAGCAGATGTAAATTGTGTTACACTAATGGCCTGGCTATTGATAACTATATCATGATGCCATCATCTTACGATCAACAAAGCGATATCACCTGGGTACATATACGACGACCTACGACACCATGGACAATACGATCCCAATAATACTTAAGTAAAGCATAGATAAAAAATTGTCATTCTTGCTTTACTTACATTTTAACAATATCAAAGTCATCGTTAACTCAAATTTGGTGGTGGTTAAAGGTTATTATGTAATATGTAGAAGGTTTATTTTCATCTCTTACCACAGGTGGCTCGCCTTCCTTCCATGCCAGATAAAGATGTTTCGTTGCAATATGTGTTGACCATTCGGCTTTTAGCAAATCCATGCCACAAACCGCACATTTATCGTATTTCTGATCATTTGCGCCATCCTGATGTTCCTAATAGCGTAATTGGTTTTTAATTATACTATTAGTACCTATGTACTTACTTAGTATTATATACTAGTAAACCGCCTTCGCTTCGCTTCGGGAAACCTGTACCTTAGTAATCTCACTCCAAAGTAGTTAAACGTAACCCCCGCACGAATTTATTTTCACGCGCGTAATTTTTCATCATCTAAAATATTCATTTAAATTATATGGTGTAAAGGCTTCTAATAATTTGCCTGAAATGCTTAAGGTGACGAAATATTTAAGTCTACGTAAGTAATAAGTAAATAAGTAGTAAGTAATACGGTATCCCTCTAAAATAGCTTTTTAATTACCGCATTGTACTTGACCCTTTTTTAAAGATAGAATGGTATACCCATTCAGCCCATTCTGTCCTTAAAAGATAGACATATGCCATCGCGGACTTTATTGTAGACCAATAAGATAGAAATATTCCACCATTCCATTGTTTTGTTATATCTCAAAGGGATTAGGCAGCGTTTTTCGCTGAAAGCTCCCAGGCGGCCTGATTATTTCCAACTTTCTCAACTGTTATCGTCATAATTATTTCAACCAATTTACACAAAACTTTAATAAATTACACAAGCTTTCCGCCCACGGATTTCCCGCGTGAAATTCCGTTATATCGCGCCTTTTAATGAACTCGACAGCGCTTTAACTGCTGACTTTCAAAAATCCTGTCTTAGCGCTCCCTTACACTCCCCAAGCAACCTAAAAAATACAGCTTGTTGCGTTCAGTAGTTTCGGCTGTGCGTTTTCTGTCAGTCACTCTACTATCAGTCACTAACGGAAGAGTTTTTATCTGGGGTATTTATTAACGCACTACATCCTACAACAATGATTTCAAGAATTCTTGTCTCAGAAACGGCCTTATTGATTGGAATGCGGTTAACACAGATGTACTGTAGTGAACTTGGGGTTTAGTGTTTGTTTTATTATTATCCGTCCACAAATAACATAGATATGTCAATTTAAGGAATCCTGTCTTAACATTTTTTTCTTGTGTGAGTAATAGTACTAAAGCATTATCATTCCCGAAGCGATGAGAGGGCGGGTTTACTATTATTATTTAAAGAAATACTTACAATTTCATTACTTCCGTCCCAACCTTTGAAACCATGTTCCAAATTTTTATCTTGTTGAATGTCTGTTGGGTTTTCTGTACTAATTTTATGATTTTTTACTCTTTTATTACCGCACACTTCAGCACAGTTATCCGATGTTTTACGTTTCTGTGGGCCAACATAAAATATATAAATACCATAAAATATAATATATTTTATTATATTATATATTTCAAATTACCCTGGACTGATTTTGAAGATCCATTTTGTTGCTAATATTTCTAGATCTGTTTGGACACTCTAATTTATTGCTATTATTACTATCGCTTTTTGAGTAACATTTTTCTTCTGCTCTTATCTCAGCCTTCATGTTTATATTGGGCAAAGAGTTTAAATGCTGTAAAAATATTTTCAAATTAGTCACTAAAAAAGTCTTGCAATAAATTTTATAAGTAGTAGTTAGTAAATTTCTGTTAAACTTACAGACGTAACATCTGCATGATGCACAAGATCGTGTATCAACGCAGATGCGTGAGTTTGATCAATACTGTAATTCTGAATAAGTTCTGAATCTTGAGGATATATGTGAGAGTAATGAGATTTCTCTAACTCATTTTCAGCGTTACTCCAGCAAATATAGTGTCTTGAATTGTCTGTATCTGACTGATCAGTAACATCTTCTATGTGATCAAGATTTTCTATGTTTTCTGCAATATTTTTCATTTCATTGTCATATATACCAAAAATAATATTTGGACTGCAATCTAAGGGTATTTTTCTTGTGTAGTGAATATGTTCATAGCTTTTCCCCAATTGATTGTAGTCCAGTATACCATAATCACAGCATTTACAAAATTGCTGACAATCAAGTAAATCAATAGTTCTTTCATTTAAATCTATATTAAAGTCATTGTCAAACTTTACAATAAAATTTAAATCCTCGGGAGATAAACGTTTCCCATGAAGTTTATGTTTATTATTATTTGAATATGTTTTTAAAGATACGTTTTTTTGTATATCTATTTTGAATCCACCAGGCTTTTCAACTCCTTGAATACATAATTTGGAAATTAGATTATTTCTCTTGGGATTTAAAGGCAAGCTCAATTTGTTGATACCTTCATCATCTATACTATTATAGAATGCCGGTTTTTTTGCTGTTTCCAAATCTTCAGGTAAAGAAGTCGTATTATCATCATTTATATCAAGTAGTAATTCCTGTTTACCAGAAGGTTCTTCATTTTTTTGTAATGTAATTGGATTATATTTTGTTTGACTATGTTCTATATTATTTTGATCTTTTTGGATAGCAATAAAACCAGGTTCACATACATCTATATGAGTAGAAATATCTTTGTCACTAATAGAACTATTTGCTTCAATATTCTTCTGGTACTCATCATCAACACGGCTGTCTTCGAGTATCACTACGTTATTTTGACGAACATCTGACTTATTGTGATTCCAGATATTATTATTGGAATTAATAATTTCAGATAAGCAGTTTTCTGCATTTTGTTTAATATCATTAATTTTTATTGAATCTAATTTACTACTATCAACTGGTTCAACAGCATAACTATGGTAGATCAATATGGGGCAATCAACATTTGTAGGCTGCTCCTTGTTGTAATCATTTGATATCGGAGATTTAAGATTAGCAGTATTATCATTATCAGTCAACATTGATTCTTTACTAACGAGTTCATCAGTAACACCAAACTTATTTTTGCTTGGTCTAAAATCTAAGTTACTTTCAACAATTGGATGATCTAAACTTTTTTTGAACATTTTCCCGCTATTTTTGCTATCAATACATCCATTTAAGATTGTTTCTACTTCATTATTTTGAGAAACTTGCTTATTTGTTTCAAGAATGTTTATAGAGGTACAGAAATTTTCTGTATCGCAGTCTATGCTTTTTTCTAACATTATTTCGCTATTGTTGCTATCCAAAGATCTATTTAAGATTGTTTCGTCTTCATCATTTTCAGAAACTTGCTCATTTGTTTCAAGAATGTTATTAGAGGTATAGAAGTTTTCAGTCTTGCAGTCTATACTTTTTTTTAACATTATTGCGCTATTGTTGCTGTCAAAAGACCGATTTAAGATTTTTTCTTCTTTATTACTTTGAGACACTTCCTTATTTGTTTCAAGACTGTTATTAGAGTTACAGAAGTTTTGAGTTTTGCAGTCTATGCTTTCTTTTAATATTATTTCGCTGTCGTTGATATGAATTGATCTATTTAAAACTGTTTCAGCTTCATTATTTTGAGAAACTTGCTTATTTGTTTCAAAAATGGCATTAGAGTTACAGGCGTTTTTAGTATTGCAATGTGTTTTATCATCCAAATTTACAATATTTTCTGTTTCAGACATTTCAATCTCACTACTAATCAATTTGTCTTTAGACTCATTTAATTGCATGTCAATATTGTCTGTGATAACTTTGGCAAAAGAGGGTATGGATTCAGATTGCGTTGATTTCTTTGTTGCTTTTTTCCCAATTATTGTCTTTAGTGACGCAGGTATCATTGTATTTGTTGCTGGCATTTGCAAAATTTTTAATTCATTTAATTTTGCTACAGAAACAGTCTCTTCCGATATAATACTGATTACTTTCTTTGTTTCATTCTGTGAAACAGATTTTTCTGAAGTTGTAGATCCGTTTATATGTAAAATATTATTTTGAATTGGCAAACCCACATCACATTCACTATCATTGTATGACTGTTTCTGTTTGCTATTGGTTAGGTCATGTTCTGATGTAACGTTTGAAGAACTCAATTTTTTGTCAAAAAGTTTTTGTCTTTTTTCAGGTGTATAATTTGGTTCAGCATTGGAAGTCTCTACACACTCTTCAATATGAGAACTAGTGCTATTACTTAAATTTACAGTGTTAAATGTTGGGCTCAAAAACACAGATTCTTTCATTAAATTTGCAGTTTTTATAATTGAAGTTTCATTATTAATAGTATTACTGTTTAATTCATGTTCCTTATTTGATGAACTATGCCCATATTCATCATTTGGTATAAAAGCTGAAAAAATTGTTACTATTAATGTCACAGCTGTAGGTAGTAATCCAGCCTAACTTTGCTAAGTCAAAACTATAGACACTAATACTTTAACTTCATCTCTAAGGCATAAAGGACACATCACTCAACTTGACTGTATCCTATTTAAGGGTTGAATCCAATATGTTAGTATAAATGAAACCAAATCATTGGGATCCCAATCTGAAAACCACCTACCACAGTGCTCATGCTAGACAAAGTAAACAGTGCTCCCTCTCATGTATCTCAGTGGTTTAATGCAAGCAATTTATAACACTAAAAAAACAAAGTGTGTAGAATTTGCGCTTCTTAATGTGCAGAAATTTAGTAAAAATCTTCAATTATATAATGAAAATCTTCAATTAAATCTAAACAAATTAGGGATGGACAAGCAGAACTATGATAATTATGATAGATACTTTTACAACATATAGCCGTAATAGGCATAAGATGCAACATTATTTTATGGGGCTCAGTGTATATTTTTACAATTAAAATAACCAAGCCAATGCCTGATTTAACTGTTAAAATGTTCCACCAACTTGTAAAAGCACAGCTTACAGGTCAAGGGTAGTAGAGTCCTAATGTTCTCAATTAAATAAACAAGTACACTTAGAAATTACATTACCATATCCATTTCTGGATAGATTCATAAACTGTTATATAAAATTAAGTTCTATTTAAAAGATGTTCTGCGGAGTTTCTTTCACCATTTCTTCTTCTCAATTATATAAGAATATTAAAGCACCTTTGCGAATTGGTGGGAGAATCAAAAAATTATGTTTATAAGTGTGTTGTAAAAGTACCCACATGAACTTGAAGTACCCCAAAGTCCCCAAACAAATTATTACCTTCTTATTTTTATCAGAGATTATTTAGTGCTATAGTCCCTTTCAGTACAATTTAATTTTCTACCACATACTAATAACAATGTTATATTGTTTTATGAGTAAAAAATCTGAACTATTCATATTCTATATATATGTATAAATAAATGTTACACATATATAGATAAATACTTATATTAAGTATCATGCAAAATATTTTTTTTACCAATGATTAACAATATACAACATACTTTATTTTTATTAATGCAAACTTACTTGACATTCTGCATTCCATACCTTGGGATTTAGGGGTGGTTTCCATATTTCCCAAATTGATTCCCAACTTTTGCAATAAGTTTGGTGGCAAAACAAATACCTGTTGTCCTCCATTTTGCAAATTTAATTTACTTTTTTTCACCTTTTTTTTTGACTTCAGCTCTTTTGAATTCATTGGCAAAAAAAATTATAATTATGTTGTATTTAAAAATCATACATAGGTAATTATTTTATTCAAATTGTTTAAGATACTGAAAATAAAATAAATTTATTAGAAAAATATCAAAAAAAATAAAACACATGTTTCAAGAATTGAACCATGATCACTGAAATTCATGGCAAGCAAAAGTCTAACTCTCAACCACCACAGCTACACAGTATCTTGTGACATTAGTCGAAAATACTAAGTGGTGTTTCATATTGAAAATATTTTGTAAAAAAAAATATTTTTGGTTTTACAAGAATTATCACATTATCAGAAATAAAAAAACAAAAATATAACTACACATTTCAAATATAAGATTTAAAAAGACTTTATTTCACTTGAAGTGGTTAAAATCAAGGACGAAAATTTTCCAATAAAATATCACGTCGGTAGAACTTGAACTCGGAACAGAATCCATAGAATGGCACGTGGTTACGGAAGCCTAAACCAAGAAGTTAGTCTTCAACCGAGGTTCACTCTCGAGTTTGTGTCGGTATAATTTTCTACAAAATTATTGTAATTATCTCTTAATTCCTGAGTAAATAAACATTTTTACTTACAAATTGCGTAGCTATTTCATTAGACATTCCTTCCGTACAAATATAACCCATCCCATTCACATAAAAAAATGTTAAGCACTCTAAGAAGGAAATTAATTACACACAAAAGTTTTATAAAATAATACAAAGCGAAGCACGATTATCAATTCACAAGTTTTTAGATTTTTTAAGTTAGGTTAGTCATGCTATCTTGAAACAAGACTTTCCTCTTACAAAAAATTAATTGTATTCGCACTTGACTTCACTTGACAAGACAAATGACAATTGACAATATTGACATTAAATATGATACGAATAGTAGTCTGTGGAATCACAATATGAATTATGAACACAGACTATTAAAAATCCTTATCTCTTCTTAGTTGGTGATCCATGCCCATCATAACGTATTTTAAATATGAAACGTCTAGTCTGTTGTCGTAACCATCTTAATTAATTTAACTATTAGTCTGTGAATGTAGAACCTATGTCACAGTGTTGCCATATGCACCGTAATTACGGTAGATTTGCCGTATTTTTGACATTTGTTTTTAGATCTGCCACCTACAGTAGTCATAAATTACGGTGTATGTAAGTTACCGTATTTTTCCGAACTTTAACCGATACTAGTATCCAGGCAACAAAGTGGCCGCCAGTTCCGCCAGTAAAGTGTAAAATTGTAATGTCAATGTTATATCACATATACGTCTATCGTAGATAAGTACCTACTTATTAGTTCCCTGCGTCTATCAGTCATAGTCTATGGTACCTATGCAACTCTGTCAATATAACAACGAACATTGAACCAAAAACTTCTGTACCAATGGATTAAGAGCCGATTTCACCAATGTCGTATAAGTCTTATTCCCGGGATAAGTAGTTACGTTACGTAGTACGTATGTAGTTACGTTACGTAGTTTACGTTTCACCAACATTTAACCTAGGGATAAAATCTCTTTAATAAAGTATACTAGGGTAAAATCATATACCGCTGATTTCGGCCGAGTAAGCTGCTATTCGTAGATAAGTAGTGTCACTGTATCTGCCACTAGTCACGGTCAACTCAACTGTCAGGTACGTATTTATACCTGACAGTTGAGTATTATATTCGAATAAATAAAAGAACACGCATCGCTATTGCGCAAGTAAGTATACGTCAAACTATCTATTTTACTTGGGTGCATTAAGCATTCAATTCATTCGTTTAAAGTCGCAGAATAACTACGCGAGAGTAAAATAACCAGGTGAAACGAATTTTAAGTTAACCATCGCATAAATCGACAGAGTAAAGATAAACTGGGAAAGCTACTCTAGTGTAAATTCTATGTTTGTAAAATCGGCACTTAATAAACGCTTCTATATACAAAAAAAATGTCAATTATTGAAAGTGAATCAGAATAAATGAAAGTTAATTAAATAATGCTTGCATGTTCCTTTTTTTTGTCACTAGTAAAACAGTAAAAGCCGTAAAGTTGAAAAAAATTCTACCGTAAATCTACCGTATATCTTTAAGCTGGTGGAACACCGTAATTCTGGTAATTTTGACCCACTGTGCACCGTATTATTGTGTAATCCATCTGGCAACACTGTATGTCAAAAGTCAAAAGTTCAAAACTAGTCAAAACTGCAAAAGAGTACAGCTGAGTAAGGGATGCATGATTTTTCAGTTTGAATCGATCTATTGAATCGTAATGGATCGTACGTTTTTGAATCGATTCATGGATCGTATCGCATGCTCGTGCATCTCGTGTAAATCGTATCTTAATTTTTCTATTCTTTTCACTTCTTTTTATATCAATAATACAAATTTAATGTTTTATTCGACAAATTACAGAAAAGGAAACAAAAAAAAATGAAACCAAATGAGATTTTCTGGCAGCTATTAAAAAAATGGTTTCTCAAATGTGCGATAGATGGCGTTGTAAAGTGTGGCAAATGGAGTTAGTACGTACATATTAGTTATATAGATTCATTCATAGGTAACAAGACTACCCATGTTTTGATTGTTGTTTCTTTTAATTATGTTTTTAATTTCATTATTTAGTTATTATATTATAGTTATTTAGTTATATTATAGTTATTTAGTTCCTTTGTTGCAAATATTTGAATTTTGATTGTTGTTTTATTCAAACATTCATACATCCATACAAACTTTCGCATTTGTAATATTAATAGGATACGACAATCAAACCTATCACGCTAAGTAGTACCTACTTATCCCTTGTTTTTCAAAAGAAGCAATTAATATGATGATGACTAATATTCTATTTTGTTTTTTTTTGTACAGATTTTATATAGATTTTGCATTGACATAGATTTTGAGTTAAAATAGCATACAGAAATAATACAGATTTTAGCCATTTCAAATACAGATAAAAGGTTCAAGGCATCTGGCAACACTAAATACAAAGTACTCTGTGAATGTGAAGTCTGTGGACAATGCCGTCAGTGTGGAGAGTGGACTGTGACTTGTGAGTATCCAACTATCCAAGGCAAGTCCAATATCCAAGGCAATCGTATCCAACTATCCATTGAGTCCAGGCATTGACAAGGTACTCTGACAGTGACAGCTCTTACTGACTCTGTGGTCCATCCATTGGCAATGGTCCATTGCCATTCCATAGATAAATATTATATTGGACAATATTGGAGATCCATTCCGTTCCGTGTAGTATCAATTGATTTTTATTTATTCTAATAATAGGTATAACATTCTAATGCAAATGGGTACAAAATCAGTAGCATTGTCTTTTAAAGTGAAATCTGAGTGCAACGTGACAAGAGCTCGCACAGGCCTCTTGAAATTGCCTCACTATGAAGTACAAACACCGGTTTTTATGCCAGTCGGCACCCAGGTAAATATATATTCAGTTTTAATATAAACTTAAGTAAAATCAAGAGAATAATTTTTGAAATAAAATAGTTTCTAATGCAGAATAAAGTTCCCGCACGAGGATTCCGTGTGGATGGCATGTACGACACAAATAACACATGACCTCAGAACAATATCTGTCACATAAATATCTGCCTCGGTCGGGAATCGCACCTGGGACCCCTCGCATTGCAGGCAGGGTCACTTTACCTGGCTATGGGGTCAAAAATTTAATTAAATTCATTTCCAATTTGATGGTTTAAGCATCTCTTTGAAGCTTTTGCAATTAGATAAAAAAGAATAAACTCTTAAATTATTATTTGAAATCCGAGAATATTATATTTAATTATGAACTTTGCTTTATAAACATTGATTTATCATCACAAGTTATTTATCGTGATTAAAAAAGAAGGGTAATAATATCATAAATTCTACTGTAAATTGCTCAAATAATAATACTATCTGTATCTACTTGTTAGTATTTCTTGGTTAATAATGTCCTTATACATCATTCAAGGGTACAATGAAAGGACTACTACCAGATCAATTGGAAAGGTTAGATTGTGAAATTATACTTGGAAACACATATCATCTCGGAAGTAGACCTGGAATTGAAGTATTACAAAAAGCAGGGGGTCTACATAAGTTTATGGGATGGAACAGAGCATTATTGACTGACTCGGGAGGATTCCAAATGGTTTCCTTATTGAAGCTGGCAGAAATTACTGAGGAGGGTGTTAAATTCAGATCCCCCTATGATGACTCCGAAATTATGTTAACACCAGAAAAATCAATTGAGATACAAAATTCTATAGGTATCACTATGTGATTTAAATCTGTTATAAGATTATTTTATTATTTCTGATGCAACAATGATATAACAAAAACACTGTTTTCTGTACCTGCGATTTTAGGAGCGGATATAATTATGCAGCTGGATGATGTTGTTCAAACAACATTTCAAGATTATGATCGAATAAAAGAGGCCACTGAAAGGACAAGCCGATGGTTAGACAGATGCATTTCGGCTCACACTAGACCAACTGAACAAAGTATATTTCCTATAGTGCAAGGTTTATTGAACAGCGAATTACGAGAAAAAAGTGCAAGAGACCATATGACAAAGAATGTTAACGGTTTTGCTATAGGAGGATTAAGGTAATTTTTCAAGCTTCATTGTTTGTATTATGTTACAGAATAATTATAAAAATCAAATTCATACCAGTATGATTCAGCACTTGCATCACATATTTAACCATTTATTTTTGCAGTGGTGGTGAAGCCAAAGATGATTTTTGGCCTATGGTCAGCTTAGCAACACGAATATTGGACAAAACTAAACCTAGATATCTGATGGGAGTGGGACTATCCATTGATCTGGTCATTTGTGTTGCACTTGGTGTGGATATGTTTGATTGCGTGTATCCAACACGAACAGCGGTAAATAAAGTTAATTTGGAAAAAAATATTTTTTTTTTCAGAGTTGACATGATCTCCAGTAGTTTACAAATTCCTATGTGTTTATATATTTTGTTATACTTTTTAGAGATTTGGTTGTGCACTTATCAACAATGGTCAAATTAATTTGAGACATAGACGATTTGAAGCAGACCTCAATCCTATAGACAAATACTGTAACTGTTCAACATGCAAAAATTATACAAGAGCATATTTGCACTGTATTGTGTCGGTTGAAACTGTTGGCTGCCATTTAATATCAGTGCATAATATAGCTTTTCAGGTAATCATGATTATTGAATAAACATTGTTTGTTATTTTTAAATTATACAGCAATAAGTATTTACCATTTGCATTTGTTTCAGATGCGGCTTATGAGAGCTATGAGAGAAAATATCTCTAATGGTACATTTCCAAACTTTGTCAAAAAATTTATAAGTGCACTGTATCCAGTGGGCAATTATCCAACATGGGTAGTTAATTCATTGAATTCTGTTGGGATAGATTTATTGTGATTTTTATTACTGTAGAATATTAAATAAAAATATTGTGAGTGTATTCAAGTCTTTACATAAAATCATCAGAATCATTTCCATCATAGTTGGTGGACATATTTTCGGGTTTCATTAAAGTAGAGTAACTTCTTAATTCTGCTTCGTCTTTCTTGCGTTTTTCTTCTTCCTTCTCCTTTTCTTTCTTCTCTCTTTGTAATTTTTTTTTATCTTCCCTCTCTAATCTGTCTCTTGTTTCTCTTTCTTGTCTTAAATCTGGAAATGCTTCTCTTTTCGTCTTCTGTAACCTATTTACAATTTCATTGTTTTTTTTGGCTACCCTCACTTTTCTTACATCTTTATCCTTGTGAAATGCGACTTGACCTACCTGAAAGTTATGAATAGTACATGGAAGATTAAAAAAAATGATTACTGACATTTAATTTTATAGATTCAATGATGCAATAGATGTACTTCATTCTTCATTTTATTTAAATTGGCTGACAAAAAGAAACTAAGTCAAATTATATAAGAAGTGTATTTATAAGAATTTGTGGTAATGAATTAGTCAAAAGTTACCTCCATGCTAGCAGTTTTCTTGAGATTTGACCACATGGTGTAAACAATATCAATGTCATTCATTTTGTTGCCCATTATGGAATTTGCTTTGACCAACTGGCAAGCATCATCAAGAACAGAGTTTGGTATGTCATCAATAGTTTGGCCCTAAAATTATAAGAAATATTTTATTTGCTCCATATATCACTAGAAATGAAATGGCTTAATTTAAAATGTCTCATTCTTGCAATAAAATCATGGACACCTTTGGACAATGACCTTTGATAAACTAAAATTGATGCAGGTGCTAGGCTCCTTAAACATTACATATGAAGCCTAGGAAGCATCACCAAATATGTATATATGTATTTTTTGATCTTTCGAAAGCGTTTGATTAACTTAATTATGTTTTGATGATGACTATGTTTTGCTTATTAAGAGTTGAGAAATTATTTAACAAACCTTACATATTGTTGTGGGTACATTATATACTTGTCTTTTTGGAATTTTACATTCTGAACCTAAATGCAAGAAACGTTGAGAAAACCAAAACAAAGAACACTAAAAAATTATAGTTTGTACTTACTGGTGCCAATCGTAAGTATACATGAGCTGATGAAACCTTGTCAACGTGAAACCATACATCTTCAGGCCAGCCCCATTTTATTAAATCTTCATCTGCAATAATACAAATTAAACAATGTGGAACACACTTTTATGTGCAATAATAATTTAATACAATTTATTATACATTTTCGCTTACTTTCATGTTTATCAGCGCCCATAAATAAAGTTACAGGCGGTGCAATAACGTTACTTGTGAAATAGAATACCATTTTGATTCATAAGTATATAATATACAGTGTTTGTAAAAAAAGTCAGAACAAAACGCTATTGAAAATATTCTCTTTTCAGTTGATTTATGTGTAACAAAATAACTAATTATAATATCAGGCTAAGGCTAACCTAATCAAATTAACAAAGTTAACCAAAATTTAAAGATTTTTGCGTTTTGCTATGGATGGTAATGTCAAATCAAATGTCACTCACTAATCACTATCAAATATCTTTTTTTTTTGGGATTTTATGACCTGGTATTCACAAGTTTACAACCTTAAAATATCAAATGTAAATTAAAGGATAAAATAAATGGAACAGACTATACAATCTATTGTCACATATGTGTTGCTACCCTCTCTACTGTCATACGGTGAATACATAATCTCTAATCTCTATATTTTGTGCTTACTACTTAGTCTACTTACTTACCTACTATTTTAAATTGCTGACAATAATATCTATGCTATGGGTAATAAAATCTAGAAGACAAATATGAAAAATAAAAATGTCACTGTCATTACTATAGTATAACCATTGTGTCAAATTGTCAATTCATTCAATTTCAATCAATAAAATCCAATGAAATGAAATGAAGTTGTTGAAGTAGGAGTAATAGTTAGTGTTCTGTGAGTTGAAGTCTTGAAGTAGTAGTACCAATAAGTCGAATTATTTTTCAATAATCTATTTTCAACTATTTTCTATTACATGTTTATAAGATTTGTCCTATTTTGTACTAAATGAAACAAACTTTCAAGTTTGTTTGCAAAAGTTATTTGAAACGTAATATTTATTCATTATAATGGCGAGTCCTGAACGAGAATTATGTCCGCCACCGTCAGAGGAAGATGAGCTTACACTTCCTAGAGCAAGTATTAATAAGATGATCAAGGAATTGGTGCCGTCAGTCAGAGTTGCTTTTGAATCAAGAGAATTAATATTAAATTGTTGTACTGAATTTATACATCTATTAAGTTCAGAAGCCAATGAAGTTTGTAATCAGAGTAACAAGAAAACAATCAATGCTGAACATGTCCTTACGGGTAAATTAATTAAGTTACGACACATTTTATTAAAGTTTGATGTCATTAAATTACAAATAAAATGAAATAACAATTGTTTTCATCCACAGCACTGGACAGACTAGGGTTCAGTGACTATACAATTGAGGCAGAGGCAGTACTGAAAGATTGTAAGGCTGTAGCTGCTAAGAGAAGAAGACAAAGTACCAGATTGGAAAATTTGGGTATACCTGAAGAAGAATTACTAAGGCAACAACAAGAATTATTTGCTAAGGTATAAATTGAGTAATTTTCTTCCGTAATACAATCTTAATATTATTGATATAATACACATAAATTATCTCTTTAGGGAGGAATTTCCGAAAATCCTCTCTTAGTGCTCTGCTACACTCCCCAAGGAACATACATGCCAAATCTCAGCTTGTTGCATTCAGTGGTTTCGCCTGCGCATTGTCTATCAGTCACTCGGTAACACAAGAGTTTGGCATGTATGTTGCTTGGGGAGTGTAAGGGAGCACTTAGAGAGGATTTTTCGACATTTCCCCACAAAGAGATAAAAAAAGGCGTTTAACTAAAACTTTTTATTTCTTCAATTAATTCACTATGAAATGTTGTAGCACTAAGAAAGATTTTTGGAAGTAGGCGGGCGAAGCCGAGGGGTTAAAGCTAGTAATTATAAAGTCAGTGTTGTAAAAAAATTATTTTATTCATGCACTTTTCAACAATAGTAACATTATAAATAATAAGTAATAATGAAAGTTATTCCATTTCAGGCACGCGAGGAGCAAGCCAAACAGGAGCAACAGCAGTGGCTATTGCTACAGCAGCAAGGTCTAGTAGGTGTGGAGGGAGCTCCACAGCCGTACATACCCCCTCCCACCGGAATGAAGCAAGAAGATGAAGATGATGATTATTCATAGTGTTGTTTGTGAAATTATATACATTTGGATGGTACAAAAACTGTTAAGTATTTCTGTGAATCTGTTACACTTGTTACAGCCATAAACTCTGTTTAGCTTAAGTTTTCTGTGAAATCAAATAAAAAAAATTAATTAATTCTAGTGTTGTTATTTAGTACCAAAATTATTCAAAATTAGAATTTTTAAAATTTTAACTAACAGGTTAGATTTACCAATAACTTAATTAACTGATATAAAAAGTTCTTATGCCATCCGATATATATAACCTGCCGAGGAGTATAACCTGCCGTTATGTGTTACGTATGTGGACTATGAGAAAGCCTTTGATTCTATCGAGACCTGGGCGGTGCTGGAGTCTCTTCAGCGGTGCCAGATCGACTATCGGTACATCGAGGTGTTGAAGTGCATATACAAATCGGCCACCATGTCAGTCCGATTACACGACAGAAGCACGAACCCCATCCAATTGCAGCGGGGTGTCAGGCAAGGGGACGTTATCTCCCCGAAACTGTTCACCGCTGCATTGGAAGATGTGTTCAAGCTAATGGAATGGAAAAGGCTCGGCATTAACATCAATGGCGAACACCTCACACACCTTCGATTTGCCGACGATATAGTGATCTTGGCGGAAACGCTGGAGGACCTCAGTACCATGCTAGGAGACCTGAACAGCGCCTCACAACGGGTGGGTCTTAAGATGAACATGGACAAGACAAAAATCATGTCGAATGTCCATGTCACACCCGTACCGGTTGTTGTTGATGGCGCTGCTCTCGAAGTTGTCGACGAGTACATTTACCTGGGATAAATGATCCGAATGGGTAAGTCCAACTTTGAGTAAGAGGTCACTCGAAGAATCCAACTCGGCTGGGCAGCGTTCGGGAAACTTCGACATATCTTGTCATCCAATATACCTCAGTGCCTGAAGTCGAAAGTGTTCGAGCAATGTGTGTTGCCAGTGTTGACATATGGATCCGAGACTTCCTTTACTGTTGGCCTCATTCGGAGGCTCAAAGTTACACAGCGCGCTATGGAGAGAGCTATGTTAGGTATTTCGCTACGAGATAAGATTCGGAACGATGAAATTCGTAGACGAACGAAAGTTACCGACATAGCTGTCAGAGTTAGCCGGCTGAAGTGGCAATGGGCAGGCCACATCATTCGAAGGACGGATAACCGATGGGGTAGAAAAGTCCTCGAATGGCGACCACGCCTCGGCAAAAGGAGCACAGGTCGCCCCCCGACCAGGTGGACTGATGACCTGAAGAAGATAGCGGGAAGCCGCTGGATTCAGAGGGCTCAGGACCGGTCGGAGTGGCGCCAATTAGGGGAGGCCTATGTCCAGCAGTGGACTTCAAAAGGCTGATAGATAGATATATAGATAGAATATGTAATCAGTGGTGAAGATGTTTTAACACCACGAGAGTTTTTGAACATAGTCCAAGAGTCCAGAGCAATCTGACATAATTTATTTTCTCATATAGGCGGCGCCTAAACAAAAAACAATGGGCTTTGTTGATTTACTACTCTATAGACCATAATAATATTATACCTGTGAACTATTGTATCTGTGAAAACAACAATAAAAATCCGACAAAATAAACACCAATCCATTTTACAGGTCCGTTTAAACGGATATGCATGCATCCTGACTGAAAGTCTGAAAGATTGAACTTGTCGAATACATTTCACATTTTTTTCCTTTTACCGGAAATACGCTTGCGGTTGGCCGGACGGTTGACCGCACTCCGGCTAACCGCACAGTGCGTAGGCAGCCGTGCGGTTGGATCGACTCATTTCCAATGGATGTTGAAGAAGTCGCTGCTCTTTATTATATTTACTCGCGTCATATATAAAAAAGAAACAGAAAAAGGTACTGGGTGCATTGAATTTCATTGTTACGTAATTAAATCAACCAAAACTTGTTATGGAGGCTATGTTATACATAGGTATATGGCTACAACCCATTAATGGCCCACTACTGAGCACGGGTCTCTCCTCGTACCTGAGGAGGCCTAGAGCATACTCCACCACGCTGCTCCAGTGCGGATTGGTGGAGGGGTTAGTGGCTAACCCAGGTGTCGGAAATTTTAAGCCGCCCGAAGGTATCCGACATGGCTTAACGACTGCTACCAAATGATAACAACCGGGACCGACGGCTTTACGTGCCCTCCGAAGCACGGAAGCGCTCAAGAAATTTTTGCCACTAGCGGTCACCCATCCAACTACCGACCGCGCCCGCTGTTGCTTAACTTTGTCGATCACTTGAGATCGACGCAAGCCGCCGGGCTATGAGCGGTTCATACATAGGTATATAATGAATAATAAATAATCTGTGCCATCTATCACACATCTAAGCCATTCTAAGTAGACCTTCCTATAACTATTGATCAAAGCCTTATAGAATAACATTTAACATTGACATTATTGACGACTCGTTATGTAGGTACACTAGGTACATAAATATTAAGAGTGTCATTCATAAATTTCCAAATTTACACCTACAATCGGATAAAACAAGATGATTTACTCGACATGAGCAATAATTCCAACAGGAAGTACAAAAAACCAAAGCGCAATACCGTAGGGACTACAAATCCACAGGCATCAGTAAAGTATAGTAATTTCCTACAACTAAGCCACATGCGTATTTTTAAAATATTAGTATCTACCTTGTGAATACGCCCGTCTTCCTGTGTACACACTACTACACATCACTATTGAATACTTAGTATTAGAACCTTGTATTAAATATCCGGGCTTTGTCGTCGTAGTCCGAAGTATTTTCATTAGTCTGCACCAAACTGAAATTTACCCTCGAGATCCATAAATCCTATGCAACGCATTACCTCGCAGCGCAACCGGAACGCTACGTTGTTTTATGCCCGCAACTATGATGATACAAGATGGGAAGGAAAGGAGTTTTTATTATCGTTCAAATAAAGTTCTTCATTAATGAAGCATTAAATACTGTGTGGCATAACTACTTAACTTTAATCTTTTTTAGAATTTAACGTGTAGGTACCGGTACCGACCTACAAATCAATAACTGGACAACATCTTAGTATAGGTAGTTTATCGTGCACTTTTCTTTCAATTGAAATCAATTTCAGTCTTTCAATTTTCAGAAGAAACCCAATAAAGATGATGATAAGCAAAATTCTCCACAACCACGATGTCCTTTGCTGGCCAAAGATTCAGAATGGGTTGATGGGCTGCAAGCTTCTGCTTCTGACGATTCCTCCAGAACAACTGACAATGTTTCGGACGAGGAAGAAGTATTGCAACTTGTAAATTGTATAAACCTACTAAGTTCTAGTTAAATAACAAATATTTGAAAAGGGTTTATACTTATGCTCTTTCTACTTACTTATAGATAAATAAATAATTTATCATATTTCAGTATTCGAGCAGTCCAATTTCAATATGAATTTGAAGACTCCATGTACTTAAAACATTATCTAAGCGCTTGTAGTTTGGCAGTCGTTTATAAGCTTAGAGTCTAAGCTTAGAGATACTCTCTAAATATTATATTGCAGTGTAATATAATTATAGGTACCTACTCTAAGTTTATAAGCTTACACCAACTAAATTTATCAGTCGTTTACTTATGTAGGTGGAATGTGAAGATGGACCTGAAATTAAACCTTTAACCATGATGTTTCCTGGCTTGCTGGAAGAAGATCCTCAGACTTTAGAAGATATGTTAAACAAAACAATGTCAACAACTGAATTGACCAGGCATTTATTGGGACAAAAGGCAGATTTTTCACTGATGAAAAAAGTGAATCGACTTATCCCGGGCGATAAGGTCGGTTTTCAATATTATTCAGAATGCAAGAGAATTCGTTTTAATTTTTGCCTTTCTTTTATGTACATAACGTTATCATTGAACTCTTTAAAATAAAAATTGTATGTCTATAGAAATGGATGGAAACTTTATCAGAAGACAGTAATTCGGTTTCATCAGAAATGCATCATGCCAGTTATGATTCGAGTGAGTACATAAATGATTCGATCGTATACTATACCATATATATCGTATACTATACGATACCAATCGTATATTCAATAATACGGTCGTTCAGAAAGATGTATAAAGACATATTTTAGTATTGTTAGGACTAGCGATGTTTAGAAAAAAGCGAACCATCTTAGTCCTCAGAAGATGAGTCTGTGACTCTGTGACCAACCCGTGCAGTAACCCAATTATATATTTAAAACTTGGTGTAGATAGAGATAAGTTTGACCCTGGAAAAGTCATAGGATAGTTTTTATCCCGAAAATATTTTCCCATGGGATAATTTTAACAAAATGTTGTCGTTCCCGACTCCAACGCGGACAAAGCCGCTAGCAAAAAGTAGCTCATAATAAATAATTATAATGAAAGTCAAAATATGGCCAACTCTGCACCGTTTCTAGTTTCATTAAATAGGTAATATAAATTTTAGGTTTGCCTGACCGGAGCGTGGGCCACAACTTAACTTCTGGAAGTGAGAGTGGCGCAAAAATATCTATACCCAATATCACTCTAACGGATCATCCGAGCACATCCGAATTACATTAAATATAAACATTTTGTATATTTGAATGACGTTTTATTTGGCTCACGCTGTGCGTGTGTGTTTTAAAAGTACGCTATTGGTAAGCTTTGGGCAGAGATGGGCAAAATGCAAACATGATTATAGATTACAAGGGGCATTTTCGTGCCTCCAGATAGAATGGAATCCGTAACCATGATTACATTTTGGGCAAAATGCAGCAGATGATAATGTAATAATTATGTTATCATGATTACAATAATTTTGCCCATCGCTGACTTTGGGTTTGGGTACTTGCCTAAGAAATTATCTACTTACGTAGTATTGTAAACTGTGTGGAACTGTAAAATGAAAAACCGTCATGATTGCTGGTTCAAATGAAATAACACTGAAATCGTCATAATAAAATTTTATTTACTCACCTACATTTATGTCAAATTCATTATAACTTTAAGAGGCACTTTCTATTCTTCTTTGAAATTATTGCAATGACAAAATATATTACCTACATGAAATCAAAAATACATTCTAACTGTCCCCTCGGATGTACCTACCTACTAAGGATTTATGTAGGAATCTTAGAATAATTACAATAAAGAAACGAAGTCCGCGCGGCCGTTTTGAAGCACCTTATTTGGAGCCAGAAATGGCTCCAAACACCGGGCAGCTCATGTCAACGCACGCCAAACGTGTCTCGCGAAAAAAAAGGTTTATGACGATTTGTCCAGTTAAATTGTGTCACAAAATATCTGAAAAGCTATTTATGTATTATTGCTAAAAACATATGATTATCCGCAGCCGAATCATTCCCCGCTTTCGGGAAAGTTTCGGTTTAGTGCTTCACTTTAGACAGAGCGTTTGTATGAAGACTGTCTTTCTATAGTGTTATTATTCTAAGGTAGGAATAAAATATGTGTTCCGTTGAATTTCCTAACGCTAAAAGAAACATACAAGGGGATCGTTAGTAAAGAGCTTTTTATCATAATAACATCAACAATCATGAAAACTTAGCAATATCTTAAATAACGGTAACAAACAAGATAAATTTGAGTAGTTATGTATACCTAAACTTTATGAGGCTACAATATAATATAATGTAATTATGTCGGGCTACCATTTATTAGGATACATTACTGGGAAGACATTTCCAGCAATGGCAAACACATGACAAAATTATTAGGTATATATATTGATACTGAATATCTTTCCAACTTTCAAACAACTTAAAATAACATGACTCAGTTTTTTATTTACTACTTAGGGGTAGGTCGGTCAAAGCGAATACTCCCCAATACTCGTAAATTATTCCTTCGTCATTCAAGACGCCACCACTAACGTTCGACCATCTTGGCTTAGTAAGCGACTAACAAAGGCGAGGGGCCGCGTCGTGTGCCCTCTACAGAGTGGAGATTTGTGTTTACGTGAAGAAATATTGTATTCACAAGCATGAGCGTAGCCAGCCATGGGCTCAAGGTGGGGCAGCAGTCTAAAATAATATGAAACTAGCTATGAAAATAAGTTTTCATACAATTTTTCTGTGTCGACAGACGACTGTCGAGTGTGAATTTTCTTATGGATTTAAGTATTGTAGTTAGAACCTAGATAATTAAGTTTTTTAAATTTGATTAGGTACCTTACAAGTCAGAGCCAGGGTGGAGCAGGCGCCCCACCCTGCCCCACCGTGGCTACGCTCATGTTCACAAGGCACCGACCACACAGCCAATAGACACCTAATGTTTGATTTTCCGTATTGAATACATTCTGGCAACTAGCTGAGGTAAGACGAAGCGGAGTGACTGACTAATTCAACGCTGTGATTGGCTAATTCAAGGCCACACGAAACGTTGGAAAGAAATAGATTAATTTAAGCCAAAGGAAAGAATGAGACGGCACGAATTTATATCGGTACTATAAGCCAGATGTGTTGCAAGAAGCCATTCGCCTGTTATTAGGAGTCTATTGGCTGTGTGGTCGGTGTCACACTCACAAGGTAACTAAAGTGAATATGGTACACATTTTTCTTGCCATTTCTGATTACTTATTGACTTACGATCTCATAATGTCCTTCATTTGTTTCGTTGAATAAAATATACTTTTGGCACAGAAGGCACAAACTCACTAGAAAGGATCGATATTCCCGGAACTTCTGCAGAAGCTTTATTAACATAACATTAATATCATAACTTCTAAACACATTGAGCAAAAAATTAAGAATCTTTTTGTAGACTTTCGTCAAAATATTTAACTTCAAATATTGAAGAACATTTGATGTCAAGACAATGTTTCTTACTTTCTAAATAATTTATTAATGCATTCGTTTTATATGATATTAGCATAAAACATTGGGCTTTGATACAACTTGACAAGTGTTATGTAAATGATGATCAATCGTTATATAAACACCATGTCGGAATGGTCCTTATGTCCTTCACTATTTATATATATTAAAATGCAGAACTCAATTATTAAATTCCCTGAAACAGTAAGCAGATAGAACGAGGTAGGTTTGGCTTAGCCTAGCTACGCCGATCTACACTCTAGACTAGACTTGTCCTAGTTGAGGAGCTATCATTTTCTACTTGACTGTACATTAATAAAATAACGTAGGTACTCATACAGAATCCTGGATACCTATTTGTAAATATTGGATTTGAAGAAAACCAGTACTTTTATAAGAATACCTTTAGAAAACTATAATAATAATAACTGAATTTAATTATCAACACTGGTTGAACTGAACCTTGAAGTTGAAGTTAATAGTTAACATTACCAGTAAAACTTGGATAGGAGATGATATTATGATAAATAACAGATGTTGCTGTCTAATAGATTAGTTAACCAGAAGGTCTCTTGAGAGGCTGTTCTGATAAATTAATATCTTAGGTTATGGAGTTTTCAATATTTATACTTTGACAAAACAGTATAACCTATATGGGAATGGACCAGGCAAACGGATTTTTTTTTTAACGCCAAATAAATCTATAAAAAATTAGAAAAAAAACTGTGCTTTTACTTTTTCCATATCTCAATAAATGGCTGAGATATTAACGATCAAAGAGCGTATTTACGGCCGTTGGTTTTTAAAAACGCAGGCGGGCGCTCACTACTCTATGACGTCATATATCGGGTCATTCGGCAGTCGCGCTCTCGCTCGCACGCAGTTACGCAGTAAATATTAAAATTTTACTGTTTACTGCGACAAAATGGCAAAAAAATACTGTATTGTGCCTCAGTGTTTCAATTCAACATTTAAAACACCCGATAAACTCTTTTTTAATGTGCCTCTGGACCCAAAAATGAGGAAGAAGTGGATTACAGCAGTAAGAATTTCTTAACTAGGTATTATTTATTTTTATTAAAAAAACAACTGTGAATGAACAAACTAAAGCGGACAATGGATAAAATTTGAAAAATATCTGGTTTATTATAAAACTATAATAATAGCCAGGTAGGCACTTAGGTAGGTACCTACCTATTTGCCTTAATAGAAAAGTACCTAATAACTACGTAAATACCTACCTACTAGAACTTACCTACGTACTAATAAAACACAGAGCTAAAATAATATAATCATCGAAAACCTCGAGATGTTGATTGGGAGTATTTGGTAGTATTTTTTTATCGCCGTCCATAATAGGTAGGTACCTACTAAATGAAACACACACTTCCAGTTCGGTTTAACTTTGAACAAATACCTACCCGAGAGTAGGAATTAGGAAATGCTTACTACAGAACGTACATATTACCTTTTCATCTTTATTCCACGAATTTCGGCAGCCGTAAAATCCTGGTTCTTCATGAAATATAGTGCGACCATCAAACTGGGTGGATACCCATGGCAGATTGTCCGACTGACCTTTAAAAAAACCTTCTTCCATTCTACACACTTCACGTTTCACTTGAGAGGATGATTTATTTTATTCCTTTAAAATATAAGCACACTATTATTGGTATTATGAAAATGAAGACAATCAAAACAAAATGAAACGAGACGCCAAAACGCACCAAAGTACATTGGATTTCACCGGACCAAGCGTCGCGCCGTTATCGGCTCGCAGCTGACCCACATCGTGACGTCATAGCGTAAGCGCGCGAAATCTCGGAAATTCAAAAAAGTGCTTGAACTTCACGTCGTTATAACTTCGGAAATACTGCATGTATTGAAGTGAAATAAAAACTAATGTAATGTATATGAGCTAAGCTCAGATTTTAGGTGTATTTGATTGTAACATTTTGACCCTTTTGCCTAGTCCATTGTCTCCACAACTGTAAAGAAAAATGTAATTCTACACAAGCTGCCTTAGAAGCATCAAATTAGCAGAGGACCGTGTCAAATTTCTGTACATATCAAAATGTTTCCAGCTCCTATACTAAGGAACCATTTTGCAGCAGAAGTAGATTTTAATTATTGCAGGGGATATACAAAGCAAATCATATACATAAGTTTTAATGCTGACAGTTTTATGCTATCATAAAATATTACCTACAACTGAATGTGTCAAACAATACATTCACAAGTTCACAACTCTTCACAATATCAATTTAGGTATTTATGGTATTTTTTTTACTTATTAATTTTATACAACGGTAACACTTACATACCAATTTCACTTACGACACCTATAACTTATAGGCTTTAAGTTAAATGTTTCGCATATCGTATAAAATGTAATATTATTGCATGTTTCTATACTTCTCTACTAGTCGCAAAATTTGTAGGTACCTATAGTTCGACTTTTATTTCGATGCAATAAGTTGCAGGTTTTTGCCAAAAAACCAATGAATTACATGAATATTATAATCCTTGTAAGTTAAGGAATTGAGTAAAGAATTTATTATAAAAATATTATACAACCGTTAAATACATTTAGCAAATTTTCACATATTAAAAATCTTATTCGCCGTTATTTTTATGTAGAAAGTAAATTTGTTTATTTCACTTATATCAGGTTACTTCACGTGCATACGCCTGTACTTATGTGAATTAAACACAGTTTAGTCTTAGCCATATGGGAGCTGTTTCCTGATGTAGTTATATTATCTGTATGTAGATTTTAACTAACCTACACGTTTTTATCATAAAATATCATTATAACTTAGTCAGAAATAACAGTTTAAAATATCGTTCATTAATAATTCAAGTGATTTAAATTAATCATATTATAACTATTAAGTACCTAGCTGATATATGCCACTATTATTATTTTCAAAATGACATCAGCTAACGTTTACTGCATTGACTTATATAATAATATTAAGTCAATGGTTTACTGCATCGGATTAAAAGTCGAACTGATTTTTTTGTGTTTTCGTAGATTTTCTGTTTCACATAATTTATCACTTGTTAAGTTAAGACACAACCGCAACAATTTAGTTTTTCAATAAATTCTTTGACATCAAAGTAATCTAGATACTTAAAACGAATTTCTATTACATATACATTTAACTAGCGATACTATTAGCTACCTACGTAAAATAACTATGCAAAGGAATGCATACTTATCTCTTATATTAAATTAACTAGTATTCTAGTAAATATTATTTTTTTAACCAATTAACTATAATTGCACTATTTTTAATCCTTAGTTACACATTATGCACAAAAATATGTGATGATGCACATAAGATTTTATATAATGGTACAATTAACACAATTATGTAAGTGGAGGACGAGCTTTCCATAGTCGGAAAATAGTCGGTTTCGTAGTTGGAAAAAATACAACTACTTGTAACACAGTCTTAAACTTTGAAATTAAATTCGAGATCAAAAATGTAAATAAAGGTGTCGTCAATTCAAAACAATAATTATTGTTTTTCAAATATAACTAACATCATGCAAACCGATTTCCGCTATAAAGTGCTGTAATATACGACCAATAAATAAAATATGGCCACCTAAACTAAAATCGAGCAAACATTTTTATGACTGTGCAATAAAACTAAACAAAAAGCTCTAAACATTTGGCTTTTCATTTACTATTTTTATAAATCGTAGAAAATATTATTCCATTTGAATCGATTAAATAAATTGTTTACAAATAGAGACAAACCGTGGCTGTGAAGTGATTGTTTCAAAGATTAAGTAATAAAAGAAGAGGACAAAATGTTTTAGTTCGATTCGAGCAACTTAATGTCCATCGATAACTTTCTTTTAAGTATACTAAAAAAATGTGTAAGTAGAAGTAGTTCCAGATAAGAAAATGATGAATACCCAGTGACATAATTTATGTCAATGTGAATACGCCTTAAACGTCGTTGATAGTTGACACTGACATGTGTTTATCCACATTTTTGATCTCGAATCAGTTTGCTGCATTGGGTCGCTAACGCGTTGTTGCCATAATATATCTCACAGATTCCACTAAATAAGCCAAGTAAACAAACACCATCCCAAAAGTCTAATATAAATGCACAGACTAGCTTAAATGACATGCTAAGGTCTATTTGCTCATTTCTTTGGGCTTGCTTCGTCATAATAGTTACTCTATATCTTGACTATACATAGATCTAATTGGAAGATATAAGATTAGTGGATATACTTATGTAGTAGCTTCTCAAGGGCTGTACCATGTTCATAATTTAAGTTATTTGTCCATGAAATTTAGTGACTCACAATATTAAATTATAATTCCATAATTTTTTTTTTTCAATATGGCGTTGACAGTCCATAAATTACTTTTTCTCTCTGTATACATAATATGACTGTTGTTATTACACACATCTATACATGATTACACATAATATAAAATTTAGTTTTTTTAATATGCCTTCCGGAAAGAATAAGACAATGATTATATTTGCTGATGAATATAGTTTTACTGGTCTCTTTTCATAGCAACACAAATTAATGTAAAATAATTGATTTACATAGTATTAAATAGTAAATACACATGGGTGTTTAATAAAACTTAGCACCATTCTGTCAATTGTATATCATTATCGTTGAATTAAATGTAATAAATGTATCCTTAATTAACTATTATTATCCTTATTACTTTGCTGCATAGAAAACTTTATTATATTTTACAACAATAATAATAATCTATATAAGAATAGTAACATTTAATTCCACATCAGTAATAAGCTCACACCATGCCAAAAATAAAGCAGATGAAAAAAATATGTAAAGTAATTCTTAAAGTTTGAACTTCAACAAACAGTAGGTAGGAAAAAACTTTCGTAAACATAAAATTGGTCAAATATTGTGTAACTTTTAATTTTATTATTGCATTTGTCACCAATACATAGTCAAAGATATGACCCGTCGTTAAAAACCTGTATGGTGCAATACTGATTACTGTTTGGTCAATGTATTTGTCTTGCAAAACGTGATTTAGAAATAACAAAATAATAGCTTTCATAAAAATAAAACTATTCATAATTATGTTTATTTTTATTTTAACTACCTATGTAACAATATGTAACACCATTGTAAAGTTTTATACCGTAAATCATGTAATTAATGTGTAAGTATTATACTATGAACAAATTACATATTTATTTAATTTTGGCTAAATTATTCTAAACAGAATTTGTATGATACTACAATAATGTGAACAACCTTGAAATATCACCTTTTGCAAAACAACATAAATATTATTCTTTAAATTATAAAAGATGCCCTTTGTACACTTGAAAATCAAATTATAATGTATTATTAGTATTATTAAAAAACAAATTTTGATAAGTGATAACAAAAGATTTGAAAGATAATTTGATGAGATTTGCGCTGACCCCAAATAAAATTGGGAACTGGGCAGGGAGATGATGATGATGATAACAAAAGAACCGTTTTTGTGAAATAAGATCATTAAAGTGTAATTAATTATTAATGTATGGTTTGTTTCGTCTATAAACTCTATGACCAAGACAAACAACAACATCCTTTGATAGAAACGCAATTAAGAACCAAATCTAGTTTGCTCTATTTTTACTGCTTGGAACTAAGCAGCTTATATCTAATTAGCTAAGACGTAAAATTTTCACTTCTTGTTTCGCCTATATATTTTGAGTATAGCGATCGAGTCAAAATGCATATGAATTTCTATTTCAATATATTTTTCCTCAGTCATGCGCTACTCAGTAACAGCGCTCTCAGTTAACCTTACATCCACATGTTACAAGGCCACTATAGCTGTTATAAACTTTTAGTCAAAGGTATAATAAGTGGTGTTTTATACCACATGTGTCCGTGAACTACGAGAGCATAGCACGAGGTGCCGATTGGTTGAGCAGCAGGCCGCCGAGTAGCGCGATGGCTGCGGCGGCGAGCAGGCGTCACGCGCGCTGCCGCGGCCGGCCGGCGCCGGCGCACGGGGGGCGCGCGCTCGCATACCGTCATTGAGTCGGCTTCAGTGCTGCCAACTTACGACCGCGCGCCCGCGCCTCTTGCCGCGACGTCGTGTACTCGAACCACAACACATTGGGAATCAATGTCGTGTCCCGTATCATTAACATCTCACAAACTTTTCTGAAATTCAAATACAATTTAAATTATAACATTGTACCTTTAAATCAAGCTGTAACAGTTAAAAGGGAAAATTTAATTGGGATAATAAAATAAAATGATTTTAAATACAAACCATTGTTATTATTATTTTATATTAATTATAATTAAAATTATTGCCATGTAACTTAATTGGTATCAAATTAAATACACTTACAGAGCCACCAGTTGTGGAAATAGTGGAGTGAGGAGTCTATGCACCAGCAGAAACCACATAGTTGCAAACAAAGAGCCCACAATTGCCCCAACAACCACCTGGGTTGTTGTATGGTAGTGCAAATACACTCGCCCTACACTTACAAGGACAGCTAGAGTTATGCAACTACCAACAATTATTATCCGCCACAATGCTGATATTATGCTGTTATTGTTTATATGATGCAGTCTGAAAAAACATGTTTAATATAATGAGTTCTCCCAACAGTTAATAAAAATAACTCATTAATACACATTACTTAATATTACATTAATATGACACGTGATAATAAACTTTAAATTACCTTCAGCTGGCATAAGCCCACACTAGTAAAGCTATGATAATCACTTCACAAATCTTGGACTAGAGCCATATAACCAGGCAAGGTCGGCTTTACCTACAGTACAGGGGGTGCGGTGTACCGGGGTGGCGATTGTTAGCGGGCACCGCCAGCGTCTTGCAAGTAGGTAGCTATTCCATTTCAACCACATTTTTTGATACAAAAGGGTGCTACATGTACTAGAACTGTATCTGTACCCAGGTTCTAATTAACCCAAAAAATTACTAATTCTAATGCTCTGTGGTTTAAGCATGTTCATTCAGTCTATGATACATGCCGAAGTTGTATTTTTATTCATTTAGAAAAAATAAATTATATAAAATTAAAGATTTCATAATAAGGGGACATAACCATACAATGTGAACCATTATTTACAAATTTTTAACCACCCATGGTATTTGCCAAGACCCCGCTCCCCCCTCGAATTATCACATACTAATTCATAAATATGCTTTTAAATATAATTTGCAGACAGAAAGTAAAAATAAAATTACCGATCTGTATTGTAGGAAGTTACCAGTACAAACTCCCATTGTTTTGCTTGGTAACTTCACTGCTCTGTAAAAAGCGCGACATTACTCTGTTCTAAAGGGTATTGAACGGCTCTGTTCTAAAGGGTTGGTAAGATTCTATGACTAATAGAAATAAGTAAAAATGAAATGTTAATTAAAGTTATTTCATGTACTAAAACTTTTATAGTGTATCACTTACCTAATTACAAAGAAATATAAAACATAGGTGCTAAAGAACCATGAAAATTGAGCATGCGATGATGGCATTCCATATTCATTATATAAGTGTCCTCTTGCTAATGGTCTTGGCTCACAAATAACATGTTTCAGGAGTATATTCAATAGCTCATTGGCCAACGTGCCACAGAAGAATGATATCTGTAATCAATACAAGTTAAAAGTTTGAATACCTAATTACATTTTGTATAAGTACAGTATCTATATTATCATGAAAATCATATATTTCTCTAATAAGGTAAAGCATACCGTATGTAGATCTCTTCGAAATAAAATTAGAGTTAAAAATCCAGCGCCAATTCCAAACGGTGACAAGCTTATAAAAGCAAAAAACTTGCCTAACATGTCACCTGAAATCGACAACAAACAATGCTCAGCATTAGTGATCATTTGCAAATATATAATTATGCCAAGTAGCTAAAATAAAATTACACGTACCTTTGGGATATTCAACTAAAGTGAGAGCTAAAGGCTGCCACTCAATATCAACATTGTTGACAAGGAGCACATCATTTACATTGTCCCCCATTTCTTAAAATTTGTTACATGTATAATTTTAACAAACTTTACACAGTCATTCATTTATCTACGGAACTAAATTTCATTTTTACTTATGTTTATGAATATAAATAACGAATATAATGAGAAGTCAACAAAAAACTTAACTCTTCTCTTCGTAGTAAATTATTCTCTCACACGCCAACGACAATAGCGTCTGTGAAACTGACAAGTGACAACTGACAACTCTGACAAGACAGAAAAATACAATTTAAACAAATTTTACCTACAATATTATGACAGATAACTGATAGAAAAAATAATTAAAAAATAAAAAATAAATTAATTATATATATGCTACTTGGCATAATTATATGACAGAAGGACAGAATCAGAATGAATGATGGAATGACCTAACATGACAAATTGACATTTGAAAATAGGTAGGTACTCTTGATATTCTGTGCTATGCTATAACAGAGCATAGCGTCTGTAGGCTGAGAAGGATATAGAGATCTGGTGAGCGTTGGACAACATGAGATAGCACGAGAAAGTATATTTTTACGTAAAACACATTAACTTATTATTATTAATATCCAAGCCAAATGAGCTTTAAAACGCAAAAGTGCTACATTTCTTTGTTCACGACTGCAATCGAAATTAAACCGTGATAAAAAGATTTTAGTGTTTAAATTACCATGTTAACATTTCTATTCTTGAAATGCCCGTTACTATTGTCAAAACTGTTTTAAAATCTCAAAATAAGTCGACGAAATTGATTTTTTGGCTCCTTTGAAGAAACACGTTTCGTAAGCCAAAAGCATAAACGAGGACATTATCGGAAAGTCTCTATCTTATCTATGTAAACAGCAGTATCTATTAATATATATTCTGTGGAGTAGTGTCTGCAGCTGCAGGCAGTCTATGGTTTTTATTTAATTCATTCATTCATTGAGTTCTTTCTTTTGAGGCTCCGTGCTCCGTAATTCGTCGTCAAAATATAGGGTGGAATTTGAAACTTGTAATTTTTAAAATCTAAAAATGGCAGAGTCTGAAGTTGCGGATTTGGATCTAACAATTGATGATTTAGTTCCCAAAAGTCCAGAAAGGTAACACTTTTATTTTTTAATGGATTATTTTCAAGTTTTAAGAACACTGCATTCACCCATAGATCGTCATGGAATCTTCGTCGTCGTCGTCGTCGGGTATATTTTCCGTTTCAAACATGAATTCAATTTGCATTAATGCTTGTGGTTACTAGGGCATGAATAGACATTGGACAAGTCCCAGTGCCTTGACATTTGACCTACTTCTGGTTCTGGTTCAACAACCATTTTTTTGTTGTTGAGGAAAGCCACCTACGCTACACCTACCTACCTGATTGCATTTCCATTAGACTAATTCATATTCAACATTCAATGTTATGATTCACCATGTTTACCTTAAGTATTCACTGTATTATTGTGTGATAAGTTACCATTTCAAGTGTATGTATTGAAAACATTATACTGATGTAAAATAATGCCAGCCAAACTATTGCAGTATTTTGTATCTCTGTGGATTCAGTACTAGAATACATAGTAAAATATGTTTTTGAATACATAACTATTGCAATGCTTATGTAAGTATAAAGCTTAGAGACCATTCGAAATTATATTCAAACAAATGCATCAAATTTCAATATGATTTTTAAATCAATTTACAATGGTTGTTTACTTGATATGATTAAGCACCAACAATTGTATTTGTAAAATACATCATCAACAAGTCAACAACAAATCATTATTTATGAACAAATCAAATACATCCTATCATCACTATTCTCTTGACCTGCTTCCTGCCTATTATCATTTTTGGAGTTAAGTGAGGCAGACAGTTTAAGGGTTTCCAACCCTGTTTATCTCACCCTTCACATACTCCATCCATCTCTTCCTCCATCTTGGATTATTATTGCAAATGTTAAGTATTACATTTCCTTTCAAATTAATACTTACACTACACAATGTTATGGTTACATTATAAATTTTGATCAGTTCATTTGATATCATTGTGTGAGAAAGAATGCTTGATTGTCTCAACAGTTCATCTAATGAAGAGTACAGAATTCAATATTGTATTTCTTTTGGATTAAGCTTATATGAAGATGAAAAGTATCATGAAAGTCTGTACAGTGGTTCCCATTTTAATTTTGCACAGAGAGACAAATAGACAAACATTTTAAACATATATTCAATTTGATACACAAACACTTTGGTAAACAAACATATTTGACAATTTTATTTTTAACAAACTGGTTGTCTGAAGCTGGCTAAAGTTTTGATGCGTAAATCAAACAATTTTATTGAAAGTACATTACCAAGTATAAATAAGATTAGAACAGTTGTATATTTGTTTTTTTCAGACTGGCCGAAGAAAAGAAAGAGAGTGGCAACCATTTGTATAAATTTAAAAATTACAAGGGTGCCCTGGCTATGTATGACGAAGCCATAAAGCTGTGTCCTGAAAGTGCAGCTTATTATGGAAACAGATCAGCATGCTATATGATGCTGGGCATGTTTAAAAAGGCTTTGGAAGATGCTCAAAAATCTGTTGCTCTTGATTCAACATTTACAAAAGGGTACATTAGAATAGCAAAATGTTGCATTGCCCTGGGTAAGAATGTTTTTTGTATAGTTTGTCCGATGATAAAACATGTATAACTCAACTTAACTTTTTCATTTACATCATTATTATGGCAAAAGGTTTACACTTATGATTCCTAAAGGTAAAGATTACAGAATCAACTAACCCAATTATTATGAACAAAAAATGTTTACTTACATTTTAAAATGATGTTGTTTTGAACACATGATGGCACACAAGGAGATGAATTATAATTAAATAATCAAGATAAACTAAAATATAGACTGTTTCTTACCATGCTAATAGTTTAACTAACATTTAAATGTCATTACAGGTGACATTTCTGGGGGCGAGCAGGCTGTGCGACGTGCGAGCGAATTGGGCGGCCCCGATTGTGCCACAAGTGAACGCCGCGCTCTCGAGTCGTTGCGTAGACTTCATGAAGATGCTCAGAAAGCTATGGACAGCGGTGACTACCGTAGAGTTGTCTTCTGCATGGACCGCTGCCTTGACTACAGCCCCTCCAGTTCTAAGTTAATAAAACCTATATTTTTATCATATCATAAACTTGTTCAATTTCAAAATCGTTTTTTCCCATAGCCGTCACTGATACACCTAAGTATTTTGTTTATTTCACTGTTTCAAGAATAGTTCATATATTATAACACCACTTCAAATATATTTTTTATGATTTTAGAGCAAAGCTGATCAAAGCTGAATGTTTGGCAATGCTTGGACGATGCCAGGAGGCTCAGGAAATTGCAAATGATTGTTTGAGATTTGATGATTTTGACACTGAGGCAATTTATGTGAGAGGACTGTGTTTTTATTTCGAGGTAGGTTATGTTATACTTTGTTCAACACAATTTAACTAAAATTTAACTTCAAATTATTAAGTTACTAAACATTCAATCTCAATAATTACAGGATAAAGATGAACATGCATTCAAACATTTCCAACAAGTTTTGAGATTAGCACCAGATCACAAGAGAGCAATGGAAGTCTACAAAAAAGCAAAGGCATTAAAACAAAAGAAAGAAGAAGGTAATTAAGAATGTGTAGTGTTAAGTTTCAGTTAACCAATGTTATTTTATAATATAGACAGTGACTGAGCATTCATTATTATATTTAAATTAAAGGTAATGAAGCATTCAAGATGGGTAGATGGCAACAGGCGTTAAATCTGTACAATGAAGCTCTGACTATTGACAAGAATAACAAAACTGTTAATGCTAAATTGTATTTTAACAAAGCCACCGTGTGTTCTAAACTGAATCAGACTAAAGACGCGATTGAAGCATGCACCGCGGCTCTCGAGTTAGACGAGAACTACATCAAAGCCCTCCTCCGACGTGCCAAGTGCTACACTGAACTTGGGGAATGTGAAGAAGCAGTGAAAGATTATGAAAGATTGTACAAAATTGACAAAAGCAAAGAAAACAAACAATTACTCCATGAGGCTAAAATAGCACTTAAGAAGTTCAAGCGCAAAGATTATTACAAAATTCTGGGAGTTGATAAGTCTGCATCTGAAGAAGACATCAAAAAAGCTTACAGGTATGGTAACTTTACATACTTGGTGATATTTTGTGGTCAACTCTTTTAGTGGTTTGTGAAATGTGATGAATGTTTAAATTTGTACTATTAGGCGAAACCACAATTATAATAATAGCCATGTCCGTTGTAGCATAGTATCTGCGTAGATAGGTAACTGTTTATAATAACATGGTTATCATTTTTATTTGAATAAACCTTGAAGTATTATGAGGTTATCAATGCTTATGTATATTAGGAATACCACAAGTGAGAACGAGAACTGTTTTTTGAACTGCTGTGTTGCACTTATATCTGTGTAAGCTTCTTAATGCTGTGAAAATGTGAACAGTCTTATGAAATGTTTAGCCACTAAAGCGCCCGATATTTTTTCGGGCGCGACACCCGATAGTGGCATTGGTGTCTAACATGTGCGAAATTATTAATTTACAACAAACCAATTTAAACAATTTCATATTGTAATGATATGATGATTTACACTGTGGTCATAGATAGTGATAAGTTCCGTTTTCCGGTGCCGCCGCCGCATTAATATAACAATTAGTAAATATTCATGTCACTAAACATAATTATTATATTCAATAGTGGATTAATACGAATAATCGAAATGTTAAGACTCCTTCTAAATAATTAAAGTATATGAAATGTATTTCCTGTATAAAATATGTACTGGCGGCGGCGGCCATATTTAAAGGGAGAATAAAAGCGGTTGTAAAACGCTCATATTAAAAATTGTAATTTCTAAACAATAAACACTGTTTTAATAATATCATAATATGTTCAATTATTTTGCAATATTTTGTCTTTCACACTGAACAGACAGTGATCCCATACAGATTTATTATACGCATCATATATTTATTATCTATATTATAATCTTTATTTATTGATTGTTGTGTAATAGAAAGCGTGCGCTGGTGCACCACCCGGACCGCCACGCGGGCGCGCCGGACAGCGAGCGCCGGGACCAGGAGCGCCGCTTCAAGGAGGTGGGCGAGGCGTACGGGGTGCTCAGCGACCCCAAGAAACGTGCGCGCTACGACCACGGCCAGGACCTCGACGACGACGGCTGCGGGATGTCTGGTAAGCTGCGTAATACCAATGTGAAAATTCGACAGACAAGCAGACGAACGATGGTGTATGGTCACTGTCGATAATTTATATCAGTAACACGTTAATTGCTTTCATTTTGACAAAACAAAAACCCGACTTCAAAATCGACAAGTAATAAAAAAAAATGTGGGTTTAACTCGATTTTCCTGGGATTCCATCATCAGATACTGGCTTGGTGGCAGAGGGACCACTTCGGAAGTACGTTCTTTCAAATAAAAATACTAATCGAAATGGGTCCACAATTGACAGAGAAATCGGTGAACATACATACATACATAATACAGTCGAACATAGACCCCCTCCATTTTTGAAGTCGGTTAAAAAGGCGCTCCGATACTGCGACCGAATATTTCAGTCAATTTTAGAAGGAGGATGGTCGCTAGTCGATCATGTATAGTAGTCGTATCAATATGCATGAGTGACGTCGAGATTAAACAGGGTGGTGGAGTACAGAGGCCAGCGACCTTTACCAGGAAGGGCCTGGCGCCATAGCCTCGAGTGGGGAGGTTGGCTTGGACTCAATATATAGTACAGACCCCTAAAATTATTTACTAGCTTTAACCCATCGCTTCACTGTCGTTTTCAACTTTTCTGAATAAATGTTACTCTGTGCTCTTGACAGAGTGTATTCACAATTTTCGACTGATCGGATTAATGATAACATGTACGCCTCACAAACACTAACTCACCTGGTTTCGAATTCTAATAATCAACACAACATTAGAACATTTTGGTCAAATAATACATGATGTTAAATATTGATATTAAAGTAAAGTTATTTTACAGATAATTTTGTCACAATAAATACCTAGAATATTTTTATTAAATGATAGCGGAAAAAAAAGAAAATTTCAATGTGCTTCTTTATAATATATTTTACACATGCATTATAGAGCTCCAATAGGACATCCATCCATATAATTATTATTTATTATGTAGCTTCAATCGCAAAAAGACAAACTATATTTGACGTTTACATATTTTTCTTTTTCAGATATCGATCCAAATGTCGTATTCCAAACATTCTTCAACCGTGGAGGACAACAATTTGATTTCCACACTGGTGGGGGATTCCCTGGATCTGCTTTCAATTTCCAATTTGGATAAGTGTCTGCTGGATACTCAAATTAAATTTAGACAACTTTATAAATTCAAAAAAGTGTAAAATGTCTGAATATTTCATTCCATATGGGACAGTTTAACGTCACTGGTATGATTGAAACCCCAGTTTAACTTGCTAGCTATCTTTAAATATACTTACAAGTAGATACATGCCAAATAACCACCTTATAGAACCAAATAATAAGTATACATTATTCAGGTACCATTTTAATTTTGGTTGGTGTTGCGGTTAGTACAAGACGGTTAAACTAAACTATTCGTAGGTTATAAATGATGTGAATTACATTTATTTCAAAATATTGTCATTATATTTATTTAGAAATTGACTGATTTGGTTAAGTGATATTTGCTTTTTGTGGACTTGTGTGGTGATTTACGAAATCGAATCGGTAACTTACCTACTGTATAATTAACGGTATCTTTAACTTAATTTCATAGACGCCTGAAATGGCAAACGAACTGGAGAAGTTCAAGAAAGAGTTACACTTCAATTTTTACTAAACAAAAATATAATTTTATATTTAGATAAATACATTATATAATTACATGTAGTAAAATAATTGGTTAGTTTCTCTGGTATTAGAAATTATAGTCTTGGATTTTTTCCGTAAACTATTGTCTACATAATTATTCAAGTTTGAAATAGACTTAGTTGCGTGATTTAATTTTAATAATGCTACAATTACTTCAATAAATCAGTAAATTACGAGCTGCTTTTTTATTTCGTCCAATTCTCTAGATTTTTTTATTTGACGGCAACTTCGAATATCTATAATCTTTTATTAAAATTTACGCATCTCTTCACAACCAAAACTCTGTTGAACGACATTGGTCAAGTCTGATATCGTCAAATCGGCAATTTGTCGAATCGTTTTTTTGTCCAATTACTACTAAATATGCCAAATTACACTATTGGTCAAGTCCATGTACAGTCGCTGAAAACATGCGTTTTGAATTCACTTATCTTACTTGTAGGAACTTATAACAGGCACGGCAAGACGAAGCACTGCAACCAATCCGTGTTCTGTGCATGAGTCACTATATTAACTAATAAAACAACCACACAATTATTATAGACTATATTGTCATTATATAATACACGTTAATTATCAAAAAATACATATAGGACCATAAAAATATTTATTAAATCTAGAAACAATTTTCATATAGAAATCTTTACGATGCCCAAATCTATTAAGCTTCTGCTGTATGGTCTTCTTGAGGCTTCTTTTTATTTTGAAAGTTCATAGCTTTATCACCAGAGCGCCTTTTGCTTGAAGTCTTACTGCCTATGCCTTCGAATCTATAATATGTAAAAACATACTCAAGTAACTTATCGTTTAACCAAGGGGTACTCTACGTTTATACTTGATTCGCGTGTGAAGTGAATATTGCCCGATTTTTTTTTCCTGAAGTTATCATCACGCCACGCGGGGCACGTGTCTTCTGTCTGTCACCTATAAGTACATTATGGAGAACTCTCAGGTGTGCAGGTTTTCTCACGATATTCTCCTTTACCGAAGAAAGTGATTATTAAATTCAACGCACATAATTTTTTGAAAATTAGGGTAACGGGTATTGTTCCCAGGCGCCCCTGTTCGAAGGTCCAACGTTCACACCACGCGTTAGGCGGCTACGCTAGGCTATCACTTGACATTATTTTCCTGAAGTAGGTACTTGAACGAAGAAAAATGGAGTAGGTAAGTCTGGTTTTTGACACAATATTTTGCATAATTAATCACCTATAGGGTATGGACTATGGACAAGGCATTACTTAACTCACTCTGTGAATTCTGGTCGTATTACGCGTACCTACATACATATAATATAAAATAACATTTGTCAAGGTAACATAATTGTAGTTGTAAGTAAAATGGAACACACTTTTTCATCTTAAACGGTTTCTTTTTTTCTGGTTTTGGTGGTTGATGATTTGTTTTAAACGTCAAGACGTAACGTTTCACAATGTCAACGTTAACCGTCGTGTTTTCTGGATACATGCGCTTATTCCACAATTCCCTTTCTTCCATCCACTTTCTCTGATATTCATAGGAAAGCAACCACTGAATGTGTGCTTTCCCATCCTGGAAGATAATGTAGGTACTTATTTAATTTCAGCTGGATTTAAGTAACTTCCTTTTTTATTAGTAGGTACCTGTGTATGGATCAAATTTGTAAGCTGAAGAACTGCAGTTTGAGTTTGATGACAATGCATTTTTATGATAATGATGTCCTGATAATACACTCAGGATTGTCTCCAGATGACGGAATTTCTAGGTCGAGGTTGAAATTAATTTTATTAGTGGTGCCAGCATAAAAGAAATGATTTTGCTTTTTTTGGAACAAAGTTCCGTTACGCGGCTTACGGGTAGCGCTAGAAGCTAGAGTGCTAGGTAGAAATCGTCACGTAACGAAATGCCGTATGCTGTGTGTGTATCGAGCCTACTACAAGCAAAACTATTAAAACCACGGTGACCATTGCGCCATACGGGTCGTCGTTGTGCTTAAGATTGACACCACACCAGACAACTCATTTGCTCTTATAAATCTAATTAATGAGTGCCATCTATGAGCTAAACTTTGTACTATCTGAAATTATAGTATAATTATATTTTTAGTTCATATTACTCTAATATAACATGACTGTTGCTGTTGGGATATTAAATAATTGTAATTTAAGATCCATACATATTCAAAATATTCTTACCATGAATTTCCATGGTTGAGGGTTGTATTTAGGAAAGTCTGAGGATATAATATTATGCACTGGCCTACATTGAGTCGCTTTTTCCCATTTTATACCACCCATCCGACCCATTTTTATTACACCTACTTATTTTTAAATAAAACGTTAATAATAAATCTTATTTTATTGTATTTTATTAAACAACAACTGACATTCATGACATTAAAATTTGGAAAAGGAATATGAAGTACTCAAATTACGGATACATACAGTACTGGCTGACAGATATTTAATTATTTTAGTTGAATTAAATTAAACTAAAATAATTGACACAAAGAGGATATAAACACTACGTTTGATTGACAAATGTTGTCATTCAACCACCTAAACTCTATTGTATATTGTATTGTACAAAGAGGATTATAACCACTGGTATTGTAAACCATAATTATTAGGTCTAGATGTAATCCAGTCATATTATAGTTTTTGGCCTCTAAAACTGTAGCCGGCTTTACACCTTGCTATCCGGAACACAATTGCTTTTAAGACAATTATTACACGGTAGAAATGGTAAATGGTACTACCTACTAAGTATCTAGGCGGGCGGTAGTACTACCCAGGGTGAACTCTAGGGTCTACTTCCAAAAAAAGGTAGGGGATTACAGGGGATGCCTAAAAAACCTCAAGTTCCAATTGTTGACCAAGATTTCATGATTATGTGCGTTGTCCGCCATCTTGAAAAAAGGGTTAAATTGAGTTTTTTACATTAATCTAATATCTGAATGAATACTTTTGCTGAATTTTGGATATGCTGTAACATTATCCAAAATTCAGCCAGTATATATTATGTTCACTAATTGCATTTCCAAAATTAAATGTATATTAAGAATGTCTGAACTAATATCATTCTAATGCCTTTTCGTATTGTTGTGTAATTTTTAATAACAAACTAGCTGACCCGGCGAACTTCGTACCGCCTAATAGTCGATTCTATAATCTGCTATTTGGGACACCTTCCCGGAACCCCTCCACTAACACTTAAACTTTATGGTATGGTATTAAAGTTCAAATTGACTTAAGTGTTATTACGAATCTTGTATGGGAATAAAGTGTCGTTTTTAGGCTTTTTCACGCATTTTTTTAAAATTTTCTCTCCGTAATAACCATCGTTGTATTAAGGAACACTATAAAAAAAGAATTAGCGAAATCGGTTCAGCTGTTCTCGAGAATTGCGCTTACCAACATAATCAGCGATTCAATTTTTATTTATAAATAATATAATTATAGGTATAATTAGAAAACCACATAACAATGTCAAGTGTTATTTATCATATGTTTATTTATGTCAATATAATTCTACCATCTTCATTTTCTCAAACAAGTAAAGAATGCCCATAGTTATTCAAGATTTTGTCCTTGTATACCATGTTTTAAATAAATCGCAAAATAAATATAATATGTATTATATCAATCTCTTCCTAAAAAAGTACTGGGCTATTTAATTGTTATCAGAATGTTCAAAGCTAAATAAATATATCCCTTGAATAATTTATGCCCGATTAATGAACTCGCAATGAATGAAACAACAGAATGGATTTTGAATTTTTTTTATTGGTATCAAAGTAAGTTAAGATTTTTCACCGTTCCTTACAATGTGTACCTGAAACATAAACGTAAAAATTTATTACCTGCATACCATAAACACTACATCATGAGTATTTTTTATAAAATTTAATTGTTAGCTTTCTTAAGTCCTTTTGATCTCATTGAGTAATCAAAGGGTGGAGCAAGCTACAGTATAATCTTCCCTCTTTTTCTTTGCACTATACTCATTATGAGTTAGTGGCTGCCTAAGAGGGTGCAGTTTGTAACGGTCCAATTCAGCTAATTTATAAATGCTACAATAGTGTTGTGTAAGAATAGTTACGACACATTTGGTTTAGCAAATCTAGTATATAAATGCATTTAATTTTACAAAAGCACCATTGAGAAATTCAAAAAATTTATAACAATATCTAATTTAAATACAAGTTTATAAAATAATGCACATAGATATTGGACTTTTTAGTGAGCTTTTTCTGGTGGCATAGTTTAGAGTTAGACTTTAGGAAAGTTTTTGTCAAAAACCAACTTGGAATAAACTTTATTTTATTTTGTTACAGTAGGGGTCCAAGTCAGCTAATTTATAAATATTTCAATATCTGTCAGAATGCACATACTGAGTTATGTATCCTGAAAGTATAAAATTCATATGAAAATTGAAGCTCTAATAAATTTAGCAGTTTTGGGCCCTAGAGTAGCATGGTTTCGAATTTCTCAATGTAATTTTTACAAATAGTTTATTTTAGAAGTGCCTTAATTTTTTGCCATACTTATAATAATTAATGCTACATTCATATTTATATCAACTTATGTCTAATTTATTTAAAAGAAAGTTTCTAGAAAGAAAAGTTCACAGACTCATAAAGATGGAACAGTAACTTTCTTAAATTTTTGAGTTATGCCACTTCATATCTAATCAAGGTGCTAATAAATATTAACAATATTAATTACATTAGCAGATCATGCACTTCACTGATCATTTCATTTAGTTTATTGACATTGGAGACATGCAGTTTATTTTTGATTGTTACTGTTACCGAAGTTGACAAGAATGTTGTTTCTATGGATATGATATGAACTGAAAAGTCAATAATATTGTTGTGCACTATGATTGCTAGATAATAGAATTGCTTCGAGTCCAATCATTTAGCTATAGTAAATCACATCAAACCCACCAAACTTATTCAGCTAAATAATATCAATTACACTGAACATTCCGAAGCTTGGAGTAAAAATAACACAGATTAACACCAAGGTCAACAAGTAAAAACAACATGTGCACAAAAATATTTCTTTAGGAATTACTTTGAGGTTAACCATAGGCCACCGCGTTCACATACCACACTATAACCCATGAAAAAACTCACCGCGCGGAGATGTTGACGACCACTAAACTTGTGTTTGGTGGAAGGCCCTAACACGTGTAAAGGTGGGCATTCTCGTTGTAACGGTCACACAAACTTCGCTTCGTCGTATGTGACAAGTTCGATCGTAAATGAATTAGGCAGACTGTACGACCAGTCAATCCAGTCATATCGCAGATCCGTTGAAGGTGTCATCGAATACAAAGTCACAAAGTTGGTGCGACGGTCCGTGCAACCGTTGAAACGTGAATGCCCCCCTTAACATGCCTGCATGCTGGCAAACAGTATACTTTATAAATTTGATGTCAGAAATTAAAAACAATCCAAAAACGTTTTCGACCTATGCATTAAGACAGAAATGCAAATAAGTTAGATCACATCATAACTTACCAATTATTTAGACCTCGCACGCATCTTCCTGCGTTTTCGCTTTAGCCTTCGCATGCGCTTCTTCCGCCACTGGAACAAAAATTAAAAATCATAAGCACCCATTTTAGCCCGTTGATATTCACATGATCGAATTTTATAATAATTATTTAAATATCGTTCCAAAACATAAAATACCTTAGCTCTCATCGTAATTCAAGTAGATTCTCAAGACGTATTCGTTTTAAATCACTGTATCTAGGGTGATTACAATAATTTCCCACGATGGAACTACAGTGCGCTTTTCGGGGCACGGCCTAAACAAGAAAGAGCGAACGAAATGAAAGGCAAAAGCCGAAAAGTAGAACTGAACTGTCAAACTGTGGCAACCTGGCAACACTGGCAACTGTCTCTTGTTTTGACGGTTAGTATCTGTCCTAAATAATTTCTGTCAGTATCAGGGTTGCCAAAGTGCCAAACCTAGTTTAAGAAAAGTAGTATACCTATAGCATTGTCTATGAAAATGAATGTAGCAGATAATGCTCAGTTTAACAAAAAATGCTCAGTTTAAGCATGCATTCAAGCTTGCTTTATGCTTATGAAGCAATGTGTATCTTCGTACTTCGTACCTTACGGCTAGGATTTTTTGTATTCTCAAAAATGCCAATGTCCATCGGTCTACCGGGCGACAGTGAAAACTCACCATCAGGGGACCCATCTGATCGTTTGCCTGCTTAGGCCAAAAAAAACATAAGCATGCCTATTTCAAGCAAAGCACGTTTACATACTTATAGTTCTAAGTACTTAAGTATCAAGTGCTAACTAAAAGCATGCTTTCGTGCTTAAAATAAGCATACGTATCTCTATCTTGTCCTCTTTCAATTTTACTGAGGCGAGCCACAGAGTACTTAGACAATTCGTGTTGGACGTGTCCTGACGCACCGTATTTTGATGTTCAATCACTTTGTATTGATTTTAAAGACAATGATAACGTAATTAATAATAATAATAACTTACATTTGGTTCGCTTCGTCCACTTTCATTATTCCCTTCATACATGCTCTTCGGTTTAAGGTACTCTTGACCTGGCTTTTTTTCAAGACGTCCCTGATTTGGTCTCGAAACGTCCGCCTAGGTCTACCCCTTCTAACACTTTCGTTCACGCTCGCTCTATAAGTCAATACACTTTTTTCGTCAACCGTTCTAAATTCATTCTCTCGACGTGGCCGAACCATCTCAGCATACCTTTCTCAATTTTTGTTACTACATCTTCTTTCAGACCACAACGTTTCCATATCTCACTATTTCTTATCCTGTTACTCAGTTTAACTCCTATCATACTTCTTAACGCTCTCATCTCAACTGCATTTATTCTGCTTTCATGTTTTTTTCTGCCATACCCAACTTTCACTTCCGTACATGAATGTCAACCAACACCCCCTCATGCACAGCCAAACGAGCCTTGTTAGACAAGAATGTTAGAGTGCAGAGCTCCATTCACCATGTATCTTGCATTCACTCTTCTTTCAATATCCCTCTCACATTTTCCATCTCTTGTAAACTTTGAATCCAGATACACAAACTCATTCACCTATTCAATTTGTTCATCTCCTATAACGATTTTGCAGTCTGTCACTGCCTCATCTCTTTCAAACACCATCACTTTCGTCTTCTTTATATTCATCTTCATTCCCTTTCTAACAAAAGCTCCACTCATAGCAGTTACCACCTCCTGCAACTCCTCGACCGAAGACGCAAGTAATACTTGGTCATCAGCATAGAGAAAACATTTGACGAGTAACTCATTCATTCTCAACCCACTTTCATTCTCTTTTAAACCTGTCAAGCAATTGTTCATGAACAGATTAAACAGCCACGGTGACGCTACACAAAACACATCCCTGTCTTACACCTTTTTCGATATTAAACCAATCAGTGTATGCCCGTTTATCCTTATACAAATACTAGAATCCATAAAAAGAGATTGCAATGCTCGTATGAGGATACTGCTCACACCATTCACGGACAATGCTGACCACAATTCTTTCCTCACCACTCTATCATAGGCCTTTTCTAGATCCACGAACGCGCAATAGACCTTCTTGTTTTTAGTCAAACACTTCTCGGCTAAGGAAAGTACATCCCACTCCCTTTCTAAATCTGTACATCCCATACTTTTTCCTCTGTTTCATTCACAACCCTTTCAATCAACATTTTCGCATACAATTTACCGACGACGCTGAGAAGGCTTATACCGCGGTAATTTATGCAGTCCTGCCGTGACCCTTTGCACCTACACAATGGCACGATTACGGCTTTGCACTAGTCTCCCGAAACTTGCTCATTGCCCATTTCGCCGGCACAAATTGAAAAGGTGGTACAGCTGGCTAGCCACTATGCCCTGTCCAGCCCTCCGCATTTCGACGGTAATCCTGTCATACCCTGCAGCCTTACCTATTCCTTTATTTTTAAACGCTTCCACTATTTCATCCATGCTTATCACTTTCATCAACATTTATGTTAGTTTCCATGGAAGGTGCCGGATGTTGTACCTACTTTCTCTCTTTCAAACAAACTTTCAAAATACTCTTTCCATCTCTTTAAATCACATTCTTCTCCTTTTATTATGCTCTTGATTCCAGATTGTACTCAGCTCCGATATCACAAGATTTTCAAGCGTAAGGCGCATTTTACGCTTTAAAATAAATTGTTTCGCTTAAATTCGTTTTCCTTTAATATAATATAATTTGTAGAGAACAATAATAATTATTATGCTGATAAAGAAAAAATATAGCCCCAAACAATGGCGTCCAAGGCGCAAGCCACTATAAAAGTATATCTTTGACACTCTGGTTTTCTTTGACAACTTAACCAAAAAAACCTAAACTCCCGCCAAAATCTATTGAATTGTTGACATTCAATTCAATAGTAAATAGTTCACTCTTCGAGTCTTCACTAATCACTTGCTAGAAGAAAAACAACAGGTTAAAAGGATTATCTTTCGTAATGGTAAGTCAGAAGTCATTAAATATATCTTGATTTGATAGTGTATTTTGTTGGTGATTCTTAATGTTCACGTTTTTCTCAAATCTTCGAAACAAGTTCGTACGAAGTTCTATGTGTAGACAGTCAGGGTTACCAACTTAACGAAAATAATTTGACTGTATATCGAATCGATGATACGATAGTCGACTCATCGACTGTCGTTTTCGCGACTTCGCGTTTTGTGTTGTGACTTGACTTTGTGATGTGAGTCGATGTTTCGCGGTTTTTATTTATTGATTACATGATTCTGCACAAGACTAAACTAAATAATGATGCGTCGGTAATTGTTTAGAGTTCCCGTGAATGTTGTATGACCGAAATTAATAGTGATAGGGTGGCAATTTAGTGTATAGATTTTTGATGACGCTGGGCATGCCGTTGTGAAAATGGTTACTTCCAATAAACAGCCTGACAAAAAAATCGTGAAAATGGCTGAGCAGAATAACGTTGTCGTCGTCCCTCAAAGAACATTACTCGGTGAAGTTAACGAACACATAACTTGTCCATTATGTAGAGGTTACTACATAGACGCCACAACGATCGTCGAATGTTTGCATTCATTTTGTAGAAGTTGTATTATCAAACATTTACAAGTGAAGAGTTATTGCCCAGTCTGCGAAATGATGATAAATTCTGCAAAACCGAACATAAAGTTAGATAAGGCCCTACAAGACATTGTCTACAAACTTGTGCCAGGACTATTTCAAAGAGAAATGGAGCGTCGTCAACAATTCTACTCATCGAGACCTGGTCCTGCTGCTTCGGCGACACCTGAGCAGAGAGGTGAAGATACAGAAAGAATAATTTTCAGCCCAGAAGATGTCATATCATTTTCTCTTGAATATGCTGATGTCACTGATGCTGACAGTATATCTAGTAAGTCTTCTGACAGTAATGAAAGTCAAACACAGCCAGCTGGGTCTAGGAGATACCTTCAGTGTCCTGCAGTTGTAAACATTAGTCATCTTAAAAAATTTCTTAGTATGAAATTTGATATTGATAGTACTCAGTTTGCTATAGATATATTATACAAAAGAGTACCTTTACCAGATTACTACACTTTAATGGATATTGCTTATATATATAATTGGAAAAGAAATGAACCAATGAGATTTTTTTACCAAATAATTGACTATGTAGCTATTCGTAACAGATTATTTGATATTAACAGGAAGGGTTCACATTTTCCTGACAGAAAATCTAGCCCTGCATCTACTGAAGAAACAAATGCTAGTAGCCCTATGCCAAATTTGAATGATCAGGGTTCTGAGGCATCTTCGGGAACAGATAGCCCCATGCCTGAGGAAAATGGTGTAAGCAAATCATCTAGTGGATCCCTTCAGAAATCAGAATTATGTAATCAGCAACCTAAAGATAGTGGTGATGATACTCAAAATAAAAATGCCAGTGTATCTGAACCCAAGAAAACTGATGATGAAGATGAAAAATCACAGTTTTTAATATCTTTCGAATTGACAGCTAAAAATAATGCCACTAAATCTTCGCCCACCAAAACAAATGTTGGAGATAATACAACTTTGGGTGTTGATAATACTTCAAAAGTTGAAAGTGGTTTATCTAAAAATGATGACACTTTGAAAAGAAAACAGCATATTCCCACAAGCCTTCCGGAAATGAAAAAGCTAAAAATTGAGTTAGAGAAAGCTAAACTTCCTTATGTATCAAAACCTACAGTGGACACTAATTTGATAAAGTCAGCTGAAAAGACTAATGAGGTGGTTGAAAAGGCAAAAAATATTGAAGATAATGGTACAAGTTCAAATAGCCAGTCATCATCAGTTAATAATATGCCTGCACCTATGCCTCCTCCCCCAAAAGATGTTAAACATCAGCCTGCTAGTATAAAACAGCCGCCTCCCGATAGCCCTATTCTGAAAAGAACAACTCATGAAACAAGTAATATAACTTCACCAAAACAGAAACCTAATGAACCACCGGTACAAGCTTCATCTGCACCTCAAAAAACAGTGTCACCCCTGAAACTTCAAATACCAAAACCTGATACTCCATCAATCCCTAAGCCTGGGGAATCTAAACCTGCAACAAAAAAAATGCCAGACCTAAGACCCAGTGTTCCAACTCCTCAAACAATTCATAAACAAGGTCCAACAGTTGGAAAGCTACGAATGGATCTTCTAGCAAATAATTGTGATCCAACTATCGATCGTAGCAAGATATTATCCCAAGTGAAATCATCTCTTTCTGCTCCTGTCACAGGACAGACTTCAGGTGATCCCCTTAAATCTTTATTTGATTCATGCAAAATCAATATTCCTCCCTCTTTATCAATTACATTGACTGATCAGAAGACAGAACCAAGAAGTCCTTGTGATCCAATTAATGTAGATCAGAAAAAGGTTATGGTTAACAAGAATCTCTCTGCTGCAAGTAGTGTGTCTGCCCACAAAGCACCAAGTCCTCCTGTGCATAATTACATTGAAATATTGAAATTACCTGACACGGACCCAAAAAAACCCAAAACTGAAAATGAAACTAAATTCAATTCTGCTACTAAAGTTGATAGTAATGCAGCTCAATCAAAGCCTCCAAATAAAACATCTGAGACCTCAACCAAAGGACCTGTTCCTAATTTAAAACCCATTGCTGACACTAAATTAGGGAAACAAAGTGGAAGCTTTTCTGCTCCTATAACATTTCAGCAAACCTTTGAGCAGCAAGTCCAATCCATGCAATCAGACAAAAAAGGGAAAATACCGAAAAATAAAGCACAAGTACCAAAACTGGTTCCAGCTACTCCAAAATCATTCACTGTGGCTAATAAACTTAATACCCCTAATACTAAAGTATCACCACCAAATATTCCACCAGCAGAACATAAACCTAGTACAGCTCTTGATTTATCCACTCCACATAATAATATACAGAGTCAACTTGGTCCACAACAGACCAAAGCTTTTGAAACTATGCAATCTATAGCTAATTTAGCTAAAAAGCAGAGCATACCCAACAAGTTGCTGCCATTGGCAATGTCACAAGGCAATGTCTTTTCAAATATACCTACAAGACCAATAAATCCTGGATCTACTCCTTTAAGAGTACCTTCTACAAGTGGGATGGGCCAGCCAAAAGTTGACAAAGGAAATGTGTCACAAATGCTGCCAGCAAGACAAGAAGCTACCAATAAAGGTAACCTTAAGCCTTCAAGTAATTTAAACACAACAGCACCAGTGGCAGGCTATCCAATGGTTTCTCACAGTTCTAATGCTGTTCAACCTTCCCCGAGATCACAAACACGTTCGCCTAGTTCTTCTCCCAAGTTAGTGATTGCTGAAGACAAACAGGGTATGAGTGCGTTACCAGATCATAATATAAATCAATCTAATCAGATCACTAGTACCCAACTGGCTAACATGAATGCACCTAAAAGTGAATCACCGAAATCTACACCAGGACCTTCTAAACCAGGGCCAAAACCATTAAAGCCAATGATGCCTGTCAGTAAGATGCCAGGAATGCGACAACCTATGCCTCCTATGAAACCAAACCCCCCAATGGCCAGTCCAGCAGATTATCTCACACAACGTCAAATACTTTCCGCTCAGCATGCAATGTTTAGGCATCAGATGGATTTGCATGGTTTACATTTTCAAAACCCATGGTTAAAGGTACAGCAGCGATATGATTTACTGAAAAATATGTCCAACATGGCTCAACAGGCACAGAATGATTTTAACAAAGACAAACAGTAGAAAGCTGTTTTGTGGCTAGTTTATAGTATTTATATTGTGTCATTGTTTTGTTGATATGTCTGTATGGTTTTCACCAATGTTTTGATGTGATTGATATAAGAGAAAGTATGATATTTTTAGGCGGTACCCACATGAATTTTGTCAACTGTTATATTGAATATCTTTATCAACATATTAATTAATATTACTTGTGTATTCAGTTTACTTTTAATTTTTAAGCAATCAATTAATATTTACATTTATGACATAACTTTTATTAACATAAACTATGCTTGGACATTTACATTGTGGTAATTTAAAATAGGTATGAACTGTTGCAATAAAGTTTTATATAAACGAAGCACCTATGTTTTATTTATGTCAATCAATTATGCATAATTATCAATTTTATCACGAGAAACTCTATTTTAAATGTCTGGAGATTATTCTTATAAGACACCAAAGGATAACTTAAGTGGGTATTATTTTTTAATTTTGTTTATTTATTTCGTATTAAAATGTTTAATTACTAATTAAACAACTTAACTATTTTTTCAGATGTCTGGGGTTCAAGCCACTATTCCTTTTAAGTCCCGGAAAAGGACATTTTTAAATGTAAATAAGGTCAAAAGAAACAATGAAAACTTGGATGGTATTAATATAGATACATCAAGGAAATGTGAAGAATCTGTAGACAATGATGGTAATTAATTTATATTTTAATATACATTAAATTTATTAGGTTGCAAATACATTCACCACAGCCACAGCATTCAGCAACATGGTATTCGGACGCATGCAAATTTCTATGAAATAAAACATTTGTATAAAGTAAGGCATCTTGAAATCCATGCTAATGTGGCCTCAGTAGACCAAATTAAATCGCGACAGTCTTTAGTAACCCTCACCCATTCAATTTAATGTATTTTACCCATTGACATGAAATGATTTTACCAAAAGTTTTGACTTGATTTTAACGAAATTTCTCAAAATTTTATAAAATTTATTCCAGAAACGAGTCCAGTTGTAAAACATCCTAGAAAAAGTGTAATTTCGAAATATGGCGACTTGGACGTCCTAAAGTAAGTTTCACTGCAGATTTATTTTTACCACCTCAGTTCTCAAGGGTAGCAACATATCTGTGACCGAATTAGAACGAGACTCCTACTAGGCTACTAACAAGTACTAACTGGACTATTACTAACAACAGCTAACAGGACTAACTATCACTAACAATCCCTGTCCCAGTTCTCATACCTATTAACAAACTAACCAACTAATGTTCTAACACAGTCTCCTAACTGGACTAACTATCCTAGTCCCCATTTAAGTCTTGTTCTAAGTCTGTCACTGTTAGTAATACCCATACCCTAATACCTAAATAATGTAGAAGTAGGTACTATATTCTAACATTTCCTTGAGGAGAACAATCCCTACTTCCCTACTAATATTTTAAATGCGAAAGTAAATCTCTCTGTTTCTCTGTTACCTTTTCACGCTTAATCCGCTGAACCCATTTGACATGAATTTGGTATGGAGATGGTTTGAGAAAGGACATAGAATAGTTTTTATCCCGATAATACGTTCCCTTGGGATATTTTTTACGGTATTTGGTCATTTTCGAAGTCGGGGCAAAAACTAGTACAATATAAATTATAATTGTACTCGCTATACAAAAATCGCTCGCTATACAAGAAGCGCTCATAGCCCGGCGGCTTGCGTTGATCTCAAGTGATCGACAAAGTTAAGCAACAGCGGGCGTGGTCGGTAGTTGGATGGGTGACCGCTAGTGGCAAAAATTTCTTGAGCGCTTCCGTGCTTCGGAGGGCACGTAAAGCCGTCGGTCCTGGTTGTTATCATTTGGTAGCAGTCGTTAAGCCATGTCGGATACCTTCGGGCGGCTTAAAATTTCCGACACTTGGGTTGGCCACTAACCCCTCCACCAATCCGCACTGGAGCAGCGTGGTGGAGTATGCTCTAGGCCTCCTCAGGTATGAGGAGAGACCCGTGCTCAGTACTGAGCCATTAATGGGTTGTAGCCAATACAAAAATCTATATTTTCGCTCTAGTAGATCTCTTCAGAAAAATTAAATGGAGAAATAATGTTTTTGAAGTTTTTGGGCGTTTTGGAAACAAAACGCCCAAAAACTTCAAAAACATTAAACTTCAAAAACATTCACAAACAAAGGTATACTCCTTTTAGGGCGTTTGGGAAACCAGAAAAACAGTGTACTTTTAGCGTGTGACGGGATACGCGCGAGTCGATGTAACACTTAATATTGTTACCAATTATACATTATGTTTTAGGGATATAAACGATGTCGAGTGTGTAAAGCCATTGACGAGTCGAGAGAAAGAGATCGAGTGGTTGGAGACGTTTTTAACCGACCATCTTGTCAAGGAGGAGTCGGCGTCGTTATACATATCAGGACAGCCGGGGACGGGGAAAACTGCCAGTTTATCTTATATACTACAAACACCAAAGGTAATGCTTATCAAAATTCATATGGTAAATTAAATCTAGAATCTCTAATTTCGGGCGTGACTGCTAGTGGCATAATTTTTATGATTTTGATGTTTGACACACATTTTGACATTTTCAACCCGTGTGGCCCAATGGTTACTATGCCGGACTGCTGTTCAAATGGTCCTGGGTTGGATTCCCAGCGAGTCGGAAATTTGAATGATGAGTTTAAATTCCACTTTTCGGTCTCTGTGTGTGTGTATTCGCATACAAAAAGTTACTATACTTCATTAAAATAGTTCACAATTAAAGTATCACTGATAAAGCAGTGATAGCCTAGTGGTTTAAATGTTGGACTCCATAATAGGCCTGTTCGAATCCCGCACGTGTCTCTAATTTTCTAAAGTGATGTGCGTATCAGAAATTGATTATCACTTGTTTCCGTAAAGATATAAAACATTGACCGACTGCATCCTTATTTCTGTATACTTTTTTGTTTAAGTATAATATTATTTCTTTTCAGATACGGGACGGATACACACAAGTATACATTAACTGCACAATGGTTAAATCAGCTGCTAGTATCTATGGCAGGATTTGTAAGGAGCTTAAAATAAAAACATCACAAACCACAGAAAAAGCATGTCTATCTGCTATTGATAAATATGTAAATAAAAAACATAAGATGCTGTAAGATTGATATTATTGTTTTAATTATTCATTTAAATTTTCATTCAACAAAATAAATTATTTGACCGTATAGTCCTTGTGGTCAAATTTTTACTGAGTTTGTTTCTATAATACAACTACTATTATTTGATGTATTGCAACTTTTAATGATAAACATCATTATATGTATCGCCTTGAATTTTGGCTGATCTTAATACCCTTAACAAAACACATTCCTTGAGGAGAAATGAACGTAGCAACATTATACGAATCAGCTTGTTTCATGGAACAATAGACCCTTAGTTCAATAGACAATATAGTGAATCACTTAAAAATATTTTTTTTTCTTTTCCAGACTTTTAGTTTTGGACGAGATAGATCAGTTAGACAGCAAGAAACAGTCTGTTCTGTACACGATATTCGAGTGGCCCGCGTTACCGAACTCCCGTATCGTATTGGTGGGCGTGGCGAACGCGTTGGACCTGACGGAGAGGACGTTGCCGCGTCTACAAGCGCGCTGCTCGCTGCGGCCGGCCACACTGCACTTTGCGCCGTACACCAAGCAGCAGATCATTGATATATTTGCAACAGTTTTGGCCGATCAGGACAAGGGAAAAGTATTTTCCCCAGTCGCCCTTCAAATGTTAGCGGGTAAGATTGTTATTTAATTTAAAATAACATGTTTTAGGCGATTTAAAAAAGAGTTGTAATTAAAATTTACATGAATTTCACATCCTACTGGATAATTTTGGCCTGTCTAGTATTACAAGAGTATTTAATAAATAACAATTAAATAAGCGTTCAGCACGTCAACCCGCTTTTATTCCTATATTTCATTATGGCCGCCGTCAGTACATATTTTTAAGTAGCAAACACATTCGATACACTTTAATTAATTTGAAGGAATCTTAATATGTACTGCGATTATTCTTATTAATCCACTAGTGAATATAATAATTATGTTTAATTATATAAATCTAATATTTAATCATTGCTATCAATATTAATATAGCGGCACCGGAAACGGAACTTATTACACTAGTTAGCATTGAAAATTCACTTAAATATAATTTTAGCAAAAATCGCTGCCGTTTCTGGAGACATGAGAAGAGCCTTAGACATTGGGCAGAGAGTTATAGAACTGGCTAAACGCAGTAGCTTCTCTGAAAATCGCTGCGTGGACACCATGATGAAGGATTCGAACGTTACCGTCGAGTTGAAGCAGGTGTTGGAAGTTTTGAACGACGTGTACGGAGGCTGCAAGAAGATGGAAACTGAAGTGGACGAGGGACTGCCCATGCAACAGAAGCTGATACTATGCAGCATCATGCTCATGCTGAGCAAAGGGAAAAATAAGGAAATACTCATGGGGAAACTACATGATGTTTACAAAAAGTGAGTGTTTGTATTGACTATTTTAATGTTAAAAGTAGTCCTGCAGTCAGTTTAGCCTTGTTCCTAGTATTAATCAAGCGAACATCACTCTTCTTAATGAAACTATCATAGTATTTTTTAACATACATAATATTATCAAAAATATATTGTGGGACTACAGTTAATATATTTATTTCCTTAAATAGATTTCTTAGCGAATCCCTTGGCCTGAGGTTGTAAATGGCGCGTACTGCTCCATTTACTTTAAATCATCGTTTGCAGGGTGGCGTGGTCGCGTAACATAGCCCCGCTGGAGCTGGGCGAGGTGGCGGGCGCGTGCGCGCTGCTGGAGGCGCGCGGGGCGCTGCGCGCGCGGGGCGGCGGCCGCGGCGCGCGCGTGCAGCTCGCCTGGGACCGCGCCGAGCTGGCCGCCGCGCTGCGGGACAAGCCGCTGCTGGCCGCCATCCTCGCTGACAGCCGCCTCACGCAGACGACCTTATGAAATTCCACTAGTAGCCGGTACTAATTTTTTTTATGGAATTAAGGTAGCGAACGAGCATGCAGCACTACCGTTCCGCTGCCGCCCGTGACATCTGTGACCGACTTAGAACAAGACTCAAATAGGGACTAGGATAGTAAGCGGACTAACTATCACTAACACTACCTGTTGGTTATTTTGTTAGTAAGTATGAGCACTACCGTTAGTAAGTATGAGCACTACCGTTAGTAAGTATGAGCAACACCATCTCTTAACTCTTAGGAGACGGTGTTGGAAAATAAGTTGGTTATTTTGTTAGTAAGTATGAGCACTGGAACAGGTAGTGTTAGTGATGGTTAGTCCTGTTAGTTGTTGTTAGTAATAGTCCAGTTAGTATTTGTTAGTAAGATTCTGAGACTGAGATGGTCGCCTCCAAAAGTGTACAAGCTTTTACCTAACTTGCCGTGTAAAAGCCCCACGTGTAAACAGCACATTTAAACTTTACAGCATTATAAAGTTGTGTATTTAGTTTTTCAAACTATTAATTTATTTTATCCACTGTAACTTATGGTATTAAACTTTTATTTATTCAAGACTATAGAAACCATTGACTATATTATATACAGGGTGAAAGTTAAGCCACTTGACATACTCGAGGACATGATAGTACATGCACATACATAATTATGTAATGTTTCTAATGTCTAAAGTAATATTTATATAATGTAATTCTTGTAGCGTTTAGCATTATCTCATAATTTTGTAGTTTGTTATTGTCTTCTGTTAAATTAGACTGACACTGCTAGATTAGTTTTATAAGACCTTGTTCATTGTCAAGTGTTCGATACCCAGATATTATTATGTTACTTAAAGTAACATAATTATGTTACTTAAAGTAACATAATAATATCTGGGTTCAATTAATATAATCTAAGAAATAAAATTTGCGTTCCAATAATTAGAAAACATTGTAAACATTAACTTTACGTAATAATTGGACGAGGACACTTGTGCTATTATTACGACATTGTTTTAAAAACATTTAGAAATGAAATAACAAATTTTGAAAATCAATAATACATAATATTAAAAGACACACATAATAAACTTTTAAGTCCTGATTTAGCATGGAACATACAAATAAGTACTTGAAATTGATTTAAATATGTTGAAGTTCCTTTAACGTGTTGTAGTAGCTTCTGATGTTCTTATGTCCACACGTTATTTCTTATGAGGCTCCTGTTACAAAAAACTTAGGGATTAGTAAAGATGCATTTTGTATTTTTTTAAATAAGGAATTAAATATAAGTGTAATGAATATGAAACGAAGTTATATTGTCATTAAAATAATAATCGTGGCCAAACTTTATTTTAGCTTTTTTCTATTAACAATGTTTTTGTTGAGATGTTAATGCAAGGTTTTCGTATGTAAAATGTTTTGTTAGGTGTGTGTGTAATATTTTTACATAGGTACTGATAACTTTTTAATGTTATAACTTATTAGATTTAATGTATTTCATTTATGAAATAGTATTATGTAAACATTGTTTTTTTAAATTAGACATTAAATAATAAATATTATGACAAAGTTACATAAATTAAAGTTATTAATTCAAGTCAAAATTTAATAGTTGGTTCTGAATGAAATTTAAAATTGTTTCGTTATTATCACATTATTGGTTACGTTTGTTATGTAAAAAAGACAACTTGGTAAATCAAAGGGGGTTAAGTCAATACCGTTAACCTGAAACTGTCTTTTTAAGTAGGTACGTTAAATACGAGTGTTATGGTAATGTTGCTTGTAGAAGGTGATGTTCCGGATTTTGGTAAGAAAACTTGTAAACGTAAATATTTACACAGTCCCACCTCGCAACTTACAACGCACTTTCATTATTCACTGCTACGTGGTGTATAATCATCATGCGGGCGCAGATTCGCATTACGTAAAATGTTTCTACTAATATTTAAACGTAAGCCTTTATGACGTAATTATGTTCGGATTATACAGCTCCTAGGAACTGCCCGTGGCTACGCTCGCGTGGATTTAGGAAATGCGGCTATTTTATTAGGGAAATAGGCAGCTTAAAACAAAAGTATAAAACATATCCCGAAAATAGTTATTAGTGATTCTAATGGAAGAAAAATAAATCCCTATTCTCTATTCCGTGGGAACATCGAAAATCCATTCTTAGTGGGTATCTAGTGTGTACGTGATAAAAGGAACCCATTGCCCACTTATTTCTAGCTTCAGTAGTTTTGGTCTGAGATTGTGAATCACTCTGTTATTCATGACATATGACTCTGTTATTTATGCTGACATTATGTGCTGATGGTGTTATGACATGACTGTTCCTTAAGCATAGGTATGATAGGCTCACTAACCAATGAAGTCATTATCTCAATATGACATTGTGACGACCCCGTTACCTACCTGAGAAGTGAGAGGTCCCGCATTCGATTTCCGACCGGTGAATATATTTATGTGACAGATAAGTGTCATGGGTGTTAGTGATGTGTTTTTGTTTTGTCCATACCGACCGATACTCGGGGAGGGGAATCCTAGTGCGGGGGGTGTGTGTGTGTGTGTTAGCATTTATTATATATTTATATAGAACTTACAACTCACATAATAATATTTAACATTAAATTTTATAATAAGATACTCTATATCCTAACTCATTTGTCTCTGTCAAATAAGGCTTATGAGTGAATTGTAAGATTTATATTTGTGACATTGTGAAGTTATTCTTTTGTAGTAGGTAATAAATATACCAACACGATTATCTACTTCATTTGGTTTTTTATTTTAAACACAATCCTGTGTTATTAACACTTCAAAATATAATAATAAAATAATATTATGTATGATAATGTATCATGTGTAATATCAATGTAGTATGTATGTAATATTATTTTGATGATAGAAATATGATAGTAAAGTAGGTAAATGGTGGGTATGTATAGGTCACGAAATAAGTTTCGATTTTCAATCGAGATATAAGTAGTACTTATATCTCGATGCGATATTCTCGAATTTTTAATTAGAACGTAGAAAATGCCACTAAGCAATTAGTCCGTCCATTATAACCATTTACCTACTTACAACTAAGTGTAAAATGAATAAAGAATTAAGTACTTTATTGACACGATGGGATAAGTAATACAAATAAAAAACAGCAGTTATATTATAATGTATTTATTCTAATATTTATAAGTTAATCGTACCTATTTTGTGCAAAACCATTTTTTTTTACAAAATAATGACTGACCTAACTAGAAGTTCTACGTACAAGCGGTAATCAGTATTTTTGTATTAACAAACTGTCCGTAGGTAGGCAGGTAGGTACAATTTTGAGTTTCTCAGAAACTTCAGTCCTAGTAGGATATTGTAAGTAAATAACATTTTTAAATAATAAATAACTTAAGTACAGATAGCTACTTGAATTTGTACAACGTCAGCCACCTAAATTGTTAGAGGGCGAGAAACAGAAAGTTGAGTTGGCTCAAATGCGCAGGCCGGGGTTGCGCGAGCGCACGAAGTTGAGTAGCTCGTCGCTGTCCTCGCACACGAAGGGCTTCACGTGGTGGCAGGCCACATCGTGCCACTTGATGCCGTCGTTGTAGAAATTGTTGAGAATCGACAGGCAGGACTCGTCGTTACCCTGTAATTACATTTTAGGATATGTATAAAAAAGCAAATTATTTATATTGAAACGGAAGCGGGATTTTTTCTGTTAACCAAAAGTTAAAGAAAAGAGAAAAGAAATTAGAGGAATTAGTAAGAGGCATAATGCAAAATTATGCACTGAGTGCAAAATTATGGAGGATACATAATTTTGCACTAAACAACAAGCTCAACTGTTCATGGTGCACCCAACGCAAGCGCACCAAGTCAACGCTATGACTTCAGGTCCCTACTTTACCACCCAGTTTATAATAGTTTATAATTTATTTCGACGGTAATGCGAGATGGTAGCTACCACCCTACTTTAAAAATGGACAGGAAATATTTGTAAGTGGCACACTCGTCCTGTAGCTCAATTGACAGTGACCCTGTCCAACTGTCCAATTACTGAGTGTCCCGGGTTCGATTCGTGCTATTAACTACCTACATCTACTGGCAACTAAAAATATTTTCTGACAAATTCCAGTCACGAAATCGGGTAGGTTGTTATGTCCGTTTCTCCGTTACTTTGTTATTATTTAATTTATTTATTAAAACGATAGTTCATACGATTCGAGTTTCCATTACTGATAAAATCAATTTGCCGTGGTCATAGATGGTCATAGTTATAGAAAGATTTCTAATTCATAACATCTATTGAAATGCGTTATGTAATTAAACCATTCTGCGTATTAAACAACTTTCTAACATACTGGTAACACAATTTTAAGAACCACTTTTATTCAAGGTTTTATTAAATAATTCCGAGAAATTTCGTTGCTTTCTATTCAATGACCCAGTAGCCAGTGGAATCGTTTTTTTTTATTGATTAATTTATTCCTGGAAGCAATGGGGTAAAAATAAGTTTGCAATTTGGCATGGCATAAATATTTTCGAGATAGGTAGGTACATTCATAAAATCAGTAAGTAATAAGTACCTGTAAGCTGTAAGCTCTATTGAATGCATGTAGTTTATTAAATAGTGATTAAAAGTTAATTATAATAGGTATCCTCTTCAGGAATCATTATTCTTAAAAGAGAAACAATTCATCGAAAAATAATTACAGGTAGGTACTAAATGCGTGCCTCAACATTCAAAAGAATATAATAATTATATTATGTAGTAGTTATACCGTTATAGACCTGTCATGGGTACTATAGATAACAGTAAGTATGTAGGTAGGTAAGGTAGGTACGTGTGATAGGTAAAGTCGTGACCAAGAAACCATGATCTCTACATAGAGAAAGTTGACGAGCAGAGTGCACTGACAATGCCATAGATTTAGTATATTTTGCAGTTCTGTCGTCCTTGCTATAGTAATTCAGTTAACGAATTCAATTATATCGGCCCAATAGGTAACAACCGTTTGAGTATCTGTCCATAAATGTCAGTCCCAGCCGGGAATTGAACCCCGTAAATCTCTCTTCACGCACAGGCGTTCTGCCAATGGGAAGAGGTTATGAATAATCGTCCTTAGATAATGGTGTAAAAATTGTTATACCCAATTAAGTAGGTATTTGATGAAAATCGTCAACACGCAACAGGTCGACATCGACAATAATTGCAATTAAAATTTCAAGACTCATTTTTAATTAGGATAAGTAGGTATTATAATACCCATTAATAAGCTCTTATTGGTTATGATTTAAGAATGACACACAAACTATAGCCTGCTATAGATACCTAGTATGTTATCGGTAAAAAGGAAAAATTCTAAATTATTGATGGTATAGTAAGGCCGACGGTTCTAGGCCGCTCTGAAGTTAGGCTTTCGGATATAGTGCGCAGGTATTGTACTTTAGAGAGAGATAGCGACACGAACACTGAACGTGTGACTGAAACAAACAATGCTCAAAGTGACACCCCGCGCGTCTTGCCACCGTTTTGACCCTAAAATTGACCTTTGCTACTATACCTACTTAATTTTATAGATCGAAATCGTAATTAAAATGAGCAGTTACTTGTGCAGCTTCTCTGTTGTCGGGCTGCGGCTGTCCGTAGCCGCCGGTGTAGGACCAGTCGCCGGTGTTCCGCTGGGTGGTGGGGCCGATCTTGGCGCCAGAGCCGGACCAGAACCAACCGTTCACGTTGGGGGGCTGCAGGTCGGGCCGGTCGCAACCCGCGAAGTTACACTTGCGACCCGATGTCCAGATGTATCGGACGTTGCCACGGGCGATCCTCTGCTTTATAAATTCATTTTCCTGTAAAAATAAACACGAATTTTATTTGCATATATTTTAAAAGTTATACCTAAATGGTTTATTTCGTTGAATATCTTAAGTACGTACAAATTAACTTAAAAGTCCTTTAAAAACTCTGTTTACTTTATTAATATAATTTGCGTTCTTCGAATTTTTTCTTGGATTTTACGCCAAAATCAAACACTAAAAACTAACACACTCAACTAGGACTCCCTGTGTAAGTAAATGGCATGGACAACACAAATAACACCCACACGGTACCTGATACCACAACTGATACACACATTTATATGTCATATAAATGTCGTCCTCTGATGCCGAGAATTGAACCCGAGACCCGTCACTTCGTCGGCAGGGTCACTGACATACTACCGACATGGCTACGGGATCGTGAAATAGATTATAAGGTACGTAGCTTTACTTTAGACTCGCCCTCACTTCGCTTTGGGAAACATATTACGCACATTCGGAAATTGTTATGCGTGATTCTTTAAACTGATGACAGTACGTTTTTTATTTCTCAACCGATTGAAATAAAACCACGCTTACACCTTACCACAATACAGTAACCGCATCCAAATCGGATAAGCCGTTTCGGAGATAAGCGCGTACAAAACCACAGATTCACTCACAAAAAATCTAAAATTCTTCTTTTTCTTAAAAGACTTCTTTTATTAAAGGAAGGTGTCTTTTATTGAAAGACCCCCTGTAAAAGTTTTTCTCATATTTATCTTCTATGTACAGACAGAGACCAGTTACAGATTTATTATTGTTATAGATTACCTTTTTTTCACTTCTTTCTCTATGAACCTACCTACTTTACTGGCTTTATAATCATTATAGTCAACAAACTGAAGAAATATTAAAACATGTTTTTAAATGTAGCAAAATACTTAGATTGTTAAAAATACATCTCTGCGTGTAATTAAGCCTAATACAAAATCTTCAAATGCAGTTGGCGTATTATTATGGTGCAACTATGACAGGAAGCGGACCTCCGTCGTGTGTGTCCGGTTTAAGTGGGCAATACGGCTACACGAGGTATTTGTGCCATGTGCCACTTGTCTGGTACGTAGCGAGCGCCTTATAGTATACTGCCATAAAACGCACTCGGGCGTTGCACTCATCGCTTCTTTCATTTCACGGTCGCCTGACACGCTCTATAAACCGTATCAATGTAGCAAATACATAATTCATTGTTATATCGATGACGATTAAATCTCCGTACGCTACACGCACGCAATTCCGGTTTTGGTAGGAGCCATCGCGGGAAACATCGAGAGTTACCAGCTCGTGTCGTTGACGCTTCCTGACCGCGACAGGAAGCGTTTAGAGAAAACTTTATAGCAGGCATTTCCCGCGACTATCAACCCGGACGAGAGTTTAACAATGGTAATTCTACGATGCGTAGGTAAGAACAATTTGAATACAAATTGTGTAAGTAGTTTTTGCTTGTACTAAGCACTTGCGTAATCTAGGTAAGTATTCCACCATGAATTACCTAGAAAGACCTCGCTTCAATCTGTTTTTGCACCAAGAGCATTTATATCGAAGCTTCATGAGAATTCCGTGACTTCGTCTCACTCAACTGCGCTATGAGCTTAATTGTTTTACCTACCTAGGTAGGTATTTATCCACTGCTGTTGAAGAATTTTACAGCGAGATCTTGCTGTACAATTGATGATTGCTACATGACAGTACATAATGACTATTTTGATATCTTCTTAAGAAAGTGAACGGATGTAATGACCTCGTGGTGTGATTTTATTCGCGAATGGGTCGTAATTTCGCTGCTCATAACAGAATTGTAATTTAGGTAAGTTATTTTTGATAGTCTGGCATATTGTGCAATTCTATTTCGCAAATAAGTAACGTGAGACTGGTATTTAAATGTAATTTAAAATCATGAATTAAGTTCATTAGAGTCTGTTGAAAGACCAAAGAAGATTAATTAGCCAACCTGAGGTGTTTCCATAGAAACGGCGTCCATGCAATGTCGACGGCAGATGTTCCTCGCGTCGAGCCAGTCTACCTCCAAGTTGCGTGTGGGCGCGTGCTCCCAACTGAAGAAGTAGGAATGGAGTACGCCGCGAGCATCGCGGTACGTTGAGTGTCGAACTCCTGCACAAACATAATAAACTTGTCATTTATCAGCAGGTAGGTACAATAATCAATCGATGTTAATTTAAGAATCTTTATTCTTTATTCGCAAGATTCATTGACGTACGAAAAACTCAAAAAAAAAATCAGCTCACGCGTGTCTCTATAAAGAAAGTAAACACATCGCATCTCGTGGCGGAGACGAGTTAGAAAAGATGACAATTCAGACCAAGGTACCAATGCTCGCCATGTTAATCGTAGATGGATTCCTAAAGCCGGCGGTGGCATAATCATAGTTCCGATTGCATTGCATTGGCAATACATAGTAGGTACCTATTGGCTTTGATGAAGTATTTAAATAACTAGTTTGGTAAAAACTAATCAAATTCCAAATATCACAATATCATTCGCTGATTAACTTGTAAGAATGCCTGGTAGTCAATATTGCCTGGTACCTACTGAATATTGAAGTCCAGTCTACAGAGAAGAGACATCTTCGTTCAATAAAATTCATTAGATGCATATAAGGTTATCTGATGTGCTTAGTTACGTAAGCAATCATACCTTAGAGTATATATTAGTTAATATATATACTCTAAGAATCATACCTTCTAACAAAATACAATAAAATATACATAGTTTATTGCATTGATTTTCACGATATTATTTCCAACATAATATTCCTAACAATAGTTTTGTGGTATTTCAACATGTTAGCTATCTGCTGGGGAAACCGCGAAGTCTCGTACACAAAAGCATGTAGAGCTAGATGACGAAACACTCGTTTAGGTACTAAACGAGACATAATATTGTGAAATTGCGTAGGTACTTTAACAGAACGTCTTTACACAATAAAGCATACTTGTGCTACTTGTACCAATTCTCACGAGAGATCACACATTTCATACACGCACATACACTACATACCATTCATTATAATAATGCAACACCACGCAAGTTATCCCAACGCAAGATTTTTGATCAAGGGATTTCACGGAGTTTTCATTATTTCGTTGTTTTGTCTGATTACCATTCGAGATGTAAGGGGTATCACAACAGCTCCATTCATCTTTGCAACCAAGCCAACCAACCTGCCCTACACGTGGTGCAATATGCTGAGTAATGGACGAAGTAATAAAATCTGCACGCATCTACTTCCTTCTCATTGCATTCATTCTCATCTTGGCTACAACCTATTAATGGCCCACTACTGAGCACGGGTCTCTCCTCGTACCTGAGGAGGCCTAGAGCATACTCCACCACGCTGCTCCAGTGCGGATTGGTGGAGGGGTTAGTGGCCAACCCAAGTGTCGGAAATTTTAAGCCGCCCGAAGGTATCCGACATGGCTTAACGACTGCTACCAAATGATAACAACCGGGACCGACGGCTTTACGTGCCCTCCGAAGCACGGAAGCGCTCAAGAAATTTTTGCCACTAGCGGTCACCCATCCAACTACCGACCGCGCCCGCTGTTGCTTAACTTTGTCGATCACTTGAGATTGACGTAAGCCGCCGGGCTATGAGCGCTTCAACTTAGCCATGTTAAATATTTTAAAATTATTTCAGTTGTATTGTAGTGTTAAAAAATTCAGTTGTACAACAAAATAAACTGCTAATTAAAATTCGAAAGCTTTGAAGAGTTTTGGTAAAGCTTACCAGAGTTTAAAGCTTAATACTTAAACACTACGTATAGTTAATATTGCTGACATAATTATATGTAGCTGTATGAATTAAATCAAGGGATACTGTAATGTTTATTTAAGTATATTCGATAATGTAAGTACCACTATATACTATACTTTAAACTACTCGTATACTATATACTATACCATATACTATACTATAAACGTACTTGCCTGCCAGGAGAGGGCGGATGCCGTAATTTTCTGTGGGAGCGTTCCGATACTCACAATAGACCGCCACTCAACCATAACAAAGATCTTTTGTCCATATAAAAGCGTACTATTAAATGTATGTACTGTGCCCATCGTTTGATGTTGAAACCAATTCTAGATATCATCAATATAGAACACAACATTTACTCAACTGTGCTTGAAGGATCAAAATACATGATATGAACCATTGAACACACAGGTCATGAAATGATAACTGCTGCAAAATGTTTTATATTATCTAGCAGATTTCTATACCGCTATATTTATGTAGAGGAGAGTAACTAAATATGGGCTACCATTTTGTTTTTGGATTAAAAACAAAAAACTATTTAAAAAACAACTTTTTAATAATGTAACAATAATCAGTCATATATTTTTGGATAAGACAGTAACAGTTTTATATTCCTCTTAATAAATTATATTATCACAATTGAGCATTAATCAAAATTATAAAATAGGCGCTAAATATGGAACAGTTACTCAAATATGGGCTATCAATATGAATATTGTTTTCCGAAAAAAGTTGCTGGCAGAACATATGTACATTCTGCGCCAGAGTCAGGGGCCTCTTCACCTTCATTGCCTATAATTTCATTGTCACTAGTGCTGCAGTTCTTTTTGTTCTTATTTATAGTTTTTCTTTTCTGTTCTTTAAATTTTTTTGGCATTTCTTTTCATTTTCATTTTTTATGGCTGGCATGGCATTGCAAAACGTTGCAATGTTGATCTCGGTACTTTGAAATTTTTTGCTGCTTTGAGGGTACCCCTTTTCTTCTCCCAAAACAATTTTTATGGCTTGAATCATTTATTTTTTATCCCAATTTTTCCTAGATTCTTTGAGTTTAGTTGGCGCCATCCTGAAAAAGTAAAATAAAGCATTACTAGAAACAAATGTCCAATCACCTAAATACTAGTACTTAGATATGGGCTAGCCCATATTTAAAACCATAGTCATAGCCCATATTCGAAATTCTTGATCGAAATAAACTTGAAATTGTACTTTACTAGTCAACAACATAAAAAAAAATATCAACCGAAAAACATAAAATTAAACTCATATCCTACAAATAAAATATATTATTACACTATTTAGCCCTAATTTTGATAAGAAAATTATACCTTTTAACATACCTTACGAAACTTTTTAGCAACTTCGAAGCGACAATGTCTTATCCTCGCGGCACCTCGTGGTGAACTGACGAGATGGAGTGATTGCAATGTTGGGGCGACTGAATTTAACAAAAGTTATTCGTTTGTTTCTTCTTTCAACTATTTGTATTTGAGAATTGTTACTAGCCCATATTAAGACACTAGCCCACTTTTAGTTACTTTCCTCTACTAATGCCGAGGTAGGTGTTTAAGAATAATCAAAAGGAAGCGTAATTCCAGGCTATCCCAAGTAAGTTTCACGGTTATTCTGTAAACTACTTACTTACCTGGTAGTCAGGTACTTACTAGGTAACGTTTGACATAATTGATACAATATTGTATTGGTAGTGACTATCTTCACAATGGTGCATCTGTGTGGAATAGTGGACGACTGAACCCTGTTGGGTTTTTAAAATGCCCTACTGCTGAAGGGAGATCAGTGTGGGAGCACGTTGAGTGACATGTACTGGGAGTCATCCGAAAAGTCCTGACATTTGTGCTCGAAAACAGCCATATTTACTCGGTCACTCCATTCAACTCGCTATTATGAGTCCTTCTATTCTGTGGTCTATGGTCTGGGTTATGTTCTTAGTTAGGTATTTTTTTTAATTAATTTTTTATAGGTATCTACCAAACGCGTTTATAACAAGCTGAAATTAAACTCCCAGTCTTCTCCCTTATATTTCATGGCAGGCAACGCATCGTTCATGCCTTTGGTATTACTGATGTCAAAGGCTGAGGTAGCTACTTACTTAAACATTAAACAGTTTTACTGTGACACATCTTGAGCAGACGTGTCACAGTAAAACGGCGTTTATCGGCTTTTTACATAAAATACTGGTGTTATGGATTATGGACCATAATAACAGTAGGTGTGTTGCGTATTTTAACAGATCTAAGAATCGTCTCGAGTAGGTATTTTAACTTTCTCCTAAAATTTGGTGTCCATATTTAATACATAGCGTGTCCAAATGTCTATAGATGGGTAACCAGTTCCTTCCGTCTTTCTACAAAGAGAGATCATAATTACTATGATATTATGTCGTCTCTTACATCATAACGTGACTTAATACCACCATTACAAATTTCGTCTAAAAAGTGTATTAATTTGAATACTGATTAAATATTTAAAATGATTGCCATTTAAAATGACTGTTGTTTTATTACATAAGGCGACTCACTTATCGGTAACTTTTACGTAAATTATCGTAGCGTACCGGAAGCAAAGGTAATTGAAACGAATTTTTATGAGATGCGCAAAAAGTGGAATTTATTACCAGAGTGGAAAAGTCGAGAGTCGTGAACTATGGCCACTTTCTAGTTACGAAAGAGACGCTCCATTGAACAATGAGTGTGGTTTGTTTTGATTGTAGGCAGGTTCGTAGTTCACAAGACGTAACACTAAAATCAAAGTGAGAGTTCGTTAACGGCTGGTCAATTTTACTCTGGCATCGCAATGTGACCCTACTCCAACGAGATAAAATATCTACGTTTGTACAAAAATAATTAATAGTATAATTTTCAAGAAAGGCATTTTTATTTATTTCTGCGTAGATAAATAAAAAAAAATCTTTTTAAAGATGTAGTGGAGTTCTTTCATAGTTTCTTTTAAATGGACCTTGAAAAATGTTCAAATCACTACTATTATTCCCCAGATATCAAATAGAAGCAAATATAAGAAAGAAGCCTAGAAAAATATTTTATACCTGTAACCTATCTAAGTAACATGAGTAGCATAGCAGCCAAAACGAATGATCGCTCTTAAAATTTTACAGCTGTAGCTAGCTGGCTGTAGTTTCGTAATATAAAATATTTATTATAAATTTAGTACGTAATGCAATCGCAAAATAGTGTGTTTATAGTATTAGAGAGGAGCATCAGTTCGTATAAGGTAACCAATTAACTGGCAAGGTGAGCCACCATTTACTGAGTATCTAACCTATGTACATATAAATGCGGTAAGAAAGATACTGTGAGTGCTTTGACCATCACGTGTAATTAGACCTCGCGCCTTGAAGGCTTGAAGCTCTTGAGTCTCGACTTCGTGTACATACGACACGATTTATTACTTGATTACACAGTCGTATAATATTGCAGTGTATTTTGTTTTGGAAGTTATAATATTATATTGTTGTGCTATTTACACTAACGAGGCGATCGTTAGTCGTAACTTTTTGACACCATTTGTGAGCCATTGAGATGAGGAACTGCTATGTAGCATGACTTTACGGAAGCAGTCTTCTTTCTTTTACATCACATTGTGAGCTGACCTCGGACAACCGAGCATAATAGGCACTTGGATACATTTCGTGACTATGATTCGTCAACACATAGGTACAAGTCGAAGGCAACGAATCAACATACAGCAACAAAGAAAATGTTAACGGTTTTTTGTCGATTCAGAAGCAAATAGAATAGACGATACATGCCACATAGATTAAGCTAACTAACAAAAATATGAAATAAAAACAAATAATTATGCAGCGACGTAAATATATAAAGACTAAAATTAAATCACATAATGTTAATTTTGAGACATGCATATAAAAGGAGCAGCTGACTGACTGACTGACTGACTCACTTATCAACGCAAGGCCTAACTAAACTATAGGTAAGGGTTAGAAACAGAAATTTTGCATAGGGGTTCCTTTTATAACGTAGCTTCCTTTTATAAAGGAGCACTAAGAATGAATTTTTGAAAATTCACCCCTAAGGGGGGTGAAACGGGGGTGCAAAGTTAGTATGAAACTCTGCCATTTTTGAAGTTATTTGAATGAAATTCAGTATGAGGTGTTTTCATTGAAAGTCAAGAAACACGTAAGTATAAAATATTTTTTCGAAAATCATCCCTTAAAGGGTTAAAAGGGGGGTGCAAAGTTAGTATGACAGTTCTCTGATTTTATCAACTTTTATATATTTTAGGGATTTTTGGCGGGCGAAGCCGCGGGGGAAAGCTAGTTAATCAAATAAGAATTAAAGAATCCGCTTAAGTGAACCTCATCTAATAGGTGCCTACATAATTTAGCTAAATTAAGTTTTGTCTCTAAGTAGTACCTATATACCCCAAGCGCCAATTTTTCTTTAGAAACTTCTCACGTTTAAAATGTAATATCTTTCATTATGGATTAACTTTTCAATTAGTTTGTAAAGTGAGCTTCCGCATAATATTTGTATAGCAGAAAGTAACTGAAACTGTTACGTAAGAAATCGTGTCTAGAAGCATACGTACTGTTGGCGCAACTTTTAGGGTCAGGCAGGGCGAGACGTCGTTGCGCGTCCGCGACGCACAACGCGGCTAGCAGCGCCGCGGCTGCCAAGCAGACGTGCCGGCTCATCTAAACATAACATACATAACACATTATTATTATTGTTATATTACATTATTATTACACATTATACCTTATACCTTTATTTAAGAAGCAATTTAACAATTTATTTATTATCTTTACATACATTTTATTCAGTGGCGTAATTTATTTGGGGCGCTAGGGGTCTCTTCCCGGGCGGCACTTTTATAGGGCGACAAAGTTCCAATATTCTTGTCATAAGATCAACGCCGGGGACAGTTTGAGACGGGCAAAGGGTTCGACGTGATTAACTTTTCCAAATTGGTGAGCTTTTATTTTAGGGAGGCTGAATATCTCGTACCAACGAAATTACCTAAGGCTGCCCCGGGCGCTTGAATCACACGCTACGCCTCTATATTAACTCTTGCTCGCTTAGCTTTAATTACAAGTAGAATTGACTGATTATGTCTTGTATGACTTTAATAATAATAAGTCAATGGAATATGTAATACGAGTCGTAGGAGAGTTAGGACTCTCTAATATAAAATGTTTAGTACCAAAATAGAAATAGGTAGGTATGTATACGTAATACAAACACAGGCATTAATTTAAATACAAAATTTGGGACTCCTGAAAATTTAATCAGTGCTGTTGAAGTTATGACTCGAACTAACACAGTAATATTAATTATTTAGTATTCTTTAATAAGCTCTATCTCTAATTAAAGTGTATCGGTATGGGGTAGGTACAGATATTATCTTTTGTATATCTCTTCAGGCTTCACCTTAGAAGGACGAAGGGTTATAAAAATAGAATATTGCTCTTTCTTCAGACTTCATCTTACAAGGACCAGGGGTTTTAGAACAACACCGTTCCCGTTCTGATCAAGCGATCACTTACCTTGGAACTACTTTAGTCTAACAAATGTGGCTAATGTGAGTGACCAAAGAATTCATACATGAGTTCGCTTTCTTTTATTTATGCAGACCACGACGTCGGAGGACAATCGATACGTGAGGTGAATTTATTTTGTTGTATTTGTGAAAGCAAAACTCGCCTCGCTGACCTCCTTGCTGCATGTTTAAACGTTTGCGTGAAAAGGTGCTCAGCGCGAGAAATCGTTGATTTGGGACGCATTTTACGGTACGGAAAGCAGCTTCGCTCGTCGGTCTACGGTGTCAGTGAACACTCAAATATTTTTTTACTTAAAAAACAATATTTTTTATGTATTTATAGACAATTCAGTTGGGACAAACAAACTACCTCTACTTTCGCAACAATATAAATCACAACTATCTTTCATGGGTTATAAAATCGTACTCGCTTTAAAAGCTACTGAATGAAAGCTATAATAATATAATGCTAAGAAATAATTAGTTACTATGTAAAATAATCATTGAACATATTTGTTACGAGCTGCTACATTAACCCTTACATCTATTTGATGTGTAAATTCTTATATCTAATTAACACGCACATTTTCACTAAAATTTTTCAACTGAGCACTGTGAACTTATATTTGCGAAGAGAAACACCTAAGTACCTCTGGATTGTATGTGGAGGTGAGGATGGGGCTTTTGCGAGAAAATCGGTGCGTATGCGTCGAAGCGTGTACGCGCGAGCGTAGCGAAGTAGTACGACGTGCGCGGCGGTATCGGAGGAACTGGCGCAGGCGCCTCCGTCCTCTCTAATTAAGCCTCTGGCGTTCATTCACTTTCACTTCCAATATGAGAGAAGATCCGCCCGTTGCACCCCGCTTCATCACGACAAGTACTTAGGCGACGGATTGAAGACCTTCTGGAGGTCGCAGCCGGATGCAAACTTTAATTTACATAACTCAAATACGTGCAGGTATCTATTACTTCATGTAATTCCAATCAAATTGCTGCGCAGTCGGAAAAGTAGTACTTATTACAATAGTAGGAACTTGCAACGGAATTAAAATGTGTTCTACAGTCATTACTGTACACAATGTAGGTACTGGTATCATCCAGCATTAAGGATGTTTGATTTTTCAGTGAGTCGCTTGAAAACATATTATTATCACTAATTTGCATCCATTGGACAAGTACTTAGAGGATGAGTCCTAGTGCCTAGGAGATTCTATCGCCGTTTCTATTTCTCGTTAAAGATTTAATAAAATACTCAATGCTCAATAATTTAAAGGCACCTTAGTGTTTCACTAAGGTGGTGGTAAATGCAAAAAAAATTGACGTTTATAAGTGTATTTAAAAAATAACTACAAAAAATAAATGATATGAGTTTGTGAGTTTGGAGTTTGAGTCGCATCGGAGGCATCGCAACGCAACATCATCGAGAAGCCGTAACGCACTCACTTGATTGCGAACCAACGCATCAATGAAGCATGGGAATAATATTTTTTTTCAGTACGATGTGGTCTTTCCAAGTAAACCACCATTAAGCCAGATCAACTTACGGCTAGCTAGCCGTAAGTTGATCACTTAGCGCATCCTGCGGGGTACACGTAATTGAATTGCTCGGTACCTGGTCCCTCTATGTAACGTAAATTTTCTAAGGATATTTTACCAAGGATAATATAGTCACACTCACAGGTATTAATCTATATTGATTAAGTATAAGGTAGAGCTACAAAAAAATTGAGACTGAGCCCTTCAGTATTTTCAGCAAGATATAAGAGTGCATGTTGATGGAGAGACTCTGAAATCACGTGGAAACGCCCCGGTATCAACATCTCTCATCCGAACCAAACTCAACCGTAACGATGAACGCTATGTACTTATTATATTGATAGGATTCCGTTTTTTAGAATTTAAATACGTTACCCTAATAAAATTAAGTATTTGAAATGCTTAAGCTTACCTACGCATACTCATAACTTTGCACTAGACTAGACGTGTCACAGGACTCGCGGGTAGCATCGACAACACCAATAAGACATCATTACCAGACCGAGTATAAACATTTATCTGTCACAATAATATCTGCCTCAGCCAGGAGCCAAACTCGTGACAGGTATTAGTCACGAGTACTAACTACCAAATAGGGTACAGTGTCACCATAATTAAGTATGTAAAATTTATCAATCAAAATAGCTATAAGCTCTGACTCAAAGATGAAAGAAGTAACTACTTGGGCATGAGTTTGAACATAGCCTTAAGTAGCAATAAGTTTTATCTGTAACTGTGATTAAGAAAAAAATCCCTTGGGCGTTCTTGCCATAGAGGTTCTTGTCGCTTCTTTTTCCAATACCGCTTGTTCCATTCCATTCCAATACCGTTGAAGCGATGCGTACTTTGACTTTTGAAGTGTTCGTAAAAACCAAATTCGAATAAATTATATTCATTTCATTTAATTATCTACTATTGTCACAAATGTATTGAACATTAACATTGATTAACCTATTACCTAATAATCGCAAGGCTCTGGGGAATCATGTCCAATAGCAAAGTGCCATACGCCACACCGTGCAAAATCATCTAATATAATAATGTATTTATTAATTAATCATGCAACAATCTCCTTATAAACATGTAACCAACAATAATAACATGAGTTTCGAAATGTCATTATTACATCATGCTCTTATTAACATTTAAACATCTCATTTCCTGGCACTTTGATGTGAATAAAGTTAATAAATATTAAATAAATTCAAAATATCAATAAAGGCCGGGGGAAAAGTGTTTTACTGTTTACAAAAAAGTGACTTAAACAAAAACAGTTTATTGCTCCTTTTCTTAAAAGTACCTAATCACATAGCTGAAAACTGGGGATTGACCGGATTGATCACAAATCAGTTTTGTTAATCTGGGTAGTTAGTGTAGGTATACGAAAAAACTCGAACTGAAAGAAATCTAATTAGGAGAGTTAACATGAGCAGTGTTGTTCCCCATGGAATGTTCGTTTTCTGCCAAAAAATCGTGTGGCTGTTGATTCTTAATAACATAGATACCTACTTACACGTTATTATAGCAACCTCAGACCAACAAAAAAAGGAAGACAGCGCGCCGCGAACATCAAAAGTGAAGCCATCAAACCGTGCTCCTGCAAGTAAAAATACACGCTCACGCACACACCTACACTAAAACCATGCTCATCGCTCTTAGTCTGTCACGAGTCGTCTTCGAGTGAACAAAGATTTAAAAAATATAATTATGCCCTTGTGTGTAGTGAAAAGTTGCAAAAACAACAGCAAATTACATAAAAAGTCTCACGGAATCACTTTTCACTTGTAAGTACTTGAAATAACATCGTTTCTTTATTTAAAACTACGAATTTTAGGTTACTTGAAACACAAAACCTCAACGAACAAAATCAGTGATATAGAGTGCGTGGGTTGCCATGATACGATTTAAAATTTTCCCACCCGATTAATATATGCATATAAATAAAATATGATGTCTTTCTACCAACTTTATTTTTTATGTATTTAATATTTTAGGTTTCCAATAAATATCGAAATAAAAAATAAATGGATAGTAGCTGTAAGAAATAGTCGGAGTGATCCAGAATGGCTCCCATCGAAAACCAGCGTGGTTTGTTCCGATCATTTTGATATTAGTGACCTCTACACAACCAATCGTGGACTTGCGAATTGTTGCAAAGTAGTTTTCACCTAACTTTATTGATTTTTTTTTATGTAAGTAACTTGCAATTACAAACACTTCAATTTTATTTATCTGTATAAACTATAGAGTATATAAGTAGATTACTTTTTCTGTAGAGTCAGTGATTAATTTTGTTAAGGTGGTGTTTTTGAATTTAATAAAGTTTATTGAAAATATGAGTTATTTTTTTAATTTTAATTTATTATTGAGGTACAATACCATACTCAACAATAATTTAGTCGTACAATATTATACTAGTTCCTAGCTGCACAATATCCCCAAATTATAGGGAAACATTTAAAAAAATGGCAACCCTACGATACACACATAGATAAAAAGGTGGCTTCACTTTTGATGTTCGCGGCGAGCTGTCTTCCTTTTTTTGTTGGTCTGAGATAGCAACATGCATAGTGCATACTAGCATGATGCACAAATATAAAATGTGTTGGGTAATACAGGCGGTATAGCCCTCTATGACCTAATCAATTAATGCTTTAGCTGCTGCTTAGCTGTATGTGATGTTCTCAGTTATCTACTACATAATAATTTCATTACTTGCATTCTTGAGCTGAACAGTTATGTGAATTTCGAGTGACGACCATTACCTAATCCGACACAGTAAAATGAAGAAGTCGTTAGAAAAAAACCTCTCTAAGCGAGTTGTTTGACTTTCACTTACCGATTAGGAACGGCCATAGATTGTACGTCATGGAAAGGCTGTATGAAAAACATACGAGGAACACTTCGGAGATCATTAGCCGCACGCTGTTGCGAATTGTGTTCTTCACCTTTCAACTTATTCTTGTAGCGACCTAAGCTCGGAAGTAAACTGATCTTTGTGTTTAAGCACGAAGTTCTAGTTTTATTTTTGAGCAACTTCAAATGATAGTCATCTATTTTCTTAGGTTTGCATTTAGTAAATTATTTTTCAGCATTCCCTCAGTAGCTACGTAGGGATCTCGTTTTTTATTTTGATGAGTCAATTTCCCGGACAATCATTTAATGATTAATTTTATTGTGTTACGGGTACTCACGATATGTATTTAGTACGTCGATATTTCGACCCAGTTGCATGGATCGTGGTCGGCTAAACGGACCACACTGAGTTCAGCCGTGACGACGATCCATGCTACTGGGTCGAAATCTCGAACTATCCGCGTACAAAATAGGTGTCGTGAGTACCCGTATCGTAATAAAATGTGTACAATCATCATAATTTATTGATTGCTGGATAACGATACGTTCTTATATTCTACCTATTGCCTACCTTTGAGGTTATATTATATGATATGTAATTAATGTAATTAACAAGGGTACAATAATTATCCACTACAAACCCATAATGTAGATATTACATAGATAACATAGACATTGGTTGATATGATGTGACGGTAACTGTTGAGTAAGTCAGAAAAATTCAGGCCGCCTGGGAGCTTTCAGCGAAAACGCTGCCTAATTCAAAAAAATCCTTTGAGAAATTACAAAGCAATATAAGGGTGGAATAAGTATTCCTGTTTTATAGGTCTACAGAAACGTCCGCGATGGCATCATATCTCTATCTTTTATAATATAATATTCGGGACTCTGACTCCTGCCAAATTCCAAAAGATAATAATGTCGCATCGCTGTAACTAGGTAACTTAGTACTTCTTATTGCGTAAATTTTATGGAATATTTTTCGTCAACCTCAAAACTATTTTATAGCTATTACATTTCGGTTGCATTTACAGCATGTAGGTATATTTTACTGTTTTATAGCGTGCAATTTTGGTGGTGCAACGTGACCTTAGGCCTCCTCTTGGGATCACAAAATTAACATAATTATATCTCATGACCAAACTATACTACATGCACAAAATAGATTCTTCGCTTCATGTGTGTGAATATTATTAAATACCATATTGTAACGAACGAGTCCTCAACCTCCTTTCGTTTTTGCTTGATGCTGTAGCGAAGGCCACCTCGGTCATCTAAACATGACATAAATTATGCTCAACATCATGTTTTTACCAAAGTACCAGTTAAGTACCACTAAAGGATACTTTTAGAATATTATAAAATAAAACTGTAGTGGGGACTAATATGGATATTATAGGTATATTTTTTGTTTTATTTTAATTTCGGTAACTTTTGTTATTAATTCTTGTCTTTTGGTACCTATAATATCTTAATATTCACTGACAAGCTGTGCCCGCGACTTCGTCCGCGTGGATTTTAACAAAAAAGACTAAAATAAAAGTAGCCTAAGTTACTCCTTAAGACATCAGCAATCTGCCAGTGAAAGTCCCGTCAAAATCGGTCCAGCCGTGCCAGAGATTAGCTCAAACAAATAGACAGACAAATTTTAAAAAAAATGTTGTTTTGGTATATGCACCGTGTATACATCCACATGCATTTATTAAAAAGCGGTTATTTTAATATTACAATCAGACACTTTGATTTTATTTTTTAGAATAATTACTATGGAAACCGAGTCCACGCGGCCATTTTGAAGCACCTTAATTGGAGTCAGAAATGACTCCAAACACCGGGCAGCTCCGTAGTGTAGCGCCAAACGTGTCTCGCGAAAAAAAAAAGAATTATGACGATTTGTCCAGTTAAATTGTGTCACAAAATATCTGAAAAGCTATTTATTGTATTATTGCTAAAAACATATGACTATCCGCAACCGAAGTTCGGGAAAGTTTCAGTTTAATGCTTCACTTTAGACAGAGCGCTTGTATGAAGACTGACTTTCTATAGTGTTATTTTATTATTCTAAGAGGTATGTATACTTAATACGTAAATAGATTGCATTTAAGTTAGTAGGTAAGTAGTGTGTCTATCGTTTACGGCCACTTTTATTATAAAGTACTCAGAGTACTCTGTGCGGCCACTAATCGATCACAAGTTCTATGAATGTTCCACTCCGTAATGTGAAATGCGTCCCCAAAAATTATTATAAAAAAAAATAGTATAAAACTGTTATTAGGGCGCTTAGTGAATACTTTAGAAACATAAAAACTCTAAAAGTATGAGGCACAGGCATTAGCACAGGTCGTAAAATCGCAGCTTGTGACATGTGAAAATTGTAATTTTTAATTTCCCGCCATTTAGTTAGTAGAGCGTCAGAACCACAGAGTAAGGGAACAGAAGGACAGACGGTCGTTTGGAAATGGAAAGACAGGCAGGACAAGTTGCCAACATGAAAAAAAATTATATGTCAAGCCTATATTTTAAAAATAGGTAAAAAATTATAAAAGACTGAACAATATATGACTGAAATAAAATTGATACAATTTCACTATACCTAAACATTAAACCATTTTAGTACTTTTAGATTACTAATCATGATTTCAATGTAATCTGTAATTGTGATTACAAATGTAATCGTTAGTTTTGATTACAGTGATAAGCAGGATGAAATGATTTTCATGATTACTTTTGACTCAGGTGCTAAAACGACCGAGGGCTAACGCATTTTATTTATTAAAATGTTTGAGTTATTTATAACTTATTTTATTTGGTACCATAATTATAATATTATAAAGTATCTGTTTTAGGCAATACCTCAAATTAAAATCATTTATTTCCTATAAGTTATTTATATAAATACACTTGTCTTTTCATAAGGTAGAGAATAGAGATACACATATGCTAATTAGTTCCGTGTTCCCTTCTACCCGCGCCGCAGGTAGCATGCTCAAGATAAGCAGTCCTTTTTCGAGAAAATCACGTCTGAATTCACTAAATTCACTTCATATGCTTGTAAGTAGCAAGTGATCAATAAAAGCATGCTTTCGTGCATATTAAAATAAGCATTCTGTAGGTCTGTATATCTACCTTATGGTTTTCTCTATGGTTTATAAACATCTGTTACAATTCTTTGTCTATTATAAGTTTGGGTGGAAAACTGAACTGAAATCTGAAATATTAATTATACCATAGATTTTTTTTTCTTCAATATGGCGTTGGCGTAAATACACTCAGCCAAAAACAAGTAAAGGTAGGGAATCAGGTAAGGTAAATATTCGGTTATAATTTGGAAAAAAAGATCAGGAAAGTAAGGTAGGTAATAAGATAAAAATAACTATTTACATTAAAATTATACCTATTTAAAAAAATACTAAAATAATTTATATAATAAAAACACAACAATAATAAACTACAATAATTTATATTACAACATGTACTCTTTAAAAATGATTACACTAGACAAGAGAATATTTAATATCATTTTTCATAATAAATACCATAGATTATACACTGAAATATATACTGTGGCACAGTTCATTTCTACCAATAGATTAATATAAAGTACTCTGCTGTGGTATAATCTATGATTTCCACATTACAGTGATCTGTGGTTCATTTCGTTTCATTTCTTTCTTTTCATATTTCATTCGTCTCAATTAGAGTTACTCCTTTTTCCCTTACTTAATTTGCAGGAAAATGGCTGATAATACATTATATGAAATATTAGGCGTCCCTAAAAGTGCTAGTGATTCGGAGATCAAAAGGGTAAGGATCATATGTGATTCTTATAGCATGCAAACGCATTGCTAATGAGCTTTTTGTTTTAGTCATGCATGGTAGTTTTAGTCTATCTCAAGTGGGATTAAATACAATGATAAAAAAAATGTATTTCTAAATATTTCAGAGCTATCACAAACTGGCTAAAGAGTTTCACCCTGATAAAAATCCTGCCGCTGGTGATAGATTCAAGGAAATAAGTTACGCGTATGAAGTATTGTCTGATCCTAAGAAAAGACAAACTTATGATAAATTTGGTATTAAAGGTTTACAAGAGGGAGGCCAAGGAGGCATGCCGCCTGAAGATTTGTTAAGTCAATTCATTGGAGGTATTTTCGGAATGGGAGGTGGTGGTGGTGGGAGGGGCCGAGGACGTGGACGCGGTGAGGATACTATTCATCCTTTAAAAGTGACCTTAGAAGACATGTATATGGGGAAAACTACCAAACTACAACTAAGTAAAAATGTAATTTGTGGCCCTTGTAAGGGAGTGGGAGGTAAACCTGGTTCAGTAATGTCCTGCAGGGATTGCCATGGACAGGGTATTAAAGTGTCTTATCAACAGATTGGTCAGAACATGACTCGTCAGTTTCAGACCCGTTGCCCTACTTGTCATGGCCAGGGTGAGATTATCAATGACAAGGATAAGTGTCCTAAATGTAAAGGCAAGAAGGTCTTAAATGAAACCAAAATATTAGAGGTCCATGTTGATAAAGGTATGCGTGAAAATCAAAAAATAGTGTTCAGGGAGGAAGGTGATCAGATGCCTGACAAACAACCCGGTGATGTGATTATTGTGCTGCAACAGAAACCCCATGACGTGTTCCAGAGAATTGGAGATGATTTAGTGATGAAGCATGAAATAACTTTAACGGAAGCTTTATGTGGATTTGAGTTTGTTGTAAAGCATTTGGATGGGAGAGATTTGTTAATCAGACAAAACCCAGGAGAAGTTATTAAGCCGGGAGATCTGAAGGGAATACAAGGAGAAGGGATGCCTGTATATAAGAATCCATTTGAAAAGGGCAATCTTTATGTTAAATTTAATATAACATTTCCGGAGAACAACTTTGCTACTGAGGAACAAATGAAGATAATCGAGAGTATCCTGCCTCCGCGGCCTGCATTTGTCATGCCAACTGGAGATGATGTTGAGGAAGTGGACTGTATAGAGTACACCGCTAGTGACAGAGGCCGTGGCCGCGAGGAAGCTTATGCCAGTGATGATGACGAACACATGCATAGTGGTCCAGGAGTGCAGTGTGCTCATCAATAGATCATTTGCTACTTATGGATTACTCAGACCTCACATGATGTAATTTTATCATAATTATAGGTATTCTAATATAAACACATTCTTTGACAGCTAGATCCCTTGTAGTTTCAAATGTTGAACATGTAATAATAACTGCTCAAGTTGCATACATTGTTAGCAGCAATGGCTACTTATTTTTTGCATGTTATTTGTACTAAGCTGTTATATCATTTGTAGAATCCTTTATGTATCTAGGGATGATTCATAAATATAGAAAATATTATTAAACATTATTAATTCATTCCATTATTGCAGATACATTTTTCTATTATAAATATGAATTGTTTTTTTGTAGTTTACTACAACTAAACAAGTTTTGTAGAATTCCTATATTCCTAATGGACAAGGTTATGTTAGATCGTGAATTTATTTTGGGTATGTGAATTTGTTCTTGGGAACAGAATATTAAAACAATATTTGGTTTTACAAACTTAAGACACTGTTTTTATTTAGCTTAAATTTAGATATTTTTTAGTTAGACAATTATACTAACACATAGTAATAATAATAGAATTCTAAAAATAAATAAAATGATAACCTGCAGGGCTTACACTTGCTCTCCATTTATCAGTCAGTTTAAGTTTACCATCACACTGATATTCATAATGTCTATTGATTACTGTTCGAATATCATTAACTCAAAAAAAATTAAGACAGCAAGATTTTAAAATAAAGTGGTTTAATTCATGATGGTTTTATATTTGAAGCAGACTCAATTGACTCACAATATTTGTTAAAATCCTTTTGACTCCTACAAAGTACATTTAAATTAATATCTTTCAAACCTAATTTACGTAACTTGTCTAATCTCAACATGACGGTCTTTTGTGATGCAGTTACAACTCTTGGTTTCTTGGCTATTTCTTCTACTTCAAACCCTTCCTGTATTAAGAAATCTAAAAATTTCTTGACCTAAAAAAAGTAATTTTAAATTAAGTAAGTAGTTTAAATAAAGTGTTTGGGTCATCAATAATCATCATACTTAAAAAATGTGCCTGCCATATTATTATTTGCACTTAGGCATGTAAATTATTACTCCACTCAATTTTTCCATCATTAATTAATTTAATAATATTCAATTGTTATTATTTTTGCTGTTGCATAACTGTGTGGAGTAATTACTGCTATTGTTGATAGCTTCTACCCATGTGCATATTATATCAGTGACAAAAGTAGTTAGAAATACATTACCTTTGAGGCTCTTATTTGCTTTAATGCAGGTATAGTGAAACACATCTCCTCCACTGCTTCTGGGGTAGTGTTCAAGCGAGTGGCTAAATAATTCTTAGTTGATTTTATGTCTCCAAGAACGGTTTTATTTTCTTGTGAAATATTGATAGATCTGGAAAAATATTTTTGTCATTGATAGACTCTTCATCATGCCATATAATTTTGTAACTTATGGTGCATTAGGATTTATTTACCTTTCTAATATTTGTTCTGAACATCTCACCATCCAAGGATATAAATTATCCACACCCATTTTCTTCACTCTAAGAAGACGCTCTTCAATTGTTTTGTTGTGATATTTAAGCACCCATAAATCTCTAAGAATACGGTCTTCTGCCACACCCATCTCTGTAACATTAATAAATAAATGATTTCATGGCACTACTTTACTCTTTTCTTTATAATCTTTTTCTATTGTCTCTATATGTCATGTATTTCAAGGAATGCATCTCTTACCTAGCAGAGTATCTAAAGATGTTTTGAGCCAGTCAAATGACAAACTATAAATGAAAGTCCTTCTGGCAATAGTTTTAGAAAGATGTGTTGGAGAGCACTGTAAAAGAGATATTATAAGCTTAATTAAACAGAAGCAGAACACATAAGAATGTACACATACAGGTAAAATACAGGTATAAGAAATAATTTAGGACACTGATAGAAGATTCATGTTACATAATATATTATGCTCACATCGCACAATTGTTGTGTTTGTGTTGTTGTTGTGTGTGAAATTGTAATGTTGCACATTTAATTGAGTTAGCAAAGTAAGATAACCTAGAACTAGATACTGAAAAGACAATGAGGTTGACTAGTTTACCCCAGGGTCATATTGCACCATTGTGCAATTGGCTTCTGAGAGCCTCCAATAAAAAATGTTGAGGGAGATTTATGCAAACATTTTATAAGTTTAGTAATCTAGACTTAATTCAAAAACTATTAATAACTAATATAATGTAACAGGTCCATGTGGTTTGGTAACTAATGTGTTAGCAGCTTTTTCTCAGTAAATAATTGTTAATAGATCAAATTGGCTTCGACCTATGAATGGCCGACTAATAAGCACCTATCTCTCCTCATACCTGATGCTTAGAACATACTCCATCAAGCTGCTCTGCTGAGGATTGGTGATAATATTTACCTTAAGCCGTTCTGCAAGATAATACAACCTATTTGGACAATTTCCCACTTCTGCATCCGTTTTAGTAGTTTTGTAAATTTGTACTAATAATTTAATTGGCAACTTATAGAAAGGTAAAGCATCTTCTTCGCAGTTAAAATTCAACTTTGATATTATTTTCATTTTTGATTCAGCATCTGTGAAAGTTTTTTTTTTTATTAAAAGCTATTATTTAACTTGCAATGTTTGTATGATTGTATGTTAGGGCTAAATTAGAACTTCTTACTGGACATTAAATTTTGTATAATGCGTTTATTATTACTTTATAAATGTGCTTGTTTTTGAAAGTATTAATATTTTGACCACAACAAATAATAATAAGAAATGTGATCAGGATTACTTCTTGACTGTGTCCTGCCAATATATCCTACATATTATCAGAACATCAATAAGTTATTATTACTAGCATATCATGAAAGGTATTTGAATAGTAAGTGATGCTTCGAACATAATATTTGCTTCTTAAATTATATTGCTACCCTCTCTATACAAGCATAATAATATAAAACATTACATTAAAGAGTGGCAAAACATAAATAGTAAGTGTATAGGTACTAACAATAATCATCGTTTCCGACTACATTCTTGTTGATTAGGATATTTTGTTTGGAGCACGCAGTAGTCAAACTAAACGACTTGGCATTGGGTTTAAAAGAATAAGAACAAGTCGTTAACTTCTCTTGTGTAAGTCGTAAGATACATCTTGATATTAAATGAACGTAAGGCTTTAAAAACATCTTGGCTATTCATCTGGTTGTTGCACTTTGCAGGACCTTATCAACAATCAATATTACTATTACAATGCTAAATTACTAATAGTAGGTAATTAAGTATTAAATCTATTATTAATATCTATAATAACATCTCAATGATGAATACTGAAGCTGAACTGATAACTGACAAGTGACATTACTGATGCTTGAAATTTGATTAATGATGCAGCATGCAGTGACAAAAGTGACAATTACAGGATTTACAGGTGACAATGACATTAGTAAGTTTTAGTAACGTAACGTGAACCTACCGATTTTTCGGTATTTCTATTCTACCGATATGACTCCTGTCCTACCGACAACACCTTTTTCATTTATTTTCTTATTTTAAAAAGTAAAGTTCTCTTCAGAAAAGGTTTTCAGACGAAGAACAAAATAAGTGCAAAACTAAATAAATATTTGCATTTCTATAGAAAGGAATGGGAAGAAGTTTTCAGGTTGGCTAAAAGAAATTTCTAAAGGCACATACAACGCATGGTTCGCATGGTATTGTAAAAGTTGTAATATGGACATTAATATGACATCAGGGAAAGACGCTCATAAAAATCACAATTCTTCACAAGGTCACTCGGTTTCGGTTCGCGGTTTGGTTCGTTATAGAATATAGAATCACAAAGATAGTTCATTGAATAATTTTGAAGTGAAAACTTCTTTAGCATCGTAGTAATTTGAAAGTCGATGAAACGAAAAAGCGACAGTAAAATGAGACAGACATAAATTCATAAGATTGAAAATAGGAGAAAATGAGATAGGAAGCATTGCTCTACTTCGTAGCCCCTCCACTCGTGTTTACCATGGCATAGTGGGAGTTTTCTTGGGCCTCAGCGTTGTATGTGTTTCTGCACGCATGCGTAGTACAAGCTTGAGAAAAGGCACCACAACAACCGTGGTGATTTGTATACGTGTATGTATTATACGTTTGTAGAGGTTTTTCTAAGTTTCACTTCTACCATGTGTGAATTGTACACCGATGTACCTGTTTTATTTGGCGTTTCTACTGATTTCACATTTTGTCTTTCGAGAGCACTGAGAGGACCACCTCATTAAAGGCATAATTACATTGAAAAAGTGGTGAGCAGTAAATATTAATAGATCTTAGATACTGAAACGGTGCTAGAGCTGCTAGAATAGCTGTAAGGTGTATGATAGGCGGAGTGAAGTGTCCACGAAGTTAAAATAAAAATAACCGAACTTGCTGCATACAACATCGTAACAGGTAGTTCAAAATGTTATATCAAATCAACCCTCAAACTCAAAAACATATCATAAGTAAGTACCTAGTCTCCGGTACCTATTATAGGTACCACATGGACATTAGGTACATCTCTACTAAAATAACAAATTATCTGTAATATCCTTATGTAATCTGTAAAATAAATCTTATGTCAATATTATGTCATGATTATCACTCTCAACTTACATTTATGCATGGAAGTATGAAACCTATGGAAGTGACATATCAACAAAAAAATGTTTGCCACTATTACGTCATCTGGCCACCAAACATGGCGGCTTTAGTGATAACTCATGACATCAACTACTCATTATTAACCTATAACTGCACTTAAGAACCTTGCTAATTATAATGTAAATCTTCCTTTATTTTCCCGGCAACATTAACAATAACCAGTATTTTTAATGTTATTTATACCGTACCTGTGTCTCAATCATCAATTCATCATGTCATTCATGTCAATATCTCAAGAATGTCAATGTCAAGTTATTAGTTTTGTTTACGTTTTATTAACGTCCTATATTTGTTTACGAAATTAAATGTAACTACATTTAAAGTGATCTGTCTGTGAATTAAATTTAATAGAAGATAAACTACACTTGGATTTAGTTCAACAAAAACAAAATCATAATTGTAATTGTTTTAGGGAACGATTTTATTTATTACTTCAATGGGAAAGCAAGTATAATTTTGTAAATATATAGAGTATTTAAAAAAAATTCAAATGTTATTTATTTTATAATATTTTATGTAGACACAGCGAGTGGCGAAAAATTGCTAAAAAAGAAAGAAGACGAAGAATTAGAATTAAAAATGCAATTGAAAAAGGTTTATTTTTTTATAATGCTATTTGAACTATACGTTAAATATGTACAAGATATCGATTTATTTTTTTAAATTTTCTAATATTGGATAGGATACAATTTATGGTGTGTGGTAAGTGTAGAGCTCCTTTTCGGCTCCATTGATAACTTTCCACCTTATGACACAAGATGCATTTAAGTAGTCCATGTTATATGACATAGACGCGTATATTCGCGTAAATATGTTGGATGTTGGTGCAGAGCAGCCTGGCAGAACCAGCCTCTGAAAGAGCAAAACGTGTTTACACATGTACCAACCAATGTATCTCCTCAATAAAGGAGTTTAAATAGTGTTATTAATCATCAATATTATCTATGTGTTATGTTAATATTATCTGTGTTGTGTTAATATTATATACATATTAAATAACTAAAGGTAAATTAATATAATATAGACTTACTCCTACAATATAAGTATGAATATATCATGTATGTATGTTATTGTTTACATAGATTGTTTGCAAACAAATGATTCAGATGAATGGATAAGAATTCAGGCGGATTTAGAGGAGTATGAAATAGAAGAAATTAAAAAGCAAAATGAAGAAGAAAATGAAAAATGGATAAAAGCTGATCAAATAGCTGTGGAACAGTGGCAAATGCTGCAAGAGAAGAAAGCCATTATGTACCAGAAACAACTTGAAGTAGAGGCCAAAAAGAAACTAGTAAGTGTCATTTTAATGTATATTACACTAACAGTATCTGATATGCTGTCACATGCATCCACCCTTCCTTTTGTGACAATGCTGATCTAATACAATGCATACATAATAATATTCCATGTAAGTGTATTGTGATTGTAGCTCAATTTCTAACACAAAAATCTTCAAAAAATGACATGAGGTAATTATTTGATAATGGATTTAAGAAAATACGATCATGTGTGTGATATAAACGCGCCCTTAGGCTGCCACATGTAGTCCTATTTTAAAATTTCCATAATATCTGATATTATTAACCAGTTATGTATAATCAACACAAGTTATGAGCATTTTAGAGCTGGTATTGTGTCTAAAATTCAAACTAATCACCTAGGAATGGGAAAAAGAAAAACAAAGAAGGAAAGAGGAAGCCCAAAGGCTGAAAGAGATTGAAGAGGCAAACAAGAGAAAACAAGAAGAGTTTATGAATAATCTAGAACAGTTTTTAAACGGAGATGCAGACACAGCACCTCCAGAATTATTGACATCTCATGAAACAAAACCAAATGCTGATTTATGTCCATTTTTCTCAAAGACAGCTTGTTGTCGGTTTGGTGATCAGTGTTCTAGAAATCATCAATATCCTGGTATTAGTAAAGTAAGTATCTTATTACTATGAAATAAAAATACCAGTTTATTTGTAATGCTAGTCATAATCAACTTTTTAATAAGCTTTTATTAGGTTCGTACGTAACTATGTGCCTATGTAATGGAAACTGATTTTGACCTCCTTTAAAACGTCAGATTAAATCAAAATTTGGCGTACTTATCAAGGACCGATGACAATTCAATATTTTAAACAGTTAATTTATAATAGATAGTTTAAAAAAACTAACTCGCTTATCCGCACTCCCTGTACTATAGGCAAAGCGCCCCTGATGCAATTAATAATATGTAATGTATACATTAATTGACTTTATAGGTGCTCCTGGCGTCCAATTTTTACACTCATTTCGGATTAGACAATGCAAATTACAATGAGTATGATACCGATCTTATGCTTGAATATGAAGACAGTGATACTTACAAAGAATTCAAGGAATTCTTCTATGATATTCTACCAGAATTTGAAAAGTTTGGTAAAATTATTCAATTAAAGGTAAGAATGATGAAATTGTTGCAATGAGTATCCTTTCAATTTATTTTTTGGCAAGTTTCTTTGCACTACAAAACATAAAATTTTTGTTACCATGTCTGAACTGATTTCGTAAGATAGAAAAATAATTAAAGGATTAATAAAATGAAAACAGCTATTTAATTTTTTGACTTCAATGACATATTTAACTCAATATATACACAGACTTGAATGGCAGTTCAGAAAGTGGTTCAAGGGCACCAAATGGCAATGCCATAAATCTTGTACTGTAATTCTAAGGTTTGTATATTATTTTCATTACACAAGATATAATATATTTTATTTGTAACGGTAGGTCTTAAGTACAACGCTGCATTAAATTGCCAAGGTGTAAGCTACGCTGGATAGAGGAGGTTTAGTGAACAAGTGGAGGAGCCTCCAAATTTTTTTGAAGAAAACGTCTTGAAGAGATAATTATAGACAGAGAAAAACACTAGTGTATCAGTATTTTTTCTCTTCCTGCACTTCAGTTTAAAATTATGTATAGGCTTGACATAGCACTCTAGCATTTACATTTAATTTACTGTGCTGTGATAAGTTTTTCAGAATTTTCTTACAACAAAATTAGTTATTAATTAATGAACAAAATTAACTTAGATACAGACAAAAGATGCTGTAAATATACCTAATTATTATTTATCTTAATATTTTCAAGTTAAGGTGAGGTCTAAGTTATATTAATTTTGGCACTCATATTACGTGTATTACATGTTTAATATTCTATGTAAGTATAGAAACAGCCCGTTTACACGCGAGATAAGTGGTCTCCGCCGCTCACCTACCCTACTTTCACACATTTGTAACAATGATAAAAAATGTCTTTTTAGGCTTAACGAAATTTCCGGTAATTTAAAAATTGTGAATTTATAGTCTTCCAATATTTGCAGGTTTGCAATAACCACGAAAAACATTTACGAGGTAATACATACGTGGAATATGCCGATTTGAGGAATGCTGTGGCAGCGTACCGGGGCCTGCACACACGGTGGTACGGAGGGAAACAGTTGTCCTTGCAATTTTGCCTGATAACTTCGTGGAAAAACGCTATATGTGGTATGTTGTTTAGTAACTATTTATAATCGCCTCGCTTAACCTATTCCTCAGATACTCTTTAAATAATAAAACAAACACGAAATATTACACTAAACGTTCAACCCAATAATAGTCCAGTATGGAGTACTACTGAGCATGCTGCTCCAGTGCAGCGGATTGGTGGAGGGGTAAGTGGGCAACCCAAGTGTCGAAAGTTTTTATGCCGCTCGAAGGCATCCGACATGGCTTAGCGACTACCAAATGGTAACAACCGGGACCGACAGCTTTACGTGCCCTCCGAAGCACGGAAGCTCCCAAGAAATTATCACCACTAGCGGTTACCCATCCAACTACCGACCGCGCCCGCTGTTGCTTAACTTTGTCGATCACTTAAGATCGACGCAAGCCGCCGGGTTATGAGCGCTTCGTTCATACGTTTTAAAATATATCTGTGAAACCCGCATTCAAATCGGTTAAGCTGTTTTATTCCTGGAGGACGAATGATGCCTTATAAAAATTTAGTAGGAATAGACAAGTTTGGGCAAGTTGGGATTCGGACGTATGCGGCCAAGAAAATCTTATTTCTTTTTCTTAATAATTGGCACTAAATTTCATACATCACAATTCACACAGGTTTACTTTAATACATTTAATTGTTCTCTATAAATTTCAGGACTCCAATCAAGAAAACGCTGTCCAAAAGGCCGCGCCTGCAACTTTTTGCATGTGTTCAGAAATCCCAATAATTTGTTCAATAGTCGATTTACATATCCCGAAAAGTAAGTACGATTTTCCTGTTCTGGTAATAAATCTGATATTATTATTCCTTTGTTAATATTACAGCTCTTGTTGTCTACGCCCTCTAGGCGATAAATTTTTCGTTTTCTTGAAGGATTCGTTCAAATGTCTAATATAACAGTAAAAAGTTCTCAGACACGCTCCTGCTAAAACAACCAATATTAGAATTTCAACAATTTTCTCCCATATAAATTAGTGCCGGTCTGAAACTAAACCCGCTACCCAACGATCGACAGACAGGGTAGACAATATATTAACTGAGCTACTGGATTGTATAGAAATATCAATATTACAAAAAAGCCTTTAATGAACTTATTGATTATACAGATAATATAGGTCTATCTATGTATTTGATGCACTTAACGATTGATGTAAATATTTTTTTAGGGCAATAAGCACTCAAAGATCTTGGAGATGGTCAGAATCGCCAGAACGGGAACTCCTTAGGGAAGAAAAATCTAAATCTAGAGACCACGTGTCAAAAGACCACAGACGTGAAAGTGATCGTAGAAGAAGGAGCCATCGCAGCCGTAGGAGAAGATCACGAAGCAGAGATTGAACTTTACTATAGATAATTAATTTTATTTTTCTTTGTAAAAACCTTTGCTGTTATATGGAATTCAATAATAAAAAATAAACTGAATGTTGACTTTCGCTACACTTGAAATAAGTTTAATGGATTCTATGTTTTACTTTATTTATTTAGGATTTTACCGGCATCGGTACAGGTTGGTACCCATAATATGTCACTAATGAAAAAAATATAATTTTAATTAAATAAAATGTATGTTGGTATCACTATCATCGGACGTAGCTTATCTACATTCGGGAAAATATAGGTATGTATTTTATACTAGTTTTGCCCCGCAGCTTCGTTCGCGTAGAAGTTTTTTGAATCTGGGATTAAAAAAAACACTTAAGTTACGGCTGCTACGATACCCTGTGACTTCCTCCATCACTGGTAGTGAAATCGTATCAGCCGTTCCAAAAATTAGCCAGGACATACAGAAAGACAGACAGACAATATAAAATAGAAGTTTTTATTTTATCAATATCGTGTAAAACAGTTATTTTAAAATCACAGATACACTTCAATTTTATATAAATGTATAGAATTTTATTTATATGTATTTTGATGTAATGATGTATGTGGTTTAAAAAGTATTTATCTATGTTCAAAACAACTTTTTTGAATAAGTGTCTATATAATGAAGGCAACATCGCTGTGCCAACATATTTAAAGCAAAATTTTACATCTACCCCATTTTTATACAACAATTTGGTAAACGACATAACTATTGACAGTTGATCTTGGTAACGTATTTATTTTCTGGTACACGTTTTATACGATGAGTAGACACAGTGATGAATTAAGGAACTATATTTTAAGTGATAATGAAGCGGCGACTGAGGAACTGTTACATAGCGGAGTCGATCCGAACTACGCGGGTGGCTGGCCAGTTCGGCTGGCGGCGAGGCATGGATCCTATAGTGTTGTTAAAACACTCATTCAAAATGGAGCAAATCCACATTTACTAAGTGAATCTGGTGAGTAACAGTTCTATTTAGTTAAAAAAATATCAAAAAAGCTATTTTTAAATTGTTTGTCGAAGTGCCTTTGCTAATAGTTGCTAAAGACTGTTGGTAGGTACACTATAATTGTAAGTTACCAAACAGTTAAACAACTTTAACTAAAAAGTATACCTAATATTGATAAATCTAAGTAGTTACGTACAATTCAAAGAATAGCAAAGTTATAAGCAGGCAAAATGTATCACTGGTGATTGGTGGATTGGTGGTGATGCCAGTAGAACGCAGAGGACTTAGGGCGAACTGTCATTTTTAGAAACTTCAGGAAAGCCAAAAAACCACAACCAGAGTTCCATTTAGTACTTTTGAGTATTTTTAAAGGTTTTTATTGGTCGTACCTTGATTCTGATTGAACCAAACGACGCGTCTTTCGATTCTCTAGTCATCTGGTGAATGGCATCAAAATGTCAAAATCGCCAAAAATTACTTACGTGGTGATGGAACTTAAACGACGATATAAGCCTTAGCTTGCATCTAGTTTGAATAATCATGCAATTTTAGGTTATTTACTTTAGGTGTCAATATTATAATAATGTATGTATATTTATTTCAGGTGCATCCACATTACAACTTGCCGTCTTCTCAGGAAAACATTGGGAAACTGATAACTGGACGTTTTTGTTATCGTGTTACGATTCCTCTCAGTTAGCTGATGGAGCCGCTGTCGCCATTGTTTTCCGCAATATATTTGCTTTAAAAAAAATTCTTGAGACTGGAAGATGCAACACCAATATTCCGACAACATTGACAGGTATTATTTATTTAAAGATGATGTACCTATTAATTACACTATAATATGCGGGTACTCACACTAATCCTTCGATCGTGGTCACGGCTAGACTATCACGTTAACACTAGTGCATTAATTAATTACTTAATTCGCCTAAGTATGTGATCCGTGAATAAGTAGGTAATTAGATCTTTGAATACGAGTACTTCAGGAAAATCTAAAAAGTGCATAAAAAAAATGTTTACTATTTATTGGAATGTAGGCGAAAACCCCTGAAGTTACCTTTATGTTTCAGGAAAAACTGTCGAGGATTTAGCCAAAGGATACAAATTACATTACATGTTAAGCACGCCAGTTGCTCAGAACAGCCGTTTGCTCACCGCGCCCCATACTCCGAACAGCTCGCCCCAGGTTTCAAGACAAAATAGACCGGTAAATAAAATAATTGTGCTATTTATAATAGTGACTGACGTACTATTGCTTCCTTTGAAACTTAAGTTTTACCTACTACCTCGATGTCATCTACTTACATTAATATGGACGTAAGTGGAGCAAAATGTATCACAAACCCCTGCTTTGTAAAGCATTTATTAGTAGTTCCAGCACTGACTGACATTCGATACGCGATGAGAATGCAATATCTTAGCAGTTTAGGATAATTGGCTTTATTTTTTTAAATGATGGCGCCTTCATCTGCATTAGTTTTAAGTGGCATATAATCTTTAGACAAAACTGTTGTAGGTATTTATTTAACTTATTTATAACTAGTGCCTAAGCCCGCCCTCGCTTCGCTTCGGGAAACGTGTCAAATTGGTTTAGCCCTTTTTGACATTAGCGCGTACAAAACCACTGACAAACAGGTAACAAACAAAAATTCTAAGAACATTGTTTTGGTTTCTATTGCCTTAATAAACACTCCCAAAGTTACAGATTTATTATGTGTACATACATATAGATGTCATATTATTGCGAATAATAGCACAACTTTGCTTTTGTTACCCAGCGTAATAAAATAACACCTGTAAACATGTTTTTTCCAGGTTACCAGATCCACTGTAACTCCACAACAAACGCAAAGAAATTTATCTCCTTCCGTTGCCAGATTCTTCAATCAAACTGCCAACCTGACTGCTTTGTCTCCTTCCCGAACAACTATGGTCACAACTTTCTCACCTTCGCTCAATCAATAATTTTAATTGACTTTTTTGACTAATTATAAAATAAATGGATTCCCTTACTTTAAAACCAAACTAATTTAACAATTGACCAATCAATAATATGAACAAGTTTTTAATGATGCTACTATTAAGTTATTTTTAGTGACTGTATAATTTATTTTAAATATAACATAAATTGTATCTACCCAAAAATGTCATGTTTTATTTATATCGCTGCGTTTTGAGGTTGGTATATACTTTATATAGTGGATACTTATACAGTAAATAAAAGCAATTTTATGTTTATGACGCAATTTACTATTTAACTCATTATATCTATTTATCTTTTTTATTAGTAGGTAATATTTTATTTTTAGGTCTTATAAAAAACATTAAATTTGAGTTGGAGTACAGAGACTGATAGCTTGTGTATCCAAGTCAACTGTGGGCTGAAAAATAAAAGGTCGTTTTAGTTAATACCTAATGGTAGAATATTTTTTACCTATATTTGGGACAATATCACTGTTTTTCATAAATACTTACATCATTGTTTTCGTTTTGTGTTCGTACAATATTTAATTGTATGCCGAGGAACGACGAAAATTTAATTTTTAAACAGTTAAGGAACCGCGCTATTACTAGTTTCTATAAAAATAAATTATGATTAATAAATATGAATGTAAGTAAAGTATAACACAAATAACTTCGCAATAAAAATATTACTTCAACGGATTTCGCCATCGTCGTCATTATCGGGAAGTTTCTAATGAGACAAATGTTTGGATATGTGAAAGGTTCGCCGCGCCAGAAACGCACTCCGTAGTAATGTTGGCACTCGGTGTCGGGTATTCGGTATCCATGCTAAAGTTTATCATCAACATCAAATTACTAAAACTCTAATACAACAACAAAGTCTTACAAAAACTTGAATACAAAAAGTAGATCTTACATACATACATAGGTAGGTACTTGCAACGAGGTATTATTTTTTACTGGATACTTGTAATAAAATAGGTTATAGCAAATGTTTTTTTTATTAATACCCGGGAAATGAGCAGACTAGCCATCTGATATCACGATCTGATCATCTGATATAATTATACAACATCACCAATGCGTTGTTGGTCAAGAGTGAAGGAGTTAGGTAATACGCTTACCATCTTTGGACATCATCGCCCCTTAATATCAGGTGGGATTGTTGTCAAGGATTAACTTAGCATCGTATAAAAAAGGAGGAAAGGAAGAAAATACATATTGACTTTCAAGCCCTCAAAGCCCCAAGTACATAGGTACATGTAGGTACATAATGTGTCTTTGTTGGCCGCGACTCCGGGACGTCAGAGAATCTTGGCGCGGGGATATATAGTGTGAAAGTGTTTTTATTTTTAATATTTTCAAGCATTTTCTTAAATTACACCAGATAAGTACTTATAACACTTACAATATTCTTCCAATGACGACGTAGGTCTTTGTAGGATTTGAAATCTCCAGATTCAGGTAATGTTTCATAATAATCATCTATTACTGCTTTATTTAAACTGTAATTATATAAGTTTAAACTGTACATGATACCTTGTCAATCATAAGCTCAAATATAGACAAATCCATTTCTAGTTAGTCTTGAACTTCTTGTAGTGTGAAAAAGAAGTGATAAAACTTAGAAATTGTGCTACTCGTAATTGTGATTGTGAAATATCATCGACCACGAGAATTTATTCTTTCTTTTATAAGTAATTGAAGTTCAATATGTATTATTTTTTAAGCCTGAACGCTTTTATATCAAGAATGCAAAGGTTTTGTTATTATCCACAAAGCAAGGAGTCTATTCACAAAATATTGACGTCTCTCACCTGGGTAAAACTCTTACATACTCTCCGGGATTGAACTTTTCATCTGACTGCATTAAATTTATTTTAATAGGTTTTAGTTCAAGTGTCGTTGAATATTCTGTAAACAATTATTATTATTCATGAACTAATTGTATTGTATGATAAGCAATCAATTATTAATTATATTTGGTAGCTAACGACCTACTAAAGGAGTGCGCACATTACAACGACTCCACGACCGACCGACGCCAACGCGACTAAAACCTTGACAAAGCTAACATTCAATTATGAGCCTTATATCTTTGAAGGTAAGGTTGAATTTCGAACTTATACTTAAAAGCTCTGTACGGCTCGCCCTACACCCATAGCCGTTCCGTTTCGAGACCAACGCGTCGACGTTGCGTTGACGACTCACCGTAGACGAGTAGTCCACGCGTCGACCGACACAATGACGTAATGTAACTAGCGTCGGAGTTGAAACGGAGTGGAGACGGAGTCGAGTTGACGTCGATGAAGCGTTGATCGCGGAACGGAACGTCGGAGTTGAAACGGAGTGGAGTCGGAGTGGAGTTGACGTCGAGTTGGTGTAATGTGCGCACTCCTTAAGTATGTCAATAACTTCATCCTTAAATGAGGTCATCCTTAAATTTCTAGAGGGACAGTTCCGCTAGTGTCCTTTCAGAACGTGCGATATTAACAGGTACAATAGTCGTGGATGTTTTTGTCAGATTTACCTACCTAATTTAAAAAGCTGATTTACATCTTGCTACATTCACTTGCTATCAGATAGCCAGTCTACAATTGGGTGATATAAAAACTGCTGTGGGGTCTTACCTTTAACAGAAATATTATATTTTATTCCCTCTTGAGGCCCTTTGGTAGTCAGGAAGTTTCTGTTATTTATATAATAACTAAAACCCAAGGTATTCCAAGTTGGCGCAATTCTAGCCGTCAAAGTATAATGAAAACACATTTGGTATGCCTCCAAAGTAACTTTCTTGATAGGACCATCCTTTTAAAATTCATTAAAATTATTTTCGCAATGAAACGTAAAGTAGTAATAGACCGATGGGTTGTGATTGATCATGTTAGGCATCGGCTGGATTGGATATGATATGTGACCGATTGGATATGATTCAGTGGCGAAATTCCTTGAATGTTTCACACCTTTGGTTGTTATCGTTAGATACTAGTTGTTAGGTAGTTATGCCGAACCTTTTACCAATGGATAAGTACCTACTATCGTATCATATCCAGGTCATGCAATACTTAGGTCTCAACTGAGTTGAACAGAATGATTTATTTATTAAATAATAGGTAAATCCAAAAAACAGCAGCTGAGCAGTTCTTATATACTTAATATAATATGTTAATAAGTTGCTTGTAGATACGATTCACTTAACTCAGCAGTTTTATAATTTTAGTGGTACCTACCTAGTACCTACCTATATCTAGTTGCTTAATAACCTTAACCCTTTAAGCCGGGTTTTCACAGTACGAGTACGCTCGGCCTTGCTATTTCTAAATCATATTTATCCGTCGAGTATTCCAGAGTACATTAATTAAATGAAGACAAAGATTGTTAGTAAACACCCTATACTTAAATAGCCTTCTAAGTTAATTACTTAAACCCAGAAGAATAGGTATGCTTTTGATCTTACTTACCTGTACAAGTGAAAATTTTAAAAACAATGAATTCAATTGGTCATAATCTTTTCCAACTTTGTTGAAAATAATGTGAATCTTTTTTGCTTCGCTTTTGTCAGGACAAGCCATTATCGAAGAGTTTGAAAAAATTATCATACTGAAAGCATATAATTATGGTTTATTTGGTATTTAGATACGGCCGTTTTCAAAATCTATTCCTATTCTTATATTTTTTAATTTGATCTTTTATGTAAAAAAATGATTACCGGCATTTCAAAATTTTCCAATGATAATTTGAAGGAGCTGACCGGTCATGCTTATCTTTTAAATTAGCCATTATAACTACATAGCCTAGGTTATCAAACCTTGGATTAACGATTTCATATTCCATATAATTCTGCATAGTTAATACTGAAAAATTACTTAAATAGTAGGCTGAAAGTTAAAAGATACAAATCTGGAAAAAACGAAAATGTTCAACACTGACTACTGCGTTCGTTAGCTGCTTGCTTATTTGAAGTTGAAATAAATAAACTATATTTGGCGCCAATTTTATCTTCCAAGTAGGTAGGTACTTACTTTTTTCTTAAATAGATACAGCAACAAAACGGCAAAGACTGTATGTGAGACATATCAATGCTGTATTATAAATCTTTTGAGTAGGTAAATATAAAATCCAATGTATTTCACCTAATGATCGTCATACAGAGGTAATTTATATATTACATTTTAGGGCAATAGTAACTTTAATTAGAATAATGTCTTCTAGTTCATTTTCATTCCATTACATGGATCTGCTCCGATGACAATACTGTAACCAAAGAGTATAATGGACCAGGCAAACGAATTTTTTTTTACACGTCAAATAAATCTATAAAAAATTACAAGAAAAACTGTGCTTTTACTTTTTCCATATCTCAATAAATGGCTGAAATATTAACGATCAAAGTGCGTATTTACGGCCGTTGGTTTTTTTAAAAACGCAGGCGGGCGGTCACTACTCGATGACGTCATCATTCAGTAGTCGCGCGTAGTTGATAGGGATTTTTGACCGAAATGTTAATTTAAACTCAAGTAAAGCCGCGAGCAAACCTTAGTTATCAATAATAAAATAACATATATAATTCACATACTATCTACTACATCTATGCAAAATTTCAAGTCTGTATCTATAGAAATAAGAAAGTTATAGATTTTTGAACTGCATAGACCCATTTTTCTATAGTTGCGCTGTATCGTGCTCGCGGCCGAACTAAATCGTGACGTCATAGCGTAAGCGCGGAAATTCAAAAAAGGGCTTGAACTTCTCGTCTTTATAACTTCGGAAATACTGCATGTATTGAAGTGAAATAAAAAGTTATGTAATGTATATGACCTAAGCTCGGATTTTAGGTGTATTTGATAGTAATATTTTGACCCTTTTGCCTTCTCCATAAACACACGTTTTACTGTAACTATGGATGTGACAGATAATTACAGAACGCATGAGACAGAAAGAGATAGCTATATGAAAGTAGCATTTTAGCAAAGTTTTACTGCCCCACTTTTCGCATGCTAGTGACATATCTACTTATTTTTCATATGTAATTTCATCGGTTTTCTTATATGTATAGTGTTATCTACATGGAATAAACATGTTACTAATAAAAAAAAATTAGAAGTATGCAGGTAGGATTTTATTCTAAATAAATTACGGATTGAGAACTAGTAACAAAAAGAATATTTTTCATAATGTCATTTATTTAGAAAATATGTATTTACAAGTTTCGTTTGAAAAATGACACATTTCACATGAAAAAATTAAGTATTGGTCAAAAAATTATTGGACATGATTATCTGATAGTGGGAAGTAATCATATTCGCCATTATTAATTAAGTACTAAACAAAACATTAAAATTAGACTTGAATGATTAATAAAATAATATAAACATAGGTTTACATCGTCATAACCTAGGCGTATAAAATAACTTAATTATGAACATCGTAATAATAAAATAATTAATGCTGATTTTCCAGCTGATCACGAGCTTTTCGCAAAACTCCTTGTGTTTTATGAATTTCACGACAGATTGCACGTTGTACGCTCCTCTTCCTCATATTAGCAGCATTCAACTGAGTAAGAGTTTCAGCTAGAGTGGCTTTAGTTCTGGCAAGCTTTTGCTTCAATGTTACGTTTTCTTCGTACAATGAACCTGCAAATAAAGCATTTATCTTAATAATTAACGCAATTGTAGAAAGCCTTGATTTGGCTACTACTAGGTATCTCACTGCAGAGTGTGGGTGTCTGTTATGTATCAATAGAGTACCTAGTTAGTTGATAACGCATCAGTTATTATAACATCCGAACACAGTCCCAATATATAAAACTTAAAACCGAGACTATTATTACTATTTCCAACAACACATTTCATATTTATTACAACTGTCAAATAACCAATTGCGACAAGTTTTAGAGTTATGCGGGGCATTAGCTGTAACTTACGGGGTGATAATGAGAGTGCCTCATTTTGCTCCAAACTTGACAGACGGTCACTATCGATTCCTTGATCTGGCGATGTTGGCCGATCTTCTTCAGAAGGTAGACCATCGTGATATTCTTCAAGTTTATTATGAGCATCTAAAGCCATTTTGCGAGTTACTTCAACTTCTAATTGAGCATTAGCATCCAATGCTAAAGCTAATTTTTCTCTAGTATCTTCTAATTCCCTTTCAATGCGGAGTCTGTCGTGCTGAGCTCGCGCTCGTTCAAGGGCAGCTTGGGAAGCCTGCACAGTAGCTTCATCTGCGGCACGTCTCAAGGAACGTTCACTCTCTAAATACGTGGACTCCATATCTTGTTTTTCTGCTCGTAATCTTTCAATCAACTGAGTGCTGTAAGCGATTTGTTGCTCATTATCCTTAACCCTAGACTCAAGAGAAAGCAACATTAACTTTGTTGCTTCCAAATTCTTGTTGCACTCTACAACGTTACAACGCTCCAATTCTAAAGCGGACTTCAATTCTTCATTTTCAGCAATCATATCATCTACTTGTTTTGTGACAATTTCTAATTTATTACTTAATTCTTTCTTTTCATCTTCCAGCCGCTGATTTTGATTAGTTAGTTCCCCTATTTCTTCAAGCATTGCAGTTTCATTTATAGCTTTATTGTCATCCGATCGGGATCCATGTGAAACACGCGAGCGGCGTGACCTGTACTTATTACTTTCTGATATAGATTCTCGGATACTAACACCAGTATCACAGAGACCAACCCTTGCTAGTGATACATTTCTATCAGGTTCAGACCAGCATTCCGATTCCGAAATAATGTCAGCTTGAGGGAAATGTCGCAACGGTTTTTTAGAAAATCTTTTACCATCATCGCTACAAGTGACATGATGCCCAAACATCATCGTTAGATCTTCTATCCGTAAGGACTGTGATATTTCTAGATTACTTTCGTCCATAGTAAGCTCTTCGGGTGCAATTGATTCATCTAGTTTCAGCCCTACTGGCAATGCCAAACTCTGTTCTAAGATGCTTTCAGCCAACTTTTTCTTTTCCTCGCCCAGAACACACCTGTAAAATATTTTGTAGTGAGACATATTACAAAGTAATCATTATGAATAATTCTTCATCAAACATAGAAGATAAATTACTTGTGTGACAGTAGCTTATCCAAAAAGTATGCCAAGCCTTGTAACCGTCGAGTCAGCAATTGCTGGAGATTCCTGGAACAGAATTACAAGTAAAGTAATCATGGGGACGGATAAAATAAAATTGAAAGGAAACATTAGATAAGCATACCTGTAATACGTAAAAATTCAATAGTAGTTTTCAGTAACAGTAACGGATTTTAAAACTCATTCATAATGTTTAAATCGGTATTTAAAAAAAATGTATATAACGTTTATGGTCTTACCCTGAATTTTCATCGCTTTGTCCATTATCAATGTTACTTTGCAGCTGACGAACCCTGTTTTCTAAATCTTTAATGTGTTCGTTTTTACATTTTAATATTTCTTCATACTTCTCTAGTTGTGAATCGCTGACATGCGCGTAAGTTAACTCTTTATCCTAGACAAATAAAATTATATTGAAATGTTCTTCTTTATTCAGATATAATACATCGAGCAACTAAGTAAGTGTAAAAGTTACCAATTTTAATTTCTTCATTTCCTTATCTTGCTGCTGTATTTTCTTCATACAACCCTTTATCATCTGTAGAGCTTTTCTATTTTCTTTACGTAACCTTGCTAACTGATCCTATAGAATAAAAAGCAGGTTAGATAATTGATTTTATGACTTTTCGTTACTTTATAATTTTTCGAAATATAAAACCAAGGTAATAAACTTACCAAGTCATCATTGTTTACAGTTGTAGTCAAATTTTCCCTGCAAAGAAAAATTCAATTTTTTATTTAACTTAATTTCATTCGAAATACCCAAAATAATTCGATTGCATTTTAAGTTATAAATAAGAAAACGTGCGAGGAAAGAGAAAAAGTGTGCGAGGATGTGTTGTAAAAATAAAGTAAAGTTGATGAACATTTCAAATGAAATTTAACATACCCAGCCGATTCCGATTCAACGCACGTATCATCGACAACATCCGTGTTGCCAACAGCATCCCCCTGAAATATTATCAAAAACTTTTAAAATTTTAATCATGGTATAGTAATATATTTAATTTCTCTTTAAAATATTTTTTCCTACCTTAAAGTCAATCAACTCGTGTTTCGTACAATTCATAGAAAGATCCCCAGGTTCAGTGGAAATAGATCCCTGCAAAAAAGCAATAAGTAACTTATAAAATATTGTTTCCGATTTACCGAAATTAGCAGACAGAGGAAATCCCATTTATTTCCCGTTTCGGCGATATGTGACCGAAGTTTTCACCGTAAAACCATTTATTTAAATTTATATCTAATGAGATAATGATAATAAGGTTTACTTGATTTTCTAAAACGTCAATAGCCTCAGCTGCGGCCGCAAGTAATTCTTGCTTGTCACTTAACTGTCTTCTTAGTTCCTCCACTTCTACCTGAAGACGAACGTTGTGTTCTAGGAGCCCCTGAAATTATTTTATTTACGATAACTTTTAAAGACACATTTAAACGTTAACAAACACTTAGAATAGAGCAGAAAATAATAAATGTACTTAGATTTCTTTACACTACACATTATTGTAGAGAATTGTTTCAAACTAATTAATAATATAAATTTTATAAGAATATGATTTCGTATAATATACCTGAACGGCAGGAGGTGCGCCAGTTCCCAACTTTTCCTCCAAAAAGTAAATTCGTAACTTCAAGTGAAAATTTTCTTTCCTCAAGCCATTTAATTGCTCTTCATATTGTTTCATGCTAATACCGCTGGCCGAAGTAACATCTACGATCATACAATCATCGTTTAAATCAACTCGTCGTTAAACTGTGTGTGCCTAATTCCATCAAAAACATTTTTATGTGAAATGTTGCGTAGACGAGTTATGGCTTACACAGTCAAAAAATTATCAGATGTCATGTAGAGCCCAACTTCTTAAATCTACAAGCCCTAACTTCACAAACTCTAACCTTAGTCAAAATATGTAGCTTGATCGTTTCGTTACTACAAAAACTACTGTATCACAGAAAAGTAATGAACAGTGAATACATTTTTTACCTTACGCCCATGTGATGGTACGGAAACGATATGATATCTGGAAAATTTTGTTTATCTGTTATCCAAACTCAAGGTATGAGGGTAAAAACGACGAAGCGCTTCGAGAAAAGATGGCTAGTGCCCTTACGCTTCGCTTGGCTCATCTTGGCGGGGGCACTAGCGTGCCCCCAGATACCATTTCATGAATAAACTGCTGTTTTACTTACCATGGCCTTCCGTAGTAGGAAGGGTCATCTCTTGCAGCTTTCGGGGGCTAGTGCTGTAAGCAATTAAAATAAAATCAATTCTATTATATTATAGCTCTTCATAGAAATATATTGAAGAAAAGTTTTAAAAGGACACAGCTCAGAGGTACACGTGTCTTCCGTTATCTTTACTTTTTAGGCTATGCATTCCAAAAGATTTGAAAACAGCTTTACACACGGGTCATATGTCTGGAGGCTCATATTTTCGATAAACAAACCAAATATGCTCAAAAAGGATATATTATTCATTAAAAGTAAAAATAAATGATTTCTCTTTACATATGACTATACCTAAATAGTATCAATCATCATAATTATATTTTACCGTGGGACCTTTTGTTAAGAAACCTACAGGTGGCTGATAATAAAGGTGCAACAAAGACCATGTGTGCTCAAATCGAGTGAAGTGAATGTTTACCGCTTTTAAGTACTTAAGTACCTATATTGGAAGTAGAAATGGATGTGACGATTCTATTAGTTCCAACATTGTGTGAAAGTTAAAGGACAATGCCCGACGTTTTATTACCGTTTGTCTACAGCGCAGCATCAAACGCTTAATAAAGATCGTCGGTACCTACCAACTCACAATTTCCATGTTTCTTTATAAACATCGCAATTTTGAACTCAATTTCATTATACCAAGAGAAATAACACATGTTCCGAAATTAAAGTGTTTGAAGTGCAAACTTCTATAGTATCGTTAAGTTTGGAATTCGATGAAACGGAAATGACGCGCAAATGTAATGAAATGTGTGAATTGCTCACATTTTGTTTTTTTACTTATACAGGAGACAAACCAGCAGATTAGCCATCTGATGGTAATTTGTTCTTTGTCACACCAATGGACATTAGTAACACTAACACTAAAGGTAAAGACATCAGCGATTAAACTTAAGGCAAAAAATAAGTCCTTTAAACTGAATGCACATTGATCATCAAGGTGTTCGGTGAACATAAGAGGTGTCCAGAGATATAGAAATAGATGAAATGGCCTAAAGTAACAAGATTCGATTTATAAATTCAGAACGGACATTTATTTATAAATTGAACATAGTGTAAATTTATGTATTGTGCTTTTTCCTTAATTACGTAAAACAATGAGTGATAATAACAAAATACTGAATCATACCGATGAGGTCTTTTGCACCTTGACTAAACGTAATATGAGAATAAGTTCGAATCCCTGACCTACTAGGTGTATTAGGAGTTGATAAGTTTACGTGTACTTCGATTTGTACAATCAAAGGCGTGTTATAAAATCTATATAATTATGTATAAATATATAAATCATACTAGAAACAGACTATCGGAATATAATATGTATTTACAACCGGACACAAAAACCCGGTTTCCTTATTACCGATTGCAAAGGGTTTTTTTTGACTTTAGGATTGATTTAATCAACATTTTTACGAGAACTTGCAGTACTTATTCGGTTTCTTACTCATATCGCTGTTCTCAGCTCTTGGTTTCTTTTTGGATCTAACTTATTAGGGACCAACCTAATTTCACGATTTCGATATTAACTGAATTATTTAATCCATTACAAGAAAATGACAAATGAATGTCATGTAACAGCGCACGTTGAAATAATTGATATTTTCGCGTATACATTTCATGTAGCCGTGGCCCGGTGGCTTGTAAGTACAATATGGACGGGACAGCTAATCAGGAGGGCATGAGTTCGAATGCCGGGAATGTATTTTTATTTATTTAGTTTTTTTAAGATGAATAATCCATTTTTTGTTAAATTCTTCTTATTTTTTTTACAGATAAAACAACCCCTTTTTCTTAAGATTATTGTATAGTAGGGACCCTCTTTGGGACCTATCTTTTTTAAGATTTTATTATTTGTTGTTATAGCGGCCCCAGTAACACGTAGGTATTCTGTTTAATATTCAGGTGTCTACCAACTTCCGTTCAAGAGATGCAGCCCTGTGAGTGACAGACATCGGAGACATATTAATAGGGTTCCGTTTATTACCGTTTTGGTACGGAAACCTAAAAATGAATTTATTTACCTAATTATAATTATTAGGTACTTCAAGTTTAGAATGTAGTTAAACATAACCACCGCAAAGTCTTTTCAATAATACCAATAATTTAAGTTAATTTACTCGCAAACCCACAGAATTTGAATGGGAATGGTTACGGTAAGCAAATGATATTTTCACGGATCTGAGTGCCTAAATTATTAAATTAGACAGCAACTTTAAAGCCCATTTTAGTGTTAATACGTGATTGTATCGCGTTAGTTCAAGTATCAATGATCGGAACAATTTACTGTCGCAATTAGCTGCACTATATTTAATGAACAAGTAACTTAGTAAGTAAACACTACATGTAGTTACTTATGTATAATTTAAGGAAAAGTATAAGTAGGTAGGTAAGTACCCTTATTATTGGCCATTTTTAAAGTAACAATACACAAGTACTAAAACAAGTAAGTACAAAAGTTGATTATAAGTTATGTTGTAAATATTTGTTCATATATCTGTTATCTTTGTGCGCACATATTAACCAATAACTGCCCGTGACCCGATCCCTATAATATTATTATGCATTTTTACGATTTTTTACATCTACATACTTATCAATCATTTGGCTTTGGATAAACGTAAATGATTAATTAATGTTGTACGTATGCCCAGTTGTTGTATTATTATTCTTACCTAAATGGAGATGATATACTATTAGCCCCATGTTTGGAACTATTCATCCGCGGCAAAGTAGCCATTTCAATTTAAAAGACGAGTCTAATAAAACACAAATTACACTTAATGTTACGAGACCAAAATAACATCACTGACTTCACTTCTAACTAAAATGAGAAGTTATATACAATAATGTACAATAGATTTAATGGCACTTGTCATATTGGCACCAATGAAGTATTTATATTTAACCAATCAATACAACCAACACACTGCTTGTATTGTGCACCGTACGAGGTAATAAAAGTAAATAATTAGGACACTGTTTTGATTTTGCTTGTTTTCACTGTCGACGAGAGAACTGTGAGTGTGAGCGCAATACTGACTCTCGCTCGGGATTCGGGATCTATCGCCAGTCTCCGTTTGGTAGAGATGGAACACTTTGACACGTTATAAATTCAACAGGCTGAAAAGAGATGAAAGTATCGTCCAACACGAGGGGCGGAGACGGATGCTGGTCGCGACATATAATCGTACCGAAATAGAATCTGTTAGGAGTGAGGTGCTCTAATTTTCAAGTTGTATCATTTCCTTACTATGACATATAGTAAAACCATAAGTACAACTACCTACAATAACATAACGAAATTGCAACGTAAACCGTAAAATAAAATACTACAGTAGCGGGGTTGGTCTGTTACCAACCTCTTACAGATATCTCAATTATAAATATTAGAAATTTTTTCAGAAGTTTGTTATATAAGTACATAATAATACCATAACGGATAACTTTGTACATGGACTATAATTGGGTTTCACGCATCAAATGCACAAATATCATCATCATAAATAAATAAATAAATCAACGATAGAACTGTTTCTGAATTTGATAAATAAATTATACACTGAAGGGCAACAGAAATGCAAGGCAGAGAAATACGCCCATAATTATAATCTGTGCCTAGTAAAATTTTCACTCTAACATAATACAGAACACCTTACCTACATAAGTACATCGTGTTTGTTACCTTCGTAAATTAAATGACTTTTAAAATTTTATCTTTGCATAACTATTATTATTTGTAGATCACTTGATGGTCAATTAAAAAAAGAACAATGTGATTTTCACTTTTCTTTTCCCGGTCTTTTTATTTTAATTGGTGGAGCTTAACCGCGAACATGGACCATGGACCGTGGACATGCGGACTATGAACTATTACGATTTTTAATTGATCTATTTGCAGTAGCTCAGTTGCTAGTCCGGTTAACCGAACTAGTGCTTTGGTTTAACCGAACAAATAAATAAACAACGGTTACAATAAACGTAGAAGTTTTTTCGCGGTGTGGACATTCCTAAACGCAAATGCTGGTTTGTAGTTATTTGTTAACTCTGGACGACTCCTGCCTACTTTCCCAAATACAAGCTGTGGAAAGAAAACCGGCTTAAGGAGTGCGCACATTACACCAACTCGACGTCAACTCCACTCCGACTCCACTCCGTTTCAACTCCGACGTTCCGTTCCGCGATCAACGCTTCATCGACGTCAACTCGACTCCGTCTCCACTCCGTTTCAACTCCGACGCTAGTTACATTACGTCATGTCGGTCGACGCGTGGACTACTCGTCTACGGTGAGTCGTCAACGCAACGTCGACGCGTTGGTCTCGAAACGGAACGGCTATGGGTGTAGGGCGAGCCGTACAGGGCTTTTAAGTATAAGTTCGAAATTCAACCTTACCTTCAAAGATATAAGGCTCATAATTGAATGTTAGCTTTGTCAAGGTTTTAGTCGCGTTGGCGTCTGTCGGTTGTGGAGTCGTTGTAAAGTGCGCACTCCTTTAGGTTGATTGATCCCTAAGAACAAAGGCGTCGTAGCACTCGTAGCTAACTTATGCGAATCTGCTGCCACACAACCAAAGAATGACTGTAACTTTAACTAGGTAACTGAAACTTAATTCAAAATCACTTGTGAATGTATAACGCATAAAGGAGTGCGCACATTACACCAACTCGACGTCAACTCCACTCCGACTCCACTCCGTTTCAACTCCGACGTTCCGTTCCGCGATCAACGCTTCATCGACGTCAACTCGACTCCGTCTCCACTCCGTTTCAACTCCGACGTTCCGTTCTAGGTACATTACGTCATTGTGTCGGTCGACGCGTGGACTACTCGACTACGGTGAGTCGTCGACGCGTTGGTCTCGAAACGGAACGGCTATGGGTGTAGGGCGAGCCGTATAGGTATTTTAAGTACAAGTTCGAAATTCAACCTTACCATCAAAGATATAAGGCTCATAATTGAATGTTAGCTTTGTCAAGGTTTTAGTCGCGTTGGCGTCGGTCGGTCGTGGAATCGTTGTACTGTGCGCACTCCTTTACGCATCTTTCGTTTGAAAAAGTAACTTTTTTTTTCTTTAACCCGTACAAAATGGTCCGGGATCCCTAGTACATTTTTTTTACTTGATTACTATCAAGCTAATTTTCCGTGAGTAGCTTAATTTCAACAATTTCTGAACTTAGTAATAAATTTTCTCGAATCATAAAATCGACATATTTTATCCCTGCTATTCCTATTACCTCCCACAATCGAGATTTCTCGTTCAGAAATTGTCGGGCGTCTCATCAAAATTAAGCTACTCACGGAATATTAGCTGATATTAATCAAGTAAAAAAAATGTAATGGGGACCCGGACCAAAACTTCTCGCGAGGAGGTACGTATTTGAAATATCCTATTATTTTACTAACATCATAAACTTTACCGAAACGTTTCGGTTTGGTTGTGTTTCCCTAATAATGACAAATAAGACTCATTTCACTCATTATACCTAATCACGCGCCGTTTTTGAAGTGAAAACTTCTATAGCATCATTGTGATTTGGAATTCGATGAAACGGAAATGATGCGCAAATGAAACGATACGGAAATGAAAAAACATTTTAACATAAAAATTTTGGAAGATGCCGGAACGTGGCCTTTTCTTTTAGACATTGACCGATTTCGGCAAACGAGTCTGATGTATATAGTTATACGAGTACATTTCTACCTGATTAAATTAAAACTTCTCTATGACTTATTGATTTTTTCCTATGAATTTAAAGTTGTTTTATTTTATTTTTGACGTGATAACGTCCTATAAATTGATAGGCGCGCACGGAAAAGTTACCCGTTCCGATGACGTCAGATCGTAACATCAGAGCTAGCAATTAGAATAGTTCTGCTACTATTTATAACAAAATAATGTTGAATACACGACAACGTGCTTTGTGTTTTTGTGTTTTTTCTACTAATTTTCTTATGACGTTATCACTTTATTACATGATAACTTATCACGTAAAATTATCGTCCGTAAACCGATTTTACAGACAACCATTGTTTGGCATATTTTTTTAACTCTGACTCCCACTCTGAAGTCTGACGTTGGATCACTCCGCTCTACTTTGACATTTGGGTTTTCGTTTAGGGCTATATTTCGCCGGGACACCATGGCGGCGCAACCAGTCGCCGCTACCAATAAAATGTATGCAGCTCTATAGAGCGTTACTCACCTGGTGTCGTTTGGTTGCGCAACCAATTTGGCGGCGCGACCAACTCGGACACATGCACAGAATGTTACTGGTTGCGCCGCCACGCTGGTCGCGCCACCACTAATTACTATAGCGCTATATGGTGCCTCACTCACTCGGCCGCCAGTCCGGCCGCCAGTGACAGTCTTCAAGGTCCATTTTGATACTGTTTCTGTGTGGTGTGGCAACTCTGGTGTCTGTATGGTGTCTAGTTTGGTAGCTTACGGACACCACAGTGGCGCGACTGGTTGCGCCGCCATGGTGTCCCGGTGAAATATAGCCCTTAGAGGACGCAATTTTATTTTTTAAGATGTCAAGCGGGGGTAATTTAAAATTAATTTCAAGTTTGTGAGGTTTTTAAACTTTTATTCTACGATTAGAAATTACAGGACTAAAATGCTACATTTTATGTGAGACCTATAGTTTCCAGATTAACCTTAAAAAAATCTGCACCCTTGTTACCACGATGGCGGCCGCACAACACAAACTTGGATTTGACTTTACACTGATCGCTTCTTCATAGGAAGTAGCGATCTGCGACCTGTCGGATCATGACTGGCAAGTGTATTCCTATGTAACTTTATATGTACTAAAATAAAAATGTTTAATACCAATTCCATGACCACAATTATAATCTAAGACAGCATTATCAGTACTTGAGACCTTGGGAAAGCATCAGAAAGTCCTAATACACCCTTTCTACATCCATATTAATTCATGCCTCTCTCATAAAAAGGAGCTCAACACATTAGCAACAGTAGCCTGTGTGGTCAGCTTTGTTGCATTCCCACAAAAAAAAACGAACCCAAATGCTGGCTTATTGGCTGGCTTTCCTGACAAAGTCAACCATTTAGAATCAGAAATTTGCCACTTACCATCAGGTGGGATTGTAGTCAAAGGGTAACTTATAATAAGTAAAAAAAAAGAAAGTAGACTGAGCCTACTACTTTAATAAGTCCTTTTAGTATAATTGTTGGTTTCAAAGTTTTAAATAGAATTTTTTGTATTGGAAGTCAAAATTATTATTTTATAATTTTGTCTACCTGTTTATACACTTGTATGTGCTTGCAAAAACTACTAAATGAATTTTGATGCAGTTGTCACAGTTGTATTGCTGGAAGTCTGACTAAAAACTGGCACATGTTTCATCCTAATATGCTGCATAGAACCTGAGATATTACCAACAGTAATCTATGTATACTAATAATAAATCTGTAACTGATTGCTGTCTGTACATAGAAGATATAATTATGAGAAAAAATTTTACTGGGGATTTTTATGTACACAATAGAATTCAACAATGATTTTTAGAATGAAAATTAAATAATAATTATTTAATTATTATTATGGTTGATTATCAATGTAGCCATTATGTCTGTAACCATGTATGTAACCATGCACGAAAAACACCATGTGAAGTACCTTAACTCACTTTAATTGCACTCTCGATCTTAGGGCCCTACCAGTAGTCTCACTAATGACCTGTATTACCAGTGTAGCTTTTGATCCAATGAACACCAACAAACAAGTTGTAAGATATCAGAAATATCACACATGCCCATACAATAAAGCCTACTGTTCAGACACTTACCCCGCCACCAAAATATTGTTAAATAGTAGACAATAATTATTAAATAAATATAATAAACAACCCGCACTAGAAAATCATATGATGATAATACTAGACATAATTTATCAACGTTAAAAGGTGTCATATAATTGATTATACTTACAGTCCCCCAGTATCCATAATTATTCAACACAATTATTGTACGTGTCGTTGAGATTAAAATTATCCGACACAACAAAAATATTTGATGGCGTTTGTGATTATCACGTAGTACGCGACGCGATTTAAAAAAATGTTCTGTAAAGAGTGCAAACCCACATAAATGTTCAAAAATTAACCGGTAATCGGTACAATCCAACGGAAAAAATCTGGCTAACAAATTCAACAAATAGTAATTGGATTCAGTTCAGGTATATATATAACAATACAAAATATTGGTAAACCAATTACCAAAACAAGGAAAGCAAATTATATTGTAATCAGATGCTCTTTGATTGCAAATATTGAATTTGAAATGAAACAAAAGAACGACGATGATTCAAATCAAAACAAACCGTCAAACGGTCAAACCGACAACCGAACCGACTGCCGAGTGCCGACCAGTGTTGCCAGATGCCTCGAATCTTTTATCTGTATTTGTAACGGAAATATGTAAATCTATATTAATTCTGTATGCTATTTTAACTCAAAATCTATATAAAATCTGTACAAAAATCATAATTGCTTCTTTTGAAAAACAAGGGCTAAGTAGGTAAAGTAGGTACTAACGTGATAAGGTTTGATTGTCGTATATTAAATAAAAATATCACTAATTAATAAAATTGCCATGTTGTATAAGTAATATGCACTGTAAATAGTAAAATTGAGAACATAATTGAAAGAAACAACTTATCAAAATTCAAATACTTGCAACAAAGGAACTAATATTTATTTAAGTAAAAAAGAATAGTCTGTGTAATAAGTAAAATTAAAAACATAAATTATCAGAAACAACAATCAAAATTCAAATATTTGCAACAAAGGAACTAATGGTTATTTGAAAATCTTTCTTCTTCAAAGTTCTGTTTTAGTTGAATATGGTCATTTTATCAATAGAGTAAGAATTCTGTATAAAAATCTGTATCTAGTGCTAATCTGTATCATACATCGAAAATCTGCATAAATACGGAGAAAACTGTATATAAATGGCAACGCTGGTGCCGACAACCGACTGACGGACCGACAGACAAACAAAATCAAGTTAACCAACCGTTCACGTCCATGCCACATTGCCACACATAGCTAATATATTAATTTGCCACAGGTGTGGTGTACTTTCCTCATGGTTGTCAACTCCCAATAATACTAGGCCGGTCTGAAGTTAGGCTTTCGGATATAGTGCGCAGGTATTGTACTTTAGAGAGAGATAGCGACACGAACACTGAGCGTGTGACTGAAACAAACAATGCTCAAAGTGACACTTAAAATTGACTTTTGCGCAGCGATCCGAACAAAGTTCAGAGCGGCCTAGAACCGCCGGCCGTACTATACAAACTACAGATACACAGTCATGCTTTTAAAAAGCATGCTTATAATGAGCATGCTCTTTAGATGTATTATCTACAAGCTTGCTTATTTCGACATGCTTGTAATGAGCAAGTGCTCAAAAATCAACAATCTTGCGTTTATCGAGCATGCTATCTATGGCGTGGGTGGAAGGGGGCACAGAACAAAGTGGAAGGGGGCGTGCTTTGATTTGAGCACGTCTACATACAAAAAAATCCTAGCCGTATTGTCTATGACCCTGCCTATTTCAAACAAATAAATGTATAGAGCTACAAGCATACTCATTTAAGCATGCTTATGAAGCATCCTCTAGGCTAGGCATGACATGCACATTGTACCTATCTATACCTTAAATCCGTTTTATTGGGTTTTTGAACTATTTTTTACTTCTCGTCGATAAATAAAACACGCTTTTGCTTGACAGTTGATATTGACAATTCAATCATTTGACAATTGAATTGACATTTCTTAATTTTATCCTGAAAGCTGAACTGAAAGTGAAAAGTCTAAATTGCGATATTTGGAATTTTTCACTTTTCGGATATTCATAACTTACTAATTACTTATTTATAGAGTTCTGTAGAACTCTAAATATAATGTAATAAAATAAAATAACTAAAAAGTATTTTAACTCCGTGATCCTACGTACCAGTCTTAACCTAACAGTAACAGTTAGTGGCGAGGATGGCGTTGGCTACTAATTTTCGCTCGTTGATTCATAGAATAGTTCTCTCAGACATTAAAGTAATGACTCGCTTCTATTCCGATCAGTCAGAAGAAGCTGGAGATAGCCAGGAAAAGGAAATTGACCCTTCCAAAGACAGAACTAAGGTTATACCAGTTGAGACTAGCATGAAATATTTGCAGAGCAAGGCTTATGATCAAACTTATGGTGGAAAGCCGGTTTGGTTTTTATATCGTCGAAACCACAAGGGTGGTTTTGCACCCAGGAAAACAAGGAAGTCTTGTGTAAGACAAGGCGTGATAACTACAGGAAACCCATGCCCTATTTGTCGTGACGAATATCTTGTCCTAGATCACCGGAACACAAAACTGCTTGATCAATTCATATCTCAATACACTGGACAGGTAGGTTTTTTACTTGGTATAAATTAATCAATTTTGTCCAACATCATATTTATTTAAAGTCTGACTAAAGTACCAAAGCAGCTTTTTGCATCATTATTTTATTATAATATAATACTTAGTTTGGTAATTGATGTGTAACACTCAATGCATTATCTAACAAATGAGTTGACATTCTAAACTCAGATAAGGGCTCCTTCTTGCTCCTTATTTACTCAGTTCATAGAAGCTGGCAAAGTGAAAATAAAATAGGCTTATAAATGTCGGTTCTTAATAGATCATAAGTTTGTGTGGTATATTTGTAGGTTTTAAGTTTGAGCATGTTTATCTTGTTAGAGTTGGAAAATTATTTTCAACAGATTTTTTTAAACCGTGAGCCCACAATAGTAGTACCACTACTAGGGCACTAGTGTGTCCGCTATGGATACAATGTTTGGTTTAAAACTGTCAATGAAGGCTGTATTGTATATTTATCACATTTTATTCATTATATTTCAGATTCTGGATGCCTATAAAACTGGGCTGTGTCAAAAGAAACAGAAAGAGCTTTTGGTGGTCATTGAGCGAGCTTGGGATCAAGGTTACCTTACATATGATGTGCCTTTCAGGGAATATGACTACTCTTTGTACAATAAAAATTAAACAACTTTGTAGAATCAATATTTTATTAATAAATTTAGGTTGAATAGGTTTGAATTAATGGTATTTAATTTTTTTTTATATAAGTGTTATCATGAAAAACATTAGGTAAATAATTACCAAGTCATACAAAGTTTCCTCAAAACTTTCCAGTCAGAACTAATAGTCCATAGTGACACCTGAGTTTGCTTGTGACCAAAATACACTTAGTAACACTTATAAACTCATTTTCTGTGCACATTTTTTTGAAATTACTGTTCATTATTAGGTATTTAGAAGTCATGCCTCTTCATATTTCCAGTCTAATGGTATTGAGCTGGATCTTTGATTTTCAGTATGATTATTTTAGTAACAGAAGCAAAAAAATATATAATTACATATATTTTTATGTAAAGTACTTTTCAACTCTATTCTACGACTAGTCATGCATCTACTGCGTCAACACTTCTTCTTTTCTTAAAACAGTGAGCAATGTGTCTATGGCACAGACATTTTAGGATGATTGAAACAATACTTACCTCTTATGTTTTATACAATATTGTATAAAAATTATTGCTTGTATATCTTAATTTATTTTTTTATATATCAAATTAGTTAACAATTTTAACAGGTGAACTATAACGTCTTCAAAAATGGCATGTTATTATAATGGCAGACAAATTTATTTAAATTTTTAAAATATAATAATTTTTAAATCCTAAAAATAAACTCTTAATTTTTGTCTATGTAAATAAAAAACTTAAAACTATTGGCACCACATATTATTGTTAGATAAAAATATATTTGTTTATGAAAAGGTATCCAGTATTTTAGTCCTGTTTCTTTGCAGCAACAGTTCTCTAATCAAGGCGGATTTTTCGCGTTCCAGTACGGATATCCTTTCATTTTTTCTGTTTACTTCCTGGAAAATAAATGCACATACACTACATAAATAGTCTACAAAAAAAGCACTACGTATATACATTCTAGTAAATAAAAAATAATGTGATTATTTAATTTCCCTTTCCAAATAATCCAATTCTGTAAGGAATTTGATCACACCTCATTATTTTAATCTACTAGCGTTCCGAAAAGGTGCTGTCTCATCAAAAAAGGAATCGGTAAAATAAATCCATACGCACCTTTAAGCCAATTAGAAATGATTCATTAATAAATTAATAATATAAAGTATACATTTCTTAAATAAATAAGACTCAATTTGATTGACAACATAATAGACTCGCTTTTTAAGTTTCGTGTAGGTACTTATGTGTGCAGTTCTTGGATAATCCAAACCAAGCACGGTTTTTTATAATACCTAGTGCAATAATTTAGTAGATAACATTGCCTTCAAAATATAGAAATTCTGGATCTGTTAGATTCTATGTCCGTATGAAAAAAATACATTACTTAGATGTTAAATACTTTAGAACCTGTTTGCTCAAGGATTATACAACCTACTATTGCATTACTACAAAAGTTTATGATTAACAATATAATTATATTTAATACATATAAAAACAGTATCATGTAACCAACCTCCGCTAACAATCGATTTTGTGACCGAAGCACAGAAGCGTTATTGGTCGTAGCAGGTGTGTTGTAGAGCGTGACGGGTAGTGCCAGGTTCATGTGGAGAGACAATGGGCCGTGCCGCCAACCCGCCGCTAGCGCTCCCAGCTGTCTGTTGAGCTCCAAAACTCGCGCGCGAAGCAACTCCAATCGCTCTTGATGTGCTTCGTTCCATGGTTCCTATGACAAAATATGCGAATTATCTCTAATTTTTAAAAAACGGTTGATGTCTCAGTAAACGCTTCTTTCCAATTAACTTTTAGATACAAAAATTATAAAAATCTAGGTAAGTACAAACTGTTCTCGTTTCGGTAAATTCGTTCGCTTTAGGAAATTTTGCCCTTAATAGTTTTATCATTACTTCGCTTTACAAAACTTAAAATTCAGCGTGGATGCGGGTAGCACCGAAAACAAGTTTCATTCCTGTTTGAACGGGATTTTTAAAATATACCTTTATATTTAAGATATAGATAAAAAATTAGATAAGGAAATGTGGTCTTAAAGAAGATGTCGTTACAAAAATTGAGAAAGGCATGCTGAGATGGTTTGGCTATGTCGAGAGAATGAATAAAGAATTGACGAAAAAAGTGTATAAGGCGAGTGTGAATGAAAGTGTAGGAAGGGGTAGACCTAGGCGGACGTTTCGAGACCAAATCAGGGATATTTTGAGAAAAGGCCAGATCAAGAGTACCCTAAACTGAAGAGCATGTATGTAGGGAATAATAATGAAAGTGGACGAATCGAAACAAGTATGTAAGGATCATAGCAAGTGGAACGAAGTGGTCTCTGCCTACATGTATGATCAGATCACAGACCACTTAACCAAAAGCTTGGTTAAGTGGTGTGTGATTGAAGAGGAAGGTTTATGTGTATAATAAATTAAAGTTTTGGGTAAATTGGTTGAAATATGATGATGACAGTTGAGAAAGTCGTAAAATCAGCATAAATGCTGCCCTTTGAGATATAACGAAACAATGTACGGGTGGAATACTTATTCCTCTTTTTATTGATTTACAATTAAGTTCGCGATTGCATACAATGTTGACCATACTAAGTTTTAAAAAAATGGTCACATACAATGTGGTAATTAGAAAGCTATTTCGAGCTATACAGTATACATATATATGTTAGTGACCTTAAGCATTTCACTCGCATTGTGATAAGCCTTTACACTATATCATTTAAATGAATATCTTAGGAGTTATCGCAATGTGAAAAATAATGCTCGTGAAAATAAATTCGTGCGCGGGTTACGTTTAACAATTTTAGAGTGAGGGTACTAAGGGGCGGGTTTCCCGAAGCGAACGAGGGCGGGTTTACTACTAGTTACATTATAAATGTATACAACTAACTAGCTGATTTCAACCTATTAGCGATAGCAGCGATTAGCAGATCCCTACGAATATCCGCTAACGACAAAAATTTGCTTCAAATGTGTCCAGTCCCCATATGAGTCTTGTTCTAAGTCGGTCACACTTTTGTCATGGGCGGCAGTGGAAGGTGCTGCATGCTCGTTTGCTACCTTAAATCAATTTAAAAAAAAATGTGTACTTGTAGGTAGAACGCAGTGCCACTAGCAAGTAGCAAGTAAACCCGGAACTAAAATTTGCAATAATACTACTAATGGTTATCTACATTTCGTAAATCTAGGTACGGAGAGTTTAACCCGTGATTGGTAGGTACACAACGATTTAACATAACGCAACTCATCTCTTACCACATATGCACCCATTCTTCCCGCGTAACGCATTTTCTCTTGAACTTCTGCAAGTTGCTTTAGGTACCATTCCCGGGCTTCTTCCACGGCTGTGATACCTTGCAGTAATATATCTTTTTCCTGTTCAATTTGTTTCATTCGTTTAAGAAGATTGTAATCTATACCATTGTGTAATGTATGACGTCGAGGCTCCCTACGACGAGTGGTTCGTCTCATTTGGGTTTGTATTTCATTAGAAGATCTACCATCGCCCAAACCTCTATGTTGCCCTTCCATAGAATGCGTAATATCAAATTCGAGTTTTGGATCTTCAACAGATCCACTTTCTAGAGCACTGTCGCCGGGGTTATACTTTGTTCTACTAGTTTCCTTCCTGTCTAGTGCTGGCTTTTCAAGCCTCGGTGGTTTTGGGGGCCCATATACTCTATGAGTATTCTCGCTTTTAGGTTTTGAATTTACAGCTCCACTGTGCAATAGTTCCGACAATTGGTTGTCTTTGTCTTCGACTAATTGAGGCATGCTGTGTGTTCGTTGCTGGGATGTACCACCGTTACTCCGCATTGCATTCCAGTTTCTATCTCTATTTTGAGCAGCGTTTATATCAATCATAGGGACTGACGATGTATGATGAACCTGAGCACCTGTTTGTTGTTGATTCATTTCTACGTCATCTTTATTTATTTTATTAGAAGCATTTTGTACTTGGTTGCGTAAAAGACATAGTTTGAGGCCAGTACAAAAACATTCAAATGTTAGTAAACCGTCGTGGGAGGCAACCTTTTGAAGACTTTCTATAACACCGCGAGGCAAGCCCTTTGTACGATCGTCTCGCCAACGGTTTTCAATATCGGTCAACTTTACATACCCGGTTTGCTTGTCATCCATTATATCAAATAACGTCCGCATCGCTGAGACAAACTGCTTGGGTAAAGAATCCATACCCGCAGCCTAAACATCTAGATAACTACGTCACTTAAATTTATTTATAAAAACACCGCACACTATTATACTTTATTCTAAGTTCTACGTGAATACAATTGAATTTGCAGATGTCACATTTAAACCGAAACAAACCCTATTTATATTTCATTACAAGTCCAAACAAACAGCATTATCCCGGTCAATAGGATCATCTGAGTGAGTTGTGAAAATAAAGCTTTGACCATATGGCTTTGACCACTTATTAAACGGTATATGAGGTGGGCGAGTGAACGTTCTAGTGGGAGTGTTTTTGCGGACTATTACAGCACACAAGTGTGAGCGGGAAAACCGGTCAAACGGCATTTCGGGCAGGTAAAGACGATAGTCAGATTTGTTAGGCCGATGATACTGCACAAAAAGTAGATACATACTTGGATAAGTATTATGGTTGTACCTATAACGTGAAGCCAAAACTATGGATTCTAGCTTAAGTAAATTTTTTATCCGATTCATTAAATTCAGGCATTTTCATCATTCATTCAAAATTCGTGTCTTATCAAGCTCGCCAACGCCAAGCCTAGCTATAGAGCCTTTGATACCCGTAATATCCTTTATTGACTCGACCTATACTATACCAAACTTGGCCATAATGAACATAATCTCGCCCACCCAACGACCGTTGCTCGGGTTGCTCCCATATTAACTCAATTTATTGTAGTACAGCAAGGGGTAAAATTAGATTGCCGTAGGCAAACACTCATTGACGGCCCTCCAATTAAAATACTAGCTATGTACTACCTAAGAAACCGACGAAGAAGAAGAAAAAACACTAGCCGTCGCAAATGAATAACCTAATGTGCAATAAAAAAAATTCACATTGAAGGTACAATCGTAACATTTTAACTCCCAAAATAGTATTATTTTAATTAATGGATCATGCCCGATAGTAATAAACATACTATGTACTACTAACTTAGAATAATAACACTATAGAAAGACAGTCTTCATACAAACGCTCTGCCTAAAGTGAAGCACTAAACCGAAACTTTCCCGAAAGCGGGGAATGATTCGGCTGCGGATAATCTATGTTTTTAGCAATAGTTGTCAAGCATTAACTTATCTCATGTAAAAAAAAAATACATAAATAGCTTTTCAGATATTTTGTGACACAATTTAACCGGACAAATCGTCATAATCCTTTTTTTTCTCGCGAGACACGTTTGGCGACTTTGGCGTGCGTTGACATGAGCTGCCCGGTGTTTGGAGCCATTTCTGGCTCCAAATAAGGTGCTTGAAACGGCCGCGCAGACTTCGTTTCTATAGTGTAATTATTACTACTAACGAAAGTAACGAACAACAACATTATTTAATATTTTTTGTACTATTTACCTACTTACACTACACGTACTAGTACACTGTGATTCTGTTGTTATTCCTGTATATAATCAAAGGTCGTTAATGACAAATAAGTGCAGTTTTGGGACTGAAAGAAAATTAGGCATTTGAAAAATATGTGACGGTAGACCCACATAATTATGAGCCGAGAATAGAGACAGCTTGCTTGCGCGATTCATTGTGTACTTTGTGCAGTTTGTGCGCGAGATAAGACCGTGTCTCCGCATCTGGGGGATGGGTATGGTAATGCCATAAACAAGACTACTTAATCTACTTATTAACAAATTAAAAATATTTTATCTTCAAAAATAAGACTGCCAACGTAAATGTTAACATCATAACTGAAACAGGAAACTTCATTTTGGAGATACGTCCTCTACTTATTCTATGCTAGTGCCTCTACATAGTCTGCGGTTGTCTGTCATGTGTCATGCATGTCATTTTGTGACTTTGTGTTGAATGAATGAAATAATTGTTAAATTGAAATAAGGTTGAGTTGAGATTGACCGATTGACGACCAAGACAAGTATTCCGAATTTCCGATCTATTTCTATTTCTATAGTTTAGCTTCCAGAATTATAAACTGTGATTACAGTTAATGCAAAAATTACATAATGAGTAATGCGGAAGATAGAATACCAGATAAAAATGAAACGAACGGGGATTTGAATCAAGATTCGGTGCGAAAAACCTGGGTGAAGTTTGACGATGAATCTCCACAAACAAGTGTGCCATTGCCAGAGGAAAGAGTTTCCTCACGGACAGCTGCGTCAGCCGCTACTGCAAGTACTTCAAGCCCGGAACTCAAAGAATTACCAGCCGTCCTAAATACTGAATCTGTCCATGTAAACGTAGAGCGTGGAGATAAAAATTTTGAACCTGTGTCTCAAGGGACTCTGGTGAAAAATGTGGAGTTTGTTAATGTACGAACAGGGTTTTGTAAGTATATTTTATCTTTTAGGTTTAGTGTCGGCTGCTCATTCAACGATTAGTTAATAATTCATTTATCAATTAAACTAAAATTTAGTTCAATACAAATCTGTTACTCATATCAACATTTCTTTTTTCAATGTTTTTTGTTTTGACTATCTGTACTCAAATTAAAGTTTCTCATTACCAATTAATATTTGCAGCAAATGGTGACATTATTGTAACACTTCTGCCGGTGAATACAAAATGGCCGTGGATTACATCTGCTCAGTTTAGACCAGAACTTGTGCCCGAAGAGCTCATGGCTCAAGGGCTGACTGTAAGTTTGAAATAATTTCATATTATACTGTAAAGTCATCTAAGCTTGTTCTTTATGGAATTAAGGTAGCAAACAAGCAAGCAGAACCACCCTTTCGTTGCCGCCGATGACAACTGCACCAACTATGATAGTTAGCCTAGCCTAGACTATGATAGTTAGCCTGGTTAGGAGACAGTGTTAGAACATTAGTAGGTTGATTTGTTAGTAAGTTGACTACTGGGACAGGGACTATTAGTGATAGTTAATCCTGATAGTTGTTGTTAGTAACAGTCCAGTTACTAATTGTTAGTAAGAGTCTCATTCTAATTCGGACACAGATGTGTTGCTACCTTTGAGCACTGAGATGGCCACCTCTAAAAAGGTAAGAAAGTTTCTAACTGGAACATGATTGCTGTCAAAACAGTTATTACATAGTAGAAATGGTACTAAGTACCGTGGCAGGCGGTAGTACTACCCTACGGTGAACTCTAGGCTCTACTGCTTATTAGATTGTTTATTTTATTTGTTTCAGTTGACTGTTGAAGAATATGTTCATGCTATGGAACTTCTTGTTAATGATGCCAGGTTTACCCTATACAATATTTGCTACAAGCGAGTCCTAGTTTGTTGGATAACAATAGCCTTCCTGGTACTACTCACTTTCCTTTTTTCTGGATTGACTGGACTAACTCTGTTCTCACTGGGAGTTTTGTGGCTGATATTAAATGCAATGGCAATATTCCTGTGCATGTGGATTAAGCTAAGACTTTCTAAAGGATTAGAACAATGTCTTGGTAGCATCAACAAATTGTTAAGCAAACACAAATTGCTGTTGGCCTTAGATGACAGAGGCAAGATTTCATGCCATAAAGTCAATTTGTGTTTTCTATATTTTGATTCTGGACCATGCATTGCTCACTTGCAACAATTCATAGAGAGTGAAGAGGGTAAATCAATTATGCAAGGCTGGGAACAAAGGCTGGATGTGTCTACAAATGACATTGTTATACGAGGAAGCCAGTCAACACGACTTTCTAGAAAACAGGTACCAATTTTATATATTGTTTCACATTCAAGAAGTGTTTCAGCCCTCCGAATGCTCTGAAGCTACTAATAAGATTAAGTTAGGGTTTAGGGTCATAACATTATCAAATCTCTAGAGCACTATCTGTACGAGAGCTATTGCTTAGATCAATATAGCTCATAGAATTTGACCACTAGCAAATACCTTCCTTATACTGTAGTGACATTCTTCACTATATTTTATTTCTTATTTACTAATACATAGGTTGTTAATGTTTGAAATAAAATTAATTCATATAATTAAGCTTTATTAAATATTAAATAAATAAATAAAATATTGTGTATGACCTAATTACAACAATTATGTAAAAAAAATACTTCATGCTGTTAAATCAAAAAATGAATACTACATACCACTGGATAATAATTATGTATCACAAGCAGTTTGCTAAGAAAATACTGGAAATATTTGTCACACAAACATAATCTGTAACTGCTTGAAGATGATAAATGATAAAATGCAATGCAATCACAATTCACAAAGCAAAGCAGAGTAAATATATCTATTATTACACTGAATACAATTGAGAATCGAAATATGTAATCTTCTCCTTATCTATATTACGTATTTCATATCTACATAAATATGAACTGACTTACAGCAACACATGCCAATTCATGTGAACAAGAAGAAAGAATGTGGAATGTGGAGTTCACTGAAATGAATCCTTTGGTACATTTAGATGTCCATTCGCCTTAAATATAGAATCACAATGACTACTAAGTAGGTAGCTAATTATTATGCAAAACTGGTAGAGTCCCCATACAGTTTTTATTTAAATACGTTACTAAAATGAAATGACAATGAGTAATTATTATTATTAGGAATACTCAAATTACAACTTTCAATTGCTTTATGTATGTATACTATATGTATGTAGTTATGTACATAACCAAGTGTACATTCAAACATGAATCAATATATGTTTACTAAAGTTATTTGTCATACAATTTATTATCAGTTTGAAGTTGACAACATACAGTATGGGAAAAAAGTAGTGCTATCTTATAGGAATAATATACTTTAAAATTTCTAATTCTCTGTTGAGATAAATAACTAAGAGAGGAGCTTCTGCGTCTTGAATGAAAAGCCTGTTAGACATTATGTCACTTGATTGCCATATCCTTAGCATTAATGTGTTAACATATAATAATACTCACTAGTCATTAAGTGCATGCTTTAATATAATAATAATATCACACTATCATAATTCTAAATCTTTAACAAATATTTCATGATTTATCTTCAGTTACATTTCTGCATGGGACTTATTTCTATGTACTTATAGTACTGCAGTCGCAAATATCTCACAACTAATATTAATTATAGTATTGTTGAAGAACTACTGCTTGATGATTGATAAATTGACACATTACTAAATAAATAATTGTTCATATTATCAAATGTTGACTTGCAAAAATTCCAAAAAAAAATAGAATTTTATTTTATTTTGTTACTTATTTTTCTACAGATATTTTGAGGTTTACTGACATTCCCAATGTCTATCTATCAATAATCCTCAGTAAGTTCCCTATCTCTTCATCACTATTGGGTTAAAATCGCCTCATCCATTATTCAGTGGGTGGCACCACATGCCCGGGAGTTATGCTTGGACTCAAGTTACTTAAAATTTGACATTAGTGAACATTGTATTCCTAAACAGAGTTGTCTGTCCATCTCAATTTTACTAACATGCATTATTTTCTTTCTCTTATATTATTTATGTACCTTCATCATATTTTAAGTGCACAATGGGTTTGCCGATTTAACATTGCATGCCTTGCTTTATTAAGGGGATACTACTTACTTACATTAATATTTACTAAATACCACTGCAGTAAATAACTTCACAAAATATCCACTACTTATGCTAACATTCTTACTTAGCTTTGAATGTAGTCTAATGGTGTTCGTAGTATATGGTGGGTAAGCGAAGAGTAAATGTGCAGGATATGGCAGAGCAAGTGTACCTCCGCTACCTTCAGCGGTGGGGCAAAGACTTCTTGCGGCGTCGGCTGGATTGGACGCTCGACGAGGAGGGCAGCAACCCAGCGGCGCCGCGCCATTTAGTGCACGCTCTCTGCCCTTGTCAATACGTTGAGGAGATATTGCGCAACAAGGAACCTAGAGACACCCGCGCCTGTTGCACGCCGTGCAACGACTGGCTCAGGCGGCGCGGGATTGACTGACATTACTTTCTTTGGCAAGTTTCACTGCTTTTATTTTTATTTCTTAAATAATCCCTTCTTGTTAGGTACAGAGGCTCACTTTAGTCCGGATTTAATTCAGTGATTGATAAGCACACGCAGAAATAACTTCGCCTGCCTGTAGCCTGTAGGCTTCTTCACAGCGTTAGGGCAGCTTAGAAAAATAACATAAATCTAAAAATAAATGGATAAATAAAACGTACACTATTAGAGAAATGTAATTATGAAAATGGCACACCTGTGCTTTATGTAGTTTTTTGCATAATCTGAGTGAAACAAGAAGTTGGATAGTCACAAAATTACATTAAACTGATTTCGTTTTGCTAAGCTTTGAAAAGGTTTTGTATATAGGTATTTAATTTCTAAACATTTTCATCAATGAACACGAAACTTAAGAGGCTGGATGGTAATCATGTTTAAATTGTGGTATTTCATGTTACAGGAGCGAGGTGCCCTTATCTTCTTGCGTTACGCCGGTCGCTGGGGCGCGTACGCTGTGAAGAACAGGTTGAACCTGAGCAGCCACGTGGCGGGCCGACACGGCGACAAGTATGTCTGCCCGTGCCAGTTCATAGAAGAGCACCTCAAAACGAAACCACCGGCAGGTATCTCGAAATTTTTTACACTACCCAATCAAAATGTCCAATTGTATTAATGTACCACGTCCGTCCAAATCTAGTATGTATTTTGTTATGGAATTGAGTTATTTATTGTGTCTCGTAAGTACGTATGTATTTTAACGTTTACAAAATAATACATTTATATTGTTGTTTGTAAATATTTTAACGATTTTTGTGTAATTCAGATCTTTTGTCTGTATTATAAAATAGTAGAAAACGGTATGCGGACCACGCCAATACACAGTATTTATTTAATTATACATTTTAAGTGGCCATATCCCATGTACGTATTTATATCGAACTTGTAGAATTGAAGTGGCATAACTAAAAACTTTAAGAAAATAAGTTATAAGTCGTCGACGCCACTTAAATCCTTACTAATATTATAAATGTGAAAGTAACTCTGTCTGTCTGTCTGTCTATTACCTTTTCATGCAAAAACTACCGAATGGATTTTGCTGTAACTTTACAGTAATATAGATTATACATCAGATTAACACATAGGCTATAAATTATAAAGATATAGTGTGAATTATCCAAAGTTTCCCGAAGCGAAGCGAGGGCGGGTCACTAGTTTTAAATAAGTTATAGATGGAAGTCATTTTCTTAAAAAATTTAGTTATGTCACTTCACTCTAAAGGTGCGATATCTTATTCTTCGAAGTCATAATCAACATAATAAAGGTTTAATAATATATTTTGTTAGTTTTGTAAGGGTATTTATCTACTGCTTGAAAGCAGTGCAGTTGTATTTTTAAAGGTAATAGATCATAAATAGTAGACCATAATGCATATTAATTTCGTTTATTTAAAAAAAAAATATAATTTTAATTTAAAATCAAAAACCTTTATGACACTGGATATCTCAGTAATATTGTAATAGGTTTATTAACAGTATTTTTATTACTATTTTAGATGGTTATTCTTAAGTTTATTCTGCATATAATTATGTATGTTCATAAGTCAATCAGGTTGTGGGATGTGAATACAAACATCCTTTTTTTAATTAAATCAAAGGTTGTTTCACTAAAATACCATCTATTGGATTATTACATATCAATACATACATATTAATGTACTTAACACCTTCCTGGTTATTTAAACCACATTTTATTTACGCTTAAATTAAAAAAAAAACGGTTTTAGATAATGTTTTATAATTTACAAAAAAAAACTACGTAACTTTAAATATTCAACTGCATATTTTTTGTATATTTTGAAAAGGGCTGATTGATTTTAATCATACGTTTATTATAAGTAGAATTGAATTATAAAGACATTTACGCACATGTACTTAATAGTTATAATTAAATAAGCGATGTTAAACTTGATCACAAATTATAACTAGTCTCAGTAAGCAGTGTACCTTTATCGTATTATTTCATTGTACTTATAAATTGTATTTAAATGAAAGCGAGTTATTCGCATAATCGTATTGTATAATGTTGTTGAGAAAGTTATGAAATATTTAACGATTTACTTTGTCTAAGTGACTGACTAAATCTAAAAATTATTTATGTAAAAAAACAATAACAAAATTAAATCTAATGAGACGTATATCCGAATAACGATTTAAACACAAACCGTCCTAAACATTTGGCATAAGATTCGTATACTTATAACCAGTAATTATAAAGCTCAATCATCAATACTTTACATAGAATTATTTATGGTTGTTTAAAAGATCCCTCCCTATTAAGTAGTAATCACCTCTGTTATTCTGCTGGTTATATATTATTTTCTTAGGGCCAGTTTCACCGGTTCCGGATAAAGTTCCGGATAGCCCTAGGAACTCAACTCCCAGATAAACTACAACTTTTGGCATCTCAGGTAATCTGATAGAAGTGACAGAGAAAAGTGTTGGTTATGGTATCTGCCAGTTCAAGTGGCTGTTAGGCGTTATTTGACGGATAAAAAAATGTTTCAAGTGGCGTTTCTATAACACATTAGGAATTTGAACTGTAGTACATCATATTATTATGAATCCTACTATTTTCGTTCTATAATGATAAAATTATACTTGAAAATATTAAAAAAAGTCTAATTGGATTATTTTGAACAAAAAGTATTTTATTAATTAAGTTTTCAAAATAATTTTCAAATGACAATAATTTACGTAGTAGTAACGAAACGCAAAAAAGCGACGTTGCCGCTCCGTCAACTGTTAAGTCACTAAGTGGCAGATAAATTCCTAGGGCTATCCGGAACTTTATCCGTAACCGGTGAAACTGGCCCTAAGAATTCTTTTTAATTATATTTAGTACTTTAATAGTTCTTTTAGTCAATATTGTCTTATACTCGTATAGTACTGAAAGAGTAAAATCGAGATTGTTACATAATATTACATGATTAGCTTGCTGCTTGGCCCATGATCAGCAATGTTTAATAATTTCGGTTATAAATTACTTCACTGGGCGCAATTTATTTACTTATAAAGTTTTGTTTTTCCTGTTGGATAATCTTTCAAAGATACATTCTATGTGAGGACCCTATTGTGGCAAGTAATTTATGTTTTAATCATTACAGATATTTTTTTCAATTTGTAACGCACATTTGTATATAACATATCAAATACTTTTAATGATATTAACCTAAGTATGAGCATCTATTTTATCCATTAATTTATGTTTCAAATATACACTTAATAAATATATTTGTATTATGTATTCTAGGTAGGCAAAATGGTGATGAAAACAAACATTCCGTCCTTATCTGTATATTTTATGTTAAAAGTAAATTCCAAATACATTATTGTTTATTTTTAACTTTGTTAAGAATATACCATTGTAATTTTAAAAAGTTGTTTGTCTTTAATGAATGCCTCTCTGATTACAATTCACGTATTATTAGTCCAGTGAAAAGTTATAATATACAGTCATTTGGGGTTGTCAGAGGACGCAAATTTTTAGATATCAAGATGGAGTTAGTGATAAGTTAAATCCAAGTTTGTGAGGTCGCAATCCTTGTCCCGTGGCCGCCATCGTGGAAACAAGGGTGTAGACGTTTTTTTTAAGGTGGTGCATGCTCGTTTGCTGGCTTAAATCAATAAAAAAAAAACCAGCATAAACATGTAAGATTAATTATTTTCTTAATTCTTAAGAAAATTTCCTTATTTAAAGTTAATGCATTTTGATGTCGTAGATTTTTTACTTTTAATTACTTTCATTCGCACTTACCACCAAGTAGTTTCGTCTAAAAGTTACTTTGAATATTGAAAAGTATTGGTACTATATGAATGGAATGACTCATAAGTTTACCTGCTCGGCAAGTAATTTAATGCATAATTGCATTGGAAATAGCATTGAAAATCTCTCCGATTTACTCAAGTTTATACGGTGTGTTAACTAAAGTGTAGGTATACCTACCTTTAGTCATTTTGACTAGAGCCAGCTGTTCCCTTTAGTGCAGACATGTCAACAATAACATTGAAAATCAGCAATTTAATTATTATTTTGAATCTTTAACACGCCTTGTCTGAATTTTAGTAGGTTTGACAGACTAAAGCAATCTTAATCTAATGAATTAAGATAAATATGACCGCCTTAAGTCCCAGGTCTTAAAAGGGCTATAGGGGGGCCGAGCCCCCGCTTAAAACGCATCAACGTAACTTAAACAAAAGGCCAGTTGATTCAGGTCGCGGGGTTCCAACATCTCTTCTGTGACGTAGTTATATTATTATGACGGTGCTTGTGCTTGTTTAGACACAATTGACCCAACACAGCTATCTGTTGTTAGTTTTTAAACTTTTTTAGTATGCTTTTAGGTTATTTTTAGGTATTCTAAACCCGCCCCTATTTCGTGTGGTGCGAACGCTTCTGTGATAAAAGTTACTACATGCTGTGCACCAACGTATATGCGATGTTTAGCCTGTACTAGGGTTCGAACGTTGCTTATATTGATGCAGGCAACCTCCCTTGCCCGTGGTGCACCGTACTGTCCGTACTGAACGACAGACGCGGCTATGGATGGGTCCAGGGTCTCTTTCCTGTTGGACGACTTCGCCCGGGATTTATTTCCGGATCCCTCCGCTCGGTCGGCAGATGTCTTCACTAGATGCACGCAAGGGTAGAAAATACGCATCAATGTAACGTTCCGAAATGAGAACGAAGGCACGAAACACTGAGTAATATTAATGTTCCAGCCATTACATTTTTACTTTTTATTTAATGATACCTTCATTCAGCAAACGAGTATCCAGCACCACCCTTCCGCTGTCGCCCATGACAACGACACAGAACTAGAGTCAAATGGGTACTAGGATAACTATCCTATTCGATTATATCCTATCCGATCTATATCTTAGTCGGATTAGGCGTCGATGTTGGTTAGTTCGTCAGTAAGTATGAGAACTGGGACAGGGACAACAATATTTGTGGATTGGTTCAACCGTTGTTTGCAAGTTACACGGTGTACCTATACAAATTACAATTTAGGTGTTGGGGGAAAAATAGACCTTCAATCTTGACTATTGAATTTATGTACCTATGTCTTATCAAAGGAAGGTTGATGAAGTTGAATGATCTTACTACATATTGTAGCCTTAGAGACAATAGCGTGTGATTTTTTTGTGAAGTGAGCGTGACGTTAAAGCGATGGTCAAGTAAATAAGTTCATACGAATTGGTGATTTGTGCGTAAACTGTGTTTCAATGAGCTACGAAAAATATGTAACTGAACGATATGAGAAAATAGCTGTTTATATTTACCTTATATGTATAAAAACGTAGATACGATATTAAAGTTATAAAATCTATTTGTAGAACAAAGTCTATTTGTAAAAACAAGCAAATAACATAGTAGATAAGTTTGCGCATGTCAGGTGATTGAAAAACCAATAAAATGACACCAATATTTATTATATAAATTTAAATAATTACATTACATCGTGAAAATATGTTAATTCAACCCTTTAACCGCCAAGATTCAGCTGGCCTAGTAGCTGTGATTACGCTCAGGGATGTAAAAGGTCGCTGGGCTATCGATATCGATGCAATCTAATACATATAATCCTTAACTAAGCCTTAGACCCGTGCATCAACATTGAATGTAAGTTGACAAAAACTGACCCTACCAATAATTTTATCAGATAAGTACGACCAAACAGATTCGGTGCAGATTCGTAACTTTACATTTGTACATACAATAAATAAATTATATAATAAAAAAAAACAAAATCAAAGTCAGTTATAAATTACATGTCATTAATAATTTAAATCTAACATATAATTTGGTGGTTGGTGCGTGGCGGTTAAAGGGTATTTATCACAGACTGGTAAATAAAATAAATATACTTACTTAGAATAAAAAAATATGTTAAACACGGTGTATATTAATTACAATAATAATAATGCTGTAAGTTCTATTTTCTATTATCCAATTAAAATGATTACCATTGTATCCCGACTAACTAATAATGTATGTATAAATACTTGTATATTTTATAGGAAGTATTTACCGTTTTATTATGGAATTTTTAATGGAATGATGAGATGGTAATGAGAGAATACTGCATAATACTATAATTCGATAATCTAAACCTGGCACATACAACACTTTCACATATTGCCTTTGTGTAGTGTCTTTAGATCAGTTAAAAACAGTTGCATTATGATAAAACCGATCTGTCTTTTGCCCGCAGCCAAACTGAGAACCAGCAATTGTTATAGTTTAAGTGTTTACTATTTACAAAAATAGACGAGTATGTGACGCAGCTCTAAAGTATAATGTGCAGAACAAAGAAATAAGACAAATCAATTTTTTTATTACGTTAATAGCCGACAAAAAGCAGACCAGAGCACCAAATGACAAGTGGTCTCTGTCGCCCGTGGACATGAGTCACACTAAAATCATTGCATACATTACGAGTACATTTCGCACCTTTACAATTGAAGTGGCATAACTAAAAAATTTCAGAAAATTATTTTTATAGATGGAACGACTCATACACGTTGTTTACATATTCATTCATGACGTAGTTTATTAAAGACTCAGTGGCTGACCGACCCAATGAAAACTATGTAGTCGCGTGTTTGCGTGTAAAACATATCTTAAAAAGCTCATTTTAACATAATATAATTTATAGCACACTGTGACCTAAACCCGCATTTATGCCACGCTTTTCCGTGCGTAAAGTAGTCGATTATAGCACGGGTTATGATGCTAACTTCACACCGTGCACAAGTTCACACTTACACTATTGACACTTAGATTCTGGCAGCAGACAAATTTATAACTAATATATATGGAGGGTACTAGGTAATAAATAACTCAATGGAGGGTACGAATATTTAAGGGTGTGTTCCGATATACACTGCGAGCACTGTAAGGTGTGACGTCAATTTAGTATACTACGAATGTTGATTGGTAATCTCAGATATGCATAGATACTCTTTTTGATGTTAACTCTTTTCTGTTTTGGCTTATGAAAAAAAAGTATTATAATTATTTTTTGAATTAAATTAAACTTGGAACAATAGATTTATTTCTTAAGAAAGAATTCTGTATTATGTGAAGATTCCGTGAGACTTACTTGGAGGAGTAAGATGTATAGTTATCCGATATAACTATTGTATTTTATATGCGGTTATAATGTTTCTAGTTTCTATATTTTAAATTCAAAATGTGTTGTTCAATAAACAGTTTTTCATATCAGTTTATAAGTCTATTTTTGATGTGAAGTGATCCCAATGTACGCACTCCTTTAGCCACATCTACCATTCAAGAGGTTATGGGCCCAGAAAATTGTAATAGATAAATATTGGCTACAACCCATTAATGGCCCACTACTGAGCACGGGTCTCTCCTCGTACCTGAGGAGGCCTAGAGCATACTCCACCACGCTGCTCCAGTGCGGATTGGTGGAGGGGTTAGTGGCCAACCCAAGTGTCGGAAATTTTAAGCCGCCCGAAGGTATCCGACATGGCTTAACGACTGCTACCAAATGATAACAACCGGGACCGACGGCTTTACGTGCCCTCCGAAGCACGGAAGCGCTCAAGAAATTTTTGCCACTAGCGGTCACCCATCCAACTACCGACCGCGCCCGCTGTTGCTTAACTTTGTCGATCACTTGAGATCGACGCAAGCCGCCGGGCTATGAGCGCTTCCATATTATATTATTTTAATGTTTGAAAGTCTACAAAATAACCATAGCAACCAATGATGAAAATGAAGAGAGTACAGACACGAATGAATATAATTGTGAAGATGAAGTTGGAGAAGTTCGAGACGGTGATATTTGAGGAATTGATAGAAATGGAGTTGGTGGAGTTCGAGAAGGTGATGTCGGAAGAATTGAAGTTATTGGAGTTTGAGAAGGTGATGTCGGAAGAAGTGAAGTTATTGTAGTTTGAGGAAGGTGATATTGAAGTTAATGGAGTTTGAGAAGGTGATATAGGAAGAAATGATAAAGGAAGAAATGAAAAGAAAGAGAAAGAAGAAAAGTATTGAAGAACAGATATATTTAGCGAAACAAATGACAGCAGAACAAATAAAGCAGTTTGTAGAAAACATATTTGGTAAGTGATAATTAAACAATTAAGGGGGTGATCATAAAAATATATTTGAATTGTAAAACAATAACCGTGAAAGAAGTCTTTATTTATTTTTGATACAGATATAATTACAATTGTTTTTTAAAAATTCTTTTATGTATTTTTTATAATTTTTGTTTTATTGTTTTTTATTTTTATTGTTGTTTGTTAAAAAAAACGGTCATGTCAAGAGTATGGATGAAGCGAAACTGGTATGTAAGGATTGTAGCAAGGGGAAAGAAGCGTGATTATATGCATGTATGTATTGTTTGTTTGTTTTTTGGTTTTGTAATAAAATTATTAAATTGTTAATTTGTTTGTGAGTGCGAGAATGTGTGTGAATTTAAATTTAATTATTTTAATGTTAATGTGAACAGTTGAGTGGGAGTTAAAGTTTATTTTAGTGGTCGAGAAGTAGATAAAGTAAATAAACTTGTAGTGTTTATGTAGAGAGTTGATTAGGAGTTAGTTAAAGTGGTTTTTTATGTATTGAGTAGTTTAGAAGGAGATAAGGAGTTTATGTAGAGGGTTGAGTAGGAGTTAGTTAGAAGTTTTTATGTATTGAGTAGATGAGGAGATAAAGTAAATAAACTTGGGAGTTTATGTAGTGAGTTGAGAAGGAGTTATAGAGGTTTTATGTATTGAGTAGTTGAGAAGGAGATAAAGTAAATAAACTTGGGAGTTTATGTAGTGAGTTGAGAAGGAGTTATAGAGGTTTTTATGTATTGAGTAGTTGAGAAGGAGATGAAGTAAATAAACTAGTTAAATTGTTTTATGTAGCGAGTTTAGAGGGAGATTAAGGTTCTTAATAAAGGTAGCGAGATTGGTAGTTGTTGGTTAATGTTGTATTGGTGTTGTTGGTTGATGTTGGATTGGTGGTTGTTGGTTGATGTCGGATTGGTGGTTGTTGGTTGATGTTGGATTGGTGGTTGTTAGTTGATGTTGGATTGGTGGTTGTTGGTTGATTTGAGGGTTTGGTTTGAGAGGTTGGTTTGGTGGTTGTTGGTTGATTTGAGGGGAAGTTTTTAGTTGAGTGGAGCTAGTTGAGTATAATTGGTTGTCAGATTTTAATGTATAATTGTGTGCGTATTTGTTGTTTATGTTTGGTGGTTTGTTTGTTGATAATGTTTAGATATTTTGTTTGGGTTTTCTGTTTTCTGTACTTAACTGTATGTGATGATGTATATCTGAGATTAAGGGGGTGTGTTGATTGGTAATCTCAGATATGCATAGATACTCTTTTTGATGTTAACTCTTTTCTGTTTTGGCTTATGAAAAAAAAGTATTATAATTATTTTTGAATTAAATTAAACTTGGAACAATAGATTTATTTCTTAAGAAAGAATTCTGTATTATGTGAAGATTCCGTGAGACTTACTTGGAGGAGTAAGATGTATAGTTATCCGATATAACTATTGTATTTTATATGCGGTTATAATGTTTCTGGTTTCTATATATTAAATTCAAAATGTGTTGTTCAATAAACAGTTTTTCGAATCAGTTTATAAGTCTATTTTTGGTGTGAAGTGATCCCAATGTACGCACTCCTTTAGCCACATCTACCATTCAAGAACGAAGCCGTTCCTTTATATTTAACTATACTGGTTACGTTTAAAACGGAACGCAGTCCAGTATAATAATTTGTTAATTGAATTAATCGCATAATAAAACGGCCGCTTTGTAAAGCAATATTTAATAATAATTGGTGTTTTCGAGGTAAGATGCTTTCAGTGCTTTGATGATTTTTTTCTTTCATTATAATATCAAATTTAAAAGCTTCGATTTTAAAAGCTTTCGATGTCATGACCATTCGATGTAATAAACATTCGATGTGATGATAGTTCGATATAATAAACTATCGATGTAACGTGTTCGATGTCATGAACTTCGATGTAATGGAATTCGATGTGGCGTATGGAACCCCATAAATATATATCGCTTACATTATGCTTTACTAAAAAGACTAGCTAACTTAGTAGGTTTATTGGTCACAAAAATCTGGACAGATTTTTGTGATCAAAGCACTGAAAGCATCTTTCCTCGAAAACACCAGTGCTTAGGTAGGAGTACAAAAATGGCAACGTTTATGACGATACGTCATAATATTTACCAAGGATACTGCGTCAGTATATTGTAAATCCATAACGGAACGAATTTCCCACCAGTAAGAGCACTGGACAAGTGGACAGTGGACTCGCAGTGTAAGGCCTCATTTACATGATACCAGTTTCTTGCCTGTTGCATACAATAAAATTGGAGCAATAAATTACTTGTATCATCTAAACAACTCGTGACATTCTTGACATTTTGCACAACTTTCCTTGCAAGTTTCGCTTTGGTGTAAACAGCATATACCATAATTTCTTATGCAATTATTGTATTCAATTTTATTGAATTTTCTCTGCATTTGCAAACATGAGTGCAGTGAGTGAGGGTGTGTTGATCATTGCTGCTCTTCATAGGCACGAAATATTGACGTAAAAATATAAATAAATAATTTATAGATATTAAAATATTTTTTTTATTTTCAGTATCCCTTAAACATTAATTATCGCGATAAATTTCAATGAACCTCATTATATCAGCAGAACCGAACTTTAGGACTATTTGGCTCATTTGAAATAATTAGCTAGCGCAAAAAATGTTCCACTAAATATTCACCAATGCAAATACGTGCAATACTTGAAGCAACACGTCAAAAGATGGTACAAGTATGTGTTTAGACAAGGCAAAACTTGAAAGCAATTGTTTCATAAACAGAATTGCCTTGGTGTAAACAAAAGCCACTGGCAATTTTATCTTGTCAAGAATTGTATGCAATTATCGCATTCAATAATCTGCGTGTAAACAGCCGCTTACAATTCTTGAATGGCAATTCTTGCGCGTATTTAATTGCATACCATTATTGCTCTTGCATGTACAAGAAAATGGTATCATGTAAATCAGGCATAAGCCTGATTTGGTATGCAATTAAATACGCGCAAGAATTGCCATTCAAGAATTGTAAGCGGCTGTTTACACGCAGATTATTGAATGCGATAATTGCATACAATTCTTGACAAGATAAAATTGCCAGTGGCTTTTGTTTACACCAAGGCAATTCTGTTTATGAAACAATTGCTTTCAAGTTTTGCCTTGTCTAAACACATACTTGTACCATCTTTTGACGTGTTGCTTCAAGTATTGCACGTATTTGCATTGGTGAATATTTAGTGGAACATTTTTTGCGCTAGCTAATTATTTCAAATGAGCCAAATAGTCCTAAAGTTCGGTTCTGCTGATATAATAAGGTTCATTGAAATTTATCGCGATAATTAATGTTTAAGGGATACTGAAAATAAAAAAAATATTTTAATATCTATAAATTATTTATTTATATTTTTACGTCAATATTTCGTGCCTATGAAGAGCAGCAATGATCAACACACCCTCACTCACTGCACTCATGTTTGCAAATGCAGAGAAAATTCAATAAAATTGAATACAATAATTGCATAAGAAATTATGGTATATGCTGTTTACACCAAAGCGAAACTTGCAAGGAAAGTTGTGCAAAATGTCAAGAATGTCACGAGTTGTTTAGATGATACAAGTAATTTATTGCTCCAATTTTATTGTATGCAACAGGCAAGAAACTGGTATCATGTAAATGAGGCCTTAATTTAGTGTATATCGGAACACACCCTTTAGGTTGCTAGGTAACCAAAACCCGCATTTTAGTCATCCTTAATTACAAATGTTTCATAATATAATTTCAGTAAATGTATGCCTATAATTTAATTATTGATGCTCTGGAATCAATGCAAAAATGTTTTGAGATTTATAGTTTTATAATATATTCTTTTAATACATTTTAAACAATACTTTTGAATGACGTTTGACATATCGGTAAAGCAGACAAATTAATAATACTTTTGAATGACGTTTGACATGTCGGTAAAGCAGACAAATTAATGTCAAAACTCAAACGTCTAAACTCTAAAGTCAGTGATCAAATGAACATCAACAGCTTCGTAAACATTTCCTTTCTTTTATTTCCCTGTAAATAATTATATGTTTGAGTATAGGCGGGTTTATGTCACTCGTGCTATAAAATAGTATACGATACTCGTGCGTTAAGTAGCTATATTATTTGTACAGTGTTTAGCGCACTCGCTCCGCTCGTGCGCTAACTTCACACGTGCAATAATAAGCTACTTTACGCACACGTATCGTAATGTACTATTTTAATACTAATTGGTAATGATCAAATGAAATCACAATCACGAAAATATTTTATATAAAACTTGAGCAAAGAAAAGATGAATATAAAAATAGACATAATAGAGCTAGAAACGTCATTACAGGCCAGATATCTACTGCTGCTTACGGGACTTTTTGGGAGGGCCTTTGGAATTATCTCCCGCCGAGAACAAGCCTGTGAAAGAAACGGGATTCTCCTTCAACTGGGACTCCTTGTCAATGCTCGTAATGACATGGTTGCGCTTCAGATTTCGGTCGGTCTCGGCGTCCTTGACATCGACCGAGGACGCGAGGGATTCGAGGGAGGTCACCGTGGAGCGATGTTGTATTTTATTTCGTACGCTGAGATCTAGATAGGGGCGTGGCTCGGAGCCGCCGCACATAGTGTGCGAGGAGGCGCTGGTCTCGCTCGCGTCCAGTGCGGTCAACCGCATCAGCTCCCGTTGGGACTCCCTCGCCTCCATCAGGAATATGCTCTCCTGTTATCGTCATACATATGTCATCAGCGCCTCAACTTATTGCGTCAACTTTATCAATGACTCTGGGCGGTCTTCGTCTTTCGGATGTCAGTATTTGTGACCAGTTTTGTTTTTTTTTAGTGGCTTTTGCTTACGAAATTACGAAGACAGCCGGGAGACATTAATTAAATGAACGTTTTGTAAAAAATAATAAATAAAACTGTGTAAAAAAAATTAGCATTTAAAATGTTATGCAGTGCCACTACGCGTGCAAGAGAAGTAAATAAATAAATAATGTAACTACACATCTGATTGTATATGCATACCTTCACCTCCTTTGTTGTGTACTGGTCAAGTTTATCGTAAATAACGGCGTGCAGGCCCATCTCCTTGAGTTTCTTGATAGTATTCTTATCGTTATTGTCGTCTCCCCAGCAGAATATCACCAGCCCAGCGTCAGTAGCTGATTTGATCTAAAACAATACAACTCTGCCGTAAAAACGGATCTGCATCATGGTTTAATATTATCCGAGATATTGAGAACAAGCGATCGTAGCGCAGGTCATTGGAAATCGAATGGTCATTATCAACACTACAAAGTTACTCCACTTTTTATATAAATGAATTATGTACTTGCAATATCGTAAATTCCGGACGTACCATAGATACAGTACGCAAAACTTGGTAATTTTAGAGTTGTAAACTTAATATCACATAATATTACAATATAAATCGCTTCATTTAATTTTTTCTTTATTTCAACGTTACCTGCGTGGGATCCCTCAGTAAATCCTCAGTGTGCACAACAATGCCCAAAATATCCGAGCTGATCGCGCTCTGGACCGCCGCGGGAATCGACAGACATCGAGGGTCGCGATACGGTTGGTATTTGTTCGTTTTTCCCTGCAAAATAGAAGGCGTATCGTAAGACATGCATGCATGCATTACTACCCAAGATTTTGTGGCCAATTTTGACAAATCTAAGCTTATGGTAGAAGAGTAGTTGTGTATTATCCTAAATTCAGAACACAAACGAAAAGAGTAACAGAAGTAACTTGGCAAGGCGATAAGTTTTTTAAATATCAGACATGTCTTATAAGCAGATGTGTCTCTCAAATGTATTAAAATTATATATAACTATCTTAATATATATATTTCTTGTGTTCGTGTGTATGTGACTGAACTCCTCCTAAACGGCTTGACCGATTTGGTTGAAATTTTTTGTGTGTCTTCAGGTGGATCCGAGAATGGTTTAGATTCACAATTGGACCCGGTAGGTGGCGTTGCTGTCGATATATCACTAAAACATTTTTTGCGGTACGAAGTACGCTGGGACCACTAGTATATTATATATTACTTTAACACTAACAAAATTTATTTTCATTTCATACGTACCACAGTGAGAAACATGACAGGGTATCTATTTTGCTTGTACCGCACCATTGTGCATATATCTGGGTTGAAGCATGAAAATACTATCCGACGTTCTCCAGCGTTCCTCAGCACTACTTCCAAAACCTATATACATAGTTATTCATATTACAAAATAGTAATTTATTTACTAATGTATGACTTTCACCTATAAGTAATCATAGGGGCCGCGAGTCCCTACTGATTAATAGGGAAGCAGTTAATATCAAGACAGACCATTACCTTATTAACATAATTAATGATCATATCAAAAGGACTGTTAACCAACTCTAAGCAAACAGCCCCCAATAATGCATAAGTATGAATTCGTGAAGGATTATTTTATAAGTGTTTGAAAGTTAGCTCTTAGCTCACCGTAACTTCAATTAATGACGTAAAACCCAACACAGTATGTCTATGTATTATTGTTCCTGGGTTTACTAATTATTTTAAACCTTTTCCTTTATATTTGTAAGCTAGCATCAATGGCAGTTCATAATAACAAGATAGAAAATTACCTTATCAACATAAGTGTTCATATCAAAGGGATTGTTCAACTCAAATGTGCCATCATTTAGCTCCATTGTCCACTTCAATTCAATGTTGAAACCAACATGTGTATCTATAGCTTTCAATGAATCTTCCAGAGTTGGGAATGGCTGATGTTCTTCCAATTCTTCATCGAAAAATAATATCTCATGGTTTCTGCCTTCAACTAAGTGATAAACCTGAAATAATGTAACAAAAACAATTAATGTATTTAATGTATTGGATGTTAAATATTTCTTCAATAAAAATGGTCCACTAATACAGGTGCTATATACAATACTGCTGTAAAACAGGGCATTACTCAGGGCATCGATTTTTTTTCTAGAATATTAAATTGAATTATTGATTATTGAGCAGTGGAAAATATTGCTGTTCTGATAACTTATAAAATCACTTCTATATTTTTTTTAATTTAAGGAGCTGCTTTACACATACATATTATATTGGTTGAGTATGTAAAATACTATCACTAGAAGTTTGCAATGATAATGTGGCATTCACAAAATATTTACAAGACAATCAAAAGCAAACATATTACACTACTTAATCATCCAATTTGAATCATCAACCATCGAGCAACAGAAAGCCTTCATCAACTACATAATTAAAAAATCACGTCCTATATCAATTTATTAAAGAATCTACGGCAAAAAATTGATTTTGTCACAGAAGATTCCACCAAGATGTGGGTATATTCGTTATGCAGCTCACATTTAGGTTTTGTTAAAAAATTGCAAAGATTTTTTATAAAAATGAAGGTAAATTTTTCTTCTTAAATGCAAGTTATGTACCAGTTTTATTGTTAATGCTTTTTATGACTGGTACAAACAAGTTGTTATTTAAATAATAGACATGCTGCTAGATGCTACAGAATGAGAGCAAACTGTAACTGAAAAATGATTTTCATGCTGAAAATTTTCTAACAATTTTCATACATAGACAGATTCCTTGCTTTAACTGATACAAATTGTAATATCAATGACATATTTTACTTTTAATGTAAATGGCATTTTATTCAGTTACACTATTTCCATGTGCTGTCTAGATAAATTGAAGTATTCTAAAATGAATATATCAGGAAAATAATAATTTGCAAGCTCGCCCCTTAATAGTGAAATACCTTCAGTTTTTGTAGGTGTTCCAAAGTTAAGTCCTTCACTGGTAATTCTAGCATCTCAGTGAAGTCAACCTCTTTCTTTCTTTTCATTGATATACACACATGGAAATCGTGATAAATAACTGGAATCATGTCTTTACTTAGCTGCACATCAAATTCCAGCATATCTGCCCCGCTTGCAGCTGCCTTCTTTAGAGAGGCTATAGTATTTTCACGAATAGCATTTCCTCTGAAAAGTTTCATGGATTATGGGATATCCCACGGTATTATTAGTTCATTACCTATGTGTATAAATCATAACTTTTATATCCTTTACAATATTATAAGACAAAAATAAGCATACACAAATTTGTTTTTTGTCAAAATACAAATATTTTGTAAATAATTATCAAAAATAATAATTAAAATAAAAATGGTAAAAACCATATTTAGTATTAACTCTACTATTGTTGGTGACTATTACTGGTGAGGTTCTATTATAATCCTGTAGGAAAAATAAAATTATTATATCCAGAGGTAAAATATCTGGTATTTTAAAAAACCAGAATAAGTAGTATTCATTAAAACATATGAGGATCACAAAACATACAATGCAAAAATAAAGGCGACACAAAAACATCACCTAGGGCAATCTAAAAATAATGTCATCAATGACATTGCATTATCTCATTTGCCAATAATAATACCACATAATTTATATGTATAATCAGTATAAATGTAACTCTGTAGTTTCTTGTAACAATGCTATTTAAATGATTGCAACAAAGCAATTTTCAAGTATAATTACTGTATTCATTTTAAGTACAGTACAGTAATTATTAAGTAGAGTACAGTAATATAACAGTTACAATATACAATTTTATTAAATAAAATTGGAGAGTCGACGATTGTCTGTCTGTCTGTTTGAGTAATCACTGGAATGGCTGGACCGATTTTGACGGGACTTTCACTGGCAGATAGCTGATGGAATAAGGATTAACTTACGCTATTTTTATTTTAGTAATTTTCGCGTAACAGCTAAAATTCCACATGGACAGAGTCGCGGGCATAACTAGTCATCAATAAAAAAATTAAAAATGAACATTGATTAATTATATGTTAATACTAAATTAAAACTTACTCTTTGGTTTTGAAACTAGCTCCTAGTCCTCGGTGGCCAACTTCCAGTCCTGTCCACGATGGATCCCAATGCTTTGCATAGGATACCTTCATGTCACACAGATTATCTGGCATGGGACACACAACTATGTACTCAAAGTTGATTGTGCCTAGAGGTCTGTGCTTGATATTGCATGAAACCGGCAACTCTAAAATACCTTCAGAAGGCCTGAACATATTTGGAAGAACATAAGTGTACCCCACATGACAAGGAGGGTCTTCAGCGGAAGCACGAGTGCTGTAGGAGTAAAAATCAACTAAATATGCTAAATTCTTTGGGTTAGGAGCATAAACATTCACTAAAAGCACATCATTAAGTCGGTACTCTCTTCCAAATTGCTCTTGGGGCTGCAATTGGCAAATGGAAGTGTCATTATCCAGAGTAGCTACCTCCACACTTACTCCATGGGGCACTTCGCTATCCATTGTATCTGTACTCAAAGATGATTCTTCAATATGCGGGTCAGTACCAAAAGATAACTTAACTGGTGTCACTTTAATATTCATCCGCCTATCGGCCAGACGAGTTTTAAGCTTCAATGGATTATTTATAAACTTAAACTGTAGTAACGTTTGGGATGTGAGCCAACCACGGCTTACTCTTTTTTTGCCATCATATTCCCCAAATGTATCGATGATAGGATGTAGCATAGTTTCTTCGATTGACCTTGGATGGATATTTGTTTCCCAACGACGAATAATCAATTCATTAGTATCTTCGTTTAATTGGCATATGGCGTAACGATACAGCAGTTCGCAGGTGTTCGGTACGATGATGCTTTTGCACCACAGATCAGTGTCTGGCTTACGCTCAAAGAGAATCATTTTAGTGAAATCCCACTCTCCGAACTCAGCAATATTCCCCGTTAAATATACCTTTTCCTTCGGGTCAATGTTTGGTACGGAAACGGAAAACAGCCATTCTTGTACAGCTATTTCAGGTTCCTTGCTCAATGGTTTATCAGACATTTTTTTGGGTATTTTTATTTTTTGCTTCTTACGATCCTCAATAAAAAACCAACGTTGCATAATACAATACGACCTAATCTATTCAGTATCTAATATCTTTAACGACTATTGTTTGTACTAACATTTTACTATGACGAAAGAATAAGTCAACTCTCTTTGAGAGCAAGCATTGTTCAGTAATTTATTTGTACTATGACTTGTTTGAAATATAATAGACCTAAATTAATAAACTACCTTTACCTTAAGTCTTCAGACAATTTGTCACAAGAATTTTTTGTAGAACAAATTGAGATTGAGAACAAAGAAAAAATTTGTTCTTGTTTGACAACTTGACAGGCATAGATATCAAAGAGCAAGAGCATCCATAATCCATATGAAACACTACGTTTATGACATGGGGTAGTTTGGGTTTTTGGCACAGAATAAATAATAGTAGTACGCTACGTGCAGAAATTGCACTCCTTTGATTTTGAACGAAAGAGTGTTTCTTCAAAGGACCCAAAAAATCACTTCCGACGACTTATTTTGAGATAATGAGATTTAAAACACTTTTGACAATAGTAACTGGTTTTTTGTATTTATTTAACACAGATTTAAAAGTAGTCAAACTCAAAAAAAATGCGAGTAAATACATGCATTTTTTGAGACTACCTAAATATAAAGTAAACTTTGTAAATACTCCCAAATGTCATTATACTCCACATTCCATTTACGCCCCTTTACGCAACATTCACGTACAAAAGGTTTAATTTTTAGTATAAAAATTCTTAACATACGGCAAATTCATAAATGATAACGTTCATAGCAATAGGTACAAAATTAAATACATATTTTTTACAATAATTATTGTTGCCGCGTCGTCGCAACGCTAAAAATGATATGTGGTCTTTGTGAAGACCGTTCTACAAATAAGAACATTCAGAATCTCTGTTTTGCCCGACCATGATAGATGTCTGCATCTACGGATCTACAATACTATAGCTGTTGTTTTGTTAAACATTTTGAATTTCCTGTTTAAGAGGGGGTATAAAGCAAAATTGGCAATCGTAGATTCAATTTTTACAGTAGTAGATCAAGTTTATAGAAGCTGAAGAAAAACATAGTTATACTTCATCATATTATTGAGTGAATGCAAGAAGCAAAAACATAAAAAAATTAAATTTTCTCGATAGAAAAAAATCACAAAGTTAGGTCTAATTTTCAACTAAAATCAATTTATTTTCAATATGGTGCATGTTTTTGAGTCAATATTTTAATATATTATGCTAATTAGCATCACGGAGGGATTTGTAGATCGATTTCTAAATCAAATCTATAATTTACGAATTATTTAAATAAAATACATTTATCTTTATAGCTCTACGATTTTGACATGCTCTGTTCCATTTATTAGTACCGTTGCTCCATTGAGACGGGCGGGTGAAATTTGATTTTTTCCTAGCTTTATACCCCCTCTTAATTGTTTATAACAATAAAGTTAACTTGTGTACTACATAATCTGCCTATTAATGCAATATTCTTTTATTAGAATTTCGTACCTACCCACGGTTACCAACGGGCCCCTATAACTAAAGACTATGCTGTTTGTCTTTCTGTCTCAGAGCTTTTTCTCTTGAACGGTAGATATACTTAACATTATGCGAAATATATACAGGTATTGAAAAACAAATGCACGGTCACCGGTTGCGGGGAACCCGTTGTGAACGAGTCCAACTCACACTTGGCCAATTTTAGTAGAGTATTACTGAGTACAAAGTAGGGTACACCGAAACCGTTATGTCGGTACGTCTTTCTTCTTCGTGATCCGTATAATAGTGTGTTCGTGATCGATTAAACTGTTTAGTAATTTTTCTGTTTAAGATACGGCTTGAACCATGTAAATTCTGCACAAGTTTGTTTGATTGAAACTTGTGCTGTATAATCGCACTATGTACCTACGCTACAGTGTGCAATAAAAATGACATTCCGAGCGAGATAAAAGATGTTCTTATCACAAAATTAAATGTGTGGAACCTAGGCAACTACATAATATTATCTAGAGTAGGTAGTGTAGAAAGTTAAACATTTTAAAGGGATCCAGTAGCACACAAATTCTGGATTTCAATGACCCATGTCGTTACTCCCATAGGTATTCTCAATGATTAGTTGATAGTGTTGGAATTGGTCAAAATAGAAAAACAACTTTATTTTATATCCATTTGTATTTTCAATGTTTTCATATAAACTTCTTTTATCCACCTCTCATGAGTATAATATCCTATTCCTATGAATATAATAATATTTACATTTTTACAAACTTATATTTCTAGCAGTCTTTTGAACAAACGTTTAACATTTAATTTTTCTTATTTCAGTAGCTTTTAAGTATCACGATTATGTACATATATTCAAACTTACACGCCTACTTAATGCAATTTTAAAAAGGATAGTTTGCATTTTGATGTAAAAACGTACAATTTTCACCTTGCCGACAAGACCCTTTTCTCTGGAAATAGATACAGACCGCTTTTCGCCCACCGCGTGCAAAAGTTCCACCACGTCCTCTTGAATTACCTTCCCAATTACCAGAAACTTTGCCTCGCCAGTGTCCGCCGGCGCCACGACCCCGCATGGTTGCACGAAAATTACCTGGACTACCAGCAAAACTTTCTGGGCCTGGTGGGCCTTGAGGTCCTGGCATGTTAAAGTCTATGGGAAACATATTTTGTTGCATATTAAAACCGTCTGGTGGTACAGGAAACATAGGATTCGGTCCACCAAACATTTCTGGCCCCATCATCATATTTTCTGGTGGAATCATCATTCCTGGTGGCATAGCACCTGGCATTGGTACAGGTGGCATGTTTCCTGGAGGCATTGGTGCAGGCATGCCGTTGGGCATCATAGGCGGTGGAACGCCGTTAGGCCAATCTCCTGGCACCATGGGAGGCCCTTGAAAGCCGGGTGGGACACCCGGGAATTGGGCAGGAGGAAAATTATTTGGAAATTGTGTAATATTTGGAGGAAAAATAGGTTGCACATTCATGTTATTGGTAGCCGTTGCAGGGGCATTTCCCTTTGGCTCAGGCCATGGCATGTTTCTGAAATCGCTGATATTCTGATTTCCAGTAATATCATCTAGAGGTATTATGGACGGTTCACTATATACATGTGTTTCGAGATCGGGTTCCAGTGGTGAATCAGGAATCATTGATTTATGGAAATACAATGGTTGCAGAGTCCCCTTTTGTCGCAAAGCTTGCAAATCTCTTTCCTTACTATTTTTACCGTATTCTACTTCAATTTGACCTTCTGCATCTATTAAAATCAACGGCCTCCAAGCTGTTTTTTCTTCCATAACGTCGTCATTAATGAGATTTCGAGCCTTTTCGAAAGCTTCTCGTTCATGTATTCTTTCCAAATGTTTCATATCAGTGAATGTTTTAGTCACATTAACGCGTTCTGTTTCATCCAGCTCGAAATATTGAATCGTTTCAAGTTCAGAATCTGGCTTCCATGTAATACTCTTCTTTGGACCTTTTTTCTTATGATAACATAAAACTCCTTTCAATCCATTCACAGTCAATGTATGCGGAGGCTCTGACGTATCTATACTTTCCTCTTTTTCTTTATCTACATTAACAACCTGTTCAGGTTTTTCTACGTCATCAGATTTTTTATCATTTGTCTTTTCTTTGTTTTCTTCTGTTTCTAATGTATCTTGGTAGAACCTAGGAGGCACCGACTTATTTTCACTATTCGGACTTGATGGAGTTGGTGTATGCGGCGGAGAGCCATCATTCGCTGCGTTTCCATCCTTAGATCCACTAGTTCGTCGTTTCCGCTTTTTGGGTTCCTTTTTGTTAGTAGCAGATGCATTAAGGGCGTCCATAAACATGTCACTTTCTTGTAACACCATAGCTGTAAAAGAAAATATGCCATTAGTACAAACCTAAAACCATAGTTTCACAAACATAAAAGTTTAAAATTATGCAATTAGTCCAAAGTGTATAGATACGTATTTGTTGGTTCCATGATGTAAAAAAACTAAGACTACAAACAATTATTAACACCTTGTCACATTATGAAGTACCTACTTGGGGATTGAAACAAATACCTAATATGTATTTGTTTAATCAACTTTTATTGACCACAATAAAATAATATTACGGTACAAATGGCAGGTGCTTGATGCTAGGTGCATTTTCTGTCAGCTAACCATTAGGCTAAACGGAAAGACACGAAAAACGGTTTCAGTAACTAAAAGGGATAATAATATACTTAAATACATACGTAGGTATATAATAGCTACATATTCAAATGTTATATATATATATAGTATATTCATTTACATACACATATAACATATATATATTTAGAAGCAGGTACTAATATGCAATATGTATGTATAACATATCAAAGTACCTATTCAAGATAATCAGGACAAATTAATTTATAGATATGTATGCGAAATGACCACCTAGGGAATCTTTGGGATAATTTCGGGATGATTGATTGAATTAAAACTTCATGCATCTCTTCAAATAATAACAAACCTAAACATTAGCATCTTCGAGCGATCCTAACATATCAAATATCTATCTAGTATTAACCTTTAGCTTACTCATTGCAAGTAGTTAGCCATTGTAGGTATGGGATAGATAATCAATTTACTCTGATAATCTAATAGAAAGTACTAGACTTTCTATTAGTAAATTGAATATCTATCGATAAAAAATGTAGTCGGTACAAAGATTCTAGAAAATAAGCAGTTGCAGCCTTTTTAACTTTGCAGGTATTAGTTTTGCACAGATGTGCTGAGGAGTTTATTACGTCGTTTCTCCTCTTTTATTTTGGCAACTTTCCGAAAAAGTGCTATCAATAAAGTATGTGACGTCAATAATATTAAAATAATGCAATGCTGTATTTCTATATGTAAATTTACGCGCGAAGATAACAATATTATAATAAAATTATATCAGTGCAGCTACTGTCTTGAGTAGTTTCTTCCTATATGGTTTAATAATGTCTTGGGGAACATTATAATCATTATTAATACACTATATATTTAAAAAGCTATCTAAATCCCTAGTTTCGACGGATTTTAAAGAAATGCAGTAAAGAATAAATAAAGGTAGGTGAGGTACAAGTCCAAATTTCGCGTGGCCTCACAAATTGAGCAATCGTAAATAATTTATTACCTAGTTAACGCTACCAGCAATATATAATATGTTATGTTGTTAATGTTAATTAAACCTAATTAACCGATACCTGTCTGCTTCGCCGTACAGAAGATCACGGTTGCCATGCTATATTTAATATGATGTACCTAAACACACGTTACATATTCTAGAGGAAATAATCTTAATTGATGTTTAAAACCATACCAAAATCCACTGCATACTTTATGGAATGCAGTTCGAATAGAAATAATTCTGAATGCTTGCTTTCCATGTAACAACTGAATAACGATCTGCTTGACGCAGACCAGTGATAATCCCCCGTATAACACTCGTAATAGGAGTGACGGCGAACGGTGTACCCACTTTACAGATTTCCGAATGCATATGAAACACATTTATAACTCTAAGATTCCCTTCACAAAGACTGTCACTAGTCAGGCAGGTAAAAACATTACCAACGTAATTATACAAATACCATTCGACCTCCCAAAAGGGATGGACACCATGATATACCACGAGGGTGAAAGGTGGTGCATGCTTTGCTACCTAATTCCATTAAAAAAATAGCCGACAAACGATCCGCCGTCTAGTCGGCGTTAAATATCTCGCAACAACACTAAAGACATTACCGATGCGTTATCGGTAAAGATATAAAAGAAGGAAAGATTGCACTGACTCTCAAGCGGTTTTTGATAATTAATTCATGTGGTTGAATCAGTCCGAAAATACGTTAAATATTTGAGGGTGGAATAACGCTGTAACGATTTTTAACGAATTTCATTGATACGATTATTTAGATTCAATATTTCTGCCAAGGTACGATTGATTTTAATAAAACACCCATCATTATTCCTACTGATCAAATTATATGAATAAAATAATCATGATTATTTTTCATATCCGGCGGTTTACTGGGCCCTTTATGTTGCGTATACGTTTAATGGGCCCAAAGTGATATTGTATAGGAAAATACTATTGATTGCATTAATTTAAATAAATAAAAATTTACTCACAAGTGCGATTCTTTGTAAAGTTTTCTTCTTGAAGCATTAAAAACAGCTTTTCTAAGTAATGTTACTTTCATTCACACCCGAACTACGTAAAAAATAATTCGAAAGGTTATTTAGTCTCTGATACCTAATGAGAAGAAATTGACGCGTTTTCGTGGGATAATTCCAGAATATTCGTCTGTGATGGAAACCCTAGTCGATCAGTTACGCCCGTAGCACATCTCCGCCGTGAAACCACAGCAGGAATTTCGCTGCAATCAAGTGTAGTTTGAGTAGCGGAACTGGGCGTCGCGTCGTCGGAACGACACGCGTTTCAGTTTTCATATTATTTTTATAGTCTGGATGACTTAATAAATAGAGAAAAGGTCTACTTATGATCGCTTTACTCCACTTTTCTGTAAAATCTACATTCATTTTAGGAAAATAAATTAGTTTCGCTTTTTATTTTTGTTGACTGACAAACACATTCAAAAGCAACGCGGCACCGCAAACAAAATGGCGGCCGGAGCGCGGAAGTGTAGCTGGCGTCGCGAAATCGCGCGGGGAAAAATATAGAATTATGTATAGTCAAAATCTATGCGTTGCGTTAGAACAGGCAGTTCCGCTTCTCCTTCATACGGACAAGACATGGCGAAATTGCTGCGGTTCTGCTGTTATGATTTCGCGACGGAGGTGTGCTACGGGCGTTAATCCTGAACAGCAAACATCCTTGATTTACGAATGTTATGAAGTACTTTTATCACAACAGAAATAAAGTTGTTAATTAGGATGATTAGATGAAGCACCGTTACATTTACATGACAAAAAATTAATTTATGCTAGACAATGAACTATCGTGGATGGGTTCTCTCTCATGAAATATCTGTTACCTACTTTCAAATGACACTAACCAAACTAAGCATGTAAAATTTCATAATCGAGAAAAGTTATATTGTGTGAGAATATGCTGGATGGAGTTTTTGTTAGTGAGGACTTGGAGATTTTGTGAATTCATTGTCGAGCTATGACGTACCCCCCCCCCCCCCCCCGCACTAGGATTGACTGTGATTCGCGGGTGGCATGGACGGCCGGGAATCGAACCCGGGACCCCTCGCTTCGCAGGCAGGGTCACTACCAACTAGGCTACGGGGTCGTCAACGTCGTTAAACTTGGAGTTTGGACCAATGACAAGCTCCTAACATACAAAACTGATCTTACTTCGATGATGAATTTTACCCCACATGTCCATCAAGCTTTAGTACATCATCATCATCAGTCTCTTCTATGTGGTAGGAAAGATGGGAAATGCCCATTAAGGCATGATTCTAGACATTTTTAGTGTCGCGACTAGAATTACTATCATAAAGTTTAAGTAAAGTCCAGGCAATAAGCTAAATATGATATAATTATTAGGACATGTCAAAAAATATTTTGTATAAAAAGTAATCACTAAAAATACTTATTATTTGTACCTACCTACTTGTTTAATTTTAGTTATTATGTGTTTCATATTCAGACAAATTCAAAAGGCCAAAAGTTCGGACAAATCCGGACATTTGGTAACCCTAGTTGCGACACGACCCACTCAAAACAAAAAAATTAAGGCCCTTTATATTATTATTATGCATAAATAATAAGTTCGCACTTCCAGCCTTCTTGACGGTTAAAATTAGTTATCGGGGTTAAAATGTCACGTTCTGATTGGTCACCCATCAAATTTTCACGACCCCTATTTCAAAAGAAATGTTATAAAAAATGAAATAAGCGAGACCCAACCCATGTGCATAATGACTCAATGACGCATGCAAGAAAAAATACTATCTAATAGATACGTTCATCAAACGTATGTAAGAAATTATATTTGATTATTTACTGAGGTATGTATATATTACATAATATTATATAGGTGCGTATATCTACGGATCAATATATATCATTAGGCAACAAATATTACTGGTTCTACTTGTTTATGTAATTTTACGAAAACTACATGTTATGTTTTAACGACATCTAATCGGACTAACTATCCCAGTAACCATTTGAGTCTTGTTCTAGGTCGGTCACAGTTGTCATGGGCGGCAGGGGAAGGGTGGTGCTGCAAGCTCGTTTGCTACATTAATTCAATAGAAAAAGTTACAAGTTACACCCTGAACTTTGCAAGAGACACGAGTAATTTTGATTACTATATAAAAAAAATATATAAATATTCAAGTATATTTTATAGCAGTAAACAATCAAAGACTTATCAATTTTCAATGATCATCTCAAATAATTACAAAAGAATACCAAGGATAATCACATCGCTGTTTTCGGAAGCTTTCTATTTTTGCGACCCTTTTGGAAGGGTTTGTACTACTGGAGGTGTATCCTGATTTTTTTAACTTCTTAGTCGATGCGTTCTTGACAGAACAGTCGTGGTCATCATGTGATGATTTTTTTAACGCACCTATATAAATCATAGATTTACTTCATATTCTAACGATAATCCTGGTTGGTCGCTCAATTCCTTTAGTATCTTTTAATTTAGGTACTATGCACTTGCAAAGATGCTACGGTTTTTTAAACCGAAAAAGACTTAGATCCATCCAGACGCGACGGATAATTGGAATTAACCTTGAGAAAGCCCACGAGGACATGCATTTCTTTATAGGGATTTTTTATGCCCTATTAATTAACACGATGACAGTTTATTATTAATGCATAGATAGATACACTTATAAATCAATTATTCTTCTTGATACGATCAATATTTCTCCAAGTGGTAATGCATTGTAATTTTTATTTATTTTCATATAATATAGTAATAATAATTCACTTTGAAAAGTAGGTACCTACCTATAATGAAATCTTCATCGTTATTATTATAATAACTTATTATAATACGAGCGGGGCCCCCATACCCATGTGGTCTTATTCGTTAGGACCATGACCCCACTAACTTATTAGTTTAGCAACTTTTATGGAATGGGATTTCAGTATTCAAGTAAACTCTCACAGTATTGTCACATTACAGACTTACAAAATGAAGCTTTTGAATCCTGACTATGGAGTACTAAGAATATAGAATTAAATTTATATTTTCCTTTATAATTTGAATTAATTCTATGAAGTAACAATTCAAAGTAGGCTTCGTACTTAGTAAAGAGCAACTTCTAACGTATACCACCAATGCATTTTTAGTTTATGGTCGAACTAGGTATGACTGCGATATTGAGTTGAATCTAACATGTTTCTAACTATCAATGGTTTACCAACCCCTACACAAATAAATGAGATTAATTAATTCCCTTAAATATTAACATCTAATATTTCAGCTGGATTTCTATGAGAATCATTACTCACTTTACAATAAAGTAATAGTGCTGCGTATATATCAAATTATTTACTTATATATTGTGCAAATGACAAAAGCTAAGTTCAAATAATAGTGAATTTCAATTATCCTAAAAATATTAATTTGGATATATTGTAATAATTAATAGCAATCCCAGAGTAATTCTCAAAAACTTCAACTGCAAACGACATAACGATTTTATTACTAGCATTAGACTAGACGGATTTAAGTTTTTACGTTGTAGTTATTTACAGTGGCTGATTTGTTATAATTTAAAACCATCTTATTTTGAAATACAGGCAAAGTTAAAAGACAACTTTATCAAATTTATCAAGTTGATATTCTACATACAAAAAAGAAATTAACTATGCCTAAAAGATGTACTGCAGTGTGGTCACCCTACTACTTTCACGCGACTGACGTCAGACAATTTGCTGTTGTGCAATATGGTGAGTATTCCTATTACGGCGTTGCGATTTATCGAAAATGAACTGATACCTATATGTATACCGATACATATAAATGAACGGATGCATATATGTATACTGATAAGATGTATGTATGTATGTGAACTAAATAGGTATGATTTCTAAGATCCGAGACATTAAATATGCGAATACAAATGAAAATATGGTGTAATATTTTTAAATTCGACTGACGTATGGCTGGTTTGGTTATTGATATGGCTTGATTGTATGGAACAATGAATTCCAAGGGAAACCAATACGGTTAGCACGGTGAGGTCGTTAAAAAACGAAATGTAGAGATTCTTGTACCACTATCAACATAGCGTTTGAAATTTGAATAGTAGTCAAGTCCATAATAATCAAAGATTTTGTGTCATTTGTCGAAGTCTATGCTATTTTCCTCATTTATTTGTGTATTTTTACTGTGTATTATACTAGTTCTCCAAGCTAACTAGACGAATGGGTGAAATGCGGGGTCGCCGCCCACTTAACACCTACAAGTATCGCGTTAACCTAGTACCGTTAGCACTAATTCTTTTGCATTTTTACGCTTACGCTATTATTTATGTAATGTATCGTTTGTTGTGTTGTTATCACTTGTTTTGTGACTCAAGATTATTATCGGACTTGGGGGTATTGGTAACGATAAAATTGATCTATGTCGATGACGTCACGTTTGACGGTCGTCTAGGTAGCTTGGTCTTTACCAAGATCAGAGTTGCGCTACTCTTAGCGCAACTCTGATAATGAAACTATGTGTATATTTAGCTGTCTACTACTAGGGTTCCCAAAACGCTTGAACACATCAGCGCGGCGAAACGAGTAAAATAACATTATTCCTTGCACTCAACACGTCATGTCGTTCAAATTAGTGAGAACATAGGTAGGTAGCGAGTTTCTTATGCTAGCATCAAACTATACTTTTGAGCTTACCTACCTATAGCATCTACTATAGAAGAGAAAGTGAAAGTTACTGGGAAAGTGGGGACTAAAAATGTTCATTATCTAAAAAATTGGACTACTTATTTATATATACTATCTGAATTATATCTATCTATATATAGCTTCTTGTTCCTGTTTAGATTCCAAAAGTATAAGTTGTGCTTTCTCATATGCAATATGTTATCGTTTCGTCTCGATTTTTTTATAAATTATGTCGACTGGTTTTTACCTAATCAATTTCAAAATTTCCTCAGTTTGTAGTATGGTATGTTCGTCAGCATTCAACATGGCTACCACAGTTGGAATGTTAAGTAGCTGTAGGGCACGAACACTTAACAACCATTAGCTATGTAAAACATGACAACCAGTGTTCATTTATCAGTAGCAATTAAACATTAAATGTGGAAATGACTCATTTTACATGGCAGTAAATGCTTTTATCAGGCGTTTTAGACAAAACAGTGTGTCCATGCTTTGACATTGTAATTTCAGTAGTTTATTTTGGAAATTATTCGTATTTTTTATGGGTTCTTTTTTTAGAAAAATGAACAACTTTTAATCACCACTTTATTCAGAAGTTTAGTCGTGTTGAATAATTCACGACTAAATAATGTTATATTTTTACTTATAATATTGTCATTTGCCTTAAACATTAACATCACGAGTACCTTTCATGTTTGTCGATGTTTTTGTAATGTAAATACAGGTACTCGACAACGCTAGCGAGTACAAGCTGGATTAGTGATGTCATAATTATCATAATTATAACTATCACTTGTGGTAGTTACAGTTTTCATTTAATGTATTTGTTTCCTTACTCTTTTAGTAGGTAGCTCATTAATCGTGGGTAATCGCCGTTACAATAAAAAAGGAAATATACACACGGAAATTTATTTTTGAGATATTGAGCGAGGATATTGTAATGATATATTATAGTATAGGTACATGGACAAATTTGGAATTGCGATTAGTCGTAAGTGCTCATAGTCCAAAAGATTATTAAAAATATGTTTACGTTTATAAATAAAAATAATATAGGAATTTTGCGAAATAATGATCCAGTCGAGGGCTCTAAATATTGTGTGACAACCCCAGAGGTGGATTATCCCTAAGGCAAACTAGGCATGTGTCAAGGGGCGCAAGGATGTCACTTTTAAAAAAAAGAAAATAATTAAATCTAAAATCGTTAAAAGTCACTCTACTTCCCCTTTTTAATGTACACTTTATGAAGGGGCGCCAATGAGGTGCTTGCTTAGGGCGCTCTCGAGATTTAACTGCCTCTGGACAATCCTTCATAACAAGCAACAATGCATATTATAGTGGTATGATAAAATAAAGCGATTCAGCTTAGATGGGATGTTATATAGTTGAGAGAACGGTTTAAATAAATACGGGATAAAGTGTAAAGTTACTAAAATAATAAGAAACTAGTATTTATCGCAAAGCCAATACGCGTTGGAAATAAAAAGGATGTCATTATGGTCTAATAAGAAACCTATATCGTATATTTGTTTCGCATTTCTCCGTATAGATTATTCCTCACTATCATTTCCTGATGACCAAACAATACTCGCAATATACCTCAATAACTGATAAACTATTCGATTTGTTTCAATTATATTTGGTTTACTTTGAGTAAATTGATCTTGGAGCGATGTTTCGCGGCTGTAGCACTGATGCACCCAACTGCCATCTTGCGGTGAGCCCTTGTGGCAAGTCGAATCCACTGTAACATACTGTTACTAACAGCGTGTAATATTGAAAGGTTTCACAGAAAACCATCTTTATAATGTTCAGGTTAGAGTTTATTATTAATAAATGGTTTACAGAAGATATCATGGAACCATCGTATTTATACATTTCAGACTTACCACAAATGTTAAAATAAATCAGATCTTTGCACTCTCTCAATTTAACGGACAGATATTCGACAAAAAGGGCAGCTCCTGAAAAAAGAATAAATGTTATTAACAGGCTCATTAGAAATACACTTTGATACTTACGTTTGGGTTTGGCTGGAATCAATTTAATAGCTCCAGGTTTTTCGATTTCTAAAGTTTTTGGTTTCTTTTCCGGAGGAGTCTCATTATGAATGGGAGATGGTCTTTTAGGTATTGAGACAGTAGGTGGTATGACAGGAGGAGGCTTTTTGTTACTTAATAAAGAAGCACGCGAAGGCGGCGGTTTGATCTCCTCTTCCAAGCCATGTTTCCTAAATTTGGAATTGAAAGTTTTGACTGTTTTTGGTTTTGGTTCATCGGGTTTTCTGACTTCTATTGATATAGATGGTTTTTCTCTTTTAACATCACTAAGTTTCGGTATTTTTCCAAGTTTTTGGATGGAAGGTGATTGCTTCTCTTCAGATTTGTTTGAATCAGACTTCTCAGATGATTTATTTGTATCTTTAGTGTCCCTTGTTTTATAATCTTGGTCTTTTTCTTTACCCTTTTCCTTGTCATGTCTACTACTTCGATCTTTTGATTTACTACTAGAACTTGACCTTTTGTCGCCGTTCGAGCTATCTCTCGATTTAGAACTATGTGATGAATGTCTATCTTTCTCTCTTGATCTATCTTTACTACTGTGCTTACTGGAACTAGAACTACTTTTATTGCTACTTTTGTGTTTATCGCTGGAAGACGATTTACTAGAGTGCTTAGAAGAACTTCTTTTGCTACTACTGCTACTTCTTTCATGCGATTTATCTTTTCTTCTACTCTTATATTTGTCATCTGATTTTTCTCTACACTGATCTGATGATTCGTCTGATGACTTTTTATCATCATCTTCGACTTGGGATATTATCTGCTTACCATTTTTCAATGTTATTTTAAGAATTGGCAATGCCTCCTTATCATTCTCCTCTTCATCTTTTATATCATTGTCACTAATACTTCCATTATTACGAATATCAGATTCTGGAGATGTATCTATTTCAATAGGTTCTGATATAACCACTGGACTATCTAGGGACACAGCTTCAGTTGTATCTTCAATTTTACTAACAGATTCCTTGTTACATTCAAGTACAGCTTCATTTATTATCTGTTGAAGGTCAGTTACTTGTATTGGAATGACTTCTTCCCCTTTGACTGTTTTTAACCACTGTTCTACTAGTTTTGAGGCCAGAGCCCTTATTTCTAAAACAAATAAAAAAATATATAATCAAACATGCATTAAAATGTAAAACTATTCAAATTCATTCTCATATTACTCTTTTTGCTGTAAACTTGTTAAATTAAATCTAACCAAACAAGACTGACAAAAAATTAATGTACTATTTAAATTGAAGAGAGATGGGTTTATTTTTCAGGGAAATAGCCCTCAGAAAGGAAACTTTTTAATTGTGTTTTTTAATTGTGTTGTTGTGACTGGTAGTTTTAGAACTCAAGAGATTATTTGATATGATTATTATGTATTGTCAGTTGTACCATCTATATTTTACTAGCAGATGATTATGCGTGGGTCATTAAATTAAGATTCTTACCCAGGTGAATTTCGTCTTTTGATAACTCCTTCACTAGTTTTGGACAGTTATTCGTTTTTAGACGTTCGATTCCAACAGGGCATAAAAGTAGTAGCTCGAGTAACTCTCGAACAAGCGGCCAATTATTTGCAGTTATGCCTTCCGTGAGCCAAGTATGGACTAATCTCCATCCTCCAGACCCCATGAATAGGCTTAGTAGATCCGTTTCAGTACACTTGAGTATTTGTATATATATACACTTTGAGACCAACTTCTTAGAAAACTTTGTCATTAAACTGTAAGAAATATAAATAATAAATAGTTATCTATGTCCTGCAAGTTAGTAAAACTGGAACATCTCGTTTAAGTATGTTACAAAATTAAATGTAAACGACACGGCATTTATTAGCCAACTTGGGTGACAGCTATATTACAAAAATAAATTGTATCCGTGTGGCCGATGCACTGTCATGAGAAACATTCATACTAAGATATTTATATTTTGCAACTAAGAAAACTTGTATGGTGGTATCAAAAAGTGGTTACTGCACCCCACATATACTTTTTATCACGATGAAAACAAGACCATTAACATAATAAGTCATTGATGGAATGTGATAGGTTATAAATTACACAATTACTATGCTGCTTATTACTGATATATTTAAGAAAGTTATACAAAAAAGCTAGGCACTCAGGCAAAGTCGCTTAATGTCAAGAGTATGGCATAATGATAGGGATAGCCTAAGTGTATAATTAACATGCCCCAGTTACGAAACCAATTGATAATGTCAGAATAGTTACGACACATTTGGACAATTAAAGCATTAAAAAATTAGCAAACATTGGCACCAGATATTTAGCTAAACCTCAAAAAAGATGCAATCCGTTGATTTTACCAATTTATCACTCAGTACAGTAACACACACAGACACTAGGAAAACCTTGGACCTATATCAACATAATAATATTTTACGACGCAAAAGATCATAGATAACAAATATTACAAGAATAATACATAAAAAGAGTGCAGTGCGTATAAGTTATTAAAAAATTTCGGCAGTTTTCTTCGTAAAACGCAGAGAATGAGAAGAGAAAATTGCTAAAGGTTATTAAAGAAGACGCAATCTAACCCAACCAGGCATAAAAACATCAAGACACATACAAATAAATTTTGTGGCGACTAGCAATAACTCGGTTGAGTTAATTCAGGCTACTATATAACATTAAAAATATCAACAATAAAATTTTGTATTTACCCAGCTAGCCTCTCTACTTCATCCCTGCTTTTAACGCCTCCTCTTGGTGACAACAGTACACTGAGGCAATTCAGCAACTGGATTGGATCAATACGTGGCTGCAACAAAAAAGAAACTTTTATCCAACCGTTGCACCTAATACTTGCTATACAGATCTGTTTTGAGACCCAGTTGAATAGATTTGTGTTCATGGCCAAACTGCGGTGCCACAGATATTGGTGTACATTTAAAATAAATATCATTAGAACCCATATCATTATTAAACATAAAATTTACACTGGTACAAACAAGTAACATGTCAGTCATAAAAAATTTGACATCTCAAAAATAGTTCAGTTTTTTTTCTCGACCGGATTTTTTAGTTTGGTAGCTATTAGTGAGCTTTAATATAACAGTAAAAAAATCAAACTTATTCCAAGATTTCCAGTGTAACACACACCGGTGTTTTGCCACAGTTCCAATGCTACGGTAACCGTTGCCATAAAGAAGCGTGGACAAGTTTATTATTTATACACAGAAAAAAATTAAATTCCGCAATATGAACAAACTTTTTTTTCTTTTAATTTTATTTATTGCCAGCACAATTTCTCTTATGCATGGATGTTTGTATCACTAACTTGTCTGTAGTCAAGAGATATTGCTTTAACAGGAATTATAACAAATAAAACTGAATTGAATCAATTAATTTAACCAGTTTTGATTAATATAAGAACATTCACAACTATGCACAAGTTTTTTTTATGGCCAAAGCAGGCAAACGAGCAGGCTGGTCACCTGATGGTAGGTGATCACCGTCGCCCATGGACATTGGCAACACCAGGGGTGCCACCAACGCGTTGCCGGTCACGAAGGTGGGAAAGACTGTAGGAACACAGTGGTATGCGTCTTTGATCTGCAGAGTGCAGGACAGCCCATTCAACGTGGTTGATGATAAATTGTTGCCAGGTTTGATTGTTATTACCTCCATTCTTGTGTTCAGTAGTATCGCCTGTACATTGTCTGTCAGTCACTCAGTAACAGAAGAGTTTCATATATGTATACAGATTTGATTTTAATTTTATTTTATTGATTTACATTCTGATCAATTTATTTAACTGGCAAAATTTTGTTATTCATATTTATTGTTTTTGTGTTATAAAATTTGGGTATCGTAGTCTGAGTTAAGTAAAATTTGTGCTAAACATCTGGCAATCTAGAATGCAAAATGTGCAGTACAATTATTGCAGCATGTATTTTTGATACCTAAAATAATCTGTAAGCTAAGAAATTTGAAAAAACCTTTATTTGCATTATTCTGTACACTACTAGTCACCCCACTCCAAATAGTACAATTGTTTATGCTAATCTCAGAAATGGTTATACTGATTTTAATGCCGCTTTCACTTATGTATTGTGCGAAACTTGAGGTAAAATTTTGTGTGATTGGTTCAAAAAAAAAGAATGTCAACTTAAAGAACCCCATCTACATATTTTTTCAACTTTCCCGAGTTAAGTTTATAATTGTTTTAAGTTACATGATTTATAATGGGACATTTGTAGCACTATTGTGCCGTGTATAATTATAAATTTAGTATATTATTTTGATAAATATCATCATCATCATCACAACCCATAACTGTCCCACTGCTGGGCACGGGTCTCCTCTCACAGTGTGAGGGGTATAGGCCATAGAGGGTTGATAAATATAGTAGTAATTAATTTACATTTGGGAAACTGTAAATTAATTAATAATATTCAACTAATTAATAATTACTAATAATAATTAACAATTACTAATATTAATTAATATTATTAATTAATTTACAGTTAATTACTATTAATTAATGTTAATTATTATCCTATTGTTTTGTATCTATTGTAATTACTATTGGAAATCATAATAGTCTTTTTATTAATGATATTTTGTTTTATATTTCTTGCTTTGATTTATATTTTATGAAAATAATGACTTTTTTATCAAAAATTTTTTATTCTTTTTTTATGTCGACATTTTATAAGATACTGAGATTTAAATTACTTTGAATTTTGATTTGTTTGACACAATAACAAGAGACACTAATTAGTGTGAAAAACAGAGGGAAAAGTTTTTAATTATCTAAGTTATTGTAACATTGCACATTCTATACTTTTTTGTGTTATATTATGTAACAAATGTAGGCAGTATTGATAGTACCTTCTGTATAAATAAAATTAGTTAATATTTAATCTAGACTAAAACAAAATATTTTTAATATTTAACTATCCGTTAATGTTCATCTTGGGTAATTAACATGAAATCTTTCTATGCTATTGGCTAGTAAATTACTCACCAAATCAATTAAAACCGTGGGTTTCACAAGGTTAGTCAATGTTCCACGTATACACATTTCAGTCTTTTGTAAACTATTATGCTGTACTTGGGCCATTACAAACATGCAAACACTGAGTCATAAAACATTAAGTCAAAGGAATGTGTCAATGCAGGGCAACTCGTTATCGATAAAGGGATGCCGCTCAGCGAGCCTTCTACATCAAGCTATTGGGAATGTATCAAAATTCTATAAATAAAGTTTTTTTGTATAATTATATTGGTTTAAGTTTTATAAAACTTTCATTTTTTTTATTGATTTAAGGTAGCAAACGAGCATGCAGCACCACCTTCCGCTGCCGCCCATGACAACTGTGACCGATTTAGAACAAGACTCATATATGGGGACTGGGGTTGTTAGTCCGGTTAGGTGACGGTGTTAGAACATTAGTTGGTTAGTTTGTAAGTATGAGGACTGGGACAGGGACTGTTAGTGAATGTTAGTCCTGTTAGTTATTGTTAGTAATAGTCCAGTTAGTAAATGTTAGTAAGAGTCTCGTTATAATTCGGTCACAGATGTGTTGCTACCCTTGAGGACTGAGATGGTCGCCTCTAAAAAGTGTAGCCGGCTCCACACCTTTCTATCCGGAACAAAATTGCTGTTAAAACAATTATTACACAGTAGAAATGGTACTAAGTACCGTGGCGGGCGGTAGTACTACCCCGGGCCAACTCTAAGCTCTACTACCTATGCAAAACAATTAAAATTAATTATTTTACATAGGTAGTAGATCCTAGGCTCTACTACCTACCTACATTTATTGTATGTTTTAGAAATAGATATAAAAATACATCTTTACAATAATTTGTATTATTTCCATAACCTTTCCCTTATTACCTGCTATTGACTATCGACAAACAAATCCCTATCTTATTGTTACACACAATACTAGAAGTGTGAGCGAGAGATCCGATATGCCCATACGTGTGAGTGAGAGGTCTGATTAAAATGATTTATGAGTCGGTTCGCACGTTTGTAATGGCCCACCCCAAGTATAGTGTAGCAGTACCCAGTACCGAGTGGTCTGTAATTTGTCGCATAAGTAAGCATTAGGTATTGGGAATATTAGCATCACCTACACAATATTCTTAATAGACATGAAAACTGTTAATAATGAACTAGGTCAAGCCAAGTTTCTAACCTAACTGCGCAGTGCGCAACCACAATGCGATAGTACAATCTCTTTGTGACGTCATCGACCAAATCTGCGTAGCGTGGATATATTCCCGTAGGATTTAGAAATGTATGCATTTGCTCCTTTATTATCATTATTTACACTATAAAAGTTAGTTTTAAACTAATACGGAAGCAAATATACATTCTCTATACCTTTATTATAATTTATCAGATATATAATTAAATTACTTTCATTGATTCAATAATTGGTGTTTGGCGTACAAGAATATTAATATATTATCTGAATTAACAAAACTTACCATGGTATATTAATAGGTAGGCGATTCTGCGAGAACTTTTTCAACACCTTGACGTGATGCAATCATGCGCCACGCCCAACTTGTAGTATGACAAAATGGCGGCCCATTTTCTCAACCAAGAAATTGTTAATTATCCGCATAAAATCACAATATTCATTCCGTTTTAAATAGTTCTTGTATCTTTGTACTTATTATTACACAACCATCATAATTGCTTTCTTAGTCCTTACAAATCACCTACATATTAGCTAAAGTCCTTGAAAGCATTACTTTCAAATATATCTTAAATAACTATTCAAATATGTTTAATATAATTTGTATAATTTTAATTTCACTAAGAATTGAAGAATATACTGATAGTAGTGTTCCAGGTAAAGGCTAAAGGTAGCCTTTTTATTCCGTCCGGGGAGCTGATCGCCAGTTCAAGCACACGGCTACGTGCAAGAAATGCAGAAGGAGGAATGAGCGAACGAACTTGAATTGAATGAAGTTAAAGGAATGAATGAATGATAAAATGACAAGTGAAAGCACAAACACGATGAGTTGTAAGTTTTGAAGGGAAGTGAAATAAATAATCATAAATGAAGTAGTACAGAATCGATTACCTATAACAAAACAATATCGATGAAAATTCTATTAACAAGTGGGTGTTAAAACAAAAATTATAAAATATAATAACTTATAAAAATATTTTACTGGTTTCTTATCCACCACTAATTATACACGATACAGTTTATAGGTAACTAAGTATAATAAGCAGTTTAAAGAACAAACAAATATATTATAATTGTTAAGTGTAAAACTTTACCGGATAGTCCATGGTATGTCAAATTTCGACCATCAGCAACCAGCAAGAAAGTGCAAGTCTGCGTTTTTCCTGTCAAGTCATAATTGTTTTTTTTGGTTGCGAATACATTGCCCCAATGACTAATGAGTTGACATGCCCAGAAACATTCAAAACTCACGTATGCATAGAATTTTTTTATTGGAGATATCAAATTGTGAATAGAAAGCTAAGCTAAAAAAGCTGAGAGAGCATCAAAGTGTAGTATGAGTAGGTTCTATTCCACTTTAAATAAAGAAAGTAAAACCCTAAGGTAAAACCTTTCTACTATCTCATACTAAATGTATGGCAGAGTTTAATGTAATTTTTTTGGATATTTCTCGTTTTATTTTAAATAAATTATTATTGTCATTTTACTCATTAGGTAAAGTGCTTTCGATATCAGTTTAAAGTTTTTTGATATCTGCAATAGTTACGGAATAATCGCCTGTGCACACTTAACGATTACACCCTGTATATAAGTAATAATCTGATATATAAAAAATTAAACTTATAATAATTATTGATATGAGTTAAAATATTTGTAAACAGACAGCGCTGCTATAACTTGAATCACTGATATATTATGTTTACATTTTATAGTGAAATCAAACTCTTCTTCAGCAAATTAAGTCAAATAAGAATCGAATAAAATAGAACAACACTAGCGATTAACGTGCATGATCGGGGTCTATCCATAGACACCATAAACGGAAAGAGCAAGGAACGAAATGCACAGTGTATCGTACTAATTAAGTTAGTAGGTATAGTGTTCCTTGCCAGAGTTGCCAGACTAATACAGAAAATGTAAAATCCATCCACAATGTATTTTTAACCGACTCCAGAAATGCCTGAATCGTATTTTCGAAATAGTTTTAAGTAATATAGATATTTTGTTTTCTTATTCATCAGAATAGGGAAAGAAGTGTACTTGGCGCATATTTATCAATTCGGACTTCGGACACTATTTATTTTTCTTTATATGATCGTTGTCGCAGCTACGTCTCGCCGTCCCCTTGCGTATGCCTTGCCGACGCGACTAGTCAAATAATCCTCCAGCGATCTGTTCACGCACAACCAGCTGTCAGCAAACCATAATAATAGTGATAATACTTAAAAATAATGTATTTATCTCTTACCACATTTTTCAGTTAATAATATAAATATTACTCATGTGTTTAGGCATGTTTAGTATACGGAAGTATGGAACTGTGTCGTGAATGTCGTGATACGTGTGTGTTAAAACCAATTGCAATAACCTCGCTGTTCGTCAAACTAATGGAGCATAATTATAATAAATACCCAATAGCTCCGGTAGGTAGCTAGAAAATCGCAAATTGATTAAAGATATTTACCATCTATATAATCGGGAATGTTTTGAAGAACTGTTGAATTGAATACCAGAGCAGTTAACTTTCGCCACCGCACACCACGATGTAATACCAGGCTTTAGCAACGCTACTTGGATACCTGACGTTCTTTCACATTTCGTTGTTCATGTTATTTCCTTCCACGTACGTATAAACTGTGGATAACTGCTGCAATGCGATCACTTACCATTAGGTGACCTCGTTTGCATGTTTTTTTTTAATAATAAAATACATACTGCTGCTTGTTAGCTGTCTGTCAGTTCAGTTCAGTGACTTCAGCGTCGGTCCTGATCCTGAAACTAAGTACCTAGATGACAAATGAAACGGTGCGAAAATTTTGCTAAAAGCTAAATTAGTTGTGTGGTCTGAAAGATACTACTGTCAATGAGAATATGAGATTGCAACGTAATTACACTACTCATCGTTTTCTTAAATACGTCGTGGCGTCGAAGCAATTTATGAATTGTTTTCGACTTGATATCATTATGTTTGCCAATCGTACGTATATTATAACTGGCGGTATTTTATTAGTGTGTAGTAGCCTAAGTGTTTAGACATACTCTGTGAATGTGTACCATACCACATAATATCTGTTCTGCCTTGCCTTTACTTATACCTACCTCTTAGTCCTACAATCTAGATCTAGAGTCTCAAGAGTCTGTGACGTCTGTGTTGCTACCATGGAAGAAACCTATGGAACTGACATGTCAACAAAAAATGCGTGCCACTGTTGCGTCATCTGGCCACCAAACATGGCGGCTTTAGTGCTGACTGCTGACCTATAACTCATGACATCGACTACTCATGACCATCACTGCACATAAGAACCTTGCTAAGTATAATGTAAATCTTCCTTTATTTTCCCGGCAACATTGTCACTAACCAATATTTTTAATGTTATTTATAGCGTACCTGTGTATGGTTAAAGATGGCTGATTTGACTTTGACTTTGAGTCTGTTGACTTGAGCTTGACGTTGTTCTGTTCTGTTGTCAATGTCAACTTGTCAAGTCAAGTCAAGTTGTATTGTCACTTTGTCATTTTTAGCGTACTGAAAGTGAAATTCAATTTAATTTTCATCTCTGAAAATTTCGTCACCAGTCACCACAATTTATAATATTAACAGAACTGTTAATAGGCCAAGGTTTTTTGTTAATCGGTTAGCAATACGATGTGGGAAGACTCATTATTGATTGTATTCATTTCAGTATGCACCGCTTTATTGGGTGAAGGTATCTATTTGTGCATTAAACAGTCGTAAAAAATATATTGTGTATGAGACCTTATAGTTATAGATAAATATTTTAATTTCTAGGGTTAACCTGGGTTTTAGTTTATAGAACAGAAAAATATCAAAAGTTGAAGGTGGAAGTGGAGCGTCAAAGTAAAAAGCGTAAGTGAAAATTACTACATACTCTCATTGTTAATTTTATTACTATTACATCTTAAATATTATGGTACTTAACCGAATCCTAGCTAATAATCATGACAGCAAAAATTCTAACAGGGGTCATATAATTTTGTCGTGTGTGTCATGCCATCAACCAAACAATTATTTAAAGTTGCCTGATTTCGTTAATCACTAATCATGAACATAAGCTCATAAGCTTTGCATTTCAAATAATATTAAATAACTTTTTTCTTCATAGATAAGTTAATGCTTGACAACAATCCCAGCTGATGATAAGTGGCAATGAAGTCGAGGAAGTGTAGTGAAATGATAATAACCTGTCGGCTTGTGTTGATGATAAGTAATCGAAAAAGTTAAGCAACAGCAAGTGCGGTTGTTAGTTGGATGGGTGACCGCTAATATAAACATTTTTTGAGATCTTCCATGCTTCAGAGGGCATGTAAAGCTGTCGATCCCTGTTGTTATCAGTTGGTAGCAGTTGTTAAGCCATATCTGACACCTTCAGGTGGCATAAAAACTTGTGTGGATAATTTACCCCTCCACTAATCCGCACTGGAGCAGCATGGTGGAGTATGCTCGAGGCCTTCTCAGGTATGAGGAGAGATCTGGCTCAGTAGTCGGCCATCAATGGGTGAAGCTTGGTTGTGTGGTCTGTGGTTGAAGCCAACTAGTGTACATAAAAGTGGAATAAAAATTTACAACCATTTAAAACACTTAAAACACAAAACTAATTCTTTGCAATGGTTAATTTTTGTACCTGTTGCTGATCTTTATTTCTCTTTCAAGTTGAAAATTTAAAAGAAGCTCATGGAGACTCCTTGGATAAGCAGTACAAAAAAAAGATTGAACGTGAGGAGGAGCGCCTCAAGAACAATAACCGGGACTTAACTTTTGGAAAGATGAAGTCAATGTTTGCTATTGGTTTTGCCTTTACAGCGTTACTGAGCATGTTTAATAGCATGTAAGTAAATAATGTTTCATTTATTGTTATTTACCTTTTTCCGCTGCTACTAATTATTGTTATAGCCCACGATTTATGCGGAGAAAGGCTTCATGTTATAAGGTGGCATTAGGACAAATGGCTCTTTGTCTGGAGAGGCTTTGTGCGTCCTCCACATTCAGCAGGGTGCACCATAAGCAGCTGGGGATGGCTTGCTATCTCAATTGCTTGATCAATAATGAACTATTACAATATGCATTAATTTGTAGGATTTACATTTGTGATAATATTTAATATTCATACAATCAGATATGGGCAAAATGTTATCATGATCACTTATTATAATTTCATCTGGTGCATTTTTTTTGCCCAAAATGTAATTATGATTATGGATTATGTTTACATCTGGAGGTAATTTTAATATCATTATGTATCATGTATCGTGTAAATGTATCATTATGTAAATGTAATCATGATTACATTTTGCCCATTTTATTAATCTGACAACATTATTGAATACATAGCACATACAATCAACTATTTGCTCTGAAATCATTATAAGATATCATAATTTTATACTATCTTGAAAACTTGTTATATTGCTGTTACAGATTTGATGGAAGAGTAGTAGCGAAGCTCCCGTTTCATCCTATAGGCTTGTTGCAAAACTTCAGCCATAGGAACCTACCAGGGGACGATTACACCGACTGCTCATTTATATTTTTGTACATTCTTTGCACAATGAGCATAAGGTAATAAACTAACACTATATTTTTATGTATACTAGAATACAACATAGTATTTTTTTTTATATTGTGAGATTAGTATAGGCAAAACATACATGGATATATTTATACATAATATTTTTATTTAATGTATGTTTTTCTTCTATTCCTAGGCAAAACATCCAGAAGTTATTGGGATTTGCTCCATCACGTGCAGCATCTAAACAAAGTGGCAATTTGTTTACACCCCCTGCATCTCAATTTAAGTGATTTAACTTATTTACATCAATAGGCAATATTTTTAAAATCAAATTTTATAAGTCAAATTACAATGATATATTTAATTTTATTATAGATATGGTCGATCATTGTAGAGCGCCCAATCTTACTGTTAAAATTTATAAAAACAAATTAAAATTTATAATTTCAAAGTATGTTTCATTTATGAATTTGACACTTAATTTTGGGTATTAAAAATATTCCATTGAAATGAAAACCTAAAAAATTTAATAATATGCATTTACCTACTTTAGTTTTCAGTTCTTTGGGCGTTAGTACGAGTATGTTGCTAAAATGGTTTTATAAATTTTTGTTGTACCTATTAGACTTTGTTTGATAAATAAAATTATTATTGATATGTATGGATTTCCTGTGCATTGTTGTTGACAATTGTTATTTATAAAATGTGCGAATTAACTATTTATTACTGATAAATTTAATATAATTCAGAGGATTTCATACTTTTTTATTATTTAAGCTTTTTCGTTATTGTGACATTTGACCAATCCAATCTATAAAATGTCTTGCTGATCAAATTATGTAGGTTAAGATGTTTAACATTTAAGATCATGATATAAATAAATAAATGAATTGATTCCTCCATATGAACTTTTATTAGTTAATCATATTATACGTAAAAACATGCAGTTGTGAAAAGAGAAAAGAATGCCCAAATTATTATACCTAACATTGTAATTAGTATGGCCGTAGGAATATATAATATCTTGCAGAACATGTCTGCTGGGATAGCTACTTTAATAATAAAACGAAGCACCCAAATATTGTGAACATCAACAACATGTTTTATTTAAATAAACTTATTTCTAATACGAGGAAAGTAATACTTTAATAGACATTAAAATCTACTAAGGGATAATCTGTCAAAAATCGGTCAAATCCAAATCTAGTTAAATCAATGGATACATACTGGCCATCAATAATAAACTCTGATATGGCCCTTCCGATTCCTGGAGCATGTTGACAACCTGCAAATAATATGAAACTTTATTTGTAGGTATATTTTTAACGTTAAGTCTCTGTTCAATGTTCAATTGATGTATGTAAGTGTGAGTAAGTATACACTTTGTGAAGAACACCATTTTAAAAGTTAACTATTTATCTAAGGATCTTAAAGTTATTTAGAAATTACCTAGAGGGCCAAACCCAGTAGCAAAAATTAATGATCCATGATATGCATGTGGACCAATAATGCCAGTATCATCATAAGTGTTACAATCATATGTCTCTGTAGCCACATGGTTTATCTGAAAGAAAAAGAATTCTTGTAAAGAAGGGATAAAAAATATACTAGAAGTATTGATAATATACATGCTTAGAATATTTCAACATAGAACAGAATGTTTTTGTGACTCGTTACAACATGAGAATACTACATACATTATTATAGTGTACATTGATATTTAACCAAGCTTTTATTTAACTACCAAAATGTATACCAAATCAATTTTTTCTTATTCAGACTTACGTTGACATCCTTGCATCCTGGTATTCTTTGCAGCAATGACGGTTGTACTAGGCTATTTAATTCATCCTCAAAGGGTTTCTCTATTGAAGGAATATGACCAAAAACCAAAGTATTTCCAAGGTGGCCTCTTCTCAGCCAAAGACCAGTTGTATCCATTATGAAAGGAGTATTTAAGCCAATTGGTAAATCTTTAGGATTATAGTCCACTGAATATATATTATAATCTCTGAAAATAAATGTTTAAGTAATATACTTGGTCACCAGAATAACACAGGTTTATTATAAATTTGTTTATGCACAGACAAACATCAATTGTGTATTTGAACACTGATATAAAACATTTAAAGCATCAGTTTCTATGTAGAATATTATGTTCTATGATTATTAAAATTATAAATATAAAATGTAAGAGGTTAATGCCAGACTTAAACAAAGATTTAGTTGACATATACCAATTTATTTCTTGTATTTAGGTGTCAGGTTTTAAAATAAGATCATTGTTTTTTAATGGAAGTACATTAGTATATAGTTCTAGCTCTTTTGTAACTAAGATTACCTTGTTCCTATGGGTAAACCTACAGTTAGTAAGCCGTCAGCGACACCAATTTTTGCCATTTTAGCTATATGGCCAGATTGATCACCTGCTGCCACAACACAAGCAGCAAAGTGTAATATTTTATTTTCACCATCAGAGGTTTTATAACATAATTTATTTATTTTTTCATATGAGCCAGGTTCTACACCCTCTATTAGGGCATCTTGCTGCAACTCAGATGTAAATCCGATAACTTCACCTTGAACATAGTTAGCTCCTAGCTCTTTACTTTTTTCTATCATTGCCTTTAAATATACATTGGCATTGAATACACCTTCACTTTCAGTGCTAATACAACCTGAAATATTTTATAAAAAACACAAGTTAACACAAATAAATTGATGTAAGTATAATAAAATTAATTTTAAGTAATTATATCTTACCTAATTTAATACCAGATGTGTTAATCCAGGGATAAGTTTTTTGTATTTTTTCAACAGATATTAATTCATTTTTCATACCATGCTCTCTTTGAATGTTGATATTTTTCTCTAACTGCTCAGCATACTTTTCACTGGCCAGTATTAATCGTCCATATGGATGGTATTGGATATCAACATCACTATGTAAATGCTGCTTTATGTTTCTAAAAAACTCGGCACTGTATTGGGCCAGATAAATATTCTCTGGTAAAGAGAAATGTTGAGACAGTGTACCAAGTATTAAATTGGTTTGATTACTTTTATACTGGAACAAGCAACAAATTATGAATATCAAGAATTTTTCTTCCTGGTTATTTTTTTTTACTTATGAATGGCTTCAACCCTTTAATGGCCCACTACGGAGCTCAATCTCTCCTCAAAACAGAGGAGGCCTAGAGCAAACTGTTCCAGGGCGGATAGGTGGAGGAGAATTAATATGAATACTTACAATAAAATCTTTTTCCAATACTACAACTGAGAGGCCAGGGCCTGCTCTTAATTTCAGGGCGTATGCCACCGCAGAGCCTATGAAACCACCGCCTATTATAACAACATCCGTGTGTTCTGGATAGTATTCAATTTTCTTTTTACGAATATCATTAGATATAATATCCCATGCACGTGTAAAAGGATTCTTCGAAGTCGTGCACGCCCGAGAAAGAAATGTAATGGGTTTATTGGTTCCTAATTTATTAAATAGCGAAATAGAAAACATTTTCACTGTTTCATGTAAGATTGCTTAAAAGGTGCATTCATTTTTTAATTCTAAATATTTCTACAGCTTTCTTGACTGCATACTATTGTCGTAAAATTCCACTAAGCAAAAATCAGTTTTCGTGAAAATAATTGGAATATGTTCAATTAGCGGTTCCGTTCGTTTCTTTACTTTTTTTTTATTACGCTTTTATATAACCAATAAATATATGTAACCTCAATTAAAATAATGTCAATGTCATAAGTTTACTGTATTTGACATCTGAATCAGACTGACATCTGACATTGGGGGTGCGTTCCAGTAAGCGATCACAAATCACAACGCTCTTAACATAGCTTTTGCGTTCCTTTTGGCAATCATTTCTCATTTTGTCCGCAAAGAAAACCTCTTTGATGACGTCATCATATTCGGTCACGCTTAGCTCACAATGACCCATGTGAAAAAGTGGGTCTTTGTAGTCGAACTTGGCGCGATTTTCAAACATTTACTTAAGATTCCAAAAAGAGGTACCTAGATGAAGTAGTTTCTGAAGCGTTATAGCCGTTATAGCCATGTCTTAATATACATTAATTATGATATATGATTATTTTAACACTTACCTCAAAATAAATGTTTGTAATGTAAATGTTAATATCAAGGCTAAAATCCTTGGGTGTATGATATAACTACTTGGGTTTATGACTGTAACGATTGCTACGATTGTAAGTGGAAGCGGAAATACCCGAGTAGGTGGAACGTACGGAGGGCAATCGCAGACGAAGGGAAACAAACAACAAACATATACCGTAAGGTGGGGCTTATTGGAACATTTCTTGCCTGAAACAGCTGTTTACAAAAACGACGGTTACTCAATCTACATAAGATATTTTTCTTTGGGTAGTTCTCATAATTTCCTCTAAATAACTACTTTAAATGTTCATCTTCTGTTAATAGATTTAAAGATATATTCTTTTACAAGTGCCGTTCCAAATATCGCATCAATGGGGTTATTTGAAATCTTTTTTACTTCGGTTTTTCTTATTTTTTGAAGCCGTGTAAAAAAGAAACGATAAAGCGATATAATGGAAAAGTAAAAGGATAACCAGCTGTCTTGAGTACAGCTCAGTTTCACTCTTTTCGGTCCCTTAAAAGATGAAAAACGACTACTGATAATTTATTCATAATATGGATTAAGCGATATTTGGAAAATTTAAGGCTATGTCCGTTTTATTTTAGCCTCTTGGTGAAAAAAAAGCAAGTTATCGGTTAAGCACCTACGAAATACATCAAAATTTCGAGACTTTTAAAATTTTAAACTGCGCACCGTTTATCGCCAATAATCTCCAAAATTCAATTGTGACATTGAGATTAATTATAGCTGTGTTGGCAGGTGGTAAAACATTATTCATACTATTCCTAGATAAATAAATACACGTGACCAAATCTTTTATTTTGGAAATTCCAAATAACCTCGTGATTTCCAAAAAGCCCCATCTTATGGTAATAAGTTCTCTGTGACAAACTGACATTTTCAACCCCAACTGCCAAAGTGCCACCTGTCAATAGTGTCAATACTGAATACTGTCACTGTCATCTGCATTCTAAATTCCAAATTCCCATGTTTTATTTTGTTTGACTTGAGCTTGACGAATTTGACGATGTGAATGTGAGTTGGTGCACGCATGGATTAATAAAAATTGATTTGATTCGTAGATTTGTTAAAAAATTAGATTCCTAAAATTAAAATGGATTCTAAGTATACGGCAATAGCGGCATGTGGCCAAAAAGAGCAGAAATTTTTTCATCATGTGAAGGTAAAAAGAATGAAAATTAGCGACGACGGAACAGATTTATTCAAAACAAATGGACATGTGGTTAAGATCAACAAGTCTAAATCAAAATTGGACAGTTCTGAAGATGTCCAGGAAAGTCGGAAGTTATTGCCGGTATATTCAGTAAGACAAAGGTAATATTGACATTTCACGAAAGATATACAATTTTGTTAAACATTTTTAATGTTCTTGAATTAAAAACGTGTTGTTGACGTAAACTTTTAGACTGTTTTAGTTTACATCAATTATTAATTCAATTATCAATATTAAACCATCTTGAACTAATTTCAGACTGTTAGAAGAGATTAGAAAACACCACACAATGATATTGATCGGTGAAACGGGTAGTGGCAAAACAACACAGGTACCACAGCTGATTCATGAGCAGCGACTGGAAGGTTCGGGAATGATAGCTGTGACGCAACCCCGCCGGGTGGCTGCCATCACTTTAGCATTGCGAGTCGCTGCTGAAATGAATACCGACGTCGGGAATATTGTTGGGTAAAAACTAATTTTAAATGTACTTTTTAAGCGATTCTTCAAAGTTTGATGAAGTTCTAGATAAAGAACAAATATCTGCATATGTTTTCCTTGTTTTTTATATTTTTAATAATGTCATTTTTTTACATTTATTACAAATGTTTTTCAAAGCATTACATACATGAATAAATGCTACCGATGCAAAAGATTATACTGAGATTAATATAAACATATCCTATTAGAAATATTTGTGAATATATGGATAATAACGGTTTTAGGTATTCAGTAAGGTTTGAGGATGTGACCAGTCCCCGGACAAAACTGAAATATTTGACAGATGGAATGTTGCTTCGCGAAGCTGTTTCTGATCCAATGCTTAAAAAGTATTCAGTTATCATACTTGATGAGGCTCATGAGCGAACTGTTAACACTGATGTCCTTTTTGGTATTGTTAAACTAGCACAGAAAGAGAGAAATGCTCATAAACTAAATAATCTAAAGGTAAATAATTATACTCAGCTATGTATTCACCTTGCAGTTTGTTTTTTATTTTAAAAGGTGTGCCTATAAGTTTCTTTAGTTGTTTCTTCTCCATGAAATTTAAGATATAGCAAAACATTAGTGAAATAGAATAAAAAATGAAGTCTGTAAGTCTATCAGTGATACTTATATGAAATACCCATTTTGAATTTGCCTTGATTATTTTTGTGTGTGTTAGATAAAATGTACCTATTTATATTTTGCAGGTCATAATAATGTCTGCAACCATGGATGTGGACACATTTAGTAAATATTATGACAATTGTCCAGTCATATATTTGGAAGGAAGAACTTATCCTGTTACGGTGTATCATTCTAAAACTAAACAAGATGACTACCAGTATGCAGCTGTGTGTGCAATATTTCAGTTGCATGCCACTACACCAGCTAAGTGTGTACAAAATTAGATTAATTTTTCTCTGAATGTTTTTTAAATAAATATAAAAATTAAATAAGCAGCAGGTTTCTTTGAAAAGTAAATTATATTATAAAACATAATTGTATGTGGTTAATAAATAATAACAGCTGATACTATGGCATTTATATATGTATATTGCCAGCGTGTTTGCCAGCGTGTATTTATTTGAGAAAAGCATGATTTATTTGTAATTTTTGTATTCACTTTTCTTTTCAGTCAAGATTTTCTGGTATTCCTGACAGGTCAGGAGGAAATTGAAACAGTTATGAGCAATATTAAGCAGATAGCTAAGGTTTGTTTCTTTTGTTAATGTGTTTGATTAATGATTTACATTTATATAACATAATATTTTTATAATTCTTAAGTTCAACTGTTATTTGGTGAACAGTATTTAATCAATTATATTAATATTTTTATGGGATTGAACCTTGCCTTAGTTATATGTGATAGACACCATTTGTTGTCGGGTTTCGGTCATAAAGTGTTGGTGCCACTTAACTCTTTAAATTGGGATAATGTATCCCCAGGCCTCTTGAACTTTGGAACTAGAGCTTGTGTCTAGACAAGGCAAGAAAGATGTTTTTTCTTAGTTTTGGTCTAAATTTGTATATCTTTTAAGACTCGTCATAATTTACCCAACTTCAGATTTCGAATGCTGTGTTTTTAATTTTGATATTTATAATTATTGTAAATAATGTTGTCATATGTCAATTGTGTCAAAATGACCCAGTTTTATCCAAATGATAGATTTGTAACAACAGGAGTTCCCTGGGCCGCCTATCAGGGTTTGCCCACTGTACGCTGGTCTACCATCCGCAAAGCAGCTTCAAGTGTGGACGAAAACACCTCCAGGCACGAGGAAAATCGTACTAGCAACTAACATTGCAGAGGCGTCAGTTACCATACCTCAAATCCGATGTGTCATCGACACTGGTGTGGTGAAGGAAAGGTAAGTAAGTCATTATAAATCTTGAAATAATTAAAATTTTCGTCGGTTACACATGGCCATAAAATACAAAACTAAAGTACTCACTTACTCATGAGTTATTTTCTTGCTTATGTGAGAATTAAGGAATATTGTAATATTTGTCTATAGTTGCCCCCTAATCAACTTGGCGTTTCTGCTTCACAAGGTTTCAGCTCTGGACTAAGAGTGTATTGCTCCATTTCACAGAGTATAATTTGATCAAGTACCCATTATTAGCCCCCGCGTCGCTACGGGTAACAGGTGCTAGGTACTCGAAAAAAAGTTTAGACGAGTTTCTTTAAAGTTTAAACTGTCTTATTGTTGTTTAAATTTGTATACATATTTGAATTATTTGATAGGACATGGTGCACAGCGACGGGTGCGGAGCGGCTGTCGGTGCGCGCGTGCTCGCAGGCGGCGGGCTGGCAGCGCGCGGGCCGCGCGGGCCGCACGCAGCCCGGCGCCGCTTACCGTCTCTACACCGCTGGGGACTTCGCCGCGCGCGCCGCGCATCACACCCCCGAGATATTGAGGTCGGTACACCAACTCGCTAATAGCCCGGGGCCCGAGTCTGCTATTTTTTGATGAGTTTGGTACGAATTGGGCCCCCGATGGCTTGCGTCCATCTTAAGTGGTCCACCGTAATGGGCAACTGCGGTCGGTCGGTACTTGCGGTCGGTAGGTGGATGCAGGATCGCTAGGGATAAATATTTCTTCAGCCTTTCCGTGGGCGTGTGAAGTCGTCGGTCTCGGTTGTTATCTTTAGACAGCCGTCTTTAAGACGAATCGAAGGCCTACGAGCGCAGAAAATCTTCCGACACTTGGGTTGGCCATTAATCCCCCTGTATTAGAGCACTAAAAAATACTTTTATGATTTAATATAACTTTCATTGACTAATTTTGATAATCCTTTATTAATTACACATTTTCTATCTCAATCAAGCCTTCCAAACATTCAAAATGTCACATATAATAATTTATTCAACACTTTGTTACAGATGCCCTCTGGCAGGCACAATATTAATGTTGATAGCATCCGGGTTGGATCCTGAACACTTTCCGTTTATCGATTCACCGCCAAAGGATTCAATCCAGGCTTCATTGACTTTACTCAAGGAGCTAGGTAATATTGCTTTACACGCACAGTTATGTACTGCTCCTTTATTAGGTTATTTCAATTTGAAATTCAATTTCAAAGTCACATATTTTTTAATAACTTTACAATAATATATACTTAGGTAGTATGAAATTACAAAGATTTAATAGATATTTACTGCTGGTAATTTGCTTCAAATTGTGTTTTAAATTTTGATTCATTTCTTGGCTTCCATTTAAACATTTTTTCTTTCTACCATTTATATATCTGTTTTGTTTTATCGATGTATAGGGTTGTTTTCTTCTTATTGTTTTTTTATAAGTCAGTTGGAAGAGTGTAGTTACCCACAACACAGTGTATCCTATAAGCTTAAACATGTTATCACTGTTTATAGATAGATAAATAAATTAATGTAATTTTATTGCTGCTGCTACTGTTTAAAAAAAGTGCTCATCTAGGTTGACTTGAAGCGGCTAAACTCGGAACTCCTCAACACATCTTTTAAATTAATAAATACATTGATTTATTTGCAGGTGCAATAGATAATGAGTCTAGCGCTAAACTGACGGTACTTGGCAAGAAGATGACCGCTTTTCCAATAGATCCTAAGTATTCCAAGGTTTTACTGAATGCTCCTGAATACAACTGCTTGGATGAGGTAATAATTTATAAGTAAATAATCATTTTGATACTTGGTTTTTTTTTATTTCAATAGCTATCTGAAAATATAGGTTGAGGTTATGATGAGATATGCAAATTTTTCTTGTATTTTTTAGGCGCTGAGTCTGATAGCAGTACTGTCCAGTGAAAATATATTTTACACGCCTTTACATAAAAGAGAAGAAGCATATAGAGTAAAACAAAAATTTGTTTCTTCGCTTGGAGATCATATAACACTACTTAATGTTTTTAAAGCGTTTACTAATTCTACAATGAAAAAAGTGAGTAAGAGTTTTATATTCTACAAAGATATAGATTACATACATACATATAGAATCAGGTGACAATGCCAGATATATTGACATGTCAGAATAAATAAGTGTTACGCATTTAATTAGTTGAATAAATAAATAAATACACCACCGCTTATGTATTTTCCTTACAGCAATGGTGTAAAGAAAATTATCTCAATCATAAGAATTTGACTTATGCTTCTGAAGTCCGTCAACAGTTGCTAGCGGTCTGTCAGCGGCTGAACATGACGGTATCTAGCTGCGGAACAGCGCTGGACCAGGTAATTAATATTATCTATACGTTTAGGCAGAATTCTAGTGTCTGTTTGTAATATTAATTAATAATTATTATTATATTAAAATAACCGCTTTTTACCAAAAACATAAAGACGTAAACACGGTACATATACCAAAGTAACATTTTTTACAATTTTTGTCTGTTTGTCTGTCTGTCTGTCTGTCTGTTTGTTTGAGCTAGTCTCTGGAATGGCTGGACCGACGGGGCTTTCACTGGCAGATAGCTGATTTAGAAATTTCCCCATAACAATTAAAGTTACACGCGGACGAAGTCGCGGGCGCAGCTAGTTTTCATAATAAAAATGTAAAGAGGTCAAATCTGTACTTTGTCTATTTAATTGTTGTCGATATACAGGCCAAACCAAATTTATTTGGATTTATTGTCTTCTGCCCGTTTCGGTTTCATATTGAAACTTTGGCTTCATTGTTTCGGATTTGGAACTTGTATAATAAATCTTGTAAGTATAATTTAAATAATAATTGTGGCAAAAATACTATAATACGTTCATGTGTTAGTTACCGCCGCGAATTAGCCATCTATTGTATGACCATCCTTTACACCATTTATTTTATTATTAGTGAGTGCGGTTCTTTTTCGTCAGTTAACATCACATCATGTTTTTTATTAACCTTGAATATGATGTTTTTATTTGTTTTCTCTTTTTTTAACAACATAATTGTTGCAGCGTGTATAGGCGAAATAAATTATTCTTTATTAACGCTTATACACTCATACCCCCGCACTAGGATTCCCTGTGTCGCGGGTGGCATGGACAGCACAAATAACACGTCACTAACACCACCTCATGACCCGAGAACAAACATTTATCATCCACATAAATATTTGCCAGGCCGGGAATCGAGTCTGGGACCGCTCGCTTCCCAGGCAGGGTCGCTACCAACGTCAAAAACTCCTTTATTGCAGCTATTAAAGTGTCTATTGAGCGGGTTGTTCACGAACTGCGCGTGGTCGCGCGGCGCGGGCGGGCACGCGGGCGGGCACGCGCGGTACGTGACCGCGGGCGGGCTGGCGGCGGCGCTGCACCCCGCGAGCGCGCTGCGCGCCGCGCGCCCGCCGCCGCCCGCCGTGCTGTACGGGGAGCTCGTGCACGCGCGCCGCGCGCACCTGCTCACCGTCTCGGCCGTCGACCCGCAGTGGCTGCACCAGATAGCGCCGCAGTACGCCCGACGGTGTCGCCCCACCCGGTGACCAATGTGAATAGGTGATGATATAGCGATGACTGTTATCACGCGTTTTATTATGATACGGGTACTCACGATATGTGTTTTGGTACGCCGATATTTCGCGTCACCGCAGTTCAGCCGTGGCCTCGATCCATGCAACTGGGTCGAAACATCGGCGTACCAAAATACATATCGTGAGTACCCGTATCATAATAAAACGTGTACAATCCACGATAAGTTAAGTTTAAAATGATATGTCGTCACGCGCTTTAACGTTACGGGTACTCACGAATTTTGTATTTTATATTGATATGGAACTGCTTGCTTACGTGGTATTTTATATTGCCAATTTCTTCCCTTGAGAATATTAGTGGGAGCTTATGTTATTACCCGTTGTCTGCCTTTCACGTTTTTTGTGATGATAAATTAGTCAGTCAAGACAAACAGTTTAATATTTATTATATTATTTATATTATATATAAGTAACGAGAGTGCCGTAACGATTGATCAAATTAGAATTTACACTGCTTAGAACAGACACACGAACGACTATGTATGTACATATCTGTATAAAATTAAATGATGAAAACCGAAATTTGACAGATTAACAGTTAGTCATCTTTTTAAGTACCTACTTACACTTATATTAAGGATTTATACTTGGTGCTAAAGTAACCGAAATTCTTTGAATTTGTGTGCCTTTTCAATATTGTAAGGGATATAAACTAAACATTGAAATTAAATTAAACATTTAAAACTGAACTGAAATATTTAATCAATGTTCAGTTATATTCCCTTGACGCGGGATTTAGTACGAAGTGGTAAAATTAATGAATACTTGTAGAAGTCGTATCTCATAATATCTAATTCGTGACTGGTGCAGTACTTACACTTCTAACATTCTGTTCTCGTCGCATAATACATAGCTACTTTGTTTAGATCTGTAAAGTGATAAGACATTTATGTATATTAAGTGTATCTTTTAATAACAAAATCTCGAACGAATCAAGATTGCTAAGATATGCCATACAAAATTGTTGACTGTTGTAAGATAGGTAAGTATAAATATAATTATGTACATGTAATTTTAAATCTGAGTTCATTATGTATTGTATTAAGTATTAATAAAATTAAATACAATTTTTTACGAGCGTTTCAGTTTATCTCTTTAATAACGATACGATTCCCTTAATTTTTTGCATTATCTATACTAATATTATAAAGCTGAAGAGTTAGGTTAAAATTCTTTTTGTGTTAGATAGTCCAATTATCGAGGAAGACTGTAGGCTGAATAACATCACACTACAACCAATACCGGAGCATTTATGAAAAATGTTGCATAAATGGGAAAATATTTAATATTTGTAAACGTAATGAACTACTTTCCCGAAGCGAAGCAAGGGCGGGTCCCCTTGTTATTTTATTTTACAAAGCGCTCTTAGTCCGGTGGTTTTTGTAGATCCTATGGGGTCGATAGTTGGATGGGTGACCACAAGTGGAAAAAAACTTTTGGGTTTCCGTGCTTCGGCGGGCACATAATGTCGTCAAACCTGCTTGCTAAGATAAGTCATATTGAAGGCCATAAAAAAACTTCTGACATTAGGTTGGCTGCTAGTGAGGAGAGACCCGTGCCCTGTAGTGGGCCATTAGGGTGACTTTCCACCACAGATGTGCTATGCAGCTACAATGCGAGGATGTGCAACCTAAGCTACGAAACTATGTAACCGTTTCCAGTGACGCTCAGCGGAGCGAGTAGATGCGAGCTGTGCGAGGAAGATCCGAAGATCGAACTATGCGATGCATACCCAGCAGGCAGGGAAGGCACGGGGAGCCATCACTCGCGATCGCCCATAGCACGCATCTATAGCATGCATCCTTCCATATAAAAATAGCTTAGTGGAACACGTTTCCACCAGTGCTATGCTATGTGGGCCAATTAATGTTATTGGTGGATAACAAACGCATCCATAGCAATGTAGCACATCTCTGGTGGAAAAGCGCCCTTAATGGGTTGAAGCAATGTTTATAAAATAGAAGTAAAAATGGACAGACCGAAACACTGTAATAAACGGTTCACGGTTGATTCTAAGCGTGACGCAGAATAGGTCTCACATAAATACGGCATAGGTAGGTATCTACCTACCTGCATAACTTAAAATAGAACAGTAAATTATCTCGGTATTTCGTTTATTGCTTCGCTAAGCAATACAAGAAATGTCTATAAGGGTGGGATGTCAGGTAAGTATACATTTGATACTTAGGTACCTACACTAAACTATTCTGAATATATCAAAAGGTATCACAAATTCCATAAACGGAGCGTTGGAATTTAATTTCGAATCTGTGAGGTTGTTACATCTAGAACTCGGATGCTATTTCAATACGATACTTATACGTCTATTACTAAAATATTTATATGTACATCACTCATCCATCCACAAGCCTTTATGCGTCCACTGTTGGACATAGGCCTCCCTAACTTGCGCCACTCTGACCGTTCCTGAGCCTAAAAAAGAGGCTAATTAGAGATTAGGAAGTTTTATTCCACTTAAGGCTCTGCCATCATCAGTTTATGATGGTTCTCTAACGATAAATAGGGACACCGATCTATCGTTATAGTTACGTCATCAATTCAACTACCACGCTCGCCGCGCTCGCGTTGCTTATGCTTATCAATCAGTCAATAGGTAATGGGAAAAGGAAAATATTTTATTTAGTTACATAAAATGGCGATACTTGATTCATTGATTGATCGATATCGTTAATACGTACATAAAATAAATATTGCCACCTTAAAAACACGCCTTCTGTTTGTACTGACTTATCTTTAATATAATTATGTAAATCTTGCCGGTGGCTGGTAAAATATTTTTTCGTTTACAGATTTACAGATGTAATTTGAGATTAGATTATTCTGCTTTATTCCAGCTCGATGAGAGTAAAATAAATTGTAATGAATTAGATACTACAAACGATATTAAATTAGGCGCCTATTCATTCCAGGATAATGTGTTTGTAATTTAGTCTTTTATGTTGTGTTTAATAAGGTAATCAGCCTAGATAATTAATGTTTCTTCTTCTACGTCGTTTCCTCACGATCTCTTGACCGGACCGCACTACAGTTTTGTACGGCTCTGTTATTGGTGAGCGGAAGGTGACAACTTTCATAAGGATTTCATGCGCTTCCGGTTCGAACTTTATTCGAGCTAAATTTTAAATAAGTTAATGTTATTATGTCATACTCGTACTTAAGAATTGGTGGATTAAATAAATGTTATTTAGTAAAGTCATGAAGATACCTAATTCTAACGATGCTAAGCATGTAAACATCATATTAACTTCTAGTCTATTGAATTTTTTAACAAAAATGATTAAATACTTAATAAATGTTAACTTTCATACCCCCCCTCCCCGCACTAGGATTCCCTGTGTCGCGGGTGGCGTGGACAACACAAATTACACGTCACTAACACCCATGACCCGAGAACAAACATTTATCTGTCACATACTTATACATCTGCCCCGGCCGGGAATCGAACTCCTCGCTTCGCAGGCAGGGTCACTACCAACTAGGCTACGGGGTTGTAAAATTTTCTGAAACTTATTTTGACTCCCGTATACGAATGTTTATCTTATGAATATATCCAACAAATCGAATGAACCATTTCAATTTAGATAAAAAAAAATGTTTTTAATTATGAATTTTTTGATTAATTCCCGAGTTTTGTATGAAAATAATTAAATGCATTAAATTGTGCCAAACTTGTATTTGTTGTATTAATTTAATAATTATAATATCTTAATCCAATTATATTCATAAAGGTAATACATTTCTTCGCTTTTAACAAATACGTACTTCGAAGATCACACGGAATTACGTACAACGACTGCCGGAATAATATCAGGAGCCAAATTTTAGTACAGATTGAGGTACAAACTCGAGGTTCAGCAAAATAACGATTACTTCTATATAATTATTAAAAGCTACGACACAAAATAATGTCGTACATCCATCCAAAAGTAGTCTTCAGAATGAAAGAGTTTCCATACCTAGCACTTAATATCTCGGAATCTTAAGTACGTCCCGATTTTATGGGAAACGAACTTCTAGCCCACTCTACTACCAAGAAATTTTCAGCTTGGAAATTGCTTCCTTGCTTGGAATTATTTCGAACTAACTTTATGTAGTAAAATAAGCTAATTTAAATACGTCCTTATTTCCTATGTGCTTTTACATTATATTTCAAGACATGCGGTTTCAAAATAATTTTATCTACCTACCTATACTAAGTATGATGTTGTATTAATTCATTAAAGTTACGTATTTAATTCTATAGCGTTTTGTAAGATAAACGCAGGTACAAAATATTTATATACCTATGTTGTACATACATAGGTATGTACATATTGTACATACATCCCAATCTGCTTAGCCAGACTTTGTAGTATCTACATACATAGGTACTTTCAGTAGACCGAGATCCCTCCGGGCGCTCCAAAGATTAAGCTGGAGATTCTGGGGAAGTCAGTCACAGCTTGAGTCCATATGCCCAGGAGAAGTCAAAAGAAGTTCTCCCGGTTAAGTCAGTGATCATGGATCCCATCGAGGCGTGTGGTGGGCGTATAGTCCTTTAAACCACTAGCCACTCACACACACACAGCGGGTCCACTAGCTCTAACACATTGTCGGTCGATCTTTACCTAAATGTTCATAAAGGACATACAAAACCTAATAAAAAATTCCTTCTCTGTAGGATACCCAATGTAATGTGGGGTTTGAAACAAAAGATAATCGTAACATAGACAATAATATCGCGAGTCGTAAACGTGTTTTCCTTTGGATATTTGTAGGTACGATAGATGTGGGGCGAGGACGGGGCGCGCGAGCGTGGAGACAATCTCTGCGATGGCTCATTCACTGTTGCAACGAGCCGAGTAGAGAATTGAATTGGAAGCAAATGTGCCGTACGAATACTGCCGTCGAATATAAACTGAACCACTCCCGAATAAGATCCCCGAAACCTTCCTGATCAAATTACGCAAGGAAATAAAGCGAGCCTCCCAAATCAATTGAACAAACGTACCACTGGTTTTAAATTGGTGCACATTACGGCGAGATTTAAATAGAGTTCGCGAGCCCGGTGAGGCACTGTTGTGGCGTGCACTAGACAGGTGTAATAGGCAAAGCGGTGAGTGACGCGATGTCTCTATTCTTGAAGACTTGGCATTTTTGTTTCTATAAGTTTTTAATACGCTTTTATTAGCTTGAGACGTATGTTAGTATGTTAGTAGGTTTGTATGTAACAGAAACTTTGAACATGATTTTGATCCCCTTCATTATTTTAAAGTAAAAAATGTCATTCATACAATTTTAAAACTCGTGTTACAAGCGATCGTCTAGCTATGAGAAAATTTTGCGCTTAAAATTCTCGTCGATGTATTGATTTACAGCTAGGGTTTCTAACTGTATTAACGCGCATAAAAAATAAATTAACGAGGTACTAGGTTAACTTCTTATTGATAATGATATCAGAAATATGTACTTATTAAGCCATGTCGGATACCGTTGGGCGGCATAATCGGATACCGTTGGGCGGCATAAAAATCCTCCACCAATTCCCACTGGAACATCGTGGTTGAATATGCTCTTGGCCTCCTCGGGTATGAGGAGAGACCCTCGCTCAGTAGTGGTCCATTAATGGGTTGAAGCCAAGAGGCTATTGCAAGTAATGGATATCGGTGACCATTTACCAACCTCAATTAGAACCACAACCCTATTTGAGGTCAGTCAGAGAAGTATGGCTACTGGGATATAAAATAAATGGAAAAAAGTAACCTTTCGGTGTTCCGGCATCACATAATAACTACCCGGTTGTGCATTGCGTGCGAGTGGTTGCGCGAGGCTCATTTCCGTGCGTGCGTCTACGGCCGAGCCGCTATTTCCTATCGTTTATAGTCTGTTTGCAGTTACGACTTCTTCACCAGTCGCCCGCTCGTATCCGGTAAATAATCTTGTCTTTAGCACTCAATGTTTTTAGATTTCTTATACTATGACTTGTAAACATTATAGCCTAATATCTATACATATTATAAATCTGTAACTGATGGCTGTCTGTACATGGAAGGTAATATATATACCTATAAACATTTACGGGGGGGTATTTACGCATCAGAACCGTGTCATTAATTGTGGTTTTGTATACGCTAATCTCAGAAACGGCGTAACTGATTTGGGTGCGGTTTTAACTAAGTGGTAAGCATTTTATGTTTATTTTATTTCAATCGGTTGATAAATAAAAATTTATGTCAGTTTAAAGTATCACACCTAACAATTTCCGAAAGTGCGTACTAAGAGACAGTCATGGTACCCTAAGCGAAGTGAGGGCGGGATTACTAGTTTGCAATAAAAATATGAAGAGTGAACATTTGTGTACTTACCATTGAATTCTTTTGATCTTCTAAATTCATTTTCAATGTTTTTTTCTCCAAAATCATAATTTAAGTACGTCTTTACATGAAAAGATAATTTATTTAGTCAGCACATGCCATTAACATATTGATATCAAAGAGAATAGCTACTTAGGTACAAATCTGTAACAAAAGTTAATGCAAGGAGAAGCAATTTCAACGAAAACCTTTTCTGAGCGATTTCGACAATTGCGAACATTGAGCAGGTACGCAGTCTTTTCCTCAGAAGCGTCTTGTAATGACTTGCGTGTCTGATACAAATGTCTCTCTGGGGAAATAGAAAGATATTGCCCTTTGCTAGTAGTAGGTAAACATAATATATGTAAGTAATTAAATTGAATCTTACAAATTAGTAGTAATACTCCTATAGTGATTAGTAATGACGGGTTTTTAACATTGATAAATAATGGACAAAGATTTGAAGCGTGGCGGTGGTCAGTGACCTAATCAGTTTCAAAACATAAGCCACTCAGGAAGACCTTTCTTCCTTCGCTTACATGTTTATTCAGTTGTTCTGAAGCCATTATCGTTAAGTTTTGGTGTACGGCGATTTAAAAATAGAATCATCGTCATCATAAACCCTATAAAGGATAAACTTATGAAGTAGAAAAGTATTATTATTTTGTAAATGAATGATGCTCATGTTAATGCAGTAGCTACAATACCTAATAGTTGGAGTATATTATGTATAATATTTACAAAGTTATTGGTAAGTAGGTTATAACTAGTTTACGTGCGATGAATTGCTAAGATACTTCATATAAGTTTGTCAAGTTAGTACCTACCTAACAATCTAACATAATAAAAACATTGATGTGAATACAAAGCTGTTACGAGAATTGATAAAATGTAGGTAACTAGGTTAGCACCAAATTCTTTCCGTATAATCTCACCTGCACTCATCTTCTTTTATGCAGGTTATGAAAAAATAAACATTGTATTTTATTAGTAATTTCGTTTTATTACAATCCCTACCTAACATCTGTTGAAAATTTGGTCCACAAAAAGCGCAATGATTTTTGCGTTGTGGTCAGGGGAATGATATTATAGCAGGTGTACGGGGAGTTGGGAATTGCCGTTAGGAGAAAAAAAAATCAAGAAAAAATTCCTTTGCCATACGAGCACGTTTAAGGAGCGATAGAGTAATGTAGGAGGAATATTACGAACGACATGTCTCGTGGCGGCTTTATCACAGCTTCGCACCGCGATAACATGTCTGAAATCACCTCATAATGTGCTGCTAGATTTAACGCTGCGTTCGGCTGGGTCCCATGAGAACGTTGGTCATTAAAGCATTTTTATGAAGTTAACAGTATATTTTTTTATCTATGTACGTATATATGTCATCAGAAGGAGGATCTCATTTTCTCTAGAACGCATCGAAGGGGGAAACATTATGTATATAACAAAACACATGTTACATGAAAACGAAATATTAACGATTGTAAATAAAATTTATGAATTATATGCGGTATAAATTATTTTAAGTTTAAGTTTCACAATACCTAAGCGCTATTCATGGTCGGGAAAATGTCTATACTTTGCGATTCCACCTAATTCCAACTCAAATGATCTTTTTCTACTTTTAAAATCTTAAAAAAAGAAAAAAGTGTTCTTAAATTCATTCGTTGCTCAAGTTTTTATAAGAGCCCTGGATACGAATTAAATGGCCTCGGTACAGAGAGCTAATACATACTTTCTCCTATTGTTCTAGGAACAATTTTCTGATATAAAACCTTTTGTTATATAGCATGAGCCAAGCAACTGGCTAGCCGCCAATTTCATGTTTCATATTTCACTGGATCAGCGAAATTTAATATAGCAGTTAAAATATTATTAATTTTTTTTTCATATTCAGCGCTGAGTTTTGTATCAAGTAGAATAATTTTCGAGTAGATTGCAACTTTTCATAGATACCAGTGATTCCTGCGTTGCTGTCGAAATTCAACCATAATTCATTTTAATTTATAAACCCTTAAAGGGTTACTAATTTAACGTTTCAAATATCGCGTATATCGGATATCTCTACTCATGGCGGTAGCGGATACAGCGCATATCAGGCCTAATGTCTGTTAAGACATTATACATAATTCATTACACAACCAGCCTGACAAACGTTTTGTCATCAGCAAAATGTGCAGATGTGAAATTTGCAGTACAATACTGATGTCATAAACATGTTTACAATTAAATGTTTTATTAATCCTTTCCATCTGTTCGTCTAATTGTGTCTAGGGCTGTTTATGCTATAAGGAAAATAAGACAATTTACAGATGGTGAAACAGTCAGGCTCGTTTATTTTGCCTACTTTCATAGTAGTACGTCCTATGGTATTTTACTTTGGGGTAAATCGGCAGAGATCGATACAATTTTTGTGTTACAGAAGAGAGCTATTACGGCAGCTTATAAACTCACACCTTTCTATCCGGACCACAATTGCTGAGAGCTCTAGACTCTATTACCAATTACTTTACTCATACTCATACTCTCATACTTTACTCATACTTACAGGAGTAGTTAGTCTTCAAAACAGTTTACTTTTTGCCAGTTTCGATAAATAAATCATTCATGTTGTGCTATAGAGTAGCCATGAGTGGGCACACTTATCCAGATAGAAAACACAAAAGAAATAAATAAAAACTTTCGTCTGATATTTATGAGGCAATAATGTTTGAGTGGAAAGGAAGATAGTTGATACCGTGTACTGCATTGATTTGAGAGCGCGGTTTTAATCCCGATGAAGCCGACAGTTGGCTCCAGGCCATAGTGCGTTGTTTTTTTTTACAACTAGATGTCGTGTTTGTCCAATTGATTTATTTCAGAGCACTGGTAAATTCCAGAATGTATATACCTATAACAGAAAAATCATTAACAAGAAGTACATTACAATGTATTAATATTACTAAATTCTTTAAAAATCTTTTTTTTAATGAAATTAAGGTACCAAACGAGCATGCAGCACCACCTTTCCGCTGCCACCCATGACAACATGTGTCGTATGTCAATATTCAGTGGTATATGACCGATTTAACCGCTCCTCTACACTTCTCAAAGAACATATATATGTACATGCCAAATTTCAGCTTGTTGTGTTCAGTAGTTTCGGCTGTGCGTTGTCACTCAGTAATGGAAGAGTTTTATATAATTATATAGATTATTCGATGAGTCAACCAAATAAATCTCCCCTTTTCACCTAAAATATTGTATTAAACATAACTAGCTTGTAGTGTTCTTTACCTAAGATTTAAAGTATATTTTAACTGAATGAAATGAATGAAATAAAGTTTACAAAAAATAACTTTAATATTATTAACACCGGTATTTAAGGACCATAATTTTATCGCTAGACGATAAAAGCTTGCCTCAGTTACGAATGTATTTCCATTTTCAGTTTTAATCTCTACAGTGGAGCACTTAGTGACGTCGTGCTACGCGAATGTTGACCGCTCTACGATATGCTACGGAGCTACGGCATGCATCGTACAGCTCGTAGCGGATACTCGTAGCTTGGTTTGCTCAATTTATTACCCCCGGCCTGGCTTATATGCTTCATGGTTCAATTTAGAGTACATTGATAATCCTTACCCTTCCTAAACGATATCTCGCTATTTCGAAAATTGCGCAGTGGGGTCGGAGGCAATGTAATATTGATAACGGTGACAACATTCAATCACTCCAGAATATAATTATAAGATGACACAATTCGTTATTGATTTTCATGGATGAGGATTTTCATGAATTCATGGCATATGTCAATGCGTGTTTATCTCGATTTTTTCATTTCGTTCATTTATGCATTTTATTATGGGAAAATACATGCATTATAATATATTTTCTTGCGACGGTCGGTGGACAAAAACGATAATGTGTATATTAACATGTTTCATCTTATGTGAAATTCAGTAACAACTTAGTTACAAGTCGTATTTTTTTATGGGATTAAGGTAGGAAAGCACTTGCCGCTGCCGCACGTGACAACTGCGACCAACTTAGAACAAGACTCGAATGGGGACTGGGATAGTTAGTCCAGTTAGGAGACGGTGTCATTTCTATCTCTTCTATCCGGAACACAATTGCTGTTAAAACAATGATTACACGGTAGAAATGGTACTAAGTACCGTGACGGGCGGTGGTACCCGGGCAAACTCTAGGCTCTACTACCGATTCGGTACTGGTTTATTCGGTACTGATTTATTTTTGTCTCTCTAAGCGTTTTTAAATTGCCTAATAATTTCACAAGGGAATTTCACCATGTTTTTGTACTAAGTTTTTTTGTTAGAGCAATACTGAGGCGGATTCGGAATAACATTTCCATTAATAATGACTACGACAAGCTGCGGATGTTCTTTACATACTTTCTAGTGAATTATTCTTGAGTTACAACAGACTTCTGAGTTACGTGACAAAAAAGGAGAAAATGACGAAAAAATGTTTCTTTAAGACTTCTTTGGTATATTTTAAGACCACGTTATATTTTTTCGCTTACAATAGTGGCTTGGGTCCACATCAATGTTTTGTGTTGCGGCTTTGTTCGACAAAATCTTTCTATTACGAACAAAATAGCTTCTATGAAAATTAACCTAGGCCATAATTTTTTTGTCATGTTTAAGGTATGCACGTACGTGTTTCACACACTATGGTAGGGGAGCCCGTGGTGCTAAATGGGGATTTACTCGAGCGTCACAGAGACCTATTGGGTTGCAAAGCTTAGATGATAAGAAGAAAAAAATGTTATATGATATATACCTTTTCATCGGTGGGGGAAGCGGCTATAGATTTTTAAATATGTAAAAAAAAACTGATGCATGGACATCCTCGAGCGCGTCAGATATTGATAGCATCAATGCCCTACGTATTTTTAATAATGTACGTATGTTAATCTGACCGTTTGCATGGTGGGGGTGGTTGTATGTAAGGGTTGAAAATGAAAAAAAAAAAAATTTAATCGAGCGCGTCAGATTTTCTAAGGGAGTGTTAAGTGCACCAAAAATAAGCTCTCATTCACTAATCTGACGATTTCGATGGGACGCAAACTCGTGGCCACTCTCATAATATGCAAAAAAAATTCGCCATTCTGACATACTCAAGCGCGTCAGATTAAGATATATATGGTTCATCTTTATGTTCTAAACGTACTGTCTCATAATCTGACGATTATCTAGAGGGATTCGCCTAATCTGACAAAAAAACGGTTCACCCTAAAGGCCATCCCTACAATTTCCCGCTAATTCCATTCCTGGGCGCTTAAAATTGTACTTATGACATTTATTTTGAGCTCGCGGAGTTCAAAGAAATAATATTTCTATGCATTTGAGCTCTCCCAGCTCAAAAGTCTGATAGAAGTTTCATAGAACACTATTTTTGGAATTTTCAAACCGCAATAACTTTTGAATGGATCAACCAATTTTCACGCGGTTGGCGGCATTCGACGCAGTTTTATTATCCTCATAAGTAATTTAAAAGTTTTAATTGATTGAACCAAAAATTTCGGAGTAATCCCGAAAAAACACTTTTTCGTGTTTCTTTCGTTCACGATATCTCTCGAACGAATCAACCGACTTTTGACCAACTTGGTGGCGATCGACGTGGTTTTTCAAGCTCAAGGGCGGATTAGTTTTTGAAGTTGATCGATAAAGCCGTTTAAAAGTTATTCCAAAAAAAACACTTTCAAAAAATTTTTTGCTGGAATATGGTGATGGCGTCATGACAGCAGAAACTAGAGTGGGGACGGAGTGAGAGAGTAATAGATAGAGAAAGAGTGAGAGAGGAATAGAAACGCGGAGAAGGAAATATAGGCATCACGCAGCTGCACGCATTTAACTTTATCGACGATTTTTTTGTTGTTTCGGCTTGCGGAAATCGTCAGATTATATATTTTTCGTTATTCTTGAATTATTTCCTTCAAAATAAAAAAAAAATTAACTACGCTCGAGAATGTCAAGATGACGTTTTTTTTTTACAACTTTGCTGCGCTCCCCTTTCTTTACGTCACTCTCAAATTGTCAGATTAGTGGAATATACACTTTTTAGGAGGTAATTAACTCACCCTACCTTAATCTGACGCGCTCGAGAATGTCTGATGATCAATTTTTTTTTACTAATCTGATCCTGTATCCTTCACGGGCGGCCATATATATGGGGCTCATATTTGGTGGTGGTACTTAACCGGGTACAAGGTATCCCCCTGTATATTAATCTGCCGCGCTTCAGTAAATCCAGAAATCCCCTCTTGGGCTCCCCTACCACTATGGAACATGCCACCTTTCTTATTTTTGACACTTTCAAAGCCCCTTTGTTATTTAAAAAACATTCATTCTTATAAAACATTGAAGATAAAATCATTTTTTGTGGATTAATTTTGTGTTTTGAAATTAAAACGGTTTGCATGCAGTGTAGTTTGATTTGAAAGCTGTTACTTATGGCCAGATTTTGCAATTTTTAGGGTATTATTTTTCGCTGTACACCAGCACGAAATAAAATAACAAATACTTTTTCGCAATTCAAAATTCTCATAAAAGACGGTAAAGGATTTAGGCGCCAAAGGGATATTAGGATACGAGAATGTAATCATAAACTTTACATGAAATATTTGACTTTGCGGAAACTTTATTGTTTCACATTTTTATTACGAAATTAATTTGTATATTTTCTCTCTAGAAAACACACAAAAAATATTACAATTTGAGTAAAATTCAATCTAATTAACTATGAAAATGTTCTGGTAAGATTACTTTTTCATTCGCATAATTAATTCTGTAACGAGTTTTAGTTCGAACTTCTCGAGACGATATTGATATTATTTGAACATAGAAACTTAGCGCTCTTAATTATAAGCCTGGCAGATAGCCAACGGTTCACTCACCGGCCACCCAACAAATCCAGCGGATAATTTTAAATCCAAACTCAATAAAGTAAATAGTCCATGTAACAAGTAGCAGCGGTGTGTGTCAATTTAATTCGACGTCGAGGTGATTTGTTCCCGGGTAAAATTGTAAAGATCATTGAAACAGTTTGTATTGCTTTTTTCCGTCCGAATGATCTCAGGCCGATCTCAGTTTTGATGGAGGAAAATGTTTATGATACAGATAAATATTTTTTAGTTGTTTTACAATTTTTTTATGCCAATAGCAGACAAATGAGGAGGCGGTACCTGATGGTAAGTGTTCCCCAATGGACTTCAGCCACACCGAGGCATCACCAATGTCGGCCAAAGAAGAAGGAAGAGGGAAGAAGAAAAAGAAATACTTAATAATTGAATGTATAAATCAGTATGTGGTGACTTCGCACATACGTCCCATGGTGACGTCACAAGTCACAACAAACCTGAATCACGCTATCGAAGTTTTTTTATACAATGCTTTTCGGTGCGCGGCCGCTTCCCAGGCATGATGCCTCGCCTGGCGAGTGATATTTCTTTTCCAAAAGTATATGAATGAAATAAATTGTACAGCTTAATAAAGGTGGCGGTTCGCGGCCGAGACCGAGACAGGAGACCGAGACAGGAGACCGAGACAGGAGACCGAGACAGGAGACCGAGACAGGAGACCGAGACAGGAGACCGAGACAGGAGACCGAGACAGGAGACCGAGACAGGAGACCGAGAGAGGAGACCGAGACAGGAGACTGAGACCGGAGACCGCGACCGTCTCTTGACGATAGGCAATGTATAGGCGACAACTCGCGACCGAGACCGAGACGGTCTCGCGCGCCTATACAAAGTGACAGTCGCAGTCTCCGGTCTCGGTTTCCGGTCTCGGTCTTCTGTCTCGGTCTCCCGTCTCGGTCTACGGCCGCGAACTGCCACCTTTACAAATACAGTAAGCACTCCATATCCATACCTAACAAATACAGTGAGCACTCCATTTGAGTCTTATTTATATTCAAATCAGAAGTATATTCGTAGATAACACCGGAATGTGACATATTAATTTCAGAAAGGCTACGAGTACGTTACTCAGTACCCTTTTATTTTTAAAATATGCGCATTTTCATGGGTTACGCACATAAACTGAAGTATTTTTTCACCGGACCAGCAACCATTAATCTTTTCATTCGTGCTTATCATTTATCATCACACATAATACATTTTATAGATATAAATCTGTAGAAGCGTATATAGGAAGTATGAATCATGAGCCATCAAACAAATTAAACAACGCCAAGTGCAGTCGCTACATGGGTGACTGACTTCTAAAGGCTAGTCAAAAAGGCTGGTTGTTAAGCGATATATTCATCTTTAATTTGGGCCATTGTAATAATAAGATAGTCTTTTAACTAAGAACACACACAGGGTAGAACACGACACAAATAATCTTTATTTGTGTCCTGTTCTACCCTGTGTGTGTGTGTGTGAACCGCGAAGAAGAACTTATATTACAACATTACAATATACAGGTAAAAGCCACCCCATCGCGTTCTTCATAAAATATTAGTATTAGGGCATATTACACTTTTCTTTCAATATTTATTTTATTAATATTGACGATTTTACTAACCGCCTTTATTACATTCATTATTTAAGTAGATATTGTCATTTAAATAGAATTTACAACCTAATAGGACTTAATAGGTTTTGAGTATAGCCACATGAGTAGTTAAACTGTAACTCATGTGGTGGTGGTACAAAATGCTTTGCTACCTTCAGTGGACAATATAATCATTTCCTCGGAGGTCCAATTGCGTGAAATGTTCGTGACTTGTGTTATGGTGTCCCTATACGATCATGCGGCATGACATGCCTTACATGTTGTCATGCATGCATGAACGTTTAATTGTATTGATTGATGCGTTTGACATGCCAATTTCTTAAACTTTGATGCATGCATGACAGCACGTAAGGCATGTCATGCCGCATGATCGTCTAGGGAAACCATTAGATAATATTTGTTTAATGTATGGTGAAAGTCCTTGAGGTTACTTATGAACTTTTTATACCGCGTATAGGTACTCAATAAAGAGGTTAATGGTTGACCTCTCACAACCATCAAGCTTTGTTTAAAGCCTGACTTCAAAACTTGTGACACTGAGGTTGGCCAGACAGAAAAGGTTAAAGGTTAATCCGCATTAAGAAGAAACGCTCCAGGCATCTTCTTTGTTCGAAAAGCGATGCGATGCCGCGAAGGAAAACCAAAGTATGGCTTTTAAGTTAATTTATGCCTAACTAGTTTTTGCTCGCAGCAGGAGTGGGAAAATGACAAAATACCCCTATAAAATTATCCTTAGATAACGTATTTCCGTGATAAAACTAATCTATATCCTTTCCAGGGTCTAGGATTACATGCGTGACGTGACGACCCGGATGGCGCAATGGTTAACACGCCGGATCGCCGTTCCGAGGGTCCTGGGCTTGATTCCCAGCGAGGCGTAAATTATTGATTGATGAAATTAAATTTCTGTTCTTGGTTGGGTGTGTGTGTTCTTGTCTTGTGTGTTGTCCATGGCACCCACGACACAGGGAATCCTAGTGTGGGGCTATGAGTGTGTGGCGTTATTTATTATTTTACTATTATGAGTAATAAGGTAATTGGTACATTGTTGTTAATTTATTTTCTGCATTATCTATTTGACAATCGGCAAAGGCCTCCTCCAACCTTTTCCATTCCAATCTTTCTTTAGCCTCTCCTCTTCCTCTTATCTTTCTTTAGACTCTATTCCAACATATACTGATAACCTTTTCATTTATGTTAAATATACTAACTATATTGTTATATGTTATGACATATATTGATATATTTTCTGCACATATACGAAGCGAAGAAAAGTGCTGTGATGTTTACCGCCAGTGTGTCTCCTTTACTGCCCGCATAAAAGTTTATGAGTCCTTGCTCTTGGTTTATAGTGTGTTAAATATCTTTAGGACTTATTAAGTCCCACTATTTATTAGGTAATCAATTAAGGTAACCAGAAGAGTTCGATTTATTCGATTGGGCTAGTATGTTAGAAGTTATTAACCTTATATAACAGTATACGAACTGATTGATAATAAAGAGATAGGTACTTGTCCCATGTGCTGTCATACTCTGTGGTCATGGTAATGGCCGCATCTATGACTCGTTATGATTATGACACGTAATTAAGTTTCCAAATTTGAAAAAAATGTAATTAATCGATGTTTGTACCGTAAAGTGGGGCTTTTTGGAAGAAATTTTTCATGAAACGGCTGTTAACAAAACCGACGGTTACCCTATCTACATAGGATGTTTTTCTTTGGGTAGTTCTCGCAATTTCCTATAAATAACTACTTTCACTGTTCATCTTCTGTTAATAGATTTAAAGATATATTGTTTTACAAGTGCCGTTCCAAATATCGCCTCAATGGGGGTATTTGGAATCTGACTTTATTGCTTCGGTTTTCCTTATTTTTTGAAGCCGTGTAAAAATAAACGATAAAGAAATATAATGGAAAAGTAAAAGGATAACCAGCTGTCTTGAGTTCATCTCAGTTTCACTCCTTTCTGTCCCTTAAAAGGTGAAAAACGACAACTGATAATTTATTCATAATGATATCTACTGCTGCTTTGGGGTTATTTGGAATGTAACGTTAATTATATCTGATGTGTTCTTAATATGGATGAAGCGATATTTGGAATATTTAAGGCTAGGTCTGTTTTATTTTAGCCTCTTGGTGAATAACAAGTTATCGGTTGGTTTACCAGATAGATGAAAGTGCCCGGACATGAAAATGCAAATAAATGAAAAATACGGTAAATTTGTCGAATCACGGCTTCACCTTGAAAGTGCTCCAAATTTATGTTACTTCGTCACAGATGTCGACGGAACCCCGCTTCGCGGGGTCCCTTTTTTTCGCGTATACCTGACCTAACCTAACCTAAACCAACTGTCCCTCTAGGTCTAGAGTAAGAATAAATACTCTAGCTAGGGGGACAGTTGAGTTAGGTTAGGTATTTTTACGCCTTACTACATACTAGTGATAAACAACGATAGAAAAAAAATTGGAGCACTTTCAAGGTGCCGTGATTCGACAAATTTACCAAAAATACTTGCTATTTGCCTGCCATACTATACCATGAATGTAATGCCTTACAAATAAATAAATATGAGAGAACTTTACATACATTTTTTTATAACGCTACACACTCATAGCCCCACACTAGGATTACTTGTGTCGTTGGTGCCATGGACAACACACGAGTCACGAACACACACACTCAGACCAAGAACGGAAATTTAAACTCATCATACAAATTTCCGCCTCGCTGGGAATCGAACCCAGGACCCTTGTAACGGCGATCCAGCGTGTTAACTATTGCACCATCCGGGTCGTCACATTGAGTGAGTTAGGATCGTAGCAAATGGAAGGATGTGCTCTCCCCCTACCCTCACGGGAAAAAATCCTGACAGAATACATGTAGGTATGTATTACATACATTGACCTGATTATTTTATCAGATTTAATAAATTTATAATTCAAAAGAAACTACTTCCAAATTGCATTTCAATAATTTTATTTTTAATTACTGTTCACAGTTTCTCTATGTTATTCTACTACTTTTTTTTCAAATAATTACAAAATGAGACGAATAATTACTCTCAGATTTAAGACTTATTTTTATCAAATTAATTTGATAATTGTAGAGTGCTGAAAAAATCTTCCCCTTAACTTATGCCTCATGAAACACTCAATTCCAAGTAGCCCCAAAACAGCAACCAAAAAGCCCCATTTCGAAAAACAGAAAATTTATGGGATTTCGTAAGTGATAAAAAAGAGCAAGTAGACTCACTGAAATCCGCATGAAACACACAATTTCTTAGTCTATTTCACTTTGTACACACCTGTCTAGACTTTGTATACCAGACGAAAGTTATGCACCTACGAAATACATCAAAATTTCGAGACTTTTTAAATTTTAAACTGCTCGCTGTTTATCGCCAATAATCTCCAAAATTCAATTGTGACATTGAGATTAATTGTCGCTGTGTTGGCAGGTGGTAAAACATAATTCATACTATTCCTTAATAAATAATTACACGTGACCAAATCTTTTATTTCGGAAATTCCAAATAGCCTCGTGACTTGCAAAAAGCCCCGTTTTACGGTACGTGATTTTTTGTTGATATTGATATTATTCATGGAAATTATTAAAAACTCGTTTTCAATAATATATTGTACTGACGCTGAGATAACATTTAGGGTTTATTTTATTTCACAAATAAATAGATAACTAAGAATCGCCTTGCCGTCTAACCAGTTTTTATTGTTTATACTAAAGAAAAGCGGGTTTACTAGTCCTAAATCAAATGCAAAGAAGGAGGTGAAATCGATCTGATATGATTATGGTAATTTAAATAGCAATGCACGTATAGTGACGTCGACTTTCCGATGCATAATATCATAATATATTCGATGTAGACGTGGTGATACTATATTTTGTGACTAGCAACCCGACTTTCGTTCCGAAATTTACGAGTATTATCGACCATATTAACAGTAAGCCCCAGGATTTGGATCTCGTATTATAATAACAAAGTATCTGCTTAATATTTAGAACACTGATTCATTATTAACATTCTCTAGTATCAAGATTTAGGAAGGTTGTTCGCATATGGTAATTGTTTGATGTAATACTCTTAAAGCTGGCTTTGTTCAACCTGTTTTGAGATATTCATATAAAACAAAATTCTATGCCAAGTTAAAATTCGTATAAATCTTGAATTTCATGAAAATCTATTTAGATGCCTAGGGCCGTAATTTGGACGAAATAGAACCGAAAGAGGCAGTACGTAGATATTAAATCTACATAATTCAATTCTATTGATCGAGATACTATTAATTTATTTATATAGATTTAAATGCTTTTTTAAAAGAACTATATACCTACATTTTATGTTGATTCACATGCTATTACGAACATTATAGGACAAACTGAAGTTACGACATTTGTAGATTCCGTTGGCACGTAGTACGCATTACCTACGTAATGCGATGTTATACAACTTTTTTACTTAATAAAAAAATAAAATAATAAAATACGCTTCATGGCATTAATATGACTGACGGAGTTAACAGATCAGATTGCCAATACTCGTGTATTGCATACCCAAGCCACTTTTAAATCTACTTACTAGATGAAAAATGTTGTGATTAAAAATGTTCATGTCAATCATATATTTTTCCCACCTTTAGGTATCTCCGCATTAACTAAATCATAAATGTAGAAATAAATAGGCCCACGTAATTTATCAAGTTTATGTACTTTGTAAGCATAAATTGTAATGGTGTAAAATGTGCTGTTTCTTTTCAAATAACTTAAGCGGACGTTAAGTCGCCCCAGGCTGTAGTCGTAATTAAAGTAGAACGTCATTTTGCAAACCGAGCCAAGTCCCGCCGGTAACCTCGTTAGAGGACGCATACCACCTCTGAACAGTTGACTGCAATTTGTGACAACTTAATGATGAAGTCTTTCTTTATGAAACTAGCTATAACGCGCCGCAGCGCTAGTAATATGGAGTAGATGTAAATGTCACAAAATGTTAATTTTTTATATAATTTTCCTGCCTTTGTAGATCATATTATGAACCTTCTGTTAATAAAATTCATTAGGCATATTCAATAGACGGCGATGTAATTAAGTTAAAGTAAATTTCAATATTTGCATATACCTACTAAGCAAAGATGATCTTGAAAATTGGACATCTACATGAGTCTAAACAATGCGAATAAAACTTTTTTTATTCGCAGAACACGCTTTTTTTCTTTTTTTTCGTAGAGCGATAAGTGATGGAAGGAATGACCTCTCACCGCTGGTAATACACCAAAGGTACTATTCTATGGTACCAAACCGATAGTATTCACTATAATTATATCTAGTATAGCGATGCTTAAGATAATTACGCTTTATTTATACCCAGATTATGAATTAATTAATATTCGTGTAGGTTTTACGTCTAAACGTACCCTTAGTGAGTAAGACATTTTATACAGAAGACTTCTATGCTGTGTAGGTGCGTCAGTTTGTTAAATAATAATCTAAGACGACGGAGTTTTATGCGAACTTAAATCCTTTATAATGTTCTGACTTAAATTCTTTGTTACACAATACATAATACTCTCTAGGGGCGAAGTGTCATAAATTCCTTTTTTATTAGATACATATCTACGTTATAGAAGGTAGGTATGTATGTATTTGAAATATACGAGTATTTTTTGTATGTACAAACTGCTTTTGCAACCGCTACACTCAACCGTTTCTTGCGGGCTTTGATGAAACAATCAATAAAAACAAAAAGTTTTATATATAACAATTATTTGTATATCAAGTTAGGCAATGACACAGATCTGTTAAAAGGTCGCTTTTTAGTTACACAGTTTTGTCACGTCCGACTTATATGAGACGTTGCAAGCCCGCCGCAAATGAACACGTCAATGGAACACCGTAGAGCCTACAAAATACGCAATCGTAGCCTAAGCCGATTATTACTTTTGTAGATTATGGCTGATATTAATCATCATCATCATCACATCCCATAACTGTCCTACTGCTGGGTATGGGTCTCTTTTCACAATGTGTGTTTTCCTTCACCGAAGCAAGTGATAATTAAATTCTAATACGCACATTTTTTTTTAATTAGAGGTGCGTGCTGGAGTTTCGACCTGGACCCCCCGGTTCGGTAGTCCAATGTTTAAACACTCGGCTATCACTGCTATTAATAAATACATTGAAACAATGACAAGTATACTATGACACCTAACTGTGTAGGTTAGAGTTTAGTCACAGGAGAACTTAAAGTTTAAACTTAGGTTTCTTGGAGGAAGTATTTATTTAAGGAGCCAAACGGGAATTAAAGAAGGCATTAAAATACGAAGTTTCAAATGTGGATGAAAAATTGTACAAGTTTAAACGCTAAAAAGCAGGAATAAAAAGGTTTATTATAGCTTTTCATTTCATCTTCGTTTTTTTTTTAATTTTTTAATTTACTACTAAAGAGCTTACTTACTTACTATTACATACTATTAAAGAGTCCGAAAATTAAAGATATTCCTAAAAGTATACCATCGGAATTCGAGGGTGAAAGGAATGTCGTGATCATGAATGAGCGAGGTTTGACAGCGTATAAAACATTTCTTTGTAAGAACTTTTGAATACGGCCCCTCACTGGAAATGTTCTGCGTGTTTTAAATTCTTGAATAACAAAAAACCCTATGTCTCTTGCAAGCCAAAAGTTTATAAATAGGTACTCTGTTTTACATACTTCAAAGTTAACATTTGCGTAAATTTTCATTTTTTTTGAAGTGAAATAGAACTTAACTTACTTATTTGATTTAGGTGCATTGCTTCTCCTAATTGAGCTGAGATGCCGCGTCAGTTATGGTCCTATCGGTAAATTAATGTAAAGGAGTTAAAGGAGATGACGCCGTGTACAAATTGTTGAATGTAGCATGATGAAATAAAAAAGTATTGTACAATTATCACATTAAATACCTACTTACTTACCACAGAGTACTTCACCAGGTTCATCACATATACATATATTTGATAGTTCCTTTCAAATCGCCCTTTGCCACCATAATGTTGTCATACATACATAAATACACAGAAATCATTTATTTAAATTAATTTCTCTGCAGAGAACAGCTCATTAAATATATATATTTTAATTTGAATTATCTAGTATTTTTATCTTTTTATGGCGGACTGCACAAAGGTCCAGCCCAATATTAAACGTCTTCTTCATAGGCTATGTCATAGTAATAACAAGTATGTTTTCATGATGCCAAAAATATTGGAGATATAGCAGAAGTTCTGCGCTGAAACTTTCTGATGGCCAGTGACATCCTCATAACTGATTACTACGAGTATTGCCCAGAACTTTTGCTTCCTTAACGTAATATGGGTGTTTCTCGGTTATTTTGTTGTACATAATATGACCAACATACTATAATTTAACAGATAAGTGCTCAGAATTACGGTCAACTACACAAGAAAGCTTCCGTGTAATTTAAAAGAATTAAGTGTAGGAAATGACAGTGAAATACCGTTTTTAATTCACATTTCTTACAAATAAACACGGTAGTTAGATATAAGCGGCCTGTTTGGTGTAGGTATCAGGAAGTTTCAGTTACGTACATATAAAGTATTTCACTTAGGATGATATTTTTTTTTATTTATTAAAGGGAATTTGTCGCTGGGCGACCACATCATCCCGTACAGAAAAAAACAAAATTAATTACTACAACATAAGATGATATTATTCAATTAATAATATCACTAATTGAATAATAATACAACTGGGTAGCGAATACATAATTAAATATCAGGGCATCACCCTGATATTCACGGTACAAGATTCAAAGACAAAAGAGAGTGAGCGGCATGTTTTGATCGCCTTTTATAGTTTTCAGCCTAAGTTATTATGTCGTCTTTGATATTTCAGACTCATTTATTTAAGACTCTTTTTTTGCTCGTCGATCAGTGCAACTCATAACTGTCTTACTGCTGGACTCGGGTTTACTTTCATGATACAGGTCGTAGTTCACCACGTTGCGGATTGGCAGACTTTACAACATCTTTATGAATATTATTGAAAACTCTCGGGTCAGCAGGTTTCCTCATGATAATTTTCTTCACCAAAGCGAGTATTATTATTAATAACTAATGCGCACCTATTTAAAAAAAATCAGAAGTGCATGCAGGTTTCTTACCCCAACCCTCCTGTTCAGGAGTTCAAAGTTTAAAGCACTTGACTATTCCTGCTTTTCTTGTTCGTCGTTAATTGTTCTAAAAACCATACAAGGATTCCGATAATAAGTAATTCTTTACTAATTGCTTACGAACATTTGCACGAACTGGGCCACGACACGATCGAGCTTAACGTACGCGCAACCGTAAAGGAATCGATGGCGGAGCCCATATTTCCCAGTAGGCCTAGAGCTTCAACAAGACCCTTTATTTCTACTATGTACTTTGTATGGTTGAACAGATGCGATTTTCCATTGTTGTAGAGATTATTACAACATTAGCAACGTTAATATATACACTAATATTTTATATGCTTATGGTATCAATGATTGTAGATGGAGCAACTACTGCAGTACATACGAGTACCTAATAGGTATCATTTACGTTAGATTTATCTATAAATTAATACGTGAAGAAAAAACTTTGTACTTATCACTTTTATCGTAGAATGCACGCAAGTAGGAATGTGAGATTTGCATACCTACCGGAGAAGAATTATTAAAACATAGATAAGTGTCAATGTGAAGCAACTTTTCGATTATAATAGTCGAATTTCGAACGCAGAGCGACAGTCACTAGTGTTACCTATAGTAATTTGATGTTGAATCTAAAGTAGGGTTTGGTATACAACCAATGCTATCATTGAAAGGACGTACTCATAGTTACTACTAATTAGCTGATTACTGTTAATAAGACGAAAGAATTCAATATCAATAAGAGACGAGAGAAGAGTTTCGTAGACGTCAACAAGGATGACGTGCAACCGAGGATATTGTCGAGTGTAATAAAACTTTCTTTAATAAAAGTCTGATTCACACGATCGTACTTGACCCAATTACAAGTCTTATCTTGCAAGACGTCGTGCTATACAGATGAGAGTCGATGCAAATTGCAAATTAATGCAAAGGCACATTGTTTCCCTGAGGAGAGTACCTGGATTGGTAAGTACACATAAGTTGTGATGGTCGTCCGAGTGAAGATCTTATGGTAGGTCAGGGAACCTCCTTATATTTTTTACAGGTACGGCAAAACTGCATAACCGTATTTCAAATTAATAAGCTACGAAGCTTAGCTACGTTACGCTACGCTAGCTCCGAAACTACATATTATGTAATTAGTTGTACGCATGGCATTACACGTCATGAAGTCTTCTTTATGCAATTACGGGATATCAAAACATGTAATTATGACTAAAATACTATAGTAAAATGTAAGTACTATTGTAATACTACTAAACAAATGTTGTGCTACGTAGACTTATTATTGCACTGTTTCCCCACTAATGTTCATCACCGTTTTCTCTATTCATGAACCACCTCATATCGACTTAGGCGACTGACTGTTACAAGTATGAACAGCGCATTGTGTAAATATTATATTTCCTCCGCAGTGAATTAATATAATCATTATAGTAAGGAATCGCGGTTTCTTTTGTGCTGTATTTTCGCTGGCACCATATTTTGCTAATAGTTCCGACAGAGGAACTTGATGTAGTACTGATTACCTATTGCCTTACCTCCTATGGTTAATAGGTAAACATGTATTGTAGACTGGCACTAACTAAATTCGCTAACACTCGCCCCGATGGAGCATTGTCTACGTGCCATTAGCATACTTGTAGTTTAGAAGCTTAATATGTACTCTTTATCATTGTCTTATATTGGACATAGCGTGATTTGGGCACGGTTATAGCACGATATAATTTACTTTGATAATAAATATTATGACTGAATATTCATGTTTTCAGTACAAATCATTAACTCTCGTCCCGGAAATCTGTTAGAGATTTGGGAACGCGTATTACTACCGTCATAATAGGTACCACTGCCCTATCAAAGGTTATGCATTGTTTTTAGTCAAGTTAAAACAGGAACAAGAATATGAAAGTGACGTGAACTATTTTTGAAAGGCAACCAATGTTTTGAACTTCACAAAACATTTATCTATACGATAGTTTTAGATATACTCTGAAAAAGTTCATTATTTTTCTCTTCTCTATGTTATTTACTAATATTAAGCAGTGTTATTTTTTTTTATTTAATCTTAAAATAAACTCTATGTCGCTTCGAAATTCACCCCTAGAATAGATTAAAGCTCGAATTAAAATACGAGTATGAACTCAAATTAACGAACCATGTTATTATGTCTCATTTATTACTAATTTATTAAGAGGATTAAAGAGCAGTTTATTAGTATGATTACGAGAGCCGTGCCAGTAGGTATTGTCTTCCATTGTCTTCTCTCTTAAAAAATAATATAAATTCTGTATACGTAAGTATTGGGTATTGGTCGGAAGGAGGCTGGATATTTCCAATGGGTGATTAGTGTGGGAAACCTGTGGCATGCATTGATTACTTTACTCATTTCGAAGCAATGCGGTTTTCTGCTAATTAAAACGGTTTTGTAACGTCTTTTTTCGTATGCTCTGGATTCTCTGTAAATGGAAAATTGTAAGCGAAGGATAGTTCATCTAGATATTCGTTTTAATGTGGTGTATTTGGTAACAATCCTTTTCTTTTGGAATCAATGGCGGTTGGGAATTTAAACTTTATCCATCTGATTCATTAAATGAAAATGTTTTAAAAACACGGTTACAGTGCTTCCCGAAATACATCCATACATATATTTTGGTTTGTTTTATTTCATATGTTGCGGCTAGTTCTCCAAATGTTTCGTTTCGCTTGTCGGCTCACGCCAATACGTTTTTATATTAATGGATCCAAACTCAGAGAATTCTCGAGACACTTCAAATATAAAAGTTTTTATTGTTATGTTTCTTTTTCTAAAATTACTCGATGCTCTTACAAAAATCAATCTATAAACTTTGTGTAGTTTTGTTTCATAAAAATATGTGTTTCATATAACATCATTTATGAAGAATAATGCTAGTTGTTTTACATCACTGGCCACATCATTTGTCGATAATGAGGCGAAATGCAGGCTGTATTAAGAGTGTACTTCGACTTTTGTCGCATGTTTTGTGAAAGTATTCCGAGCTCAGTATTGTTATTTGGTAAACACGACAATTTGATTAGGTAATTTGATTCTCTTAAAAATAATTAAGTGATTTTGGAAGCAGTGGTTTTCAACAGAGAAGCTAACTTTTCATAACTTTTTAAAGGTATCATCGATCATTATTGTACTTATAGTCTAAGATCCCATAGCAGGATTACTGCGCTCATCTGTTTTTTGGTAAAATCCAAAATTTTATGCATATTTATAATTAGGAGAATATATATATATAGGGTTGCCAATCAAAATTTGGCCGCTAGTATTTTTAATTTATTTTTGGGAAAAAATTTCGTTCACTTGTTTTTTAAATAAAACCTTATCTATATCACGGAAATTTATTTATAGTCTAAAAAATCACGGTTGCCTTTGCGCACATGGCCGCAACCTCTTGGCAACCAGGTGTAAACAGGTACGATTTCGACACATTTATACGTTCATAACGTACATCTATTAATTATACATCAAATTATAGCTAATTTTTTTCTATTTATTATTATATATGGTTGCCAAATAAAATCCGGCCGCAAATAAGGGTTGCGGGCTGTTAAAGATGATAAATATTTAAGGTAGAGTGACGAAGAAAGCGATTGTAAGCTGTGCGAATTGCGCATGCGTCGAAAGTTAGTGTTCATAAAAACAAAAAATTGTAGGTAGTAGAGCCTAGGATCTACTACCTATGTAAAATAATTAATTTTAATTGTTTCCATTGTTAATAAAGTGTCATGATATTTATATATTTTTTTACGACGAAACAATAACATTAGCGAGCACTTTTCGAATGATGCATTACCAAAGTCGAGTACTTTTTTGCCTTTTCCTTTACACAGAAAACACGCCTTCATCTTTATCAATTATATTTTACGTTAATTAATTTAATAATTAGATGCACAAATAAAACAACAAGGTAGTTTTTTTTTACATAAGAGAAGTTAATGCTTTGACAACAATTCCACCTGATGGTAAGTGGCGATTAAGTCAAAGAAAAAAAAAACGAAACGGCCTTTTAGGTTTTTATGTTTTGTTTTTTTTTTTATTGATTTAAGGCAGCAAACGAGCATGCAGCACCACCTTCCGCTGCCGTCCATGACAACTGTGACCGACTTAGAACAAGACTCATATATGGGGACTGGGATAGTTAGTCCGGTCAGGTGACGGTGTTAGAACATTAGTTGGTTAGTTTGTAAGTATGAGGACTGGGACAGGGACTGTTAGTGAATATTAGTCCTGTTAGTTATTGTTAGTAATAGTCCAGTTAGTAAATGTTAGTAAGAGTCTCGTTATAATTCGGTCACAGATGTGTTGCTACCCTTGAGGACTGAGATGGTCGCCTCTAAAAAGTGTAGCCGGCTCCACACCTTTCTATCCGGAACACAATTGCTGTTAAAACAATTATTACACGGTAGAAATGGTACTAATAATAATAATAATAATAATAATAATAATCATTTATTTCAGGCATCTATGGCCGTATGTACCGTGGCGGGCGGTAGTACTACCCCGGGCCAACTCTAAGCTCTACTACCTATGCAAAACAATTAAAATTAATTATTTTACATAGGTAGTAGATCCTAGGCTCTACTACCTACAATTTTTTGTTTTTATGAAAACTAACTTTCGACGCATGCGCAATTCGCACAGCTTACAATCGCTTTCTTCGTCACTCTACCTTAAATATTTATCATCTTTAACAGCCCGCAACCCTTATTTGCGGCCGGATTTTATTTGGCAACCATATATAATAATAAATAGAAAAAAATTAGCTTTAATTTGATGTATAATTAATAGATGTACGTTATGAACGTATAAATGTGTCGAAATCGTACCTGTTTACACCTGGTTGCCAAGAGGTTGCGGCCAGGTGCGCAAAGGCAACCGTGATTTTTTAGACTCTATAAATAAATTTCCGTGATATAGATAAGGTTTTATTTAAAAAACAAGTGAACGAAATTTTTTCCCAAAAATAAATTAAAAATAATTTAATTAAAAATACTAGCGGCCAAATTTTGATAGGCAACCATACATATATATATTCTCCTAGTAATAAATATGTATAAAATTTTGGATTTAACCAAAAAACAGATGAGCGCAATAAACATGCTGCCGGATCTGGTACTATTATATTGTTTATAATAACTACATCACTGGGTTACTTTTACAGTGAGCTAACAAAACAAAAAAACTAAAAAACACGCTTTTGTAATAAATACAATTATAAAAGCGTGTTTTTTAGTTTTTTTTAACTATAATTTATTTTTTCTTTTTTAGACTGCGAATAAGCGTTTTTCTTTCTTATTATTGGCTGGCTATTTTCGATCCCAGAAGCGATGTCGGTGGGGGAGTAGGTACTGTAGAACAACAACCCTACACTACATCTTTGTATACTATAGTCAACCCTAGTTTAATTTACCATGGCATCATTAATAACACGACTGTCATTCATTCGTATCCTTTTCCTTTTTGCATTTTCTTATAAATATAATCCATATCATAATTTGGAGTCTTTACTCAATACATATTATAAAATCATTTTATCCTACTTTGCACGCCACACTTGTCTCAAAGAATAGAACATGACTGTATGTCTCGATCTAACGAATCAATGTGATTAATATAGTTCTCTAAGTCATTAATAGATAGCATGGATGGGTGAAAATATGGACCTATAATCTAGAAAATTATATTTGATAATATATTCTTACCACTGACAGTTTAAAGAGAACCTTATTACAAATGCACGGAGTATCTTTTAGATAGTAAATTTCGAGTTAATCAGACGTTTTGAAGGGGATCAAAATCATGTTCAAAGTTTCTGTTACATACAAACTTACTAACATACTAACGTACGTCTCAAGCTAATAAACAATAGCCCATTTCATGTACTACACCAATTGGAGTCTGATTTTTTTTTCATAAAATTAGTTTTGCGTGAGCGTGATGAATTAACGTATTTCTTTGTAATAATAATTCTAAAATAAACTCAAATTCAAATCGTTTATTTCATGAAGGTATTTTTAATACACTTATGAACGTCAATTTTTTGTATTTACCGCCGTTTCGCTAAGGTGACTTTAAATATTGAATATTATAGTTTACACCTGGTTGCCAAGAGGTTGCGGCCAGGTGCGCAAAGGCAACCGTGATTTTTTAGACTCTATAAATAAATTTCCGTGATATAGATAAGGTTTTATTTAAAAAACAAGTGAACGAAATTTTTTCCCAAAAATAAATTAAAAATAATTTAATTAAAAATACTAGCGGCCAAATTTTGATAGGCAACCATACATATATATATTCTCCTAGTAATAAATATGTATAAAATTTTGGATTTAACCAAAAAACAGATGAGCGCAATAAACATGCTGCCGGATCTGGTACTATTATATTGTTTATAATAACTACATCACTGGGTTACTTTTACAGTGAGCTAACAAAACAAAAAAACTAAAAAACACGCTTTTGTAATAAATACAATTATAAAAGCGTGTTTTTTAGTTTTTTTTAACTATAATTTATTTTTTCTTTTTTAGACTGCGAATAAGCGTTTTTCTTTCTTATTATTGGCTGGCTATTTTCGATCCCAGAAGCGATGTCGGTGGGGGAGTAGGTACTGTAGAACAACAACCCTACACTACATCTTTGTATGCTATAGTCAACCCTAGTTTAATTTACCATGGCATCATTAATAACACGACTGTCATTCATTCGTATCCTTTTCCTTTTTGCATTTTCTTATAAATATAATCCATATCATAATTTGGAGTCTTTACTCAATACATATTATAAAATCATTTTATCCTACTTTGCACGCCACACTTGTCTCAAAGAATAGAACATGACTGTATGTCTCGATCTAACGAATCAATGTGATTAATATAGTTCTCTAAGTCATTAATAGATAGCATGGATGGGTGAAAATATGGACCTATAATCTAGAAAATTATATTTGATAATATATTCTTACCACTGACAGTTTAAAGAGAACCTTATTACAAATGCACGGAGTATCTTTTAGATAGTAAATTTCGAGTTAATCAGACGTTTTGAAGGGGATCAAAATCATGTTCAAAGTTTCTGTTACATACAAACTTACTAACATACTAACGTACGTCTCAAGCTAATAAACAATAGCCCATTTCATGTACTACACCAATTGGAGTCTGATTTTTTTTTCATAAAATTAGTTTTGCGTGAGCGTGATGAATTAACGTATTTCTTTGTAATAATAATTCTAAAATAAACTCAAATTCAAATCGTTTATTTCATGAAGGTATTTTTAATACACTTATGAACGTCAATTTTTTGTATTTACCGCCGTTTCGCTAAGGTGACTTTAAATATTGAATATTATAATAATATATTATATTATATTGTGTAATTAAAAAGGTACGAAGAAACTGAAAAGGTTATACTCCCACAGCTGCATTTAAACTCACCAAGAAAATGTAAAGTGAGCCTCGTAAACTTTTCTCTGTGTTCTGTGTCGTAAACCAAGAGATTAAATTTACTATGCATGTACAGAAAATTACTTTTATCTTTTTCATGTGTTTACTTTTGAAGCCTTGAGTTCAAGCCAACTCTGTCGCTCGTGGTTTACCCTACTGAACGATGGACAAGATATTAAGATTATGCGCCTATTTCCTTCTAGTAGAAGTCACTAGACTTCGTACCTTCCAGGGAACGTGTCGGTGATGCTTTTTTTAGAACACAGTGTCGTAAAGTTTATTGTATTAAAGACTTCAACCACAGTATAATATTACAAAAATATCTATATTTTGCGCCTCATAGAATGGACGCCATAACATTTATGCTATTATTTGCCCTTATTCGATTCGGACGTTTCTCGAATATTTTATCAGGTTTCCACGTTGTTGGTAAATGGTCAATAATCATCTTAGTGCTAGCAATTTACCGGTCGCCGCATCGTTTATGAGGCGACCTTCTCTTATGTCATCGCTGGATCGCATAATCCGCATTTTCGATAAAATATGAGGGGTTTAGAATTTCAATTCGCTAAAAGTACGAGTAAAAGTGTGAGTTGAGCTTGGAAATTATGTGTATTACTTCAATTTTCCACTGCTGTATTATCTGTTTGTCTATTTGATACTATACTTAATATAAAAATTGGCTTCGATATACATATACATAGCGACCTACAGCAGGCTAAGGTTTCTCAACCACGCTATTTTAGTGTAGATTCGCGTAACACAGAAATCATCATCGATGCGTTGCCGATAAAAAAACAAGTAGTTGGAGTATTTCACGATAAGTGATCAATCAATTCCTTGATAGTCCATGTAAGGAATGAATCTATCGTATAATTTTGTAGTTGTTATGAATAACAATAGTTCCTTTTAATTGATCTTTGTTTTAGTAGTACCTACCTATGTATGTATACACATAATAGGTAAGCAATTATGACTAGCAATTAGCAATTGGTCCTCTTTTTATTCCTCTTTTTGCACACATCACGCATCACTAAACAAACCAGGTTTAGTGAAAATGCAATTTGTAAAAACAAGAAATATGTATGTTTTTTAAATATTTTAATGTCTTGCTAGCTCCTTACATTCCTTCAAATCGCTAGAGAAAGAACACTACCTGCAACTTTAACGACATAGTCCTACTTGCCACAACCCTTTCACCCACCACTATCATTTAATTCCCGTATGCTATCATATTTTCACTTTTATTTATATAGTTATTTAAAGATTTTTGTTATTTAAGATTATCGTAAATTAAATTTGTGCTTGTACACCCCTGATGCTTTACTTTTTGTACATAATACTTGTTTATTTATTCTTTGCTATGGTGTATAATAAAGAATTATTATTACGTATATAAAACGCCAGGAAAAATAAAGAGTGAATAGGTATTTAATAAAGTTAATGCGCTTACCGTCTTTGGACATTATCACCACTTAACATCAGGTGGGATTGTTGTCAAGGATTAACTTAGCATCGTATAAAAAAACGAATAACAATTGGTTTAAGTACGGGTTGGGTGTGAGTTTTCTGAAGCAAACGAAAGGCGAATTACTAAATAAATAAAAAATATCTGCTCCCTTCGTCAAACTTTCCGGCCACTTAAATATAGCTGTTATCCTAATATTCAATTCATATTATTTAAATTAGAAAATGAAAGGATCTGTCCCCAATCGCCGTATTATTACTATTACAAATTCGTATTGAGTTACCTACTTTCTTGCCTGACAAAACATTGTTCGAGTAATTATTCACAATCCATTCAATAACTCTTCCGCCTGTAATTTGATTCGCAATTAAGAGCCCATTTACGTATTTCACAGTTATTCTCACAATTCTGAGACTTTGAGGAGCGTAATACTATAATCAAATTACTCACGATCTCGACCGAATAATCATTTAATTTTACTTTACATTTTGATTAGTATCTAACTAGTCTAAACGAACTAATTATGTATAGATATCGCAACAAAAGTTGAAATTTTTATGTGAGGTTTGCTTTTTGTGTGAATATTATAAATAATATAATATCAAGGAGGTAGTAAAAAATGAAGACATTATGACGAAAGGCTTTCGAATTGTACGCATGTAAAAATAAACAATGACGTTGTTATAAAGGTTTTAATATCCGGAGGGCTGGACTACCATTAGGTGCGCCTGTTAAATCCGAGGATATTGCCGTACCGCCGAGAATACAATACGGCTTTAATTTGTGGCTACACAATACTGCGCTCCTTTATTCGGATCAACTTCTACGATCATCAATACATTTGTGTATTGGGATTTATTAAAAAGTAAACACAATTCAAACTCTAATCACAATATTAAGATATAATGAACAATAATAAATCCAAAAACAGTTTTAGACAAACTTAATTGTCTGTTATTTTAATAATAATTATAATTATGCATATAATTGGGTTGTAATTGTTATTTTATTTAAATTTTAAAGTATATTTTAGATCTACGTTTTTTTAAAATCTACGTAAGGGATATAATATTTGTTATTAACGACTATTCAATATGAGTCGTTTAGGACCTATTAAGTATCAAAGTATCAGATCATCCAGAGACAGCTTTCATAAGACTTGCAATCCTATGTATCTTTGGGTCAATACTCTTGCAAGCTGAATTTGACCTAAGTACTTACATTCTCTTACTCTTTCACATTTTGCACATTGCTATAATGCAATGATAATTCCATTTTATGTCACGCACGACCACATACTATGCTTAGGATTGACTCCAGACACCGACCACACAGCCAATAGACTCCAAATAACAGGCGAATGGCTTCTGTCAACACATCTGGCTTATAGTACCGATATAAATTCGTGCCGTCTCATTCTTTCCCGTTGCTTAAATTAATCTATTTCTTTCCAACGTTTCGTGTGGTCTTGAATTAGCGAATCACAGCGTTGAATTAGCCAGTCACCCCGCTTCGTCTTACCTCAGCTATTTGCCAGAGTGCTTTCAATACGGAAAATCAAACATTAGGTGTCTATTGGCTGTGTGGTCGGTGACTCCAGATAAGGGAACTCCTCAACTAACAGCATAGTGACTAATTGCTTTTATAATACACTAAGCATTATAAAAGCGTGTTTATAGATTTTAAAACTATTAATTTTTGTTTGAATCTTACATAAAGTTAGTTTTGATCTTTGACAGATGTTGTTATATTTAATTATGTAGTACTAACTCATACGTTCGTTGACGTAATCCATAAATTAATTACAATCAACCTCAGCGGTTAAACTAATTTACGTAATTCAATAGAAACACTGTAAAATGCCCAAGTAACTATGAAACGCAAATTCCCGACCGCTTGAGTTTCACGACATTTATTCAAACGTAATTTCGTTTTAATTTACAAACGACATGCCGCCATGAAACTTTGCAAATATAATTAGACGAGACATATTGAGGTTAGAAATTGAATTTTATTTTACATCCAATGCTACGACCCGTAATATTTTTACTCCAACTTCGTTATATCTGAATTTAAACAGCAGTGCTTGCTTTAAGGCGTTATTAAGTCGAAAGGCGAAGTGGTCGCAGCGCAATCTAAATCCAAGTTCATACCAGAGCTGCAATTTTATGTGACGACCCCGTAGCCTAGTTGGTAGTGACCCTGCCTGCGAAGTGAGGGGTCCCGGGTTCGATTCCCGGCCGGGGCAGATGTTTATGTGACGGATAAAGGTTTGTTGTCGGGTCGTGGGTCTTTTAGTGATGTGAAAGTTGTGTTGTCCATGCCACCTACGACACATGGAAATAATCCGTACATAGGGGTATATCATCTTTAAGATTACCTAATTAAGAACTGAAATATTTGACTAGACATAAAGATAGGCTTATAAGGTAACAAAAGTGTAATGTTGATGAAGACATATATATTTTATATTAAAAATGCGAAAGAAATGATGTCTGTCTGCTATTATTAGGTAGGTACCTACCTATTAGGTAGGTACATTTAATCCGCTGAACCGATTCAGATGGGTATGGAGATAGTTTGAGACCCTGGAAAGGACAGGATTGTTTTTTCTCCCGAAATACGTTCCATTGAAATATTTTTATATTTCTGTCATTTTTCGACTAATAAAATTAACATACCACTTAAAGATGCCAAAAATTATTCCAGAGTTTTTAATATAATCTTAATAACATAAATTAGCTAAAAATAAATAGACATCGGGGCATTGTATAATTAAGCATTGTACTTGTTTGATAAGTACATATTATAATTACTTCTTAATGTTTTTTTTGGCTTTAAAATAAATCACTTTTAAATTATAAACCATTATTTTACCACTCATACAAACTTATAACTGTCCCCCACAATACGCACCCACAGACCGCGATTCAATTAACACTTTTGTATAAAATTGCTCTATCATATATTATGAGTAAGCATTCCTGATTTTTAGTCAATTATGAACGACGGCCCGTATGGCGCAATGTTTACCATGCCTGATCGCGGATACAAGGATCCTAAGTTTGATTCTCAGCGAGATGGAAATTTAATGATGAGCTTAAAAACGTTGTCTGGAAGAAATCGCTGTTTAGCGATCAGACCGCCTTTTGTGTAATTTCTTCTCATTATATTATTAACGAGCTGTGGCCGTGACATCGTTCGCGCGTAATTTAACAAAAAAAAACTGAAAAACTGAAACAGACAGACAGACAAAAATGGTAAAAAATGGTATTTTGGTATATGCGTCGTGTATACATCAAAATGCATTTAGTAAAAAGCGATTACTTTAATATTACAAACAGACACTCCAATGTTATTTATTTGTATGGATTTGTAATTTCCTGTTTTGCACAATAAAGAATATTTCTATACTAATTTCTGTTCTCGGTCTGTGTGTGTGGAAATTCTAGTGCAGGACTATTTGTATGCAGCGTTATTAAAATAATATAATTATTAAATTCAAATTTTATTGCGTTATTATAGTTAAGTAGGTTAGGCCTTTAGAAATAAATTTAAGGCAGTTTACTTTACAAACATACTAATAAAGTTTCATTTGTCAAGCTTATATAATTCAGTATTGTTAACTAAAGTATTTTTAGTAGTAGTAGTTATTATAATAAATGTTGATGACATCAGAAATATTCTTCCTGCGTGTTTACAAGTTAAGTATCGATATCCTTGTATGAAGATAAAAGAGCATTTTTACTAGCGGAAACTATCGGTAATACTCAGCGATGATAGTATCTCAGCTAGTTTCCTCTCGTGCGAACTCTATTGTTCCCGCCGAGCTGACAACCACAAGCTTTCGTGTAGTTAAAGCTTGGTTGGAATGCTTCCTCGTGCATTGCGAGGCGCGAGCATTGTTTTATTTTTGACGATCTTTCTTTGTTCGCAGATTTCCTCATATTTTCTCTTTATGTCTTGTTTTATTTATACAAATTGAGGACGAAGTGAATGTAGAGCTTGTTAAAGGTAAACAAGCAAATCATGAAAATCTGTAATAGGTACGCCGCCTAATATATACAGGTAGGCTCTAATTAATTATCTAGTACAAGCAAATAAAAAAATGTACACCATACAAAACTTTTGTATCGTATGAAATAGAAATAACGATAAAAAATCTAAAGTGGGAAGTTTCCGAGAAACGAATTTTTTATAATTATGAAAGACCGAATACCATATCTACCGAATAACTGAAATAAAAAAATAAAAAAATAGATTTCACTACTAGTTAAATATGTAAGAGGTGTAAGGATTTCCATCCAGGTAAAGTCAAAACCGCCTGCCAAAAACTGTCAAAACCTGCGAAATAACAAACACGGGTGACAGGTCGTTCCATTGCGAGGTCGCTGAGCTCCGTAACACACGGAGATAGGTCTAAAATGGATTATTATGCGTACCTATGCGTCCAGTTCTTTCACCGGATGTATGTAGCTCTTAAAATCGTTGTTTTAACATTGGTTTTCAGTTATCGTCGCTTAATTGCAGTGAACTCCATGATGTATAAAAAAACAATAAGCTGAAGCAACAGGTACGAGTAGTAGAACGGCCGAAATACACCGCAAACCAGTTTTCTCTTTGAATAAGTCCGTAAAAATTAGATTGTTACCGGGTTTCCCCGAATGGTCCCGGGCCCCCACAATTGTTGAGCGGATGGCCGACGCCTGATTACTCGGAACCGGACTAGCCACTATTGGAGATTTTTAAATTGTTATCTAACCGTAACTGATTGGAATATTTAGTACTAAGTATAAATTATTATCATTATTTTAATTCATCATTATCATTATCATTTATATTTTTATTTAGTGATTATCCATTTGATAAGTATTTTTAAAATTATGTTTTCTGCCCGCATATTCGTCATAACTCAATAAGCGCCGTAATTGTTTATAGACTTGTGTCTAGTTTTAAAGACAAAAACACATCAAAATCATCTCAGCCGATTTACATATTGCAATAATAGTCTATAAAAGTAGGGAAATATAACGCTCTCCTCGATGCAAAATTCAAGTGCGACTTGTTTGCGGATGTTTGCTTGAAAATATTGTCCCAATGTTTGAAGTTCTGTGATGGTGAATGAACGCGTTTTTTATTACAAGCTTTTATTTATGTAATTGGTTCTATCTTTTCATTTACTGTAAAATATATTAAGAAATATAACATTTTGTGTGACCCTTTTAATAACAGTACATTACATTTACATTACATTACGAAACTCTATCCGAGTACGATTTAGGCAATCTGTTTTCATATTTTTTTCTATTCTAAGTTATTCACGGATAGATTGGCTTTGAACACTGAATAGGAATGCGTTGTTATATGTATGTGACATTGTACCAACGAGCTATAAAGTATTGTACCTTCCAGCAGATGTGGGTTTGACGGTGGCCTCTAGGGTTATCAATTTAATAGTAATTACAAAATACCTACCGTATTAAGCACATTTAACAATAAAACATTAAAATAAATACGGTTTTCTCATTGACATATTAATACTAAGTCAATGTGTTTTCTGCATTTATTTCCTCATCCAAAAATCGTTTACTCTTTATTGTTTTAGTAATTATGTACATTAATCATTGACAAGAATAACCGTGTTATAAATTAATAACATCCGAGTTTCCCAAAAGTACGAGAACACCATGTAAATTGGTACATTCCATTTGACATTTGTTATTTTTTTTTGTCTGTAAACGTTAATTGAGATTCAGTAGACATTTGTTTGTTTTATAACGTCTCCCGATTCAATTAAGCAAAGCCGTGACAAAATTTATGTTGTAATCAGAGATATCATTTCCCTTTACATTAATTGGACGGAGCTTGGAAAGGTTTAACGATAACTTGTAATAGAGTGTTAAAAATAACTGATAATTAAAACACAGAGACAAGAGAGGAATTTTTAGCTAAAATGTTTGCAGTCATTAATCCTGGTGGAAATACTTGACGTGACGCTCCAATTGACGTTCATCATTTATTACAATTATTAAATCATAAAGTATTGATAATTGTATACAAAAAATAATTAAATAAAAAAACAACCACGTACTTGAAACGCTTCAGAACAATAAAAAAAATCGTTGAAAATGTAAAAAAATTGGATATGTAGGTAAATTTAAAAATCTATGATAAGTAAGGTACTCTGTGAATCTATGCTTGATGTTTAATCGAAATAATTGTTCCACCGCGCCGGTTATTTCGTCCTTGCGTCCTAAGGAAATTTCAAAAATAACATTATGCAAACGGAATGCTTTAGTTTATTGGAAAAACTTAAGAAAATAAAATTATAATTCTATTGATATCGATAAATTTGTACCCAATCCTTTCATGCATCGAAACATCTACAATTTTACAAAATGACAGTCTAGTATCATTATAACCACTAACAGTTTAAAAAGAACCTTATTACGAAGTAACTGAGTAGCTTTCTAATTCTAAATATATTTCATTTTCAATTTTTGAATCCAATTCTGTTAAAAAGTAATAACAAGTTCGCAAGTGTATAAAATTAGTGAAAATCAAAGATCTTTGATAATATTGGATACAAATGATGTCTTTGATGAGCGCAGAATTATATCTTTTTTTGAATATAAATGCTGAAAAATACGTATTTGAAAAATAAGTGACGCCAGACACATAATTGAGACGTGAATAGAGACATATTCCGCTCGCGGGTTTGAATTTGAACCTTTGTGTATATACCTACTTGTGCGAGACAAATCGTATCTCCGGATCGACAAACATAGTTACCTTGTTGACTATCAGCTTTCGAACTCATCCAAGAACTCCCGATTCATTCTAATTAATTAATTGTTAAGTAGAATGTATTGTATCATTAGTCAGTGCCGAATTCTTGGAGTTGTATTTATTTTACACGGTGTTTCGATATTCCTGTAATAAAATTCGGCACAGAAAGACTTTTGATGTCGGTATAAAAATCGGTCGATAGGACTGTTTAGCTTTGGTTAGTGAAGCAGTAAGTAGGGGATATTGGGCATCTTTTTGACGATAGGGTTTTAATCGTATCCCTTTGGAATGGCATGTTGACAAGATGAGGTAACGATTCGTAATTCATTGTATTGCTTCCTCTTTGGTGCAAGATTCTTGCCTTATAACCATGGTTTATATGACTTTGTGTTTATACTTGAGTCTTATTTGTGATTAAAAGGAGCTGTGTTTACAAAACTACACCAATATAAAATATTATTAGCCTCAGGAATGCAATTAACAATGGCTAATAGAATTTAAATGCGTACCTACGTGGGGAAATTGGCGGGAAGTAGCGCGTAACGATTTACGTTACACGGGCCTGGGGGCCGACGATGGGCTGGTGTAATTTTACTTACTTCTGCGGGAAACATTTTTGAAAAAAAAAATACAGAAAATTGATACTCAGACGATAATAACTTCTCTCTTTCTCGCTGTAGGTAAGCCATAAAACAACAAAATTAAAGACTTCATATACTTTATTCGTCGTAAAAACTGTTTTTAATGTAATTTTCAATATTTGAAAAGCGACTTGAATAATAAAATAGATCAAGTGCGTCACCTTTACACTACAACCACGAGAATCTTTAATTGCTACCAGTTACTACAGGGCTCGAATTTCTCATTGTCTAAAGAGATCTATAGTGTATTGCACCAAGTTGCATGCTTATTGCTTAAGTTCAGATTGGGCTAGTGTACTATAGTACACTTCCAATGCCTGGGTATACCCAGGTATTGGAAGTTCTTATGCCGGTTCAGGGCCTCCGAGCTTAATACTTGCTACAGAACGATCAAAAACAAGCACGCCTGCTGAACGTGCCTCCTGAAGCTCTTTCTTTGTTTAAATTTTATTTTACAATGTTTTTTATTGTCTTTGCAGAATATGAAATCAATTTTTTGCACTGTACGATTTGAGGCAAGCTATCTATGGTCAGAAGTATTGTGGTATTGAACTTCTCAAGGGATTTAATGGATTGTTTTTTTTATGTCAATAGCCGACAAATGTGTGGATTGGCTATATGATGGAAAGTGACCGTCACTAACTATAGTGACCGACAGGTGTTCCAACAACGTAAAGATCATAAAACGACTTATGATGTATTCTAGAAAGAAGATGTTTGCAAACCAGCCAGGTAGAAACTTTACGTTCATCGAGTACCATCGGGATTAGACAAAATATTACCAGGCCAAGCTATCTCTAACAGTGTAGATCTGGCGTCAATGCCATGGCTGTTGTTCAATAGGATGCACCACAAGGAGTTAAGGAATAGTTTGAAATCAAAGATGAACACCCCAAAATCTATTATTTTAACAAAAGGTTACACATATCTTGTGTAGAATAATCTATTCTAAATCGAATAAATAAATCTATAAAAATACTGTAAACGAATTGAATATTCACTCGCCCACGAAAAAAAAGCTACTTATGTTTCATGCATGCTGACTTAAGTGGAATGTAATTTATTTATGTCTGTGAAGTTTTCTATCAACTTTCTTTAAAAGAGTTTTGTTTTATAAATATTATGAATTTATGACCTACCTAATGCTTGCATAATTTGGCAAAATAATATATTTTTTATAATTATGTTAAATCGTCATACTCGTAGAGTCCACAAAGATGTCCACAATTGCATGTAAAATAATAGCTTTCTAACACCACTGCTACCTAAATATGTATACTTCTTTAAAATATACGCTGTTCTCTTTTCGTGGCATGTTTATGGTTTGAATTAACCTCCTTTAATTTCCCTATATTTTATCAACAAAAATATTAAGCCACAACATTTTGAAAAATAAAAAAATTAAAAACATTATCAAACAATTGTTGTTTGTATGGACGCAACGAATAAATCACTTGAAGTCGTAAATAAACATTTATCTAGATGCCACCTTCGGGAGACCGGATTTATGGGGCTTGTAACCTCTCTATCAACACGGATTGATTTGAGGTGTTGTCATTCCCGCCATTTTAAGAATATTTACGAGTTTCACTTTTATGTTTGAAAGCTAACTTGCATAAAAGTTATTCTCGTTTTATTGGATTTTATATTATTCGATGTTTATTATTCTGCACCTAACGTCTTTATTGGGGGTTTAACGGACGGGGTGATGAATATGTTTGTCTTAGAGTAATTACACTATAGAAAGACAGTCTTCATACAAGCGCTCTGTCTAAAGTGAAGCACTAAACCGAAACTTTTCCGAAAGCGGGGAATGATTCGGCTGCGGATAATCATATGTTTTTAGCAATAATACATAAATAGCTTTTCAGATATTTTGTGACACAATTTAACTGGACAAATCGTCATATTTTTTTTTCGCGAGACACGTTTGTAACATATACAGATCTCAGTAAGTGCGTAAAACGATTTATTAGATAGAACGTATATTACCTTTTTTCTTTACTTTTGATAATTTTGTTCCGATTTTAATAAGACCTACATATTATTATGTATTTATGTAAAACGTTCCAATCCATAAACATATAGCATTTTCAGAAAATCGTGACCTAAGTTCAAACCATAGTTCTATTCTCCAAATAATGTGGGTTGGGCTGCTAAATAAGTCATAAATGAAAATTGTAATGACAGTAGAGTTATCAAATTTTGAGAGCTAGTAAATATGTATCATGTGATAAATTTGGCTTAATATTAGCTCAATTTCGACATGAGTGTGGGTTGGAACGTTTCTCAGAAACTACGTCCAATTATATGTTTGACATAGAAATAGAAATCATTTCAGGCGCCAATCAGTAATACTATGTAGTAAACTCGCCCTCGCGAAAAAGTCGAGATGCTTACATCGCAATTTTTTTTGTGAATAAAGTTTTACCTATTTTCCTCAGTAATAATATAGCGTATAAGTGGTGAAAGGTTTTCTAAATGGGTCAGTAGTATTGATCTTATTCAATACAATTCTCTTTATAATATTAGTATGGTTATAATATACTTTATTACAATAGTAAAATGATCGTAGAAAAAAACAGCAAAATATGTATTTTAAAACAAAAATTACCAAACTTCAGATTATTTAGTGTTTTGGGTAAATGCTACATAATGCATAACTGAGGTGTTGGTGTATGTATGTATCGTTCAGATACATATATTTTGTCATAATGAAAGGTACAAAACAATACAAAAAACGAGAGCCGTCTTTCTTGGAGTCTAAAAACGTACCTTTAACGTTATTATTGAACAGCGAGGCGTATTTCCCAAATTAACTTGGACAATTCAGCGACAATGTAATAGGGTTTACGTATTTATGAATGTACTTACGAGTATACATTTATGTTGTTTTGTTCCGATCTTTATTACGTCGACTTGTATGATCAAATAGGCTGTTACATTACATGCCGTTAAGCCTGTTGTAATAGGAATGTAAGGGGATCCATCCAGGTTTGAGTGCAAGCCAACCCCTGCTTTTGGTGCACACTCCTTAATAAATTACAAGTTCTATCGTTCGTTCTTTTCGTTGGTTTCTTCTGTTAGCAGCCGCTGGCCGTTGTATCATTCAGTTAAATTAAAATGGTACTCGTGCTTGGCGGTAGGATTCCTGGCTGGGCTAGCCAACTATCAACCCTCTCTAGAATTAACTTGGGAATGTTTCTTATGTGTTTCCATTACCGTGTCAGTGAAGAGTAATAAGCTTGTCCTGCGCTTTCAAGCCCGGAAACAACTCGGGGAGTGATTAATGAATTTGGTGTTACTGATATTCATGGGCAACGGTGATCACTGACCATCAGGTTATATCTCTATATGTTATATCTATGCGAAGCGAGGGGTCCCGGGTTCTATATTCGGCCAGACCATATATATTTATGTGACAGATATGTAAATGTTTGTTCTCTGGTTATGGTTTTAGTGATTTATAATTTCTTTTGTCCATGCCACCCGGGATACAGAGAATCCTTCGTTCTTATACATACGTTGTGTGGAACAAAAAGTCTAAATAAATAAATAAATCCTAGTGCGGAGTAGACTTACATAAAAAACGTCAGTGAAGCATACGGTAAATAATCAACTGTGTTAATCTAAATAAATGTTAACTTGAACCAAAACTCTTAACACAGATTACATAATTGTAAAATATATAAAAGTTTAGATGGTCCGACCACCGGAAGGGAAACAGTGCTTAAAATAAAGAGGCTTGTTGTCACATACGATGGTCGAAAGGAGTCACTATGAGTAGGCTTGGATTCTATACACATTACATTACAATAGTATTAAGCTTAGTGTTCGTTTCTAATTAGTACCTATAAAAATATTTCTTAAGAATTAGTGGGTTAGCCGGAAATCAATATTATTTCCAGCGGGAAAATACATACATATGTGAAATTATTCCCTATTGATAACTAATGTTACTCAAGGCAATGGACCAGGCAAACGAATTTTTTTTTACACGTCAAATAAATCTATAAAAAATTACAAGAAAAACTGTGTTTTTACTTTTTCCATATCTCAATAAATGGCTGAGATATTAACGATCAAAGTGCGTATTTACGGACGTTGGTTTTTTTAAAAACGCAGGCGGGCGGTCACTACTCGATGACGTCATCTCTCAGTAGTCGCGCGTAGTTGATAGGGATTTTTGACCGAAATGTTAATTTAAACTCAAGTAAAGCCGCGAGCAAACCTTAGTTATCAATAATAAAATAACATATATAATTCACATACTATCTACTACATTTATGCAAAATTTCAAGTCTGTATCTATAGAAATAAGAAAGTTATAGATTTTTGAACTGCATAGACCCATATTTTCTATACTTGCGCCGTATCATGCTCGCGGCCGAGCCACGTCGTGACGTCATAGCGTAAGCGCGGAAATTCAAAAAAGGGCTTGAACTTCTCGTCTTTATAACTTCGGAAATACTGCATGTATTGAAGTGAAATAAAAAGTTATGTAATGTATATGACCTAAGCTCGGATTTTAGGTGTATTTGATAGTAATATTTTGACCCTTTCGCCTTCTCCATTCATAAATTTTTACTACAATCTGTTATTATGAATTACCTACCGAAATAAAGCCGATATTTGTGGGCTAAGTCTGCATGATCCCGTCATACATTACCATCGGCACTGCATTTGGTTATATTGGAACTAAGTTAATAACCAGTTAAATCGTAATTAGGTTAGCTAACGGGGTTTCAATACCCTACATTCTCATGATTCGTGGATTATAGTTTGGACCGTGAGTTATGGTTTGTTTATTAGCTTATCATCGTAGTCCAGTTTAGCTTTTAAAGCATATATGATAAATCGAATGACATACATCGTAGATAATCAGATATAATTGATAACTTCATAAAATTGTTGTGCTATATTGTGGTGTACATGACATGTACCTACTAATGATTTGGCAAAATAAAACTGTATAACTATCAAATTCATGCCCACACGATTAACTGATTTTAAATTTCAATCGATCAAAGATTGTGAGTTTTAAGTCTTCAGTCTTGATTTTGCAATATATGTGGCCGTATTTTAAATATTTACCGTATTGTACACACCAGGCTGGAAACCGTTAGGTATTTGTACCCTCTTCAGAGCCTGTCTTACCTCGCTACACGGGTACTGTTTGTAAACCTAAGAATTATGTTTCCCAAACGGCAAGTGAGATTGGTACATTAGTATAAAATATAATCAAAGAAATAAAACCTGAGAAAAGGTAAATTAGAACTAATGATACCTTTTAATCTTCGGGGCAAACTTTAGAGTCAATTAGCTGCGGCACTTCACGATGTCTTAATTTATATGAATGGCGCAAGGAACGATTACAAAAGTTTTTCTCTCTACATCCAATAGCCTATCACATTCTTAGAAACGTACAGCTTATTTATCTGTGATACATTAATTGTTACCTATTATTAAGTACCACTTATACAAAACAATGTCGTCTTTCTAGTTATGAAATGTATAAAATATTAAAACATTGCATACGTCCTTTTTGCCTACATAAAAAAATGATTAAGAAAAATATAAATTAATGAAAAGTATAAATTGAAATCATTATACCTACCTATATACATATAGTATGTATATAACTAGGCTGTGGTGCAGAACCCACAATCTTAGCGTAGTAGCGTAGAGCCTTCGTCTATCTCTTTGAGACAAACTCTTAACCAATATGGGTTCAATTACTCAAACCGTTCAGATTTTTCATAGGCACTAACAATCGTACAAACTATTACTTAAGGTACATATTTCATTTCATTTTCTGCTGCTGAATGGTCCCAACACACATATCAACACGGAAACAATTCGGCATCGCCTCAGTTTGAGATATGAGATGATTGTCCCATGGCGAGGAGATGTCGCCAGACAATAATTCACAAAGTGCGACAAAACAACCCATACAATATTATTGACAGTATTCAGATTATTGTTAATAATATGTGTCAATAATATGTCAAAATATATGGTGTGCTACTAGTCTTTTGATATAAGTATTCGTTGCTAGCTATATGAAGTTTCATACAGCTCAAGGCGAGGCGACGACGAATTTTTTGCGAGTTGACACGCGTGTTTAGCTACCAAAAGTTGATATAATAATATACATAATTGGTTCCTAACTAATGCATTCTTGCTTTGCGGGGAATCAATTAAGTCACTTCTTTAAACAATTCTTGTTGTTCTTAAGATAATACAAACGAACTTAAGATGCTGCAAACTTCTGCTATTAGATTATTAAGAAAATAAATTACAAAGACCTATCGATATCTCAGAAGCCATTATATTAATGCCCAATAAAAGCGTGAACAGAGAAACGAGTGCGAAACCATTCATTAATATTCATGGTTAAATTATTCCTTTCATTGTCTTACAGTCTAATGAATTCAGATTTAGAAGGGAAAATAAACACGTACTTATATTAATACAGTTACTGGCTAATTGCGTGTCTTATATTGTTATTTATTCAGAAGTAACACGAAAGACATAACTGATGCTTTGCTGGACAAGAAAGAAAAGCGAAGACAGAAGACAGAAGACAGAAGATACATATATTGCAATGGTATTCGACCAGTATGTGTTCGACAGTTCTTGACGAAAAATTTATTCATTGCACTTTTTGTCCCAAGTAAATTTATTTTATTCACAACTTGACACGGCGTGTAAACTTGTCCTAAAATTTTTTAGTTTTTACGAAAAGCGGCACATGTTGTTCCACGAAAGGTTAATACACTCTGTTCATATATAATTATTGCGCAATCACTAATATATCTAGTTGTGTTTGTCAGTTACTGACTCTGTATCCCATGAAAATTACTCGCTAGATTTAGGTATTAACTTGTAAGGTGTAACAGGGTCCAGTCATGCTTCAGTCAGGGCTACTGTTTTTTTTTTCATCACCAAAGCAAGTGATAATTATCTCTCAAAAGGTACATAATCTGGAAATAAGAGCTTCGAGTACGTGCCGAATTTAAGTGACCCGTGCGGCGAGCAAACTTTCAAATCCCTGTATACATGTTTATTTGCACGAAAAGCGTGCGCAAAATAATAAATATTCACTGCAGACGCGATGCGATTATGAAGATGTTTTAAATTATATCAAAACAAGCGAAGATGTTGCTGGCGGAAATATGTATTTACTATTTACGTACATACACGTGCGCACTCCGCGCGGCGTATTCCGCGGTAGGAACGCCGCAGCGCCGGAGTGAGGGTGGTGACCATGAAACCTGACCAAAGAGAGGATTTTAGTATGAACCAGACTGAGAGTTCAGACGTGACCACGATCCATGCAACTGGCTCGAAATATCATGAGTGCTTGTATCATGTGTAATGAGAAGATTTTCAGTTGTTCAACTATTTTTACATTTTAATTAAATTACATATTGTCCATCAAAATAAAATATTAGGTATATTGTGTAGTTGTAGTATAGTAATAAAGTTGTGTTTATCATCAGTGAATAAAAATTGTTATTTTAATTGGAAGTCATAGGATTTCTAATTACTTAGTACATTATCTGTAAACTTTTAGCAAGCTTTTTACTATACCATCGGTAAATGGTGATAAAGTCTTACAATATCTGAAATGGTAAAGCCCACTAATTTATATATTTCAGTTAAAATTTGCATTAGCTTTCTTTTAAGTAATTTTATTGTATTTAGTAACATTATAATGATAGATTGAAATAATAAGGAACTTCGTTCCAAAAAACCAACAGATATCGAAATAAAGTTGTACAAAAAAATGTGGATTAAACAGTTACGTGTTACCATGAAAAACGTCAAGGTTAAATAGAAGTCCGAAAATTCGCTACCGTAAATATGTTGTCAGTAACCAGGTCTTACGGCATGCCGTGTTCTCTTTGTGGCGGCTCGTTTGCATTTTTCCACATATTGCTTACAAACATTTCTGGAACGTAAACATTTCTTGACTGCCAGGGTGCTTATTATTTGGAATTGTTCAATTTTGACGACATTACATTGTCTTCTAAACCGCGCAGTAAAAGTATGTGATGGAAAAGCAAATTACACTTTAAGATGTTTAAAGTATTGTTTGTATCTATAACATTATGGTATGTTACAAAGTTGATATTTTCTTGTCTGTTAAATAAATAAGCAATTAGTATAGTTATAAAAATTTCAGGATGTTCGATTAAACAACTATTACTACCCTGCCCTCGTTCTGCTATGGTAAAACTTCCTTATATTAAGAAATGTTAATCGCAGCAGATTACCTTGTTTTTGATTTATCTGTCTTTTTGTACACTACAGAATTTAATACACTGGGTTGACTGGTAAAAAATGCCACCAGGCATTAAGTCCGCCCTATATAAAGCCCTGATTTCAAGTTTTAAAAATGGTATAAATAAGTAAATAAATATGTAATTAATATTACTTCACCTCCAAAGATTATTTGTTTTTACTTATTACTTAAGAGTTTTACAATTTTTTTATGTTTATTTCATGAAACTAAATATCTTTTGATAAAAACTAGGGAATATTTCGGTTTCGAATTTTCGGTTGCGCGCTGAAGACAATGTCAGACGTTATTTTTTTATACTCGTAGTATACTGAGTAATTAGTACACTTAATCATACTTATCTTCAACACAATAACTCATTTTGTGATGAGTATAATTTTACACATCTATTTGAATATTTTTAAAATTGTAATAAAGGAGAAACATGTGAGCATAGTTTTGATAACCTACGCATACAAAATACTCGTAGTTCATATCGTTCCTTATCGTTTACCCTTACCTTTGTTCTCACGTGCTGTCAAGCCTTTCGACGAAGGCATAATGAGGGGATTTGTAGTGTTCCCAAACACAAACGCTTGGGACATTACGTATGAGAGGCGCCGGTGCTTTCGCTTCCCTACGCTCCATATCCTGCATAACCTACTGACACTATCAGAATTTAATAAATATTAACTAAAGTTTATAATAAAATATTATCTTAAGTCTAAACTAACCTAAATTACTTTGCGTCTCTTACAGGAAACGAACGCAATGTCACGATTTTGTTCTAAGGAAATTGCTTTCGCTGAAAATTTCGTCGGACAGTCTGTGTCAATAGTAAGTGATCGACCGAGTTACGAGTAGGTATGTCGAATGCAAAACCGATAGCAAAATTTCTAGAGCGACTTCTTGCTTGGGAGGGAGCGTTGAGTCATCCACCCCGATTATCATGTTGGACGCCTCTGGATGGCGTATGAACGTGCATGACGAATTCGCAAATACTTACTTGAAATAATAATCATTTAACTAAACATGTTTTACATATTTACTAACCTGGACCTCGTCGCCATTCACCATCAGTTGGGATTAAAGTCAAGCATCTACTTTTTAGACGACGAAACAAAAACAAACAAACCTCTACCAAATCTCACGGGAGTGACGGTTTGGACGCTCGTTTCTTTCGCAATTACCAGGAGAGACCTGTCATTTCCAGTAAGTACATATTAACCATGAAACTAATATAAAATGGAATTAGTTAGGGTTCATCGCACGGTAAGGTACTAGGTTGATACGTTTAAAAATAAGTATATTACAGATATGACTTGAAGTAGGTATACGTGTACCTACAATCGTCTATAAACGTAAATAAAGCCCAGAACAGTAGTTCTTGTTATGTCCCACTAGATAATAGAAATTTACATTCAAATAGCTCTGGTTCCAGGCTCACACCGCCCAGCCTATCCAAATTTGCATACCCTGTTGTTTTATGTATAGGCACATTTATTACATTAAGTAGTTGATTTTTAACGAAAAAATGTATTTTACTAGGTGAGTGCCGAGCGAATGTTATTTTATGCAAATACATAGATGACACATGAGTGGATATTGCTTATCTGCTATTACAAGGATTTCACTGATAACTTATAGGCAGGGAAAGAAACATTTCATCAGAACTTCTTAAGCAGAAAGAACTTCTGAACCAGGTAAGTAGAGAACCTACGTACCTAATAAGAAGTCCTGGGTTTCGTTTTCGTTAGATAAATGTTTGCTCGTATGTGTGTTCATTTTGTAACACATTTGTGTAACGTATGTGTGTGAACATACGTGACAGTTTACTATTGTTATAATTTTAAAATTAATTCAAATTTTAATATTCTTCACGATAGGAATTTCGTGGACATCGTGCATATTATGATTTTTATTATATGTATTAAGCACATTTTCTTTTTTCTTACTTTAGTCAGAATAGATTAATTCTAGGTATTTATCACTAATGATGCTAGCTTTAGACTAGATTTAGTGCTGTCGAGTTAATAGAAGTTCTGGCTTAAGGTACGATCAAAAGATAAATTGAACGTAAACCGGTTGTAAATCGTATCTAATATCGGGTTCATTAGTCAGAGTTAACAGGTGATGTGCAGTGTGGTGGAATTGCGGGCGGGCTTCGTAGACCCACAGGTAGAACGGTGCGGCGTAGCGCCAGAGCCGTAGCACCCTAGTTCAAGTAGAACGGATAACGTTAGCAATATTATATTAGCTTTATGAAGTCCGGACTGGACGTAAGCTTTCCTTAAGGTCTATTCACACACATCAGTGTCATACCCGGGATGGGGTACAGTATGGTTGCGAATAATTTATTACGAAAAATTTAAAGAAAAAGACGGAAATCGTTGTTTATTTTCCTGATAACTATATTTCTTGTAATTTTTGTTGTCCGCTATAAGTATTTTATGTCGTATTATATAAAAAGAGATTTATTTTATTTGTTTAGTATTATTTTCTGATATTTATTAAAGATTTAACCATGTGTAACTACCCTGGTTTAATAAAATTTAGCGAGAAAATTTTGACTGTCGTTGCAATGTTATAAATTTCTCGCTCACTGTATAATTTTTGGTGCAATGCATGGGTGACAATGTCTTGGTGTGTAGCCAATGGCCTATGTGTAGAAGCGACCACATTACATCAAAAGCTGTCTACACGGTCGGCTTACAAAATAAATATTAAAATATTCAGCGTAGTCTCGCATATTGTGTACGGCTGAGTTTGCTGATGACAATGACAACAACAATGACACAATGATGACTGCTGATAAAAAGACACATGCTAAATGTGAACTAGAACAGTACTACAGATGTTCCGTAACTTTTGAAAACCATCATTAAATTAGTATAAATCTACTTTGGAATTCTCTGAGAGTGTAGTATACTCGTATACATACTCGTACCCCCTACACAGTAACCCGCTCTCGCTCCTCTTCAGGGCGTAGCATTATCTTTACGTTAATAAATTGTAACCGTATTTGGAACATACATCTAAAGTGGGTAGGTACCTACATACTATAGAAATGATATCGGGGCATTGTTAAAATAAGTTTTAACTATGATAGTTAGCTTTTTTACTACGGGTGGGAGGTGCGTGGGATATCTGTAAATACCGTACAGCATTGTAGATTAATAATACATAGAAGTAAGTTATTTAATAATACTCTGTACATCGCAACCTTGTAAAACAACTTCCTACTTTTTAATGTACTATTGCATTGAGTGTTCGGGCGTGGCGGTAGTGCGCAGGGTGTCAAGCGGAGGCGGTGCGCGGGCGGAGCGGAGCGGAGTGTTTGCCCCGCAAACAGCGCGCACTTGAGAACGTTGAAAATATCGTTCGAGTGTCTCTCGTCCACGGTATCGCCGCGTCGATCCCATGTTGGTCTGTGCTTACATCGCTATTACAATATGGTTTACGTTACCTTCTTACTATTCAAATAGATATTTTCCTGACAAAAATGACGTTGATTTGATAGTGAAAATTTTGTTTGTCGCATATGAGGAATTAAGCTTAACGGTAATAAGTGTTTGTTTAGGTAAAACAGTAACGGATAACCGAGAGATAACTTTTGTACGTACAAAAGGTACGCACAAAAACCGTACACGTGAACGGTTTAAGATTTTAAAGATGTTTATGAATGGTTATTGTTTGTGTAGAGAAGTCGAAGGACAAACATGAAGCTTTTTCTCTCATGATTCAACTCCACGTTGGACATGTTCATGGATGACGGGTTCATGGGTGAGATTTGGAATCAATGGTTTCCTTTGAGTATTTTATAAAGTAGTTTCTTTATCTTTTCGGGCTCTTGCACTGTTCCTCACGATGTTTTCTTCACCGAAGCAAGTAATAATTAAATTCTAATACGCACCTAATTTTGGAAAATTAGCGGTGCATGCAGGGGTTTGAACCCGGGTCCCCCGGTTCGGGAGACCAATGTTCTACCACTCGGCTATCACTGCTTGTTGTTTGGCTATCACTTTGTATGTTGTACTTCAGTTTGTAACAATTTGACCCTCAAATTGTTACAAACTGAAGTAGAAATATTTTCTCTTACTCTACCTGAAATATTGCATGTTGCTTAAGTTTCGATGACAATGTAATTTTATGACAAGCATGAGCGGATACTACGCCCAGGATTGGGTCTAGAGAAGGGAACTCTGCAACGGTTAATAGCAGTGACTAAAATTATTGCTTTACATTCATAGCAGAAAGTTAACCCAATATATTATGTTGCAACACCGTTTAATTCAGAATAATTATAATTCAGAAATATAATCCCAAAATGCCAAAACCACATATTTCTGCGGAGCATGTTCAAAGTGCGTTAGAGTTTTATTTACCTAAAGCTGATAAAATACAAAATAACAGATACTTTAACTGATTTTCAAAATCGGCAGTTTTTAAGTACACAATATTTAAAGAATAGATTTCCCGATGCAGGATGCAAGAGCAGTTATGAGATAATAATAAAATTGTATAACAATGAAATGTACCAACTTCATGTTTGTGTTGGCTATATTGGGATTACGTACTGGATAATACAATCTAGGTGTACCCTGTGGCTTGCTAGAGATTGAGCTTATTTCAAAGATTGAGTGCTGCGAACTGAGTTTGATTCAAGACGGGGTGACGGGGTTTTCGTGTAATAAATAATTGCCTACTAAGTTATTTATGACATATTATTACGAGATGAGTTACCCAGAACGGAAACTAATAAGTGTGAAAGTAAGTAAAAAAGTTATGTTTAGGCAATAAATATTTTAGCTCCTTAGTCATTAAGTTTAATTCAATTCTAATTCAAATGTACAGTGAGTGAGTGATACAAGCAATCGTATCTGTACTTACGGGTACTGCCGTAATTGTCATTAATTATATGGGGATTACTACAGTACTGTGTTAATAGCATTTTCATATCATTAAACTAATGTGTAGAGCACGTGATATGCTTAGATAATGCAAATGGTATTATAGTTCTTTAGTACAGTCAATTAATCTGTACATATAATAAAACTGTAAATGAACAATGTGTGTGGGAAAAAATTTAATAAAACTATTATGGGGGTACGTACGTATCTATGAACGCAACAGGTGCAGGATTTTATAGTTATTCGATTTTTCATATTTATATTAGAAATAAAAGATATACATATGTTTGCTCTCGGGTCGGGGTGGTAGTGATGAGTTATTTGTGTTGTCCATGCCACCTGAGACATAGGAAATCCTAGTGCGGGGAATGAGTGTGTTAGCGTTTATTATCTATTAGCATTTCCTTGCGGCTTCGCCCGCCAAAAATCCCTAAATATATAAAAGTTGATAAAATCTTAGAACTTTAGAAAACTTTCATACAAACTTTGCACCCTCCTTTTACCCCCTTAGGGGGTGAATTTTCAAAAATCCTTTCTTAGTGCTCCTCTACGTTATAAAAGGAACCCCTGTGCAAAATTTCAAGTTTCTAACCCTGATACGAGTATGTCATGCGTTGATACGAGTATGTCAGTAAGTCAGCTTTTTCTTATATAATATGTATACATATTATAGGTTTGTATTTATAAAAAAAACAGAACAGTATAGTGCTAGTTGATAAAATTGATAGTACCAGGTGTTAAGAAGCAAATATTTTACAAGAATATACTGGTAAACATGCAATAAATTAACCTTTCACTAGAGAAATATTACCATAAAAAATAAAGGTTATATTATAGATCTCACACCACGGAATTTTCCAAACGGAACATCATCAGGCTAAGTAGCTTCTACACTCTACATCGGTTAACCGCAAACCGGTCTTAGATATACACCATCATTTAGCTTGCGGAGTGATGGAACGCAGTTTTAAACCTTACTCGGAATATAATATACTATACATCGATGAGAGGCACCATAAAGTTAATTCAGATGCTTCTGATGAGACCAAGTTATAAAACAATAACATTTTATTGCGACAATTGTAAGCCCGATGACATTTTATATAGTATCACACATAATTTGTATGTTTCTCTGTTTCTGTACCTAATTATTATAAACTTAGTTAGTAGTAACTAGAATTCACTAGAAGTTAACAGTATAAAGCGTTTCTTTGCGGAAATTCATTGTTATTACCAAGTTTGTATTAGATGGCATATATCTTTGGACATACGTGGAAATGATTATACTATTATACAACTATACTGAATCATATATTTTTGGTTCGTGTGTATTCCGATCTAAAGAACTGTAGCCAATAAATTATCAGCCAATTAAGTAGCAGTAATTGAATAATAATATTATTGCTAATAATAACCATAAAATTTCTCTTTCTGTACGTAATAAACATGTGTTTACGTAGGTAATTTTTTTTTGCGCGCAACAAAGTATTTTGCTCAATAGTATATTTTATGGCAAAAGGGTACATGTAGCTTCCATTATTGAAATTGGTTGTGATTATAGTAAAATATGCGCATAAATGTGACGAAGGTACATTTCAGCGATTGTTAGAGATGGACATTTTTCAATATTTTATTTATCGATACTTATTGGTGCCATATAAAATTTATAAAATTTAGAATACCACAAAAAGTGAAAGGGAACGTTTTTTCAACTATTTTTTCTTTCTCAACAGCATTGGTGACAACAGCTAAGTGAATTACAGGTACTCAGATATTGAAACTTCTTAACATAAGACATAATAATCACTAAATTTAACAAGTAGGTACCTGCTTTCGAATAATCTATTGCTTCTTCATTCAAGGCGGGAATCGATATTTTCAGCAACGTCACTAAATGTAATGGTAATCGACTCCCGATAAACTCGCTATGTCACGTACCTACCTATACCGAGAGCATGGGTAGGTATACATTTATGTAACTTGTGTAGTTAACTGTAGGTAAGATATTAACATTTTTACGTGTTTCTGATGTATTTTTATCAAATATTATTTTAGATTTAATAACAACATTGTTTTAGATATAAATAAAAATAATTTCGGTTAAATCCAACATTTGGCAATTAGTCAACAACAAAATATTGCAATATTTATGAAGTACTCGTACATAGCCTACATTATAAATTTGCGATGTGTGTGATTGAATGTGCGATGTCGTTACAATAATAATAAATTAGTGTAAAAATATTGTAACGACAAAACATAGATTCATGCTAGTAGGTACATACAAATACATACTTATATTGGGTGAATAAGAATATGTCAAGTAACATTGTCATGTCGTTCTAAATTTATACTATCTCTGCTAGACGCACAAACGTTAGTATCAGAAGCTCGAATGTTACATACGGATTAGGTGTTCAGTATTGGTAATACAGCCCTTCAATATGTCAAAAGACAAGATATCGATGACTATACACATAACAATATAATACGTTAGCCACGAGTATAATAGATCCACGTCGTCCTTGTTCCGTTCTTGTCATCCTCCGAATTCCTCGCGACTTCTCATTTAGCTTTATGACTCATTTATACTTTGTTAAGTAGCAACGGTAAGTAGTAAGTGCAGGTATCAAGTACTTGTAACTAGTAAAATAATTTCGTAAAAGGTATAGTATTCGGTGTTGAATAATTAACAAGTAAGAGAGATTAGCAGAAGTATGTTTACTGTAGTCTCCCTGGTTATTAGTGCACACATCTCCCTCGTGGCATCGCGTAAGTTAAGGGGACACTTTCTTTTACATTTAGCCGTTAAAGGAGCAAAGGGGCTACCTGGTGACAAACTAGCCTCCGCCGCCTGTATGTCCGTAACATCAAAGGCATCCTGACGGCTAGAGGGACAAGCAGCAAGCGGGCGATAGCTTATTTACTACATATCAATGGTTTGGCAAGTATTCAAATTCTTTTACCCTTAGACTTGTAAAAATCTTTGTAAGGACTTTTTTAATGCTTAATAATATAAAATCTATTGACTTACCTGCTCAGTAAATATAACAATGAAGGTTTGTGGGTTATTTAAATGTATGTAAACCTACGTGAGTAAACCTACCTAAGTCAAATAACCCTACATAAATGGCTCATCATTAAATTAATTTAATGGTGTTGCTGTAAAAATAACAAAGCAAAAAAATTTAATACATAGATCACATAGCATTTATGTATTATTTACCTATTTACTTATTTACAGTATTCCTCTATTTATTATCTATTCCTGTAGAGGAATATAGGAATAGTCCTATCTATGGGTTTAAAATTATTACAGTGGCGTCATTTCGTAAATGATTTTAGCGAAGCAATTCAAAGAAAGCCAAAAACAGTCTGTAAAAAATTTACTGAAACACGGCACAGCGCTGCGCTATTCTAAGTATGAGAGGTTTATATACCTCTGAGGTAGAGGGTAGAGCCAGCCCGCACTGACTTGGCTCCTTGTGGCTGTAAAATACGAAAGGAATGTAGTGTGAGAAAGCGCAATTAATGTTCCGTAACGAAAATAAAATAAAGAATGTAAAAAACGGTAAAGTAAGTACAAATATCAGTTAGTAAAACGGCTATTGATCAGGCATAAAGGCTAAATAACCATTTAACAAAGGAGAATAAACACTTAGGTAGTTGCCGTCCGAACCTTGTAAGCGCTCATATTTTAACCATTTATGGCTATCCAATTCTAAAACGCATCTCATTATGTACAGTTAAAATAAACATAAGCTATGCTCTAGTTTCTCATTGGGTTCCACTTTGTGTAATTTACAATATTTAATGATAGCTTAGCGAAATATGATATTTATAATGAAATACGAGGAGCTTTTAATCTAAATTATGGCGTTATTAAGATTCTTACATAAGATGCTATCAGTTGGTTCGCAATGTATTCTATCTATTCTAAATATTTTACTATTCTAAGTCTCAGTCACTAGGCACAAACATATGTTTAAATATCAACAAGCCCTTCATCAAATAAATGTATTCATATTGCTCACAGTAGCCATAACTTAGGTACATTTGTTGTGCTTTCCTTACTTTTGAAACAAACCATCACTTGACTGCAGTAAACTATGTAACTCTGCACTAATTGACAGATCTAGTTTTCAGCAGCTTCGTCAGAGAAATACCTCCCGTACAAAATAAATTATTATGTTACTTTGTGTCAAATATGTACATATATACATGGCGTAAACATAAAACAATGGATACAAATATGTAAGTAACAAAGTTTTGTTGCAAGCTTGAAATAGGAGTTGTTCTTTGTAAATACACTGTTTCTCATTTTGAATACTCCTTAATAAAACATAGTTTTCATCCAAGTCGCTAGAGACATTCTCCACCCGTAGAAATACCTTTTACATTGTGGTGAGTACATTCACTATAGTTGATTAAGAGCTGACAACCTGTTATACTTCTTCATCGCCATCCTCCACAAACATAAAAATGCACACATTTTCCCTTTCATGTAATGATTAAGAGCGGTAATTTATTCCGTATATTAAAAGAATTGAATTGGCGCAGTAAAGGGAAAACAATAAAAGTTTTTTACGGCCATGCGACTAAAACACCTGCTACTTAATGAATTTTAATTTATTGCAGATGTTCATAAGTAGGTGTCCATTATGGCAGGTGCAGCAATAAATATAAAGTACTAAACACGTGAATATAAAAAAAAAACTGTTACATATTAACTTTAGTAGGGTTTATAAAAATATTCTATGAAATTTTCCGCAACATGGTCTTCTACACCGGATTTCGTTAGAATTCGCCAACTTGCCTTGACATTTCATATAGCAATTAGTAATTTTGTTCTTTTCAGTGATTCTAGCTGGAACTCTGTTTTTAATTAGTGAAGTACTCACAGCATTATCAAGCGGCATCTAATTGAACTGCGAAGATAAAAGTGCCCTTTTTCTTTAAGTGGGCAATTACTGTCGTTGGGTAATCAGTCTCTGGTTTTCCGTAGCTATTACGTTTTTCGAATGCTTTTGATGACCAATTTATAACCATTTTATCTGGCTTAATCTTTAAGCCCTACTTATCATTACAATATTTTTGTCATACGAGTTTTATTTGAGAGTAAAATTCCGGCACGGTGCGGCAACATCTGGTTGTACCAGATGTTGAATCTCGAGAATTCCGATCGCATATACGTGATGCCGAAAGAGTTCTGGGGCAGATATTTGAAATTTATTTAAGCGGTCATTCCTGCATTGTTTGTCACAAAATGTTGAATTATTTGAGTTAGGAAAGGGGCAGATGGGCGAAAAATAAATCCATCATTATTTTCTACCATCAGTTGTCTACCTTATCAGTTAGACTAACAGTGCTGATGATATGATATAAGGTATAGCGATGGTACCAGCTAGTGCGGAAGGAAATTTAATTTTGTATTCATCTAACTAGGGGTTCATCATCAATATCAGGATCATCATCAAGTCATTTTTATCATATTTGTGATGTGGGATTGGGTGCGAAATCGTTGAGATGTCGCTACTAAGCAATAAGTTAATTTTGTATAGGTACCTACACGAAATTGCTAACCTTACAGGTACTTAATTTACTAAACTAACTTTATAGTGGTAATTCTTTAAAGTTAGTTTGCTAAAATAATGTCTTGGTAAGATAAGGTAAAGGAAATCCTATAACGGCAACTCTTTGTTAATTAGCTCCAAGAAAACCTTCAACTTTTTCATCGATTAGAAATTTGTAAAGACTTCTAAAATAATTATATTAAATACTTACTATGTATCTTTACGTATATTATATAGGGTTGTTATGGCTTAATACCATTCTTTTGTCAGCTTTGTTTTAAAATCAGCTTTAAATTGAACGTAGGCTAATTGTTAGAATACAGAAGCTTTTTTATGCACTAGACTCTGGTCCGGCAGAAGTTATTCTGCAATACATTTTATGAATTAAGTATTATTCAATTTTACGTTCCCAAATGATAATCGCACTCAAAAAAGAACATACGTTTTTAACAGACATTTTATAAACTTTTACGTTGCTCACGAGTTTATTGGTAAAAACTTCATGAAAATTCATCTTTCAGCTATAGACGAATTTACCCGTAAATTCATTTACAAGAATTTCCTAATCCCTATCCAGAGACATTCTATTGAATGTGAGCGCGATGTGGTGATGCAGATATTAAACTGCTGCTTCGGTCCCCTATTCGCTTTTGATGTTATGCAATCTTTATTTATTTTATTCAGTATTTTTATGTTAAAGTATTTTATATGGAAAGTTTTAAGTTAATTAATTAATAAAATAATTTTATACATACACTAACAAACATATAAAATAATAAGTTACAACGAGTACCTAAACATACTCAATTTACCAACTATGGTAATTGTGGCAAACCGAACTTATTTAATTTTTAAACTTTTACTTTTTTAAGAATTATAATAAAATCATGGTCTAGTAAAATTCATTGTAAAAACATCTTTTATTAAAATTAGCAAATCAATTTATCTTGCCGTTTTTCCACTTTATCCCTCTGATCCCTCGCCATTTGCTTTAGTAATGTTGTTTGGATGCTGAAGGGGTTGTTAATGTTAATTAAAACTTAGATGATTGTCCCTTTATCATTATACATAGGTATCTACTTAAAAAACTAATGGAGACAGAGTAGAATAGTGGATCGAGAAGCATGAAGTCTTCCATTTGGTAGATTCCTGATGTAGTTGGAGCACTGCGAGAGGATGTTTTAATTTTTCCCTTATAATATGGTGAATGCGAATGAATCGCGGGCACCACCACATGGTATAACGATATATTTCCATTGATCAATTAGTTGACCAGGGTGGTATAAGTTATTTGTATCTGTATATACGAATAATTGTTGCTTATAAAAAAGGTGGAACAATAATACTTATAGGAAACTTTTAATGTCATTAACCTTTGCATGAGCAGACAGGGTGTTGAAGGCTAAATGACAGGAGCGCTTGGACATTGGCTAGCGTTGAAAGCCAAAAAAGTAAGCGATGGCTCGGTAAGTATCTACGGCTTTTCGACACTAAAATCGAAACACGTTGAATTGCAGTATCTAATAGAACTCTGTGCCTCTACATTATTAAATGACTTGATGTATTTTATGTTTGCTGTGGCGTATAAATAAATTGGAAAACAGCCCAAAAACATAACATACGCCTAGGTACCTACATAATCTCTCAAAATTGTTCTTTTTCATTTTATATGGCAGTTTAAAAAATATTTCAATATTTTGGCAGTTCAAAGCGAGTGTAAGTAAGTATTCGTCGTTATTCGTAGGCAAACATTCCTTTTCTTTCTAACCCATCAGTCTTTATAGTTGTTTCGCCTGTGGGGGTGTTGTTATCGGGACCTGACTCAGCGTGCAATAAATTTGTATTGCCTTTCTACATGTAGAAAACTCGTTCTTTACGCTTGTACCCGTACAGTTACAGCCCACCTACTAGTATCTTTTCTTATCGAGTTTCAGCGATTTATATCCAGAGAATAGTAGTTGTTCTATGGAACAGTTTTTAGCATTGACAAATCTGTATGCCAGTTGCTTGTAACCCCGTTTGGAGAACAAGGTGTCTCGGGTTCGATTTTTAGTTTGGATACAGGTTTACTGATAAATGTTTATTGATAAATGCGGGTCGTGAGTATTTGTAACCTTTAATTTTGGGCGTGTCCAGCCATTCGCAACTTAAGACATCCTAGGACGGTAGTGTGGATGTGTGGGTGTTTACGACCAAGTTGATAATCACTATGCGTGTGTCGAGAAAGAAGAGGGACAAAAGAAAGAAGAAAAGAAGAAGAAAGAAAGAGAAGAACGGACACAGTAGTGGGACCGATATAATAATAATAATAATTGATTAATTTAATTATATTTCTTACATTCAAAATGAAACCAATAAAATATAGTTTTATATGCCAACGTGGCAGTTCGATAACCAGTCGGTAAGAAAACTCCAGTATTTTCAATCCAGTGTTTATTGCGGAGCTCGAGTGTTCAATGTGGTGTATATTAAGATAAGAGAAGATCCAGTCTAAAGTTTCTAAGGTGAACCAATCTTTGGTGTAGTGAAAATCATGTTAATATTATTTTCGTTATATGATTTTCTTTGAATATTTCAATTTTCAATTTTTAATATTCGTATTTACTAACACATATAATATGGAATATAACAATGTTGAATACAGTTATAATAAATAGAGTAGATATTATTTTTCGCTGTAGGTGATAGATTTGTGATGGAAACGCTGGATTCGCCCATGACCGAAGCAAGTTCGAATCATGCGCTCATCTCTAAATATAAATAAGTTATTATCATTTGCTGCGGTCAAGGAAAATATCGTGCGGAAACCTTAAATTCTGGGGAGTCCTCCATAATGTTTTCAAAGGTCCGTGAAGTCTGCTAATCCACGCTTAACTTAATCCCTCTATTGTGAGAGAAGGTCGGAGCTCTGCAGTGTGGGATACAGGTATAAGAAAATAATAACTAGTTAAATATGTAAAGAAAAAGAGGTTAATTGAATACAAAATTTAAATACTGTGCTACTTAAGTCAACTTATGAGAGGCCATGCAGTTACTCTCTTAATCTTTAGCATTGTTAAGGCTAGGTATATTAAAAGATGGCTGAAAAGGGTTTTTGTCTGGCATATTACATGCAAAAAATAATAGAACTAAACAATTTCGCTTGCTGATAATTTTCAATGAACCAAAGAAAACCGCTGGAGTAACAATACACGAGTATGCAGCGCGATCGTTCCATTGTCTCCATTTTTCAATCGCTAACGTTTGTTTACAAATTGAAGTTCAATATTTGATTAACATAAAAACATTATATACATTTTATCATAATAATCTCAAAATAAGCGCAGTAATGTACTTCAGTATTCAAGCTTTTATTGTCATTTTAAGTTCACTGCAGATGATATCTAAAAAATCAAGGGACACGAGAAGAGAGGGCACGTCTTAAGTGTAAGCGTCGCGACGAATGCGTGTGTGGGCTCAAGCACCCCCTTCGGGAGTGGCAGTGGTTGGGGCGGGGTGTATCGATCCCGGGCGGGCGCGTGCGCCGCGCGGCGGAGCGGGCGGCGTGGGGCCTCGCCGGGACCGGGGCCACCCGCGCAGTCCGCAGCCGGCCGCCACTGCCGCCAGCCGCACGACTGCCGACGACCAATCACGCGGCCGCAACGTTTGACATTTCAGACGCAGCGCGCGGCAACACTCGAACAACCTCAAACCGTCTCGCTATCAGGAATTGCCCTAGTGTTATCGCTTCGCTCTTATTGGATATCTCCCGTTGTTCGATTTTTTAAAGAAACTATTTCGAAGTTTGTGTTAGTGTAGTCGATACACTATACGAAATTAACTTTTTTTCGAGTACGAATTCATTGATAAGACTGTGTTGAATATGTTCCAGAAGAGAGACGTACTCGTGTAGGTAGTGTTGTTAAAATAATAAAAAGTTACAGTGTATATTTTTGCTTTAAGTGTGAAAGTTTTTGTGACTGAAAAAGACAGAGGGTAGCTTACGAGTTCACAGCTCGTTAACTCAGCAGTGGAGAAAAACCGGAAAGGAGGTCTTCGGCTGCGTCCGCTCATCAGAGTGATAAAATTTATGAGTAACGGTAAGGGCCTGTAGTGATAAGGGTCGGGCGCGTTATCGCGAGCGCGCGGTATACTCGTGTATATCATACCACGTCGAACGTAATGTTAATTACTGCGGTCGTTCTCCCTAAGGATGTGTCTCTGTGTAAGTGACTCTTATCAGGTGATTTGAATACCGTAAAAATTGGGATACCAAATTAAGTAGGATATCGATGGATGCAAGTCGTAGCTAATGGCTTCTAGGTTCAAACTAATGTAATCAGTCTCGGTACCTATTCGTAGCAATTCGTAGCATTCGTAGCAAAGTTTTTTTATAACCGTATCTCAGCAATAAAACGAACAAGTTTTTAGTGTAGTAATAAGAAAATCTTTAGCTTATCTTTATCTTAAGTATACTATATAATACCAAGAATGCGACTCGTAATTTTTTTAACACATACATTTAGTTACAATGATGGACCACACAATCTTAAAATGGTATTTGCTGAATATTCCTCCCAAACTATATTTAAAATTCCTACTTAAATTATTATCAAATCAAAAAAGAGCAGCAAAAAATATATTTCAAAATTATGTGAAGTAACCTTCATAATGTGACTAACGTCACACGAATAGCTACAACACGAAAACTGCGACGCGTAATTCACAAAGGTCATCATTTATGTAGACTACACCATTTACCAAGACTTAGTCGAAATGCCATTTTATAAAACTGATGACGTAATTGTGATTTTTGTTTCCTATATCTGTTTTATTATACATAAATCGCATTTTATTACTTTATGTACGTTTATAACGACGTTAAATCGTGCATTTGTACAACTTGGCAACTCGCTAAATAGACCAGCGAATGGTTGAGGGATACAATAAAATAAGGGGTTGGTATTCCAACCGCTTGATTGCAAGCTTCTGTCGAAACCTCCTCGTCCTCGAAGCGTTTAAGTCTTTTCATATATCCTGTTTCGCGTGGCATGAAATGGAAAATAAAATTTTCCTTTACATGCAGACAAATTTTCAAATGGATTTTTTCCATGATACCTTCCTAGAAATTTGGCAAGCAGTTGCACAATGATAAGGCTGAATAGAAATGCCGAGATGGCGTACACTCGCTGAAATAAAAAAAACTCCCGAGCGAACGTCCCAGACCGCTGGGAGTTCAGATTGTGTGAAAATTTATGAGCGTGTCGTATGTCTTGCTGAAATATCAGAAGTTTGGCAGCGAGTATCGGTTGTAGAACTTACATGGTCTCCCATTGACCCTTTTAATAGTCTTTAATCCCTACAACTAATATAGGAGAATATTTGATATTGAAAGCAGCTAATATAATCAATCTGGATTAATTTATGCTTATATTATGCGTGGTGTAGGTATAATATTGTTAATGCGTAAAATATCTCGTTACAATGTCAAAAGTTTGCTTTTTTATATACAGTTCGTATACTTATTGAGAACTAGATATACCAGTTTCCCGTTTCATATATTTTATACGTGAGCGGCTCTTTCATAAGTTTTCCGACAATTTTTTGCGGATGCTACTGTTACGGTACTACAAATTTATTTCGTTAAAATAAAATATATGTAGGTAAGGGATTTTGTGAAATATTTTTTTAAATAAAACCAAACATTAAGTGGCCCCACAAACAGGCAGTTAAAATGTGTTCTAAAGTTTTATACCGATGACAGGAGTCCATTTCTCAGAAAGTTCCAACATCTAATTGCTTTTCCTTGACTTGAGGGCCATCATTATCCCTGATTGGCGACTGGGACGACGGTACAGAAAATATATACACAATATCTTTGCGAACCATTCTTTTGCCAGTATAATGGGGTGGGTGTTATTGTCATCCTCGTTCGAGCCTGAGACAATACACTCGTAGCTCACAATGTTTTCCTTTACCGCTGTAGGTACAGAAAAGTTTATTGAGAATAAAGAAAGTTAAATTGCGCCAAAAATGTATTTACGTTAAACCTTCAGAATCCACTGGCCTAGTGCTGTAGCGTTAAACTTGGAAGGTTTTGACAGCACAGTGTGTATAGTTCCGTTTTGGTAGTTCTTTGGATCATGGCCAAGAGTGGCTACGTGGAAACGTCCATTCAATTTCCACTAGTCTGCTTAAATTTCTATAATGATATGACCGTTACTTTGATTTTAATTGAAATGCTTACGTGGCTTATAGTACGCTATCCCGATATTATCCGTAAAAAAATTGACAGTGCGACTTCTGTTGTTATATAATTAACAAAAACTTGTCTTTATGAGGAAATTTATTATGTACCTACTAATCTTGAACTCGATACATGTTGTAAGGAAGATTTATTCCGTACGAGTGCAAACAAATATGCCCACACTTTTTGATGTATTAATGACTTAGTTTCTAAACCAAAATTAATTACAAATTATTGTTGTCATAGCCATTTGTGCCGATCCGCCAAACTAAAGCAGCGTTGGGTGCGGTCGGAAATTAGTTCGGCGGATGCTAATGACACAATTTAATTGCCTTCCGTGTTTTTAACATATGAAAATATTGATCCCGTTCGTTAGTTAGTTAGTTTGTTAGATAAAAGTTATATGTTGTCTGAAACCTTCGTGAGACACTTGCATTACTTGGGTTGTCATTTAGGCCCGGTTGTGTTGACTCACCTCTACCTATACTAATCCGTACGGTAGCTGCTCTAAACTTTTTGATAAGTGTCAACGAACCCGGGTAATGTAGTAGGTCTATATCAGCTAAAACAATAGTAGAAATAATACATTAGTACACAGAAGCGTGCGCCTAGAGGGAGTCAAGTTTTATCGTTGTATAGTGTCTCACATACTCACGACTTTTTCAACGTTAGCGCTTCCCACGTATATTTTTACTTTTATCTAGCCAGCTGTAGCATGTCTGCAAAATAAATCGTCACATCACGCGGTAAGTTCAATTTCGTGTGAAAATTAGGGTCATATTTCTTACATCTTTTCATAGGCCTTGCCGCGATTCGTGTCACGTTACTAAACCCAGCGGTGAAGTGATCGCAGATTGTTTACTTTCCTTTTACATGTTACAGAAAGGAAAAGTGACACTTAGGGAATCACTTCACTTTCGCCTCCAGTGAATGGCAATTTTTATTGATCATACAGGTAGAAAGATTCTTGAGTGGCGACCATGTCTGTAAAGGATTAAGGGATTTCCTCCAACGAAACTTATGACAGCCAGAATTACATGTATTAGGCGCAGGACAGCAAGTATTAGTTTTGTATAGATTAGAAGCTTCAGTTCTGGTCGATTCGGGATCAGTATTCCTCTAAATTATCCTTATTGGATAAGTAAAGCAATTATCTTTAATGCTTAAACCTTTGACTAAAGCAGTGCAAGTAGAAAAGCCGTAAAAATAGTTACCAACTGCAGTTAACACCGCAACAAAAGAAGATTTCACAGGGTTCAAAATTCTCGGACTTCTACGAAGTGGAAAGCAGTAATGTTTCAGTTTTCCTTTGTATGTTATATAAATACAGTATCTAATTGTATACCGCTCCGTATGGTCAATGATTACCACGCCGTTTGGGACTTGGGCTGGATTTCCAGGGAGGCGGAAATTTGTATGATGAGTTTAAATTTCTGTTCTTGGAGTGGGTGTGCGTGATCGTCTATTTGTTCTTTGACACGGGAATACTAGTGTGGCGCTAAGAGTGTGTAGCTTTATTAATTTATTTCTTTTTTACGTTGTTGACGAGTTTGAAGTTGAAACTCGAATAACAAGTTTAAGTTTTAGTGAGAGACGTATTTAGACTAATTGCCCTTAGCTCAGAACATTTCAGCCGCCTCTCGTATGTATCGTAATTTATGAAAATTTTTAAAATACTGTTTTATCCGAAAGTCCGTACGTAGGTATGTTTCTACGGAATGTATAATTAAGCTCTATTATGTACTAAGTTATCAGACATAGCGGTCTAGTTAGCTTACTTTTTTAAATCAATTATTGGGGATATACGCACAATTAATTGAAAGCTCTCTGAAACGATAGTTGGATAGGTCTTAAAGGGCATATATCGGTTCTGTAGTTTTGTAAGCACGTGATAAATCCAAAATTGAGTGATAATCACATTTTCAACTGTTTTTTTAAAGCTTACCAAGCTTTTATTGTATGGAAAATATTGAGGATTTTGTAATGTGTGTTTTGTGTATGTCAATGTTGATGTAAAAAACGTTGTTTATTTTCTTTATTTACATAATTGTATGAATGCCAATAAAATGCACGTTGATTCATATAAATAAATTACCTAAATTATAAAAGAATCAAATAATAAGCAATTTTTATACCTAGTCTTGAAAATTATTGTTTTATTACATTAAAGTCAACATTTTAACCGTCAACAAATTACTTAGTCGCGTACTTAATTCTTAAAAAACGAAAATGTAGAAGCTTGGAAGTAATTATGGTTTATCTGTATTCGGAACGACTGAGCGAGCATTGAATTATATCTCATGGGGCCAGGCCGTTATTTTATTCAGTCCGTGAAGCGAACTGTAAGAAGGTGTTAAAGAGTGAATCGGCAGAACGAACGGATGAATGGAATATGCGAATAGGTCGGCGCGTTTGCTTCATTCCATCGCCAATCGCAACTGAATAATGAATGGCCGGGGACCGATAACACTCAGCGTTTTACCACCGAAACCTTAGAATTAGGTTTAGTTACGGATACAGGGAGTGGACTAGGTTTCCCATTGCGTTGTAACTATTTCATTTAATATATTTTGTCTTGAAATTCAAATCATAAATAATATGCGACAGAAGAAGTACTTACACGTGACTACGGTTTTTCTCTTCGTACTGCTTCAGAGCTACACTTATTTTGTTTACAATTTTGTTCCCATGGAAATGAGATATTTTCCACGAAATAATGTAGCACAATAATGTCACTCTCCAGGCATTCAACTATCTTCATACTAAGAATGACATGAAATTATTGCTCCGTTTTGACGTGATAGAACGACAAACAAACAAACACACTATCGCATTTATATCAGTACTAAGTATTGATACCCTGCCATAAACTAAGGTGCCACGAGTCTTCAATCTGTTTAATTAATGCAATCATTATTTAGACCACGCTTTGGTAAACTTTCAGACAGTACCTAAATACTATTTATATGGCATAGATAATATTTATTTTCTTTCACTAATTTGCATTCAACCAGCGTAGTGGGCTTTCTCAATTATGAGTAGAGATACGAGTCCTATAATGGGTCGGTAATATGGGTCGAAGAAAAAAAATTTTTGTCCAATTTTTCCAGTCATAAGATGAGGAGAAAATTCTTTATTTCTGTTCTTCTACCATTCGCTGAATATATAAATATTTTTTAAGTCATGTCACCGTCACCCGTGGACATCAGTAACATCAAAAGATATGACCGATGCCTTGTCGGCCAAGTGGAAAGAGGAAATAAAGATAATACTGGCTCATCAGCCCCCTGCCAGAACTCGACAAGCCCTTTGATGGCAAGAGGATGGCAGCTAGCCAGTCGGTGTCAGCCCTACCGCCATACTAGTATACCTTTGGGATTAAACCGAAAGGTATACAGTCCAGCGACCTCTGTCCGTTGGACAGAAGGGTGCATCATGAGCAGGGCAGGCCTTGAACTCAAAAGATTGATGGAGCCCCTTACACTTCAATGTTTCTAAAGTCTTTATTTTAGCTCAGATCAATCTCATACGTGCTCTTTAGAATCCATCGTAAAAATATAAAATAAATTTCTGAGCAGCGATTGCAAAATTTATACAAGATTTATTTTTGTTTATATACATACATTCGGTCTTGTTTCGCAATCTCGCCAGATAAGCTCAAGTGGTTCCCAATTCCCCTTTACAGGAATACTTGTGTAATTACATTTTGTTATTTTGATCTCCGCCATGTCAGCAACAACAACATAGCTTCAGATCGATCGCATTGTTGGAGTGTCAGAAATATTGCATGCGGTCGAAGCACGTAAAACACATTTCACCGTCGTTTTGAAAGTGGATGGTAGCCGTCCACAACCCTACATTGTACATGAGTACATGAGTACAATGTTTATTTATGTGGATGGTAAAAAGCCCAGCGATGTCAAACATGAAGGACCTGGCGCCGCAACCTCGTCCTTTGTTCAGCAGGACGCATCACGGGTATCCGATTGAGGAGGTTGGCTTCGACTCAAAGATGGATAATGTCTCTTACATCTCAAAATGTTGTTTGATTTATGTTTTTCGATGACGGATATAAAAATTGATTCTACTATAGATACTTAATCATGTGGGAGGCCAACCTTCAGATCACTAGGGTATCACTGCTTGTCCAGTAAGTACTATTTTATTACGGATATGTTGGATTACAATATTTCGAATTCTACACTAAATTTATCGGAATATTCGTATACCGACTTCTCTTAAACCATTACACTTTACTTCGTATATCAACCTATCATAGAGTTAACTTCGAGATAAATTTAATTATCCTTGTTTCTACGTTATTCGAACTCCTTGTCTTATTCTTTTCATGTATATGTATATCGATAACCCTTTTCTAGTAAATTTCCTTTCACCAATTGGATTCCCTGAAAGAAATCGTTTAACGTGATAAGTTTTTTTCGAAAAAAGTCTTTTCAAGATAAGGTAATTTGTGCTCTATTTTAGAGTGAAAGCTGCTCCATCCATTTTTGAGTCCAAGCGGATCTTCTCTGCTCGTGGCACACCCTGTTGAACAACACACGAAGTATCGGCGCCCGGCCCCTCTTTTCAGCCGCTGAACTCTGTACCAACCAGTTTAAGCCCGAAAGTACTTTAGGCTTGGTAGGAATGGAGTTGGAGTCTGGCTGGCTGGCCACCAAGGACTTGCCATGTTCGGTTTTGGGAATTTGAGAGCCAGTTTTTTACTAGTAATAATAAATGCAATAGTAATGATGTCTGTCTATCTGCTACCTTTTCACACTTAATCCGCTGGACCTGTATAGATGAAATTTGATATGGAGAAAGTTTGAGACCCGATAAAGGATATAGGGTAGCTTTTATCCCAATGCGTTCCCTCGGTATTATTACCGGTATTTTGTTGTTTCCCGACTACCACGCGGGCGAAGCCGCGAGCAAAATCTCGTAAGAAAAATAAGTACCTGGCTTCAACTCATTACGTGGCTGTAAAGGTCGTGGAAGCCCGTTAAAACCACAGAACAGGGACCAGTTTAAAACAAATTCACTTAACCACTTGGGCTACAAGCAATGTATTATAGTAATCGTATCGCGAAATTGAACGCGTATTTAATTAAAACCAAAGTATAAGGACATTGTGTATCATTTATTCAATACGAGCTGTGCCCGCGACTTCGTCCGCGTGGAATATAACAAAAAAATCTAAAATAAAAGTACCCTAAGTTACTCTTTATGACATCAGCAATCTGCCAGTGAAAGTCCCGCCAAAATCGGTTCAGCCGTTCCAGGGATTAGCTCAAACAAACAGACAGACAGACAGATAAAAATTGTATTTGTAATTGTAAATTGTAAAAAATGTTATTTTGGTATATGTAGCGTGTATACATCCATATGCATTTAGTAAAAAGCGGTTATTTTAACATTACAAACAGACACTCCAATTTTATTTGTATGTATAGATTACTCGAACTGAAAATGAGAGACTTTATTGCAAAAGTAGCTTTACCTGAAACTTGGTGGTAACAGACAAAATAAATTTCAGGAAAAAATGTTTCGATTGGTCCCAACTACGTTTCATCATCCGCAATAGGATATACGAGTAATGAGTTCTGACTAGACTCAAGTTTGATAAGATAAGCCTATTTTAGGCCTGGTTTGTCCTAGTAAGTACGCACGTTCCAGGACAAACTGGTTTGGTCAACACAACATAAAATGGATGTGTAAGGAAAAAATATTTTTTGAGGGAAGAGTGCAGGAAGAGTGGATGAAAATATCTAAATCCCGATAAGTCCGAATCGAATTCGCCTGAAAAGAGTCGTGCTGTAAATGTAGGTATGTATATTCAGTCTATGCTCTTCTTGTTCGTTTCTTCAATGCTGAAAGTCGTGCCTGCCCTGGTAGCTCTTTATGATGTTCGTGTGTCTTACTTAATAATAAAAAATAAATACTTATTAATTAGTAAATCGACAAGAGCGAATAGGCATCTTAATTAACGCCCTTTACCAACCACGACATCGCTATTTACCATCAGGGGGGATTGTAGTCAAGCATTCATCATCATCATCATCATCATCATCGCAACCCATATCTGTTCCACTGCTGGGCTCGGGTCTCTTCTCACTATGTAAGGGGTACAGGCCATAGTCCACCACGCTGGCCAAGTGCCGATTGGACTTCACACACCTTTGAGAACATTATAGAGAACTCTCGGTTGTGCAGGTTTCCTCACGATGTTTTTCTTCACCGAAGCAAGTGATAATTAAATTCTAATACGCACATAGTTTTTGAAAATTAGAGTTGCATGCTGGGGTTTGAACCCGGACCCCCCGGTTCGGGAGTCCAATGTTTAACCACTCGGCTATCACTGCTTGCCTTATGTTATTTAAAAAAGCCTAGTAGTGTAGTAGTGTAAATAAGTGGTGACTAACTAATGTTATAAATGATACACATTGTGTATCTTCCTTATACTTAGGTACTTACTTTATATTAATTTTAATACCATGGAGCCGGTTACACTTTTTTAGAGGCGATCATCTCAGTCCTCAAGGGTAGCAACACATCTGTGACCGACTTATAACGAGACTCTGACTAACAATTACTAACAAGACTAACTTTCACTAACAGTCCTTGTCCCAGTCCTCATACTTACCTACCGATTAAACAGCTTATGCTCTAACACCGTCTCATAACCTGACTAACTATCCTAGTCCCCATTTGAGTCTTGTTCTAAGTCGGTCGGTCATACATTTACTTGCATTTATGAGCCCTTTTTTCGAAAATCCCATAGTGCCTGAATAATTTTTAAAGAATCTTTAAGTTCAAGTTTCAAGTTCTTTTACTGTGACTGTGCGTTAATAAAATTAGGTACTCGTAGTTAATGTTCCTCTATTACATTTTTAACAAAATACCTTAATTTTATATAGGTATCCCCAAATTTATTATAACTGTTTACAAGACCATCTACGTTAAAAATACACGACAGTATATATTAATAAGAGACGTTTGTTTTCCTGTTATAAAATTTCCTTTTAGCTCTCACGAGCTTTTCACTCAGCACTTACGATATATTTATAGGATATATTTTTATTCCATTTGGTTTGATTCTACTTACCGTGTTGTCAAGATACGAGTCTTTATACATTCTTATTATTATTTAAGGTGTTTTGTTTCAACATCACGAATCTCATTTCGTTAAAAGCATCCTGTAAACTTATTTGCTACTCAAAAATACGAATTGTAGACGACCCTTCTCAAAACATAGTTGAAGTGGCATTTTGTATTGAATAAAATATAAGTAATTTTGAGCGTAAAAACTTTTTGAGTTTTCCCGGTACGTGGTGAATATAAGGTAGCCATTCATTCTGGTCACGCGCTTCGGTGCTGTTTATTCACGTTCACAATGGCGTACGCAAATAATAGGGTAACGTCTTGAAATCACGCGACCAGCCTACGACTTCGGATTTTATTTACAGTGCAATTAGCCCTTCGGTTCTCGAACCTTTTTCTTGCTGGCTGTTCAACCCTATACCTTATATTCAGACATCGATATATCATAAAAAGCAAACAGTTTTCTTGGAATAGAATTATTGAAATATATTGTGTTTGAAAGGAAGCCAGTCGACGGGAAGTCATCTGAAAAAGTTTCTGCACCCTACAACCTGTTTTCAATAAATAGTTTTGACATTTAACGTGGGTTCTCTAATTTACAATAAACCATAGGAAGGCTACCTCTAAGAGCTATGTCGGTAACTTCCATTCCTGTATCTCATATCATCTCATATCCATATATTTATTTACATTTTAATTATTATTAATACAAGCTTTTCTTCTTCACCCGAGTGAAATTCGGTGATATCGCGCCTTATAATGAACTCGAAAGCGCCTTGTCATCTGACTTGTTTTATAAATACCATAATTTCCAAAAATCCATTCTTATTGCTTACTTGTGTCATTTGAGGACCCTCAATACAAAGTTTCAAGTGATCCATTGAAGAAATAAAAAATTTCAGTTTATCCCTTTAAGAGACAAATATAAAACTATTTTGTAGTATTAAGTATATCAGTAGAAAAATAAGTTACTACCGCACGTACTGTTCTAATTGAAACTTAAATCAGTTAGTTGTGGGGAGACCCTGAATACCCGAAATTGTGTCTATAAAGATAAGAATTTGGCGACTTCGTTTCGCCAGTTACGGGGTCGTATTTATAGCCGCATTTAATGGCTTCGTCGCGATAGGCTGACCCTCTCAGTGAAATATACCCATAGAAGAAAATATACTTATGATTCAAAAAGTATATTCATATGAGGGTCTTCGTTGATTCCAAAACTGTATTGATAAACAAAGAAGGTATCAATGGGTTGCCGTCCAAAAATAAGGGTTCGGCATTATTATTGACTCTTCGATACTGTGACCACTAGAAGAGTGCGGTGCACCACTAGTAGTGTAACTTGGCTTTGACCCAAGATGGATGAAGCCCGTCAATCATCACTTACAAGTAGTTGCTAATAATATTTAGCTTACGACTATTTATATACAATTATATATTACCTATAACATATTTATTGAATAGATGGTGATAACATTTCAAATAAAATGACGTCAATGATAGTGCTACAAACATTATTTCATATGGTACAGGAATTCTCATGCCGAAGCCCCGAAATTCTCCGGCATTACCATTACTAAGTAACTAGCTTTAGCTGGATAAAAGTACATCAGGGTGTCCATAATAAATATCAGGAAAATGAGAAGGCCTGCAAACATTCCTTATAATAAACACCGCAGTAGGGGAATTGAGGGATTACCGGATGTTGCGTTGTAAAGAATTTGCTTTTAGTAATGAGAAAGAAGATTGTATCCACGACAAGTTTTTTCATCTGCTGATCGGTCACGTTCTTTTGTAGTAAGTATAAATTAATATAAAAGAAATGTCATTTCGAAACGCCTGTTACTCAAGTGGAGGTATTTTCTCAATACGATAAAAAGATGTTGCGACGGCAATGGCGTGCGCTGATGTAAATAATATTGCTCGGAATTATCTTGGCAGACTAAGCGCTGTATGTCAGTAGGAATCTCAATAACTTCAAAGGATATTTTACATAGAAGCGATTTTGTTGTAGATATAGAGATATTATTATAAATATATGTAAAACGCTTTTTTTATTTGTTTAATGTAGGTACTATATAATTATGGTAGGACTCCTTTTTTAATGTATTTTTCAAACCTTAAAAAAAGTGTTTAAGAACAATTTATTGCAACAATATTTGTACTATCTTCTATCTTTTTTTGAACATCACCTGGTAAGTTAGCTTAAATTTCCTTCCTTCCTTCCTTAAATTTCCAATAAGAACGTATTCACAGCATATATTTAGGTCTTTCATTATAAAAAGAAAAAGTAAATATTCTTTTCGGAACATGATAATTGTTTGAAATGTAATGCAGGTAGACATTGTTTTGTTCTTAATAAAATTATGAGGGACCAAACGAGCTCGGTTTCGTTAAGGTTCACTAAAAAGGGACAGTTCTAATTGCTTTGAATAATGTAATTAGTAATACCCGTGTATTCATTGCTTAAATATCTCGTACAAAACTAAAGGTTTCGGTTGATTTTTTGTTTACAATCATATTTTAGAGTTTTTGTTTGAATTAACACAATGTTGACTTACGAATTTAAGAAACATTTTCCCTATAATAATGTCACCCGCAAATCCTGCTTTTAGTCTAAGCCTCTTAGGCGAAACTACTTCGCCTTAAGCATTATGGTTCATTCAGCTAAACTGTTTTATCTATATCCAATTAATATTATAAATGCGAAAGTTTGTGTGGATGTATGAATGTTTGTGGCTCTTTCACGCAAAAACTACCGAATGGATTTTGATGAAACTTTACAATAACATAGCTTACACATCAGAATAACACATAGGATATAATTTATAAAGATATAGTGTGAATTATCCAAAATATATAAATACATCTTTGCAAACCGAAGGAATAAGTTTCCCGAAGCGAAGCGAGGGAGGGTCGCTAGTATACAATATTTATTTCTTGGTTATGTATGTATCACAATATCAACCACCCATTATTATTATCGATAAATATTATCGAGTGAAGTCGATGGAGCATTGCTTTCTATGGCGCATGACTCCTACTATCGAATTCTAACTGAAAATATTAAAATTATATAAATATGCATTAACGTTACAAAACATTTTTATGTAGAACATTTTGTGTCTAGGCGCAATTAATTAATCCTAGAACGTAGTGTTACCAATAATCAATTTGAAGTACTTATTATTAATTTGAACTCTCAAGACGTCAAAGTTAAGTAGGTATTAAACTTTTTATTTTATCTTGAATGCAGATATTTTTAAGGTGACAACGCTTTGGAGGATTGATAGTTCTTTATTCATTGGAACGAATGCAGTCGTTTGAGCTTTGTGCGAATCAAGAAACAAAGAGAAATGAAATAACGTTCTGAATTCGAATGACAGCGCACAAATACAATAGCTAGGAATGTAATAGGCATTTGTGTGAAATCAATCCAGCATGCGACAGATAAATAATAAACATACATCAGATCACATCTAGATACATAATAAAAATGTGTTTTTGATAATATGATGGAATCTATGCAATAAAATTTAATAAACGGGCACATTCAGTTTACAAGATTTGCTGCATAGACAGTGATTGCAATGTATGGCTGGCTTCAACCCATTAATGGCCCACTACTGAGCACGGGTCTCTCCTCATACCTGAGGAGGCCTAGAGCACACTCCACCACGCTGCTCCAGTGCGGATTGGTGACGGGGTCAGTGGCAAACCCAAGTGTCGGAAATTTTTAAGCCGCCCGAAGGTATCCGACGTGGCTTAACGACTGCTACCAAATGATAACAACCGGGCTTTACGTACCCTCCGAAGCACGGAAGCGCTCAAGAATTTTTTGCCACTAGCGGTCACCCATCCAACTACCGACCGCGCCCGCTGTTGCTTAACTTTGTCGATCACTTGAGATCGACGCAAACCGCCGGGCTATGAGCGCTTGCAATGTATATTTCCTATTATTAGGGCGAGCGAAGCGAGCCCCATCACTATCCCACAACCAGAACATTTTAATAGTACACTTTACTGAAAAACTATCACGCCTATAGATTTGTGCTTTAGCATAGTAATTTAAATTCATATCTAGATCTGTCAAAATAATAATAATTTTATACCATTAAGAAAAATTAACACTAACAATTTTGTATTGTAATTATGTAATACTAATGCCATCTGGTAGAAAGTTAAAGAGTTAACATCGCTGCAACAGAACTAAACTTAAAATTAAAAATAACGGCGGAGTTTTGGTGGGAAAGCGACCCGAGCATTTTATGGTACACTTTACTGAAAAACTATCACACCTATACAGGGTGTAATCGTTAAGTGTGCACAGGCGATTATTCCGTAACTATTACAGATATCAAAAAACTTTAAACTGATATCGAAAGCACTTTACCTAATGAGTAAAATGACAATAATAATTTATTAAAAATAAAACGAGAAATATCCAAAAAAATTACATTAAACTCTCCCATACATTTAGTATGAGATAGTAGAAAGGTTTTACTTTCTTTATTTAAAGTGGAATAGTACCTACTCCCGCGATAAAGAATTTGAATTTAGAACGAACACCAAAGAGTATCTTTCTTTTTGTTTTTATTTAGTATGTTGTTTTTCAGCCAGTTCAAATCAATACGATATTGGAACACGGTTTATTATTAATTTGAAGTGGTAAGATAATTAATCTACACTTGAAATTCATCAATATCATTTCATACATAATTATAAAATGATAAGGGTAAAATGGGTAGGTACTATTTCACTTTAAATAAAGAAAGTAAAACCTTTCTACTATCTCATACTAAATGTATGGGAGAGTTTAATGTATTTTTTTTGGATATTTCTCGTTTTTATTTTAATAAATTATTATTGTAATTTTACTCATTAGGTAAATTGCTTTCGATATCAGTTTAAAGCTTTTTGATATCTGTAATAGTTACGGAATAATCGCCTGTGCACACTTAACGATTACACCCTGTAGATTAACATAGTTATTTAACTTCATATATCTAGATGTGTTATCTGCCAAAAAATATAATATAATTTTAGAACCATTTAGAAAAATGAACACTAACAATTTTGTAATCTGTTAGAAAACCAAAGAGTTAACATCGCTGCAACTCTCAATACTCAATACTCAAATAGATTGTAGTTAATCTACTTAATTAGTATTAAAGTGTTTTTCTAACGGGTAATAATTTTAAGGGCTATGTGACATTGTCGCTTTCTCGCCAAAACTCCTCCGTTACTTACAGTTCCTTTTCAGATTATTTTCTAACAAAAAAGCCTTTGAAAATTATTTCATAAATTATTTCTATTGTGTTTTATCAACGCAAGAATAAACGTATTTATTGGTGAATTGCTGGCGATACTGAGAATATTTTAGAAACATTTAGACTCATTTCGTTATCACAACGGTAATGTTCACCCATTACTGAGTTGGGTCTGTTCTCGGGACGAGTGGGGTTTAGGCCTCCTACACCGGGTAAGTGCAAATTTGCATAATTTAAAGGAAATTTATAGAACTTTCAGGTAAACAATCTTCATTACACTCATTTATGAAATCAGTAACATTACCTTTTACTCATACTAAAACCGATCTTTATTTTCTCTGAATTCAAATTTGGAACGCATGACGTTTCATCGGTTATTTTCTACATACTTCTGAAGCTTACTATCAACATAATTTTTGCATAATAATATGGTACACTAGCTTTCCCCCGCGGCTACGCCCGCAAAATATCCCTAAATATATAAAAGTTGATAAAATCAGAGAACTTTCATACTAACTTTGCACCCGCCTTTTACCTCCTTAAGGGATAATTTTCGAAAAAATATTTTATACATGTTGCATGAATTTCAATGAAAAACCTTCATACTGTATTTCATTTGAATAACTTCAAAAACGCGTAAAGTTTCATACTAACTTTGCACCCCTGTATTACCACCTTAGGGGGTAAATTTCCAAAGATCCTTTCTTAGTGCTCCCCGTTATAAAAGAAACCCCTGTGCAAAAATTCAAGCTTCTAACCATTTTAGTTTAGGCCCTGCGTTGATATGCCAGGCAGCTTCTCCTTTTATTGTACCTAGATTACGCAAGTATTCATATATTCACAAAGCTTCATTTTTGGAAAAAAGGAGTGAAGCTTTTGCAAATATATTACAAGGGACTCTGTCAGCAATAAACTGTCAAAAATGTACCATGCAAGACTGGTCCTGGTCACAAGTTTGGTTCGAGGCCAACGTTCCGGTATTTTTAATATCTGAAGACTTTCCCTCAACTAGCCGAGATCTCAACCTCTTCGACTACAAATTGTGGTAATTTTTTGAGGATACCATGACCTTGTCTAAAACAAGTGTCGTCATAAAACTCTAGAGCGAGAAGTGGCTAAATTTCGCTTGGAACCAGTGCGTGAAATCATAGATCGGTATCGATCCTTACAGAATGTTAATGAGTGTTGTTAAATGTTAAAGGTCAAAGATGGGCATTTCAAATGGTTTTTTGCTGCCGTCTTACATATTCTGTTCTTTTAGGTGTTGTTAAGATTACATTACCAACTTGACAAACAATAAATGAGTTTTCATTTGTAACAGAACTTATGGCCAACCTAGGTGTATTTTACTCAAGAAAGATAAATTCCCCATTTTCTATTCCTAATTATCTATTTGAAACATCAACTTATTTATGTCAGCATTCTTTAACATTAGCGGGTTAATCTTCAGGGCGACTGAAGGCAACAGGTATGTCAATGAAGGCTGTGAACTGTGAATTATAATAGCAGGGCGTGACCTCGACGATGTCAGTTAATTCTTGAACTTTGATCTTTCTCTGTCAACCGTGGCATTATAATGTCATTGGGCTTTATACTATGCTTTATACATAGATGTGTAAGCTATATTATTGTAAAGTTTTATCAAAATCCATTCGGTAGTTTTTGCGTGAAAGAGTAACAAACATGCATACATCCATACAAACTTTAGCATTTATAATATTAGTAGGATTACACAAATTAACAATACGCATAATTTTTATTACTTTACTTAAAAAGATCAAAGTATAGAAAGGTTAAAATAGGGACGATGTTGGTTGAAATAAATTCTTTTGACACGTAGTAAAGTAATTGTAGAAGGAATACGTAGTTTCATATAAATATTATTATACACGAAGTGCTGAATATTATGCAAGTGCGTACTAAATGCATACATACACAGTCTGCTACAATAAGACCATCTTTCACCCAATTAATCTATTAGTTATGCTCATATACAGTGAACAGCGAGGGAAACTCGCGAGTAAATTTATGCAAAACAGGTGCAACTAATATACACTTGCAGACGTTGTTGATGAAACTTTGAATGTGTACATTCTGCTATAGAATATACCTGTAACTTTCAACATATTTAACACAGCAGTCACCACTTGTGCGCCTCATTAATTTCTCAATTTTCTAGTATGGAGAATTGAAAATATCGGTTAGTTTTTAATTTTTATAACAGCTACCGTAAATAAACACATGCGCTTAATATTTATTTAAGCGTTTTTATAGGTCAATGACATTATAAGTAAAAAGAGGTTATAGGTTATAGGTACTTTTGTGTGATGTAAAGAAAAATGTGACATTCTACCTTTTGTCTATTTCTGTCACGCTGCTAGAATCTTTGGTAAAATAAGAGCAAACCCTGAGCATAAAAAGTAAAATTGGCCGATGTATACAACCAAATAATGCACAGCCTTTATAATAAACTATTGAAAAACAAAATCTTCAATCAAAACTAGCTCTGGCTTTCGAGGCTGCTACGGAAAAATCAAATATGCATAAGGAATAATAATTTACAAAACAGCCCCTAAATAAAGAGGCACAAAAACATCGAGAATGGCGTGTGGTTTATAGAAGAGATATTTGCTGGGCCTTAAAGTGACGGCGATATTTTTTATCGTGGATCATTAACATTTTTTGTGTGGATATGAAAAATGACGACCCGCGTCGTCTGTCTCACTTTCGATTCCCGGCCGAATCAGATATATGTGACAAATAATGGTAAGATATTTTTTTGGCGTGGTTGTTTCTGATGTCTTATTAGTGTAGTTCATGACCGACACACGGACTTCTAGTGCGGAGGTACGGAGGTTTATCAATGAGTGTGTCGTGTGTGTAAGCGTTTAATCTCAGTACGACTTTAAATATATGTTAGTTTTAAGCAAATTTTGTAAAGTAACAAATTATCTAATCATTGCATAATATGGGGAATTAAGAGTATATAAGGATGTATTAATCTAAATAATTCCGGTCGCGTATTATTTGTACCTACAGTAAAACACAATAATGACATTTTTATGTTTTGTAGTCGTATACACTTTGAACGTATTCCATTCCACGCTTAAATCTGATTAAGAGTGTAGAAATTGAATAACAGTGTTTTTTTCAAATCATGTAACGTCAAAAGCAGTTATTTAAATTTCATGAACCTGTAGATAATAAAATCCATATAGCTTTTTAAACGATAAAGAAGTACGTAAAGAATGACATAGTTAAAAATAAACACGCGCGAGAAATAACCTTACCTTTTCACTCGAGTTAACAATAACGAAGGCCATCTTTATAGCATGACACTTGAATCTTTCCGAGTCAAAACTGTAAAACTGTGTATTTAAATCTATTTCATTGTTTGCATTTCTCTTTATTTAATCTAAGTCTTTTTATATCAGCGTTCACAACGGAAATAACATCACAAGTTTGAAGGACCAGAAATTTTAATTAAAATTGTCGTATGAATACTTTATTGCTCATTCGCCGATATGAATAAGAGAACCTTGTTAATTATGGGGTAATATGATATACTAGAAGGCCTCCCAAGTAGCACAAGTAGCATAATAAGAGACCACTTTTGGTACAACACGGAAACGAAGAGCTGCACAAGCCAGTGTTACAAGAGTGTTGAAAATGCTGATACTTGTAATGCTTTAATGGGCACATATTATACAGCCTTTGGTTCTCATTTACTCGTAGTTGAGAATATCTCAATCTAAAATTGAGATTATTATGGGAGATGTTTATTGCTGATTCTGATCAGCTGTTGCTGATAAACAGCCTTGTGACCCGTATTCTGCTAAACATAACAGAATACGAATGTCCCGTTATACAGACTAAGCACTAAAGATTGGTGTCTGATAGTCTTAAATAACACTTTAGGTAGTACATTTATTTACCTTTGGTCATCTGCTGTGTGAACATTTTTGACGATAACCTGATAAATTTATTTTATTTTGTCGCGCGCCTGTTCAGGGTGCCGATGAAGATTGTGGTTAAGTGACGTCTACGGAATTGTGTTATCTTGTGTCATCTCATGTCATCATAGCCTGTGATCATAATTGGGAATGCAAGTTCACTGTGAATCTTGATAATATCTCGATTTTAAAAAGAAATATAGTAAAAAAGGAACACAAGCTGTTATATCATATAATTATGTTAATTATGTAACGACGTTGTAAGTTAATAGTAAAAGTTTTAAAGGAAAACTTTATTTAATTATTTTTAGCACCTTTTAACTTAGTTTTAAAACAAAACTATAACCCAGAACTGATCTATTTCCAAGAATAAAAAGTAACATAATTTATGTATCCAGATTATAAACCCAAATTTCCTCTAAATCTATTCCGCCGTTTTTTCCGTAGTTGAGTAATTTTCCCATTTATAAGATTAGTAGGATAGTAGGATTTGGAAACTTACTGCTAACATTATTTTAGTGCCACATAAATCATAATAAAGGTCAAGTGCGTGTCGCACCATGTACAGTGAAGGATTCTGTAGTCAAGATGAGTAATGAGATTCATTCCATCGGTAGCGACGAAGCGACCGTAGAGATATCTCACAAATGATGTAATTGTAACATATTCAAGTAATATTGCGTAGTACTGTTCTTTTAAATTCGATCACCAATTTTTTTCCATAAAAGGATAAATTGAGGGACGATTTTTACCATCACAGTACTCACTCCTATGGACTCCACATAAAGGATTGGAAGGCAAAAGGCCGGCTTCTATAGATGGAGTTTTATTCGCACCACAGAGTAACTTTCACTGCGACTTCGAAACGATACTGTTCACAGCACTTCACTTTTTTTTGTCCTCCTTCCGGACTCGCTTCCAACACACGCTTCCACACACACTTCTGAAATTCTGTTTATTAATTTCTTTTTTTTTCTTTCTGACATTTTCTCTCTGACATTCATTCACGTCGTAATTTGTCAACAGACGAAACTGCACGACAGTGTCTGTGTGCACGACAGTGTCTGTGTGCACGACAGTGTCTGTGTGCACGACAGTAATATAATAGTATTTTCGAGTAAGTAGCTGTGACATACATACTAACAGATAATTATAAATAGACAGAGGTGTTTCGTTTTTTGTATTTGACTTCAGCAGTCTAAAAAAAAGTTTTCAGTTATATTTACACACAAAAATCAGCTGCATTATTAAACCTTTAGTGGTATCTAAAGGTAACGTGATTTAATCGCTGGCTAAAAAATACGTCGCTTTACTTCAAAAACGAACAATTGCGAGTCGTTCCGTCGATGGTCGTTCTATAGTGGGTTTCGTAGTCGGTCTTTGTATAATATCTCTTGTATAATATGTTATTTTTTTCTTTTTAACGTCTGTATTTATTATTATACAACAGTCAAGTTTTATTTCACATATCCTAAATCAACCATATAGCTTGCTACACATGCTTGTTATAACGTTTAACTATATAACGACGGAACCCTAAAAATAAGTGAGATTTCTGTTGTATACGTCTATGAATAAAAAGTTACTGTTAACTCCTCATTCTAAATCACAATATAACTAGAGAATACTACAATTAAAAATAAAGTTTATTCCATTTCTAAGCCACATTGAAATATTTTTCTGCAACGTACAAGATACAAATTATTATCCAGTGACATCGAGTTCTAAATGAGCATATACAGTGAGACCAGCCAACCGTACAGAAGTGCAGTTGGCATTTGTAAAGTATTTTATTAATATACATATTGTACTACTGTGCAGAACAGTCTCTGGCCTTCATCGTGTTCTTGTTTGTACTGTATTTTTCAATAGCCGAGCTTTTGTTAAAGAGAACAGTGCAAGACAAACGAAACAAATACTACGTATACATGAGCTTTGCTCATTTCAAACAACAGAGCCCGCTTATAGATCCAAGAAGTTACTTTGCTCGGTAGAGACTTGACGTCTGAATATATTTCATGTTGTAATTCGTCCTCTCTTCATAAAATTACACTTTTTCCTTTGACTTATTATTATTGAGATGAAGAAATTTATACTATTTTATTTGAGTTATATGAGATATTTATGATTTGATTTACGTGATTCTTCTTTAGTTTGATGCGGAATTGTTGCCATTTGGTCCCATAAAAATTTAACATGGTTTGGCCCAGTAGTTTTCATTTTATGCACATTTTTTTTTGTAAATTGTTGTTAACAATTGTTGTAATCAAGAGCGGGCATTCTTTTTTTTAACTTTTTTATTTTAGATTTTAACAATGCAGTTCAACAGTTTTTATAAAGATTCCTGACTCCATGACTGACACTGGATTCCGAGGTATAAACCTTTGGGCACTCCACTAATTGTTGGAACTGCTGATCCATTAAAAACTTCTTTCAGAAATAAAAAGCTTCTTTAGCCACGAGTATCGTAAGCTACATATAAAAAACTCATAATAGAGTTTTTCTTTAAATATAACGCTATATACTTAGTTATTTTACCAACCGATCGAACAAATTAAAAATAAGATACTTTACATACTAAAAAATATCACTTAGTCATCTCTTATTTTATCCCTGAAAGTCTAAGGATTTTTTTTCGAAGGCAAGCGAAGTGAAACCGAGAGGTAAGACGTAATAGTCGTTTATAAACAATGAATATTCAAATGACACCTTACGTGAGCTGCTTGACATTTCGTTCTCGCATTTTCGTCTCCAATATTGTTAAATACAATATTAAAATACTAGTGGACCCGCTCTCGCTTCGCTTCGGGAAGCGTGTCCCTTAGTACGCACATTCGGAAATTGTTATGCGTGAGTCTTTAAACGGACATAACTTTTATATTTCTCAACCGATTGAAATAAAACAAACACTAATCATCTCTATTAAAAAAAATGCGTAAAAAAATTATTTTCACTTGCTTTAGTAAAGATCGTGATTAAACTTGCGCACCGGAGAATTCTCCATAATATATGTGAAGTTTCCCAATCCGCAACTGGCCAGTGCAGCGTGGTGGACTACGGCCTGCACCCCTACACCGAGCTCAGCAATGGGGGAAAAATGGGTTCTCTCGAAGAAGTGACCATCTGATTTTAATGTCAATTTATCTTTCGTGGTCTCTGACGTCACTGTGGACAGTTTGGAGATAATTAATGAACTGACCGTCTGCGGCCCGACACTGCCTAATCAATTGTCTCGTACTTCATTAGTATGCGAACAGATGTTAATATTTAAACGGTTTGACTTACATATTATAATAAATTTAAGTAGGTATAATATTTTTTTATGGTTATTACGACAAATAGTACAGACTGCAGACGTTTACATGTAACATGTACATAAGTGTATACATAATCTATTAGAACTGGAGAAATACTACAAATTTTTGTACATGACAGTATTTTATTAGAAGAATGTTTTTGATACTTTATAATTGGAAGTCCCCACGGGATTAGAAATATCCAAGAATATTTTAATCAATTTTGTTTGTCAAATCTCATAGTATTAATTTCATTGTATAAAATAATTAATGATGTATATCTATCCTATTTGAATATCGATTTGATAATCGTTCGTATAAACTATAGGTACATACAGAGCTGCTAGAGTTTTAGTACACCTATACCAATTTAACGCTAAATTCACCAAGTTTTAATTTGACATTTCTCTCTAAATCATTTAAGTATACGAGTTACATAATTATCGTCATTTAAAAATCGCAACTACCAATTAGTGGGAATATTATAGCGAAATTTTGTCGCGAAACACCCAAAAATTCAAAGTATGATGAATTATTCGGTAATTACAACAGAACAGCGGGCGGGCTTATTGGACATGCAAAAAGACTGCCTGCAATATATTCCCGACTTATTTTGAAAATAATAATAAATAAGAAAAATCTACTTTTTATTCATCATCATCTGCCGAGGAATAATTATATTATGCTATATATTCATATCATATCGCTCTTTATTGTGAACATAGTCGTAGGATACAGTTGGTACAAAATTAAACATTTTTGAACTCTTATGTCCTGCCTTATACGAGTAGGCGTACAATAATTTAGTTTTTGTGGAAAGGTAGTTAATAATCATCTAATATGTAAAGTCACTTGTACTAAAATAATGTGTAAAGAAGTACGAGTAGGTACTATACTGGGGCCATACCAAATAATTGAATATTCTTTATTATATTTATGTTATAATTAGTTAGTTATAATTATATGTTGTTATAATAAACTCTTATCTAAACTATTTATTAGGGTATATTTATGTATTTCTTTAATTTATATTATACTAGGAAAAAGCTGAGCTTCGTGAGATTTGTTACTTAATGTTAAGATATCTAATTCAAAAATCTTCATCTCATTTGTCTGAAAATCTTAAACTATTCTTAAATATCAAAATAACTTGGCTCTGAACTACTTATTTCGATTCAATTCTACCGTAGGTATATATTTTTGGTATCTTTAATTTGAATCTTGATTGCCGTAAGTTACGATTACGTAATGAAAGAAATTGAGCATAAAGTTGACACGATGAAAACAATTAATAATTGCGTGTTAAAGTATGCTAAGCTGATTCATAATGGATCCGGACTGTATGATGACTCCCTCTTAGTATTGTTATTATAATCGTACTGAGAAAGTGTATCTTTTTATAAGAAGTCCCAGAAAAGCCTCGAGAATCAGGAAAGAAAATATATTCATCCGAAGTTTTATCGTACCTAGTCACCTCATTATAAGTTAAACGATAATATTTGAAACTGTCTTCGGCTGCTATACGAGGTATTAAGGCTAAGTTTCAAAACATTATTAGTCCTAAGGTCGTGACACGGTCCGTCTCACTCAATTATTTAACTTTCAGGTCATTTCACTACAGTTACAACCTCTCAGACGGTTAATTGAAATGTTTCGAATGGATGGCTTCAATAAATTGTTATTTCTTTGTATTGAAGCGCAGAAGAGTCCACAAAGGGACGGAATAACGACAATGCCTTTGAGAGTATTGTGTCCTTACCTTCTGTACTAATTTTATTCTATATGCAAGAATTAAACATAATTAGATTTATGGGACTGTAAGTAGTAATAAAGTGGTTTTGAAATAGGTCGCCTGCAAGAAAGGGCTCTGCTTCGGATCCTGCATGTAGTAACTTTCAAAGTTCTGTGCGTACAAGAAATTAATATAATAACTTGTTTCGATAAACGGGTAAAACGACGTGATAAAACCTCCACAATCTCCACCTCCACTCTCGATATAATTTTTCAACATTGTATAAGGTTGACTAATCTGCATTTGGTCAGCTTGGTACTTTTGGTTTCTCGCAATGTGAAGGGAAAAAGTAAAAGTATTCGTTATCATTCTTTAGTACATTTTTAAAAAAGAAAATAATAATTGAATCGTATTTTGAATTCATTATGAAATTAAACGTAGTTACATACGTGTTAAACAGTGGAAATCCCTTACCTAGCATTTTGAAACGTGCTTTTGTTAAAAGAGTTGCTTTTATATTTTCTGCGGCGTATTATAAACGTCCACAATGATAAAATTATAATTTTAAAATTCTGCATCGCGCTTTGTTATGAAAATCAGTGTAATTCCCGGTCGTGTACAGCACTTAACGTCATGCGAGTATTATGAGTTAACCTCATATTTTCATTTTGAAACCTTTTTTGATGAGTCCAGCTAAAATCGTTGAATAAAATTATAAAGTTACTATTTTCATATGACCACGAGTCTACTGCTTGGACAGTAAAATTATAGGAAGATTGAATAAACGGACATTTTGAAGGAGTTATTATTATTTTGGAGGCGATATTACTTTCTACCAATAATTCGTTTTGTTTTTTCACTTATCCGTTGAAGTTTCACTCCTATAATCAAATATAATAAATAATGTCATTGTGTGGGTGGGTGTGGGTGTAGTAGTACTCACTCCAAAATTGTTAAACGTTCCCCGCGCACGAATTTATATTCACGCGCGTTAGTTACATTTTGCGATAACCCCTAGTACCCTTCATTTAAATTGTATGGTGTAAAGGCTTATTATACTGTGCCTGAAATACTCAAGGTGAATACCTAATACCCCACCTAGTATATAAAATAGTCGTCGAATCGTCTATACATATAGAAGTTGCACTTCAAAAAAGCAGATAAAATAAACTTAATACTAAACTATAGGTCATATTATATATTAGTAATTTTATTACGGTAATAAAGTTTAAGTAAATTCCATCCAGACCCTCATAAATTTTTATGTTACGAGGGTTTACGAGTGTGTGTCACCAGTTTCTTGCCGGAACCCATTATCAAATTTTTCAATTACGGGTACCTAGACACTTGTGTTTTATTTATTGCAACAATATGTACATCTTTCCACAATAAATTTAAAGTAGTGCTGTCGAACAAAACCTTTATTTTTACACCAAAAACAATTGGAGTCTAGTACTTTTATTTAATTTAAACTGTTTATTTACGTACTAAACATCATATTTTAATTTAAATGAAACAAAAGATGCAAATCATTCCTAAAGGTTAAAGAAAAATATTTATGTATTATTTAAATATGTATTAAAATAATAAATATATTGGTCTCAGAAAGTATGTACTTATCAAAGCACGGAGCATCGGGATAAGTTGACTCTATGATGTTACATTCAAGACACGTCGCCGCATCTTCATCGCCTCGGTGTAACTTGCTTGTCACTCAGTTAATAAATAGGTACTTGGTAATTAATAACTATTAATCAATAGATTCGTCTGTGAAACTTGTTCTCCACCAACTTGCACTACAGCAGCGTGGTGAAGTATGCTCTTGGCACTCGCCACAGTTATGGGAAGAGACCCGTGCCATGTAAGGGGCCACTAATGGATAATGCGAATGGGGATCTTTAGCTTAACTGAAAAAGAAAATAACTGACATAATTAGACAGGCTTGTTGAGTTACTTTTCGATATTACTCGTATTACTCAGCTTACACCTATTTTTTGTCGTAGTAGTATGAGATAAGATGTCCATAGTAATAATAAGTCAATGTATTAAGCGCTAGTAGGATTGATGTTTGTCAAATTTAAATTGCTTTAGTATTGTGCTATAATGTTATAGATTGCCATTTTAGTAATTAAACCGACGAGCAATTGATAGTAAATATAGTCTCTATTTTTAGGAATGTTTAAAAGATTTTTAAAAGCATTAAAATCTACAGAAATGTGTTGTAACTTTCCATTTTAATCACGACGATGGCGTTATTGCTGTTCCCCAATAAGTCAATGTTTAAATCTTTGCTAATCGTCGAAGCACAACAACTGTCGAAGTATTCAGCTATGAAGCAGAATTAAACTCAATCGAGAGTTGTGTAATTGCCTGGTTCGAACAGCGAGTGCCTCGCTTCGTGAGACTGTATTGTCGACTGCCGTCTAATCAAGCGTTAAAGAATAAATAAGATGTTCTTTTTGACTTTAATTAGCGATCGGACAATGGAAGTTATTGATACAAAAATATAAATCAATATAAAATATCTTCGTGTAAAAAAAAATGGTTGCCTGTAAAGTCGGTTTTACGGGCGAAGATTTTACGTGACAACGTCTTTTTCTCGGTAGAATATTTATTGATATGAATATAATTAAATTGCGCAATAGGAACAAGGAATTGAATGAAAATAAGAATTGCACAAATTTTAACTATAGAAATATATTTTGTTTACTAAAACATTGTACATGTAAACTTAAACTTAACGCGCCGATTCAATGCGCCTAATTCTCTAGTGCTGCGCGCGCGACAGACCGATCATAGTTGAGTGGGAGAGAGACGCAAGGCATTCGGCGGGCCTCTCTCTCGTTCGGTGACTCATCGTAACGTTACCGAGCGTTACTATTTTTCATAAGTGACTCCCAGCTAACCTAATTTAAGACGTTGTCACGTCAAAAAATGTAATACACTCATACGCCCGCAATAGGATTCCATGGTCCAGGTTTTGATCCAATTACCATCACTGTTGTCCATGGACATCAGTAATACCAAAGCCATCACCGATGCAGCGCCGATGCCAGCTAGAAAAGAAATTACTGGCTCTCAGGGCGCGTTTATATGACACGCACGATCGTAGCGCGGCGGCCGCGCGAAAACTATCGTGAACTACGATGCCATTCACAAACTCATAACTACATAATCATACAGCTATACAGTGTTACACAGTAAATTAATTATACACCTTTTTGCCTCAGGAGTTAATAAAATAATAACTCAAACCCAACAGTTCCCTGTAACATCTAGTAATAGATACCAAGTAATGTAACATTACAAACTCCCAAAACCCGAGGAACGTGGCATATATGAGTATGCATACTTTGAATTTCATATACTTTGACCTAGAGAATCGAACCTGGGACGCGGTAATAGAGCCATGAGTGCTCACAATTGCGTCGCCAATATTAAAGGAGGGTTATTTCTTTTAACATAGGTGTAGGCGGGCAAAACGTTTTCTTTTCTACTCGATTAAACAGCACAGAATTGGGGACCGGCGCAGGTCGCCGTGTTAGCGCCTACTCAAGTTTAAACGACTCTTTTCCCGGAATAATGTTTAAAAAATATACCTATTAGTTGGGTGTTAAAGTCCATTTATTCACATCGAATATAATATTAAGTAAGAGGTGATACAAAATATAAAACAATAGCTTAACAATAATACACACTTAGTTACACTCAAAGGAAGGAGGAAGTACATGCTAATACTCTATTAATGCGAAAGTAACGGTCTGTCTGCTACATGTCTCTATAACTAGCTTCTAAATAGATATACAGTAGCATTTGAGGTCGACTACAATGTTTTGCTATTTTTGTAAACTTAATTGGAAACCTTCAGTTTTAAGTTAATTTAATGACTCCAACACTTTTTCATACCTGGATACAAGGTGATTAGGTACTAGTATAATGTGGTTTCGATTCTGGGAATAATATTGTCTCATGTCTCGTAATATCTTATCAAATCAAAGGAGCCACAACAATTATATTTCTCGTAATAATGGGATTCCCGTACTCACTTATCAAATTCATCAAAGAATGTTTATCACTATGGGAAATAAGATTGTAATCAATCCAAATTTAATGGGTTTCTTCGTAATATATGAATTCATTTAATAGTAATAAGTAGTAAATAAAAGCATCTCGGTTCACGCCATACAATACATACATATACCTATTACAAACTTAAATAAAATACTTCAATGTAATAAAAGTAAGCTAAAAATAAAATCTATAGAAAACCTTTGAGGCAATTTAACAACTTTGTATATTCATGCAGCATAGATTTGTATTTAGTCATCAGCAATTCTACCGCAGCTATCCTTTGTATCGAACGTGGCCCCTTTATAGTCAAGTTTTTGGTTGAATTTATTCATCCAGACGGTGTGATGCGAAAAATAAAAGAACACATAAAATATTAATACACAGACTCTGAAAATGGAAGATAAATTCTCGTCTTTGTGGATAAAACTATCGAGACGAGCGCTCCCGACACTGCATTGTCATGAAAGAAACTCTGATATCGAGAGAACACGTCGTAAACTGTGGACACGGAATTAAGATAAAACAATTTAACCGGCATGAAGCTGTTGGTATAACATTGTATAATTTTCATCGATAAATGTGAACATTTTTTGTATAAAACTTTGGGGAAAATGTCTATGCGTGCGTATGTGGGCCGAAGGTGCCCACAAAGCTTTTACCTAAACCACTTATACATAATATTACTTATCTTAAAACATTTTGCTTTTTCTCGCCCTCAGGGAGAGAATATTGAAAATGTATAAAACACAGTTTATAACCATTCTTAAAGATTATTTAAGTACACATAGTTGCAAGAACCTTAACAATTGACGAAAGTTCGTCAAGCTTACATTCTTTTCTACAAGTTAACTGATTTTTTACTTTGAATTTTTAATTGGAAACCCTCAAACGAATGACAAAGTTTCATACAATAATATATAATTAATAATATATAATATTATATAATTTTTTCATACATCTCCTACTTTATTTGATTATTGATAGAATTTCCAAAAATCTCTAAGTATACCTGCATGATATAAACAATGTCATGCCTCTATCTTTAGCGGTTTCGTCTTGGGGGTAAATAGATCAGTCAGTCGATAACTACGCAGAGATTTACGTATTTCAATTCTTTCTTCAGTTCTAACTGGACCCTTCACTAAGCTTATCGTGCCAAGTGTCAAGATCAGATTTTAAATGGCGCAACTGAAGGTAGAGGTGTGTGAAAAAGAGGCGACGAATTAATGACCGTATTTTTTAAGTACTTCAAAAGAATATGCTGATACTTTTTAAGAGCCGTGAATGTTTAGTGAAAAACATTCACGGCTGCTGCTGCAGTTATTTAAAATATAGTGCATATTATATTCACAGCGTAAAAGATTATAATATTTAGGCTGTGTTATATTTTTTATGAACTTAAAAGGAGAATGTCCCCGTAGCCTACTTCGTGGCGACCCTGCCTGTGAAGCGACGGGTTCCGGGGTTCGATTTTCTACTGGGATAGACATTTATGAGATAACTAAATGTTTGTTCTCGGGTGTTTGGTGTTAGTGACGCCTTATTTGTGTTGTATAGCCGTCATACGGTTACAGTGTGTAAGCGTTTATTTATTTATTCGTAAGCGAAGCGAATCGTTTTGCTAGTTTAATAACAATTAAGCCATTGCGAACCATCGCAGGAAAATGATGTTCGAATACATTTATAATGTGTCATTTAACAAATATGATTGTGGACGTTGATTTATTTCTGAGTTGCATAATTGCGTTTACTGTTGTCGACAAGGTGATTTATGAAACAAACGAAAATAAGTCTCCGTAATTTTTTGTTACTTTCGAAAAGGTATATGCAATAACATCATAACAAGTTTAAGCTTAGTATGAAATTGTACACTCTTTGTTTTCTAAATATGAATAATTTAACTGTGATCAATACTTTAGTAATATTTATTTAGGTATATGTATTTTAAATTTGTTAGTTTGCCCTTCAAAATTATAGTCTATGTCCAGTAGACATAGATTATTTTGGCTGTAACACAAAAACAAATACACCAATAGATTTGCACTAGAATCAGTAAGCATTCTGTATCCTAAAATTAATAATTGTAAACTTTATTTGGTCCACAATTTAAGTATGACATTAAAAAATATGATGTTATTATACATTCAAGGCAATTACGGACAGACTCACTTAGAAACCTTGTGAATAACAGCAAATAACAAAATACTTTATGTCAACTGTTATTCTTTTCAATTACATTAAAACTTATTGCGTTCTAAAATACCGATTTAAAGCATTACGGTTAGATAATGGCATAATTATAGACGAATATTGATGGTTCTAACAACAAATGACAATGAATGTGTAGTGAACGGCGCCTGGGCCGAATCCGGCATCGCACCGTGAGTTACGACGGAACAATCATCAATATTAATGTGATTCAGTTTCGGACACCGCGTTACATTCATTGTTTAACACGATTTCATCAGCAATCGTGCAAATGTATAGTTAATCCATTTTGGAATTAGTCGTTTGTTGTGGTATTGGAACAATATTTTCCATTAAACTTCATGGCAGCAGCGTGGTTATGCTGCAAGCTGAAATTTGAACGATGTAATGTTAAAACAAGTTACAAATCATGTCATCACATGTGTACAATTACGTGTATACGTAAAACTACGTGTATGCGTAATTGCGATACTACCACAATCTATTCAAACAACAGCGACAAAATGTACACAAGTAGTGGTTAGGTGTAAATAGTGTCGCTGCGACTACTTTATCCTACGTTGTCATAACCACAAAAATAAGTAGTTACTAATGTTACTATATTATATTATAAAATTTGTGCCCGCCCACATAATTGCTGTAGTATGGTGTGACTTAGCTTAGAGCGGAGGAATCTTTTTCCATGACATTTACTATCATCGTATCTACATCGTATCTATTTGTCTAAATTTGATTTTGCTGAGCCTCTTGTCACTTGAGATTTTGTACAACAAACATTTAAATGACGCGGCTCAGCTTAAAGAAAAAGAGCGTGCAAAAGATTCGTTCATTACCAAGACAAATGGGAGAAGGTTATTTAGCAAATTCCGTTTGTGTTGAAGAAATTTTCATTTTCTGTTTCATTAGTAAAATTTAATCTTATTAGAACGCAGAAAAGAAAAGCAATATCCTGGAGGAATTGCTGTAACGAGTGCGCAAAAATGATCGTTTTTCCGTAGCTGCGGATTTAAAGAGGCTATGAAGAATTTTCCTCGCTTAAATACTGACCACTTTGTGAAATATTTTTTAACTGTAGTTTGGATTATAATTTTTATTCTTTCGTTTCTGTAGAAACGGAAAGAGTAAACTTATTTTGCTTCGTATTTTTATTAGTGAACCCTTTCTTGGAAAAATATTATTATCGTATGAATCAGAAACAAGACCCCTTCCCGAGAAAGAAATTTGTCGGAAAAAATATTTGTGGGAACATGATACTGTAATAAATTAAAAATATGTTGATTGGTTATTTGATTGTTTACTTACTTTCTGCACATAATACCACAAACATGGCTAAGAATGCAAACAATTGTATGAAATTTAATCTCGTGAAATTCTCCTAATAAATTACCATGTAAAAGGTAAATTATTTGAGTCATGTTCTTAATTGAAATCTTTAGAATAGATCAGGTGCAAGTTTAAATGGGATAATCGCCAAGGTGTTAATGAAGGGTATTACTCAGTCTTGTCCACGGTCAGAACTAGGGTCCGAGGCAGTATGAATAAGATTAAAGGGGCGAGTCGGATATGGGTAGCCCGTATAGTATAAGTTACTAAATTGCTACTTCCGCACTGAAACCGTACCCTTTTGTGTACAACGTACACATACGCATTTGCTCACAGGTTTGCGGTTTAAACTAAGAACGGATTACATTTTAATTGCACATTTATGGATATACTATGAGTTATACTAAGCCGTTCTTCCTTTTGAAATCTTTGTTACATGCATATTACATATTAAAATCCTACATAAAATTCTTTGTTTTTAATAATTAATCCAAGGTTTCATCCAATTCATTTTAGGACTTATAAGTTTTTATAGATTCGTACAGCCTGAATGCAATATGAATATCAAAATGTTTTCTTATTTATAGCGTTATTAAGATGTCTCGGCAGATCGTTACGTTTGATTGTAACAAGTGTAACCTTCTTTTGGGACAGTACTTTGAACGAAAGTTTTAGATAAAGTCCTATGTAAACTCAAAAGTAAATTTAAATAATATGTAATGTGACCTAAATACACAAGTTGTCGGTTAAATCTTTTAATAAGTTCTCATTTATCTTTGACGTTGGCAACCCTTTTTACCTTTGACCGCTCTTGAGATTTTCTACGTTTAGCTGCTTCAAAGCAAGATATAGCTATGTTTTATTTATTATAAATGACTACGTAGCGTTACACTGCTCTTAGTATCCACGCCTCCCTCAATTGCGACCGTACTCTACGATTTGGAAAGCGAGAAGTCTTAGCGCGCTTTGAGATTTAACTCATTTTTTTTTATTCTAGAAGAAATGCAACATCTAAGTTATCTGTATCTTCTTTTTGTAGTTCGACCGTCCCCAAGGGATTCTTTACAAGAAAAACGAAACGAAACACGTGCTTACGTAATCACGTATACTTGCGTAGCAAATGTTTAGTTTTATACAAAGAATTATATAAAGAACATGGCCCTCACTCTCTAGCACTCCAAAGTTGTACGTTTTCAGTAAACTATGAGAGCGATGTTTGTAAATGTTTGTAAAGATATTTATATTATTTAATGATCGTTTCTCTGATAGCAATTTAATGTAGAATTCATGAATGACCATGATACGTGATGGAATAGTTGTATAACATTATGCATATATAACATGTAATAGAATTATGTATGCATGTGGGAAGCATTTATATTTGCCTATATCTGCTATTAAAATGGAATCTTTATTGAAATAGTTTACAACGAGTATGTGTGGGTACATTTACTTAACGACCGAGGACATACCTACCAACTATTTCAGAGTTTTATAACAAGGGAATAATCAAAGTCGTTATAAACGACTTTATACGAAGTCGCCACAATGCATGCTATTATATTTTTGTATTATTTTACACAGATTGAAAGGTGAACTAGTAAAATCTATGACTATCAGTGAATTAAATAACAGCTGTAACGATGATAAGAATAAAATTATATTGTTACTAGTGGTCCCAGCGTACTTCGTACCGCTTTATAATTAAAAAATGTTTTAGTGATATATCGACAGCAACGCCACCTACCGGGTCCAATTGTGAATCTAAACCATTCTCGGATCCACCTGAAGACACACAAAAAATTTCAACCAAATCGGTCAAGCCGTTTAGGAGGAGTTCAGTCACATACACACGCACACAAGAAATATATATATTAAGATTGTAACGTCAAAGTTTATTTTAAGGTACCGTTGAAGAGACAAAATCTAGGAGGAATTTTCAAACAATTTGAAATTTCGAAAGCGGGGATAAAATTGTACGAGCGAAATAAGCAAATTGGTTTCCGTCAAGTGAGAAAACAAAAGTTAATTCGAATGTCTAAATCGTTTGCACAACAGTACGCTTTGATAAAATTACCCAATCAACATATAAAGTGGCCTGGGAGCGCCGCTTTAAATCACAAAGATAAATGAATATCCCTGATTAGATGCAATAAAACTCTAATGTTCGTACCGGTTCGAACTATAGAATAATGGAGCTAATTATGTACGACGTGCCAGGAGACTGTAATAGGTACCTACATTAGTACTTTTAAGTAATGAGTTTGGTATTTGCTTTGAAAAGGGTTTGAAAGCGGTTGCCCCAAAAATCTGTGAAAACAGCCTTTTTTTGGTATGGTCACCGTTACAAAATAAAAATGGCATTTACATACATATATTACTTAGCTCATAAGTTTGTTTACTGAGTGGTACGCATGATGGATGATGGTGGTGTTATTCTCGCTTGCTTAGTTACCACCCTCATATTAAAAGGATAATGATTTTTTTTAACGTGTTTCGGTCACAGTGACATAGTGTCATAAAGATTACACGTTCCGCCTCTGTTCTGCAGGCAACGCGTCGGTGATTCTTTTGGTGTTAGTGATATACAAATTGCTATGCATGAATTTTTTAACAATGAATAATCCGTGAATGTCTGAATATATTTTATGTACCATATCAATAACGGGCTATTAACATGGAAATTCAGTCGGATTTGTGTAGCGGCTTAAATTAGCGGGCAGCTTTTGAGACAGGACCTCGGATAGATCCCAAACGAAATGAATCCGATGAAACTTACGAAGCGAGTAAGTTCTTATTTATTAATAATATTCGATAGTAACATCGCTTTGCTTCAGTTGATATTCGTCCAAAATTGCACCTGAAATTTATCATTTAGGTACTTACCCGTGTTTATTTACGCGTTTACATTTTTTGTTTACTAAATCTTCTACGTGACTCACTTTAACTATCGATAAAAACTGACTAGAACTTAAGTAAAAAGTAAGTTTTTGCTATTACCACGTTCAGATAGGGAGGTAGACATTTTGTTGTACACCATTCATGAGTGATTGATAACTGTTTTTGTAGCACTTAGCAAATTAATACAATAAAGTTCTTACTTTCCTTACTAAAGCCACCGTTGGATAGCTCGACGAACAATAATGGTTAATACTCTTTCATTAATACATTTTCACTTGCCATTCATGGCAGCGATGCAGCCAGTTGACTTATATGTGCCTATTTAGCGTTGAAAGCGGCACGCTCACCCGGTTGATTGTTCACTCGTTAATAATGCATCATGCTCCCATTCTGCGTACAAAAGAATATGATGCTACGAATGCTGTGTTACGTTCCATAAAAATATTGTTTCTTTTATTACATCATTTGAAATTACTGTCCATATAGTTTAAAGGTTAAATAAATAGTTTGGATTTTTACATTTTAGATTTGTCATTAAAAATCTTTTTGGTGTAGATACGTAACTGTACACTGTTTACAAAAAGCAATTATTATAATGCAAATAATTTTGAACTAATTGCTTATTAAATCTCTATTATTTTCTCAGGGATTAATTTCCTATAAATGCTCGAGTCCGCCGCCAAACGAGTTGTCGTGTTCTGGCTTGGAATTTGCGAGGTAATATTTTCTTTCTTCTTCCTTTTTCTTGGCCGGCATGTATCTATGATGCCTTTGCTGCTAATTTCCTTTGGCGACGGTGACCCCTTACTATCAGTAACTCGTCTGCTATTTTCTCGGCTATTAACATAAATTGAACATCTAGTCTGTTAAATTTCGGTACGAAAAGTACGATACAGAAAGATGAATAGTGCATGATTTTAATCTGGATCCCTCAGAGCTTTTAAACCACTAATCCGTTCTTAGAATTAAGGCTCATTGGATTGGACACTATAAACCTATATTAGAATAATAATTATCGGAAACCCCAATCACGAGTATGTACCTACACATGTCACGTTGGCCCAACTCGTAATTAATTACACATCTAGAATTCATGTGAGCATGTTTATGAAACCAGTGCGTGTGAAATTAAACGCATGTGGTGTAATAACACTTGTCGCTAAATCATATTTTAGGGAGACATGATGACACAGCCAACAGGATGGTTCATATTGCTCACCTAAGTACTGGACTTTTAGGGATATTAAATTAGCTATACAAGGGTGCACTTGACAGGTTTGCTTGTACAGTTAAACTTAAAGCGTGCATGTTCCACGACTGTATCAAGTTTACCTGTATAATTCAACCGTATAGGTAAAGTCAGTCACATCCTAGCGCGTATGGCTAGCTAATATGGTAAACTATTCAGATACTCGTAATGTTAAACAATTACTACAAAACCGGTACCGTAAGCTTCCTAGACGTAACACTTACAAATAGTCGACGGTGACCGTTTAAGAGGAGGACCGTGTGCTTCTCGTAAAAAAAGCCTGAGTTGCGGCATTTGCTTACCGATTGCCAAATGTATTAAACGGTACCTGTCGTTATGGAAATTGTAAGCAGCTGTATTTATTTCCTTGTTAAAACAGCTTTTGCGGTTCGTTCTCGAGCCAGTGGGTGTTGACTAATACTGACAAACTCAGTTCTCAGCAATCCACAAATAGGATTGTGGTTGAGTTTGAAGTTTACGAGTGGATATGGACCGTGGTAAACACTTAACGCCGGGTGGGCCGCAACTTAGTAGTTTTACTACATCTACATAAAAACTGGTAATCTCCACATTATTTGTATTTGAACATTGTACGCGTATTAGTATGTGTTACCGTATGTAGCTGTCGCCCATAATAATATGTAGATTAGGTTCTGTTTTAATTTTGCATAATATGTTTTAAAGGACACATAAATTTCTTACCTATAAATAATAAATAAGTGGTTGAACTGTTAAAAACTTATATAAAAAGACATAATTATTTTTATAGTTTACATTGCTATGCTATTTGCATGGCAACGTAAACTACAACATACTGGCACACACTTTAATAAAATTATAATGTTACGTACCACACCCACACGTAGTCCACTTCTAGATATTAAAGCAAGCTACTACTACGAATTTTAAATTATAAAATTGTAAGCTCTCAGTCGAAAACTCAAAAAAAGCACCAATTGATTGTTAACTGACAAGTATGTTTTTTTAATATGAATAGCCGACAATCCGCTTGAGTTATGTAAGTTTAAAATCATACATTTTACGTTTGCTATAGAAGGAGGGTGGAAGCGACAAAAATTGTTTGCTTGAAGCAACTAACTACCACAAAATTGAATTGATGGAATGGGAAACGCAATGCAAATAATACTATAACAACGACAATGTAATAAAAAACAAATCTAAAACGTGTGTACGTGTTATGAATCCATTGACCGAAATATTGGAATATCTCTGATATTTTACAGACCTACGACTTACAGTCGTAAGTCTGTAAAATTAGGCAGTGCGTGACAGACTGAAATATTCTCGACGACTGTGTTTTTTGGGTATATTAAACGCTATCTTTCCCCACACTGTTGACCGCTGTGTCGTTAATTCGTTAACGTAATGGCCGCAAGCAATTATATGTGCGCACGAATTTTATTTTCCACCGATAATATTATGTTATAACCACGTACCGCATAGCCATTTGTAATTTGCGATTGATACAGATTAAGCAATAATAATTGGTTTGCAATCCCTAAACCAATACTCGTTGTTTGAACGCGAGATGAAATTAAACCTCTGGGAAACTACCAATTAAGGTGAAAATATTTTTTCTCTCTCGTATGGAATAGGGCTGATTTGAATGGCGACGATTGTTCTGTTTGAATCATAATTTACGTGTTACTCATTGCAATCCATTGTTCTACTATTTTACTCGGGTTTCCTATCATAACAATGAAAGTAGTACACAAGAACAGTGAACAGCAGAAAGACAGAAAGATAAATTAGGCTAGTGGCAAGCCAAACCGGGCGGCATCATTTTTACTGTCATTGCCATAGACATAAAATTTTTTGTAACCGGGTAAAGCCAATTCCGCGTCGAAAAGTGTGGGGAGAGCCTTAATTGCACGTAAAAATATTAATGTGTTTAGTAATTCTTCGAAGCCATAATTGTTAGAAACTTTAAAGTCTTCCGCTTATTTTACTACTTCAAATCAACTCATTTTATACCTGATGGACGAGTTAATCAGTTGAATGGCAGGTAATTCAGCAACGAATTTAGTGAAGGTCTGAACGAGTTAGGTAAGGCAATTAATTTGATAGACGGAAATATTATAAGAGCCATCAGTAGGTTGAACGAATTTTTCCCAAGTTTGACTAAATATACGCGTTCCGCTTGTATAAATATGACTCGTCGGTGTTCTCCATGTAACAAGTTATTTAATCTTGTAGACGTGACATGTCGAGGATCATTGTTTCCAAGTATCTATACGTAGTGGAAAAATAAACGTTTCCTTCAATAAATACACATTTGTATTTGGCAGTGAAGTAACTAAATCGGAGATGAATCTGGAATAATCGTCGTATACTAGCACAGAATCATGATGATATTCGCAAGTCAGAAAAAGTGTGCGTCTTAGGAGCTTCCACAGTGCGCACTATGAGAATAGTTAAAGTTACGTCAAAATAATGTACAGCTGAATTTTACAATATTTCATGAGGAGCAACCTCATGAAATATTGTAAAAATAAGTGTAAAGTAGCTTAATATATTTATCTTTTATGAATAACTTACAGTAATATTTATCGAAATCAATAAATACCTATGTATATCTTACGTATTTACTACTGAACATATTTGTGCTTTAAACTATATTTATACATAATTTTAATTGAAATTATACTAATTGTCACAATTTTTTTTTCTCGCATCAAATTTAATTTCATTACGATAGCGGTCAGCGATGCCGTGTAGGAGTAGATAGAGCATTGTACAACCGAGAGGAAGCCGGGGCAGGCCACCTAAGTTCATTACGACTAAAAAATTGTATGCATATTATATTGTATTATGAGGAGGATGCAAACATAAGGCTAATAAATCCTTATAATTATATCCGGGGGTGCCCCTGACATTTATTTACCTGTAACATTTATCCCATGAAAATATTACACATTTACTTGGTTAATAGACATGTACGACGTACTCGTACGTGGCGATTTAAGTATTAATACTTTAACAATTTTATTATGTTACTAGCTGACCCGGCGAACTTCGTACCACCTAACAGTCGATACTTTATTTTTTTTAATACTTATTCTGCTATTCGAGCAATCCCTCCACTAACACTTAAACTTTATAGTATGGTATTAAAGTTCAAATTGACTTTTAAGTATTATTACGAATCTTTTGTATGGGAATATAGAAAAGTGTTGTTTTTAGACTGTTTCAAGCATTTTTTTAAAATTTTCTCTCCGTAATGACCATCCTCGTACTTTATGGAATATTAAACTCAAACTCAAACTCAAATCATTTATTTCATGTAGGTATTTTTTCAATACACTTATGAACGTCATTTTTTGCATTTACCACCGTTTCGCTAAGGTGCCTTTAAATTTTTAATCTTTAAGGAGAAGAAATGGCGAAAGAAACTCCTCGGCACATCTTTTGAAAAAAAAGGAAATGCTTATCATAAAAAAAATAGCGAAAGAATTAGCGAAATCGGTTCAGCTGTTCTCGAGATTTGCGCTTACCAACAAAATCAGCGATTCATTTTTATACATAAGAAGATTTTTCAATGCTCTTGATGGTGTGGCCATCGGCCTCCATAGATATTTGTAACACCTGGTTCCTTTTTGGCATCGTCTTTTAAATCAACATCAAAAAAGAAGAGTTATTATTAATTTTGATCAGTATTTTGTATCTTTTTAATTGTAATTATTTAAAATATTTCGCATAAATCTGGGCAAGAGACCAAAACTTGAACGTTTTTGAAAATATCAGCGGACAAATCGCATAAAACAGTTATCGGTTTTAGCTGCACTCTGTGCTTTTTTTTGTTTCAGTTCGGTACAAGCTCCCGTATGCAGACTAGCGCTGACTAGCCTCGGCTTGCTATAAAAAGAAATAAAAAATCAGAGCGTTACCATGAGCGAAGTTACCTTTAAAGGCACTCTATAAAAGTAATGGATGATTTTTAAGATTAACACCCGACAATTCATGAAAACGCCTACGGCATTGACAATTTCATTGAATTTCTTGATCTGAAATAAACTAAAGGTAAAAGGAAGTAACATTTTATAAATGACTGCTTCCATAATTTGGAGGGTACGTTAAGCCGTCCGACGACGGCTTTGTCGGTGGGTAACGGTCGGTTAACCATGTCGGTGAATTCGGCATCCATCACGACTTTCAGTACTTGAAATAAGCACTGAAAAAATCCATTTTGAATGTTGGAATACTACACATTCACAAATAGTCTGAAGCTAGCCCGGCGGCTTGCATTTGGTAGCAGTTGTTAAGCCATGTCAGAGGCCTTCGGGCCGCGTAAAACACTTTCGACACCATGGGTTGGCCACTGACCCCATCCACCAATCAGGAGCAGCGTGGAGGAGTATGCTCAAGGCCTCCTCAGGTATGAGGAGAGACCCATGCCGTGTAGTGGGGTGTTAGTAGTAAAGCCCATTATCAAGTAAATTACCTGGCGGCCGACTTGAAGCTAAGTGGATGTCTTCAATACATACGTGTTGAGAGTCATGAAAGAAGCGATAAACAATATTTAGAATTGTACTACACAGACAGTAAATTTTAATACCTTTAACATACAATATGTTATGCAAAAATTATAAAAATCTGATGTAACTACCACATGTAAAAGTAAAACGCAATTTATACGTTTTTCACATGCACGGTCAAAGATCCATTTATTTGATATAAAGGACAGTCATAAATTTTACATTTCATGGTATAAAAAAGCTAGCTGCTATAAAATATGCAATATATAGACATAAGCTAGATAGCTAGACAGATTAAAAATCAGATAATTCGTCTTTTTGCAGGCTATTTATTAAAAAAATAACCTCTTGTACAGTTTAGCATAATTCGCAAATACCACAAATACCGCCAACTTGTAAGTGAATAACGTTTTAAATTCACTTTTATAGGGCACATCTAATATGATAATTGAGGTGACGATACACTTGACTTACAGCTGATAAGGGTACAATGAAATCGTTTACAAATTCAGATATCCGCAGTGGGCAAGCGGAACGACCCGGTCTGTGGGCGTGATTCCCGGAGCTTGTTCCCAGATATTTATGGCCCGATACTACTCGGCTTTCTAGGATCGAATAATATTTATTATTTATATAAATGCCTTGTTAACTGAACAGTATGACGGTAAAGTTGATTCGTTAGCTTCTATTGTTCAATTTGATACTTCAGGTCGTTTCCAATTTAGATTCAAGTTAAGTCAGTGTTGTATTGTAAGAGTTAGGCACCTAGCTACTATTATAATTATGTACTTTTATAAAAATTGATAGAAACTTTATATTTATGTTATACGTTTCTAACAAGTGTTCCCACAATGTTATAACGATACCCCAACTGCTTTCAGGAGTTAAATTTATGAGCAATGTATGTATGTAATAACTAATTAACTCTTCGAGAAATGGTCAGACGAGCGACCCGATATCGAGTGATCACCGACATTTATCTCCGACATTACGACCGATATAATTATCTACACTTGAATAAATAAAAATAAATTCGAGTTTTAAACTCATTCATTATTTATATTCAATGATTGTCACAATTGTCATATAAATGTGATGATTTTGGGCCGGCTAAACCAATATTAGCTTCTGCGGTTACAGTCATGATCACAGCAGTCGCATGGTACTTTTGTGGGTTGCCATCGTTGCGGGATATAATTTATTTCTGCCTTTTAACACAGTAGAACTTTATACAGTATAAAGCACTTTACACAATACGACAATAAAACTGTCATAGTGATTTATCACCAAAGTTGTCATTTAGTAACCTACTTTTATTTAGGTATATCATTTGATGATTATTATTCACACACCTTTGAGAACATTATGGAGAACTCTCAAGTGTGCAGGTTTCATCAAGATGTTTTCCTTAACCGAAGCAAGTGATAATTAAATTCTAATACGTACATCGTGTTTGAAAATTAGAGGCGCGTGCTGGGGTTTGAACCCGGGCCCCCCGTTCGTTCTGCTTTGTTGTCGTTCATTTACATAAAAAATATTTTAGTAAACGTAATGCGCGCAATACTATGAAAATTCTCTAAAATAAATAACGCCTGTAACGGTTTTGTAGCCGTATTTCTCGCGAACAGTAACAATCAATTGTAATCTACTGTGTGGGTAGTGCAAATGACGCGAAGAGCAATTTTATATAATATTCGGGGCGAGTGCTGCTGTTCTGTTTGCAAAATCGGAGTTTCAGATTTTTCTACATGTACATGCTTTGCTTTGATGTCCTTTGACTTTAAACTATGGGACTTTAAGCGTTTTCATTGAGTTTGACAGCTACATACATACATACATCAGACATATATATACATCAGACAAATAAATGAATTTTAAAAAATCTTTAGGATATCTTTGTTATCCAGAAAGTACCTACAGAATAGCTTTTGAAACGACCTTGACGGTATTTTCGCAGTACAAAAGCGTACGAATACTTTGAAAATTAAAATCAACATCAAAATCCGTTGAATAGAACTTGACTTACAGCTTTATTTCTGCATAGTGGGATCGTAACTTTCACAGAACCTGGACGGAATCACTAATTTCTTGTGGATGAAATGGCAAGCAAAATCTACTGCAATTACACAAACGTATAAGACTGATGACCATACTCAACTGAGGTAATATAAAGATATTGTGGTTAGTTACATTTAGTTACATATAAAAAACGTGATAAATGTACTTACAATGATTAGACAGAAGCGACACTGATAAATGACATGACCAGAATACCGAACATCTGTTATTCAGAAGAAAAAGATAAATATAAAACGTGTTTCTAATACGTGGATATTGTAACCCTACTCAACACATTTCCACGTAAAAAATAATATAATTATTCTACATGACAGTAAATTGGATGATCTTAAAGGCGGTGTTTTGTTATTTTATGAATGATGTTGAATTATATATGTTCTGGTTTTTATACTTGAGGGGCGAATAATAGGTAATTCATTCTCAATTATTTTCTTCTGACCTTTACTGAAAGTTTTCGAAAGAGACTTCAGTTTACTCTGATTCAAGCAAAAGGGTGTAGCTAGCCTAGCTACTAGCTAGCCAGCCGGACTTTGTGGAAAGATCAATATCAGTAATAATATTTATGACAACATAATATCTAATATTGAAAATTTAAAACATATGGGGAATTCTACAACCAAGCAGTGGCCGGCAACCTGATCTGCCGACATGACATTGGTTTCAATATTCTAGACTGCCCCGATACGACCAATTAACCAAAAAATCAAAACATAAATAGAACAATGAAGTTAATTTAATATCTACAGTATTAAGTGTTTTTAAGCCATTATTATTTTTTAAACCATTGCCAGATTCAGAGAAAATGTATTGCGGCTCAGAAAACGCATTACAATAAATTCGTGTTAGGAATTTCTCCCAGTTCCGAATAAGTACATTAAAGAACGGTTTTAAAAGGAAAAGGTGATTAAATACAATCGTGCACAAAGCAAATGGCGTGGGTTTGGTTTGGTCAGTACATAAATAAGCATTAGAGTAATTTCCGAGGCTAGTGCTGAACAAATGTTGTTAGTCAAGTTTAACAGTAGCTCGGTATTGGATTTATTGATGGATGTAACATAATCTAAAACATTTTTATTGCTCAAATTGGTGTATAAATTGTTAAAAACTGGAACGGTTTAATGTTATTTTTTATTCAAATGTGAAGTATTGGAATTGGTTGTCAAAGCAAACGTTGAAACGAAGGTGAAAAATGTGGCGTTATTTATCAAATCCACACGAAATAAAGTGAAGTTTGATGAAATATTGAAATAAACAAATATATAATATTTCGTATGTATTGAAAATGCTTGCTTGAGGACTTGTACTATAAATATTTTGGTCGAATGAAGTTGGAAAATATTTTTTGACTTAAACCCATAAATAGTTCACTGCGGGCTACGAATCCTGTATAATAAACATGGCTTGGAACGTTCTGTACCACGCTGCTCCAATACGTACTAAGCGACTAATAATCAATAGGAGTTTCCGAAGTAGTTATCCTACACTATATCCTTCTACATAGCATAATGGCAGGTCTGTTAGTAACAATGGGTTAACGTTCCCTTCGCAACATCTAAAGTTGCTTAATGCGATTTGTTTTACAACACTTAAATAAATAAGAAACAAAAGTCCTGATCATAACATTCTAAAAATTGAATTGGAATATTCATTGCATTTTCTAAAATGATTGACATAATTCAAGAAATTTCGGTTAGTGGCGATTTGCTTCCATTTGTCGCTGTTCCGCACAATTTTTTCCCTGGCATTCATTTGTCGACCATTTTAGCCATTACTCAAGCCGGCATAGAGTGGGGCTTAAGCGGAGTTTCGAAAGCAGCGACATGGCTAACATAAATCAGAAATTTGAACGTTTTATTATTATCATATTTTTTAAGACTGATTGGAATGTGAGGGGACCTTTGTATAAAAACGGCGAGCTCTCTTATAAGGGTATTCAATATGAGTAGCCTTCAGGCACCTGTTTACTAAACGTTTGCGTTTAAGAGATATATATATTATATGTATTACTCGTATTATAAATAAAGAAATGTACCTATGTAATCAATTGAAGGTGTAAGGGTTTCGATCTATCGTTGGGACAAAGCCTTCCAGCGCTAGTCGAGCACCCTGCTGTTTAACAAATGTTGCTATGGCGAGTGGCGACAGGAAAATATCGCTTTTTGTTCTTATTATAAGTCAGTAAGGACCATAATCCCACAGGTAGTCTTTTCGATAACTTATAAGACGCCTATTCACACTTGACTTAAAACTTCTTATAAATATAAATATAAAACTCTTCCGTTACTGAGTGACTGACAGGCAAAGCACAGCTGAAACTACTGAACGCAAGAAGCTAAAGTTAGAAATTGGGCATGTTACGAATGTTCCCTGGGGAGAGTAGAGCCGCACTAAGAGAGGATTTTTGTAAATTAAGAATTTCACACGGGCGAAGCTGCGAGAGGAAAACTAGTTATAAGTGCAGTAAAAATTACAAAAAGAACGACAATTGTTCAACAAATGCAATTAACGACATCAAATAGAACGCTATTTAATTAAAACATGTAGAGATTTCGGGCTGAATTTATTTCTTTTGTACATAAACTTGTAAGGGTCAGTTCGGATGAAAGTGGCTTCGGCAAATTGATTTTATGTGTATAGCGGACTTAGTCCGCTCCTGTATTGGCGGACGTGTCCCGGGAATACTTTGACTTTGGCCGTTTGTTTTTGGATAAATCGTTTACTATGTGCGAAGTTTGTTCGTCACTATCCCGGGATAGTTCAGTGTTGTTCAAATCTTTACAGTAGCTAACTTACATCTGCTTAATTAATTTGTATGTTAACATATTTTATTATTAATGAGTATTAATTTCAAATTCCTGTGAACGATATTTCGAATAATACTGGAGGTGACTTATAACTTTCTAAGGTAAAAAGTGCTTTAGGAAAAGTAAGTAGGTATATTTATTTGAAACTAGTAAATATTCTTGCTTCGCTTCAGAAATCTATGCACTCGAAAAATTATTAGTCTGGATTCTTAAAATGGACATAATATATTTTTTGTTTGTGAACCGATTGAAAAAAAGGAAACACTAGGAGTAAATGTTACCCCAAGCTTACCGCAATATACCTATTAATGGTAACCATAATTATCCAAATAGGTCAAACTGTTTCTATGATAATGGTTCTGTGATTCGTATCTATCTATCCTAGAAGATTTCAAGCTTGATTACTTTTACAGTATAACCCTTTGCCTATAAGTGTATATTGGTAGCATTCAGTCAAGCATATTATTGGATAAAATTTGTTTGCCAGATTAGGTACGTTGGGACACAATTAGTTGTATTGGAATAGCCGCAATGAGGCGTTGTAGGTAATTATATGTAGGACGGTATGTATTAGTATATCGCTCATATTGAATTCAGATAACTTGTACTGCTTAATTACGGATACCATTTAACAAGTATGACGATTTAATTAATATAATTCATTTCAATATTCTTGCTGCATGAAATGAATGTGATTTATAATTATTTAAATGTAAATATTTTTCCGAATTACATTCAAGTATTTCTTAAACCAATTATTACGAACTGTGTTTATTACTAATAAGATAAAGCAGATTCGAATACAATTATTATGAATGCATTTTTGTTGTATTTTTTATTAGTATATTTCCAAGCTTAAATTCTCTTAGCAGTTTCAATATCTATGAACGGACAGACAGACACCAGACAAATAGAATTCAAGAAATCGTTGATTAAATTCAGGTATGTAATTCGTTTACAGTCCTTTTAAAATCATTCATGAACGTTCTCGGCGAGTTGTTGTGAAATCGGAGAGTCAGTTACTGAGTGACTTTATGTACTTCTTGTCTGGCAATGTTGCTCATAGTCAGTGTCCGCTTGTGGAGAAATTGCATGAGTGCATCAATTCTTTGCAACGACGTCAAGTCTGCCGAGCCTTTGGTTGGGCCTTTGGGCGCCATAAAAACTTCTGATAGTGATTTTCCACTAACTCACCCACAAATCTGCACCACATTGAACACTAATCTAAGCGATATAGTTAACGTTATAGCACGATATTGTAGCATAAAAGGCTAATGAAAAATTGGACGGGCCAATTGACGATAAATGGTCTATGGTCCATCTATGTCTATGGTCTATGGTCCGTCTATGGTCACGAGACACATCAGGGCAGTTGCCAATACTACGTTGGACCCTGAAGGAGAGTAAGATACTAATAAGTAAAATCAATAGGTATTGATCTTTGGAGACGCTACTAAGGTTAGTAGCGTCTCATATCAGGTATCTCATCAGTATAGTAGATGCGAATCATTCATGTTAAGGTACACCTCTGTCTGTTACTGGTCTGGATATATATCAGCTATTTAAATAGCTATATATAATATAGTGTATTGTTAGTTTAAACTAATTCTTCTTAAAAGTTGGTATTAACTTTGAAGTAATAAACTTCAATATCATTTCATAGCCTATAAAGGTAAAGATTGTTGAACGAGGCAAACGGTAATTCCGTGGAGAATCTGGTGGCGGAAGGCAAGGTCGGGGAGTTAATCTAGTTTGCTCGGAGCGCGGACGGAGGGTGCTCGAGACGATGAGAGCGCCCCAGCGCCCCAGCAAATAGCCCCACATTTCTTCTCGCAACCACTTCACCCGACAGCCGATATCGACCGACGCTTTTCACCTTTATGAGACGAGCACTGGAAACCTATGTTCTCTTGTTCACAAATCCCGGTAAAGCGATCCGTTACAATCGGTTATATTGGAGTTGGACACGTTTTGTTATACCCTCCGATTTGTATATTGGTGTTTATTTGATTTGATATTTTTTCTCATAGTAGAGTGAATTAGTTACTACAGCAGTTTTGTAAGTAAAAGGTAAAGAGTATTCTTAGAAGTATTGTTCATTTGAATACCTTTCATTCTAATCAATGAATAGGGGTATAAATATGTTGGCACGTTGTAAGGAATCAACCAGCCAGACATGTGAAGTGTATAAGATTTTGGTGGCATATGGCGATGTCCAACATCTCAGTAACTAAGTACATTAAAGTACAGACGATTTTACAGCCAGGTCGAATGAAATATTTGCTGTCTAAGGATACAAAAATGTCAAAACCGAATTAATACGATAATAAAAGTTTGTATCTGTATAAAAATATCATTTCCGTTAACATAATCTCAGTCACCTATTTGTTACAAAAGAAAATTACATGTTTTTTAATGCTTTTATGCTTTTGAATAAAATCTATAAATACAATCAAAGATTTTCTTTCACTTTCAGTTTAAATTACTGTAAAATTTACAGTGCATTCATTATCAACGCAATAACGAAAAAGAACCAACAAATAATATTATTTTTATATGTAACTAAAATCTCTTTGAAAATAAAAATTAAAAACTATATGAGATCGTACAGTAATAAATACGATCTCATTCACCAACTATCGAGAATTAACCCATCTTTGTGCGTTATGGTGTTCCAAGAGGTTTATTATGAGCTATTAAGCATTACAAATAGCCCATTCGTGGCTCCGTTATGTTACACTTTATATTTCAGTTTATTTTCGCGGCTCAAAGGAGGAAACTAGATAACCTATTTAATTTCTAATAATAAAGTTTTTTAACACGCTTTTATTAGCTTCAGACGTATGTTAGTATGTTGGTATGTAACAGAAACTTTGACCATTTTTCAAAACGTCGCATTAACTCTAAATTTACTATCCAAAAGCTACTCAATGCATTTGTATTAAGGTTCTTTTTTAACTGTCAGTAGTAAGAATATTAACTACTTATAATTTTTAGAGTACAGATCCATATTTTCATCTATCCATGCCATTTATTGATGACTTTGCGAACTATATTAAGCACACTGATTCGTGTGATCGAGACATAATGAATATGCATATAAATTCGGCGGAGTATGGTAACTAACATTGTGACACGAGAATTTTATTATATAAATTATTATAATACTCGTTTAAGAGGAAATGCTACGGGTCATTTTTCCATACAAACGTTCTCGACTAATCCCTCGCTGGTTTTTGACCCTAGGTCAATAATTTTTTCACACAAGATTAATATCATCATTATCTATGTCGGTGTGTTTTGATTTTTTTGATATTTTTGTTTTCAAAAGTTTTAGGCTACTTCAAACAGCGCTTAAAACGGCCAAATAAATATGCCGCAAACAAACGCCTAGTACATAAATTGTATAATAATTAGCACAAAAAGCTAAACGCTCCGACACAGAATATCTCCTTCCCATTCAATTTCCAAAATTTCGTTAAGATTGCTTTTGTTTTGGCGAGGGGATTAGTCGAGAACGGAACCTCGATTTTGATGATTTTTGCCACGGGTTTTTACACGGAGCTGCAGTTGTCCCTATCGCACAGATTTATGGGGTGGAGCCAACCTGCTTCATGTATACAGACCAAAAAGTGATGGACAATATTCGACAATTTAATATCGACATGCTAGTGTTGGGAAAGTTATCGATAAATCATATTCAAGTAATCGATATCTTATTTCACATGACCTGTAGAGAGAATACTTTGCATTATGGAACAATAAACCAACAAAGGATATTTGTCAGTTTACGTTTTTGAGTAAATAATAAATTAGATTGGGTAAGGTCATTCCGGTACCTTAAAAACTAACACTGAACCGATATGTTTATGATGCAATTGATTACCTATATCAGCAAGTTGTACTTGAAAAACGTGAATTTAATTTTAAAAATTGTGAGGTTTAAACACAATCAAATTGGGTGCTTTTTACAATGCACATTTTATAAAATTTATCAAATTGTAATCAAAATTGATACATTTGTCGCTTTCAGTATTGAACGAACATAAACATTGTATTTAACACTCCTAAACTGGACGAATAGTTTAAAAGTTATGACGATAAAATTGAAAATTATGTGACAGACCAAATTCCACGCGGGCGAAGCCGCGAGCAAATGCTAGTAAATAATAAATATCGCGTGCTGGTCTAAGGCTGAGATCTACATGATGATGATACTTAGCCTTAGCTCAGACTTAAAAAAACATTAAACAAAAGCTATTTTACGATTTTAGAACGAAACAAAACCAAAGAAAAATATTGCAAAACTTAAAGACCAATAATAAAATTAAAAACTACTTAAAAAGCAGGGTACTCTGACAACTTCTTTCTCAGACTCATGCCTGTGTCGTGAAAAATGTCAATGTCGATTGATATACACACTACTACACACACTACATAATATAAAACAAAGTCGCTTTCTCTGTTCCTATATCCCTTCGTATGCTTAGATCTTTAAAACTACGCAACGGATTTTGATGGGTTTTTTTTAATAGATAGAATGATTCAAGAGGAAGGTTTATATGTATAATATATTAAAGTTTTGTGTGAATTGGTTGAAATATGACGATAACTGTTGAGAAAGTCGGAAAAAATCAGGCCGTCCGGGAGCTTTTAACGAAAACGCTGTCTAATCCCTTTGAGATGTAACAAAACAATGTATTAGTGGAATATTCCTCTTTTATTGGTCTACAATAAAGTCAGCGATGGCATATGTCTATCTTTTAAGGATAGCTTACTATACCCATTCTAAGTTTAAAAAAAATGGTCACATACAATGCGGTAATTGGAAAGCTATTTAGAGGGATACAATATTAATCTTTATCGACTTAAATATTATGTTGTCACCTTAAGCATTTCAGGCACATTATAATTAGCCTGTACACCATATAATTTAAATGAATATCTTAGGACCAATAAACGTAAGCAGAGTCACCAAAAATAGCGAATATCAAGTCCATTGCACGTAAGCCGAATCAATACGTTAAATCACACGAAATATAATACAACACGAGCTGAGCTGCGTAACTGCGTATACGCGCATCACATGTCGATGTGTGAGCGCCACCCACACAGCCGCGCCCATCGTCAGCGAGACAGAAATATTGAGCTAAAAATCCCAAATTTGAAAAAGGGTTCGCGTGGTATTTCCTCTTAAGTCTACATATTGTCCTCTGAATTTTATTATACTATAGATATAACAACAGTCACTCAGCCTCCTTTTACTCGTATTTATGTATTCTATTAATTAAAACTAAATTTTATTATAATCTGGCTGTTGGGTCGAATTTGTTCTTATCACGAAACTTCAGATGTTTGGTTCAACATAACTGATTATCCTTAAGGTAATTAATACGTAGTTAGAAGTAGTGAAACACATTAGGTACAGAGATAAGCTAACGACGAGGAGCAACTAATTTGTGTCTTGCGGGAAGGCTAAAGCCACAGAGATTTAGCGCCTGGTAGCCAGGCCATTAAGACAGCGTGGCGGCGACACTTGTGTCTATCGCACATTCCACTATACAATTTTATTGTAGAAAATACAATTAGTAACTTTACCTTTTTGTATCTAGTATTGTATGAAATGTATTTTTGTTAGATTTTCTATTCTTTTTAAAACGCAATATGGCTCAAACAGTAACGTGCAGTAACGTTATTGAATCTGTTATTTGTATTTCTATTTATTTATCGTAAACACATACCTACTCATAAAACTCGCACGCTCTTTATAGTCATCATTTTAAAAGCCGCATATCATTTTGAAATTTTGTCTGTCTATTAATCTTTCATCATATTGTCTATAATTTATCATATTACTCAACAATGAGGACACTCTTCATCTCAATCTATCCCATTTTAATATAAGTAACTATGTCTCGTACTAATTGATCAATTCTTCTTACAAACATTATTACGCACATCGATATCTGCTATAATGAATTGTATCACAATACCAACAATACAAGTCCATTGTACCCATTTCGCGTAAGGATTAATTTTCTTATTACAGTATTTATTCATATGTTGCGTCATAATGTATTACGTTTGGGATTGTGTTGGCGCCCCTTAGGAGTGCTTCGTTCGTTCAACATTAGGATGAAACTTTCATCTTAAAAACGTAAATAAAGCAGGTGTACGTAGACATTAAATAATTAATTTTACACGGGTTTTCACTGGTCTGATCTATAGTCAACACTGATATTTTACTAGTAGCTATTTTGAAAGTATTCTGTGTCCATTTTTGATTTAACGTCGAATATGATGTTTGTAATTATGTGTTACTTAGATACATACATCATATCCTACGTTATTAATTAAAAATGAGATTTCAGCTTTTTCTTATTCCCTTACATTGACTTATTATTATGTTCCCTTACGCTATTTTGTTTTTTTATTAATATGGCATCTGGTTGTCACCATATTACATTTGATTACCTTCATATCTTTTGTGATACTCGCAAGTGGACGTGTTTGGGACGAAACGATTAATGTAAAAATGATCAAAATAGGCCTAACGTGTTTGGTCTCTAGAGCGTCATAATGGAACAAGCATACTTACATACATTATTACATATATAGGCTGATAAACACAGTACTACTTACTATTCAATAGCCAACTTAATAGGTATCCAAAGCTTCATTTGGACCGCGCAGTTGATAAATATAAAATGTTCAATACTATTGATTTATTATCAATTAGTTATAGTTTACATTACACATCGTCGATAGCTTACATATTTTATATATATTGAATTTAATTTGATAAATCAATGGTTAGTTTCGGTCAATAAAAAACTATTCAATAAATAAATCTGTAAAGCAAAAGCGCGTTGCCCTATGCTTCCCTTTTGTTTGTTATCCTTTGTTACTCAAAAATCCAGTGTTTTCGTGTTTGAAGCGCGAATGACACTTTTCACGTCCATCTCCACTCATCGTCGCATTCAGAAATAAAGTGCATTCGAAAAATATACTAAACTAGTGGACCCGCCTTTCGCTTCGGCAAACTTGTTCTTTACATTTACATCATCTCATTTTTATATAGCCTTCATCGATAAATGAATAAAATTCGAACCAGTAGTTCCTGAGATTAGCCTGTTCAAACAAACTCTTCAGCTTTATAATATTATAAAAATAGATGTATAATCTTATATCATATAAAATTCTCGTGTCACAATGTTAGTTACCATACTCCTCCGAATTTATATGCATATTCAGTAGGTTTGAGAATCGGCTACTATCTATTTTTCATACCCCTAAGTGATTTTTTTTGACAATTATTTTTACTATTTTTTATTGATTAAGCATATAAAAATACACATAATCCCAAATTTTCACTTTCCTACCCCCAAATTCAAATTTAAATCTTGCTTTTTGTATTCATTCACTACAAATCTATATGGCGGAACAATGTTCGCTGGGTCAGCTACTTAGTAACAATATAATTCTATCTTCTATCACTTACAAGTGAGTTTGCCATGTACATAATTTCAAAGCCACGTCTTGTGATACGTACCTAATAGCATGGGCTACCAACTTATACAATCTATATTTAACATTTGTAAATTATAAAATATGAATAAGCCGAATTGAGTAAAAATTAAATTGAGATTAAAATAAAGACTAGCTTATTTTATAAAAACAAATTCATATCTATGTACTTACCTTAATTCAACACCTTAATTTGAAGATAAGAAAAACTATATATTATAATCAATTGAGAATAGGAAAGTATAGGCTACATGTGACTACATTTCAGCTATGAGGCTTACGTAGTGTTTTGCAATTGTGACGCTAGATGGCGTTTGCACGCATTCGTCGGATTTAGTCAGAAAACAAATTACAGGCGATCCAGTGAAACCGCACTAGCACTCTCAACCTTTTTACTTAAATGATTAAATGGTAATAGGTAAGGTATAGTAAAGCGTAGTAAATAAAATATTTAACAGTAACTTAATTTAACCACTCGTATTTAACAGTAACATTTAACAGTACAAGTGTATTTCAGTGAACGTCACACAAATATTTCCTATCCGAAACTGAGCATTGGGTAGTTGACGTACATACATATATGTCAGGTGGATTAACTGCCAGTTAGGGGAAGTTCAAGCGGAGTCGTAAATAAATAATCACGAACTGTGTATCCGGAAAACGTTGTTCGAATTCCAAATGCGATGGTCAAATGTCGGTTACACATGAGGCAATGTCGACGGGACAAAGATTGAGGTGGATTTTGTAGTTAATTAGTTTAGCCTAGACGAGAAAACATTGGTGTCGAGCGGGCACGACGAGCGTGCGTCCATTAAAGCTCTACGTAGAAAGGCACGCTGGTGATTGATGAAGGCAATTCGCCACTTGTCCGGTCGCCGTAGATGCACCGCGCCACCCTCCCAACATCGTTAAACCACTCGGGTTGGTTCAATTCCACAAAGCTTTTTTGTTGCAATAGAAATTGAATTTCGGTTCCAAATCGCCGCCGATTTTTGTGCTGTGTAGCCGTGAAACTTTTATTCATCACTGTAACAGAATTGGCTGATTGAGGAAAAGCTTTTGCCTTATTGATTTTTCGCGGCTTTTAGGTAATGAATTGTTTGATTATAGTGCCTACAGTGACTCTAGATGATTTAGCTAGAAGAGCTGAACGGATTATGAAGAGAATGAATCTGTCGATGGAATAAAAACTATTTTACAGTAGGTACGGTTAATAAGTTACTTATGAACCTAAAGAAATAAGAGACAAAAGAGACCTTTTTCAATAGGCGGTATAACCGTTGATCTTTCCACTCGGACCCAGTTGAGTGACTTCATACAAATTGAATGGCAAAGCGACCCTAAACCAAATCTGTTGAGATAATCCAAGCAACTAATGCCAATTCTTACGACAATCATATTTAAATGACATAATATACGTTAAAACATTATCTCCTCGAACGTTATATCGCAGTCCGCAATAAAAACTTTAAAATTAAAATCCGTCGTACAATAATAGCGTCAACAGCGTACGCTACCCGATTTAAGGAAAATAAAGAATCGTATAATGAAACAAAGATGGCGTCACAGATGTTACACAGCGTTCGTCTTCTAATGAAACTGAGGTTACCAGTGAGGTCTGTTGGTATTTATCAATTAAGTTTCCTCAAATAAATTCCGCGCGTACGTAAATTAATTATCACTTTGTGAACACCTGTGCAAACAGATATACGAGTTAGATAATCCAAGTTTGCATTTACGTTTAAGATTGAGAGGAACTTATTTAAATAAATTGCAACGTCCATAATAATTGCCTTCGTTAAGTTCGTAAGTAGATAGATAACAAGCTTTCATAGCCCAGCGGTTTGCGTCAATCCTAAGTGATTGACAGAGCAGAGTAGTTGGATGGGAGACCGCTAGTGGCAAAAAAATCTTGAGAGCATCCGTGATTCAGAGGCACGTAAATCTGTTGGTCCTGGCTGTTATAGATATGCAGTCCGCACTAGAGCAGCATGGTTGAGTATGCTCTAGAAGTTCGCAATGATGTGAACAGACCAGTACCTACCAGTGGCCCATTAATGGATTGAAGCCTAGTTATGAGTACTACACAAAATAAAAGGTAAAGAGCTAAATAATGAATATCCTGATAGATCCTGTTAGATAGGATATCTAACGAATATCCTGGTTATAAACAGTGCGACCGACCGTTTATAAAATCCTGCAAAATATTATGATTTATCAAGTGAGAACTAACGAATGTTGTATTCTTTATCAAGTAGGTAAACCCACCCTCGCTTCGGGAAACCTGTCTCTTAGTATCCACACTCGAAAATTGTTTGCATGTGATTCTTTAAACTGACATTACTTTTTTTATTTTTGAACTGATTGAAATGAAACACACACTAAATTTTAACTGAAGCTTACCATAATGTAAAAACCGCGCCCAAATAGATTTAACCGTCTTTTGAGATGAGTGCGCAACTAGCAAAAGCGCAGATTGCAAAGGCCACCAATAAAATTTATTATCGTTATATATTTTTATTTCTCTCCTATATATATTTTCCGTGTACAGATAGTGATTAGTTACATTATTATTATTAATAACGATTAATTTAATTGGACTAAATAGTGAATGGATTAGTATTCAATCTAATCCTAGGAGCAATTACATCTAAAGCCTATTTGTATCAGGAACTGTAATCAATTCAATTCCTTCCCAATTCATTAATTCCTTAACAGATCACTGTTACAATATACTCCTAGCTACATTTCATTAGCTCTGTCTGTCCATTTTGACAGATCTCCCATTCCTTCTTAATTACCACGGATTAGAACAAACTTATTTTATTCCACGCTGACATTAACATTTATATAATTTACTAGACAGTTTTTTATTAATTGATCTAAAGATTTATCGGTGCCTGATTTGTTAGTGTATATTGCAGAGACTACATGCTATGATGAGGATTTGAATTGACGTATCCACTGCCTTAATGAAACAATCCATTTAACTAACACTATTGAAGACAAGACGGTATAAAAGTAAGCTTAATTAACTAAAAGGTTATTTTGTTTTTTCCATTAAAAATAACAGTATTAAACAAGAACAATCGCTTGGGGATTTGAAGTTCTTTCGACTCATTTTGGCGGCGAAATCTTAAAAAATCTTGCTGGGACGGTCTCAGTTGTGAAGTAAATCGTGCCTTGCAATTAATTGTTATTGGATGGTAGCCAGTTTAATAGGTATATTATATTTCTGTATTTAAAAAGCGACCCTATTATGTTCCGACCGCATTTAGTTAGTAGGTATAAACAATATGTAAGGGCTATAAATGTGTTGTCAAATCCCTACGGAGTTGAGGTGCTCAACATAAATAATAATGGAGTCGTGATGTTTCTCAAGCTACGTGCGCAGAATTGACTTCATTGATTGACTTTTGAGCTTTACTGTGGGACATAGACCATTTACGATGTAAAAGAATCTATTGTCTTTTTCACGTCAGGTATTTTAGTCATTTATTCGCCATATTATGCATCTTTCATCCCCAACAGAATATTTTAATATCACTCACATATAAAAATACACATAATCCCAAAATTATTATTAATGCTATTCATACGTGTCAGTCTTATTTCGAACCGTGTAATGCTACATTGGTTCGGTCACTATACGAGCATGTCTGGTTATTCTAGTACTGTCTGGCGTAGCGTTTCGACTGAAAGAAGCTCTGCTCAAAATTTATGCCATCATTGTAACATGCTCTTTGTGGAATACATTACATATTATGTCCTTTCCCGTATTTCAGCAACTCCAGTAATAAGATACTCAATAAATGTACTTACGTTATAAATTTTACTGCATATAGGTAATATAAATAAAATTGTTCATCAATCACATCATTTGCTGATGCAAAATAACTGCCGTGCTATCATACTTTCAACACTTTTTTAAAACATATCGCTGCTTTAATTCAAAACTACCACAAATCCGAAAATTGCAAAAACGTTTTTATTCCAAAAATACATCTGTAATCCTTCATATTTTTATATTTAGACAAGACACCCATTGATTTCCCATTTTAAGTTACAGAAATAACGCAACCGTTACTTTTGAATTTAACGTTTTGAACGCACGAAATATGATCTAAACTGCCATATTTTCAGTTGTGCGAATTTTAATTATTTTAAGCACGTTTCTTTTGTGCAAAAGTGCCATATCTCGAAATTTAATCTTTGTTACTCATTCATTTTATACAGAAGACGACCATATTTCGAAAAACTTCAGTATTTGAATAAAGGATTCATGTAAGTAGGACATTATTTTTAAATCAAAAGAACCATATTTCAAAAAGGGGTAGTTTTGCAGAGAAGATATACCTAAATTAATTTAATTTTTTTGATCAAAATAAACTAATGAATCAAAGTGTTCGTTTTGCATTTAAGTTATTTAATATGAAGTACGGTATTTAAAAATAGTTTTATTTTGAATATAAAAAACTACTTTCTATTATTAATATTTAAAAATTAAAAGGGCCTTATTCTGGAATAGGTACACTAGTTTTGCTATTATTTAAACGGAGTTGTTTTAATACATAAGTTCATGTTTTGAGATACATTACTTGAGCATTTTTTGTGCAAAAAGCATTGTTATCGTTGTAATTATAAAATTTTATTGTAGTTATAAAATGTTTCTACGGGTAATACGTAAACCATACATAATATATTATTGTAGGTATGTTTTTATGTATTAGGTATACGTAGAAAGTTAGAACCATAGGTATCTACTATTTCCGTAGGTTTAATAAATTAAGTTTAATTTAAGGTGATTCAGTATTTATTTTTGTTTACTAGGTATTTAAACTGATTTATGAAGTTAAGTCATTTTAAAAATGCCAGGCTCCTTTTGAACCATCATGTCATCATGATTTCAAAAGGAGCCTTTAAAAGAGAAAGATACCTGTTTCGCTTACATACTTATTTCGCTTCGTCCACTTTCATTATTCCCTTCATACATGCTCTTCGGTTTAGGGTACCTACTCTTGACCTGGCCTTTTTTCAAGATGTCCCTGATTTGGTCACGTCCGCCTAGGTCTACCCCCTACCCCTTCCAACACTTTCATTCACACTCGCCTTATACACTTTTTCGAAAATCGTTCTTCATTCATTCTCTCGACATGGCCAAACCATCTCAGCATACCTTTCTCAATTTTTGTCACTACATTTTCCGTTTCCTTATCTCACTATTTCTTATCCTGTTACTGTCCACTCAGTTTAACTCCTATGATACTTGTCTTGTTAACGCTCTCATCTCAACTAAATTTATTCTACTTTCATGTTTCTTCTGCCATACCCAATTTTTACTTCGGTACATGAGTGTCGGAATCAACACCCGCTCATGTACAGCCAAACGAACCTTGTTAGACACCTTCCGACTGTTTCTAAAGGAGTGCAAAGCTCACTGCAAATATCACTCTCGAACTTTCCATTAATCTTGTTAATAAAAATATTATTCCAAAATATTAAGAATCGTTCTTTACAAATCTGTGGGTACCTAACACTGATAAATAATTAAATTAAGAGAAACGTAGAGAGCAGTTTAGTGGGTGTGTGGTACACCCACGTAAGTAACTTTAAAGTACTCATACGTGTTAAAAAGTTTCTATTTTAAATATGGTTCTTTTGTGATCTCAAGTGTTCCTAATTGCATTTAAGAAACTATTTTAGCTATAAGGTAACATTTTAATAGTTATTTTTGATTTAAAAGTTAAGAGTAGGAATGATAAAGAATATTTCTCAAAAGTTTTGAATGTTTTCTTAATGTTTATAAAGTCTTTGTTTTATTTTGAGTTTTGAAAAACTTACGTTAGTTTTGATAATTAGTTTAGCTAATTGATGATTATTTTACAATAAATTTAACTTCTTACCGGTCTATGATTACCTAACAAATTTGGTGACATATCGACAGCAGCGCCACCTACCGGGTCCAATTGTGAATCTAAACCATTCTGGGATCCACCTGAAGACACACAAAAAATTTCAACCAAATCGGAACAGCCGTTTAGGAGTTCAGACCATTTGATACCAATAATAGTGTTACATTTTTCAAGTTAACATGTTTCAACCCCCGTATCTTTTACACCCTTACAACTATCGACTTGCAACCACCATAGTGCACGATGGGAGACTTGTACCTATTGCCACATACAAACAGTAGTCGTCTGCGATGCGTAGTTTTGGTTGTAAACTGAAATATAGGGACACACACCTCCAATTTTATATATATAATAGATAGATTTTGAGGGAAATTTTGATTTGTTTTGGATATCATTTTACACAGATGAAGCATTTTAGTTACTTTATTAAATTGCATGGCGATTTTTATTGTGTTCCTAAAAAAATTATGGGCAAACATGATTAATACAATAATTTTTTTGACTTATGGTTGTTTTATTCCATATTTAGAATATTTCGCAAATATTTTTTATATTCAAAAGTAACTTATATGCTTATATCTCCGCTAGCATTCAGTTTATTATAAAATTACTTAAAACATTTAATGCAGTTTAAAAATGCGCTTCTAATGATGTATAATATGCATATATTTTATGTAAAATAAAAAAGCATCAGACAAAAAATACTTTTTTTTTTCTTTGTTTGGCTCTCCTGTAAAAAAGTATAATTTTGATTTGTGGTAGTTTTGAATTAAAGCAGCGATATCATTATAATGTTTGATGATTGTCTGTTGGTAAATATTCTTAGTCCTTATTACCTGATCATTGACAATAATTTTGTGTGATTAAGCAATTTTAATATTATGGCAGTATGTAATTGTAGTACATATCCTTGCCACAATCGTGAATATGTACTACAATTACACACGATATAATTCTACATTAATGGAGTTAACCAAAACAGAGATGTTCAGTCAGAGTTTACAGTAATTTACATTTCCTTAAAGGCTTGTTGTATAAATCAAGTGTAACCCAACGGCAACCGCTAATGTTAGGCATAAAATATAAGACGGCACCGTTTATGTTGTGCGGTTGAGTGGGCAGGTGATCGATCACAGAAAAACGAGGGACCGCGAGCGTCGACCGAGCCACATGTTACCTTAAAAGACCATGAACTTCTATAAAGTTGCTCCACTAGACGTTTCAAAGACACGCTTGCTCTAAACTTTTTCTTTTCTTTTTCTTTCCTTCCTTATTTCTTGACAACGCATCAGTGATGCTTTTGTGTAACTGAAAACTGACGGTGTCCACTAATTTTATTAGGTGGCTTGTCTATTCGTTTACCGACAATTGACATAAAAAACAGACGTTCGCCTTCACACCTTTCTTCTCATCCTCACAATTATCACCTATATTTTATCTTTGTTATGTAATATGAGCCTGAGCTATGGTCTGTCACTGAAGTATCTAACCTGCCGCAGATTGCACTTAAAAACCCCCAATTAATAAGTGGATTCACTTTCTAGGTTAGACTAAGATAAGAGAGTATTAAAAAGTTTGTGTTTTCCTCGGGAGAAATAATGTAATTTCTCGAAGTTTTGTGCATGTTTAAAATTTCTTACCAGTTAAACCCGCCCACACTTCGCTGCAGCAACGGTCAATAAAGCAATTAAAGAAGCAACTATGCCAAATTGTTAAGTTATCCAAAATGTATGAAATTTTCCAGAGGAGAGGAGGGAATAAAAATAGATTACTCGCAGGTTAAAAACTTTTCTAATTTAAATTGATAAAGCATGTTTTCGATACGGTCATAAATATTATCATAATATTATCTATCTCAACAATTTTAAATATTAAATTCTCTGAAGTCTTCAAATGCGAACTCGGCCGAATTGATGGAATATGGTCTCGACCCATCTCATTCTGACACTGAGATCCGAGTCCAATTATGGAATAGTTATGAGTTATGGTAATGACTCTTAGATCGTTGTTGTTATTTCTATAAATGTTCTACTAACTACTAGCTTTCCAATCACTATAAACCACTTTAACATTAATTCCCTGAATTTCGCTTGAGCTTGTTTCGTCTTCAAAATTTCCTGTTACAGAAAGTTTAGAAGTATTTACTACTCACAGCTTTAGGTATTATTGCTTATAATGGCTTTATCCCATGAGATTGTTCTATAATAATTATGCGAATACTTAGTACGAGTCCTTAGGCGGTTACGGTCAGATGTTTTCTAAAGAAGAAAGACGTAACCGTTTATATACAACAAAACATTACTCCGCCGAACAAAGACATAAGGAACAAATCAAACAAAAATATGAAAAAAGTCCTATTTACCATTTCATAACAAACAAAATAGTTTAACGACTTTAAAAATAGACTTTACAAATATCCTTTTTAGTTGTCCTCCTGTAAAGTTGCCATTTTTTAGTTACGCCTTTCATGGGTGATTCATTGCTTTTCATTTCATGGTCGCTTCCGTTCTTCATACCAAAGTTATGCTGACAGTTTTAATTGATATAGTTAGACGGTGGTCGTTAATTGATAACATGAATTTGGGTAGTATACGAACTATCGACATTTGGGGTGGGCACCTATCCGCACTGGAGTATTGTGAACAGTCTGTGTAGGCTATCTTAATTACAAGGAGAGAATGTACGATGTCAGGTCCGTTAACGGGTTGAGGCCAACCACAGAGTGACATAATGCAATAGCAAGAAAATCTACGCTTATAATAATAAGTGTTAACATGTACGCAGTGGAAGTGACACATCGTTTTTTATCGTATTAATTTTAAGCTGTTTTATTTTATAAACATAAAATTTTGTGAAAAAGATAATTATTATATCAGTAGCGTACCGTACCCTACCATACCCTACCCTATTTTACATTGTCGTTGCCAAGTTATGGCTGTATTAAATTCTTCAGCAGGACGGTTTAAAAAAAATGGTTGCCTGTAAAGTCGGTTTTACGGGCGAAGATTTTACGTGACAACGTCTTTTTCTCGGTAGAATATTTATTGATATGAATATAATTAAATTGCGCAATAGGAACAAGGAATTGAATGAAAATAAGAATTGCACAAATTTTAACTATAGAAATATATTTTGTTTACTAAAACATTGTACATGTAAACTTAAACTTAACGCGCCGATTCAATGCGCCTAATTCTCTAGTGCTGCGCGCGCGACAGACCGATCATAGTTGAGTGGGAGAGAGACGCAAGGCATTCGGCGGGCCTCTCTCTCGTTCGGTGACTCATCGTAACGTTACCGAGCGTTACTATTTTTCATAAGTGACTCCCAGCTAACCTAATTTAAGACGTTGTCACGTCAATAAGAAATCGTTTATTCAGTAGAACTTCCGTTTCAAAACGTTGGATTTAGAACGTCGATATGAAGTTGCTCTTCAAAATATATTTTCTAAGTATGTGTCACTTGTTAGTGTAGTGTCATTAACATTATTTTTTATAAATAACTAGCTTTCCCCCGCGGAACCTGTATACAAAGTGTCAAGTGAATCCATTTAAGAAATCCCCCTTTTATCCCCTTTTTATTTCAAAAAAACCTCTCTTTGTGCTCCCCTACACTCCCCAAGGAGCATACATGCCAAATTTCAGCTTCTTACGTTCAGTAGTTTCCGCTGTACGTTGTCTGTCAGTCACTCAGTAACGGAAGAGTTTTTTATGTATATAGATATGCGTAGCATCTCTTTTTATATTATAATCACTTGTCTGTGTTCACGGCCTCATTTGCTCGTACGCCACCCACAAAAAAGCCATGGAGATCCGCCATCAATCAAGGGCGAGACACGTGAAAGCCTGTCTGTCACATCGCATAGTACACAGAGACTACAAACCATAATATTTTTATTTACATTATCAGGTTTTTAGTGTGATTACAAACAGGTGACTTATTAGTATTAAGTATTTTTAAGTATATTATTATGTTAATAGAGTATTTACTTTGTATCTTTACTTTAAAATTTGAGTTCAAAAATGTCGACTTTGATTTGTAGTATAATATAAGAAGCATTTTTGTAATCTAATAGTAAAATATTTAATCTATGTCATTAAATAAATATGATTATGGTCAGTTGTATCATTTAAACACAAAAATCAACTGGCTATTGCAACAATTAGGTACCTACTTTACGACGTGAATTAAATAGCTACTCAAATAACTGTCAACGTTTTATACATACGCCATAAAGTCCTGGTTTCGGGTTGCTTGCTATTAAATTAGGATAATGGTTTAAAATTAATAATACCGCAGTGTTATTAAAACATAAAATAATTCAGTGCAAACCTTTTTAATTATGCCCATTTGTTAACAGAAAACACGGTGAGGTTTTCGTAGCTGTCTGGACCAAATTACAAGGAAAATATGAGCGGTCTGGAATAATTTCAGCTGAGCTATATTTCAAGCTCCTTCGGTTGTATTTTAGGGGCAACAGGGCTTACTGTGCAAAGGGCATTTAATTTCTTCATTAAATTAATTTGACGGCTGCAATTTATTTGAGGCCGTCTGTAGGGCACGGTTCTTTCGTTATCCGTTAAGTCACGTGAACAACCCGAAATGTATGAAGTTTCTAAACAGCCCGAAGATCTGCGAAAAGGCTTAATGTCTGATACAGCAAAAACGATAACAATTTTCGGAAACACTATTTTTATTTTCAAAGAATTTCAACGATACGCGTAACTCATGAGATTGGGCGTTATTACTTTAATTACTATATTTTATACCACATGAATAAATAAGCAACATAACGATGTATATACGATAATATTTCCATGATAATTAATAATCTTTATTGATATTACCATTAAATAATATTGGATTTGGGTGGGCGGAACATTGGTGACCGCTAGTAGAAAAAAGTCTTGGGCGCTTCTGCACTTCGGAGGGCACGTAAAGCCATTGGTCCCGGTTGTTACCATTTGTTGTGAGGTGTTTACCTCAGCTGTGAGAAGAGACCCGTGTTCAGTAGTGGGCCATTAATGGATTGAAGTCAATATTGAATCTGACTGTTACTGTAATAAAGTTTAACTGTATGTGGTGAATTGATGTCGGTCTGTTTGATTGTCTGCGTCTCTTTGTTTTGCCTCGAAAGCCCGAGATGGATAGTAAACTTTCCAAGAATTGTAGCAGGTTATTAAGGGACTGTTTAATTACGATATCTCAACGTTAAATAAATATTGATTTGGACCTAACTCCTAAAAGAGTGATGGTAACCAGCCAACTTATTTTGATAAGAATTCAGCTGAATTCTATTAGATAATCTGATAACAGAATATCTCAAAATAGTTATTCTTTAAAAATATATTATTCAGTTTCTGTTTCAAAACCGTTTATTATTCAGGCACATACAATGAAATTAAACATACATACATTCACGATATAACAACGATGTTTACCCAAACAAATGGTTATAAGTCACCAGTAAAAAACCCTATGACATCACTCCAAAAAAAGGCTTGTACTAGTTTAAAATAAAAGTTAAAGAGGCTTATCAAGTGAAAACAATAGATAACGAAAACTCAGAAACATGAAAAAGGGTTAAAGTAGCGCTTACGATTTTATTGCGTGAGGGTTGCGATTAATATCGGTCGCGGCGACCCAAGCGATTATACTCAAGTAATAATACTACAAAACAAAATAAGCCAAAAATAATGTAAAAGAAGGAGAATATTGTTATAACAGTAATAACGTTGGAACATTTATGTATCCCAGAAGTTTCCGCAGTGTGCAATATGCAGTCAAGTAATTTTACATTATTCTGTTCAATATGCATTTCTCCCCAAGTTTGTTCGTTGTACTGATACCATTTCGAATGTGGAAATAGGGTTTTCTATTTCAGTCATTACTCATTGACAGTAAAATGTTTGGTTTTTATTAGTAGGTACTATTATCTCGATACAACTGAATGAACACCAAGGCTTAATGTACCTATCGAAGAACTATACTATCTATGAACTATCCCTCACTATGATATAGAAACCTTATCCTGGTCGATTGCTTATAATTAGAGATCGGATATTCGGGTTGACATTTAAAATTGGATTGAATTATTTTTTAAGATTATTTAATTTAAATAATGAGGCTTGACACCGTTGACACGTACATACTTTGTGGAAATTTCAAGTGTCTATCTCGAACGGTGAGTTGTTACTCACATGGCTCTATCTATTGAACGGAAATAGGTAGTCACCTCAATTTTCACAACATGTTACTGTGGCCGCTATAACAACAACTAATAAAAAGGTAAAATGTTAGGTCCCAAAGAGGGTACCCATACAAGTAACCTTAAAAAAGGGGTTGTTTTATCTCATAAACCGCTCAGGCAGACAGGCAGAGAGACAGACAGATACTGGAGGTATATTAATAGGATTCCGTTTTTTAACATTTTAGTACGATACCCTAAAAATGTTGAATCCTATTATCGGATGCATGGCATGAGTGTGTACGTATGCATGTGAAGTGTTAAGACATTCTCAAAATCTTTAGATTTGATTAGAGTGCGGCGGCACTGAATTTTGAGAAGCTACTTGAATAATTTTAAAGCCCGAAATTAATTTTAAGTAAAAATAAATAGTGTTTAAATATAGAAGCACTTAATCTCTTTATGTAGAGATTGAATGAGAAGTTATGCAAAGTTAAGTATTAAGTTATGCGAAGTATGCAAGTTTATGCAAAATTTATAATATCAAAATTATAAATTGAAGGTTTAACAAGAGTTAATTTACTGACATCTTCATAAAATTTCAAGAATAAAATAAGGATTTCAAAATTGCTTCCTAAAATAAACGCTGTTTATGAAATTGAGCAACCAAACTTTGTACAAAACTTTGCATTGACGAGGTATAAATCGTTGAAAATTCGTGGATTAATATTAAGATTGGCACCAAGTCGTTACTTGCTGACCCAAATCCATCAAGTTTCTTGAGAAAGATGTATAAACCGTAATCGGGTTGAATATCTATCTAATAAAACCCTAAAATCGTACTGGTAATTTCGTAGGCAGTTTTCTTGAAGCTCGTAACGAAAACGGCAAATTTCGTTTTAAATTGCGATGCTGTTGTCGTGTTTGTCTTCCATTAAATTATATGAACGTCGGGTTAGGTCTGTTAAGGTAAACATTTTCCGTTACCTACTCCATTGTCCAACGTCGAGCTTACACAGCTGATGTTTGATTAAAATGGAAATGATTATGGAAATTTCCATCACAATCTTTTATTACGCTCTATATTGAAACATATTTTTAAATTAATTAATTTTGATCATTAACAAAGTGTATTTTTTTGTTGCAGGTTGAACAAATGGTTGCTATATTACAGCAAATTTGCATCACTGCAAAAGCATGATTTGGGTATGTAAGATTAAATTTCCATTCTTATATTCCATATCTTCTGATGATCTACATTCTCTTTTTAGTATAATAAAAATAATAATAAATAAATCAATTATAATTACTTAAATTCATTAATACAGACTTCTGTTATAGTTATCATAATTATTATTTTATATCAGAGTAAAATAATTAGTAATAAAACAATCAATGAACGTTGGCACAAGAGACCATGTCGGACACAAGTGTCATTTATTTCTTTTTCCTTTTTAATCGATATCATAAACAACACCCCCACTATATCGATAAAACTAAGAACAACAAGCAATAAACTTCAATACAAAATCAACACAAATGCTACCACAAAATAAACTAGTTCTTAATGATCCCTAGAGTTTTCATACATGTTTTGCTCCAGACAAACCTTTTGTCAATAACCGTGCGCGGTATCTTACTTTATTGCCACAATATTTCCTTTTAAGAACCCACTTGTACTTTACAACTGTATCTGAACTTGGTGCATCTACCAGTTCCCGCACATCATTTTCACGAAAACTGTCTAGTTCATCCCTAATCGCATTTAACCACTGCTCCTTCTCCGATCCTGTCAATGCTTCGTCCAGAGTCAGATCACCAGCATCATCCACACCATTATCAGTACATCTGTTCGAATATCCATACCTTTCAGGTTTCTTTCTAAACCTAATACTCCTTCTCGCATGCTTTGATTCATCCAATTCAGTTGTTTCAGCATCTTCATACTCACTTGGAATATATGTCACATCAGACTTGTCAACATTACTCTCAGTTATTGTATTCTCTGTTTCAACTGACGATGTATCCCCCACTGAATCAAAGCTCGCTTCATTGCATTCATTGCTTTCTGTCACAGGTATAGACACTTCAGATTTCACTTCTTCCATTATCATAATATCTCTGCTGGTACTGACTTTCTGTGTTTTCAGCTTGTATACACCGTTTATCAGTGATGCTATGGCCACCAACTCGTCATTTCTATTATAAATACTACAGCCACTGGTAGTAAACAACACTCGGTTACCTTTTTTGACTAACTGACTGACAGACAATAAGTTTGTGGTTAACTTCGGCACACACAATACTTCTTCAACAATAAACAACAATAATTATGGTAAATTGTAATAGGAAACACATATTTCAATGTTTTTTTTTGTAATAGCCGACAAATGTTGTAGACGTAGTGTAGACGAGCCACCGTATGGTAAGTGACCACCGTCGCCCATCACATCAATGGCACAAAAGAAATCACCGATATTATTATTGCCGTTATTGACCCGAGAGTAATAAAGCAAATTTACCGTCGAACACATCTGGAGTTATGCGGGTGTCCATTCGTGGCAAAGTTTCACGAGCGTTTCCGCGCTTTGCAGGGGACGTTGCAGTCGACCATAGTTGAGTCGTTTAAGCTTTGTCAGGATATATTATGCGGTTTGTAAACTTTTAATGCTCAGGTTTACCACTAGTTTTACTAATCCGCACTAAAGTTCCTACCGTGGTGGAATATTCTCCAGGTCTCCTCATTTGTGGACCTGCAAAATTGTTACGTGTCCAATAGCTATTTCATTATTATAGGAATTCATCATTGTGCCTAGTTGGTTTGCGCTATCTTGACACTGGTTAACATCTCATAAGGATATCGCAGGAGGTGTGAGCTCCGTGAAAAGTGACTGATCGGGATAGCAAAAAATACGTTTTCTCTAGAATGGATAAATCCCGTCAGGGTTAAATTGGGTGGTAAAGTCTATTGAGCACCAACAGGAGGGGCCTGTCATCGTTACTTATTCGGCTGTCCGGCAGGGTGCACCGCATGAAGCGGAGAATGGCTCGGCCTATGGCCCTTAGCCCCTATATCCTTGGAATATTAGAAGCATATTTGTTGAAAGCGAAAGTTGTAGCTAATAGCTGTTCACACGACAGTGGCCGCGAGCGCGGGTGAAACGTGTATCGGGATGAGCGCGCGGTGGCGGCGGCGGAGCGCGAGCGCAGCGCGGCGGGCCGCGTGATGCGCGGAGCGTGCGGCGCGTCGCCCGCGCCCACTCCGGCGCCGCGCGCGTGATGCGAGCGGCCCGCGCCGCGCTATACGCGTGGCTCGTCTGCTGCGCAGCCGCGCTCTCTACTCACAAGTACAGCACCCGAGTCGTGCGTACGAAGTACGGCCCACTGCGGGGTATCGTCGTCCACGCGCATCCTCAAGTAGAGGCCTACCTCGGTGTGCCTTACGCTACGCCGCCTCTAGGAAGTCTCAGGTGCGTGTCTCATTATTCAGTAATTATCTTACACAATATTTATTAAACAAAAAAACTTAGTGCAAAGGGGCACTAATAAAATACACGCTCATGCTTATATTTATATTATTTCCCTGCTATTTATGCGCGACCATAACTGACGCGTGTCAATTTCGTAACTATTTGTGAGTACCTAACTACTTAGCTTTCGGAGCTTCCCAACCAGGGGACTCAGGCGTTGGACTCTGCTTAAACCATACTTGAGCATACTTTAGCTTTTGGCTTAAACAGAATTTTAAGCGAAACTGTCCTATTGCAATCGTTCCCTTATAAAAATCCATTACAAATCGTGTTAAAAATACTTTAACATTGACACGTACATTAGGTACATGCCGCCAGTGACGCCGTCGCAGTGGCGCATGCCGCGGCTGGCGGACAGCCCGGGCCCCGCGTGTCCGCAGGCGCCGCCGTCCGCCGCGCCGTGGGAGGACGCGCTGCTCACACACCCGCGCGCGCGCATCCGCCAGCTCGAGCGCTTGCTGCCGCTGCTCACCAACCAGAGCGAAGACTGCCTCTATGTCAACCTTTATGTACCCGTTGGCGGTAAGAATTCAATTTTAATTTGATAGGTATGTTAGAATGTTCTGCCATGGCAAACAAGTTCGCTAAGTCTGCGGTTAAATTATTTTATTCTAAATATTCAAGAAATTTTATATTATGACACTGTTTTTGGCTGAAAACAAAGGTCGACTGGTAGAGAATGCTTTTTCACATTTAGTCCACCTTTTGTTCCATTTATAACAAAGTGTAAATAAAAAAGTAATTAATTAATGCCCATTTAATTCTGTAAAAATGCCTCAAGTTAAATATTATGCCCAAAGAAATGAAGCAACTCAATTATAATATTTGAACACGCTATGCACATTACTACGTAACTGCTCTGTTTAGAATGTTATTAACGATTAAAGGTCCACAACATAGCATTCTAAGCGTTCATTTTGTGTTACTCCAAAGCTACTTAGAGTGAAGCGATAACAAGCTCTATAATATTTACTCAACCCGCAGTACGTTGAACTGAATTCGGTACCAATTGCTTTTGTTATTATGGCAGCATCTGATGCCTGGAATGAAACAATAATATCATAATGGGGCTTTGTCTGGTAAAATGGTGATTCGCGGCGAGGTCTCGTGGCACCCGTTAATCCTTGCCAGGAGCTTATTCATAATTTATTCACACCATTTCACCGCTAATTCACTGTCCGTTAAATAAACCGCTGTTTAAATATACATTGCCACGTGTCTATGATCTGACTACAACAGTAGGTACGCTACAAATATTTATATTTATGGAAGCGAAACTACGTAATGATTATATGCATCGATAGTAAGAAAGGCATTTAAAATCTTCTCGTTTTTAAAATACAGCTTTAAAGTGCATAAAGATCAAAGAAAATATTATACTCTACATATATTATGTTCAATATAGTAGATCTTTATATTGTAAAGAAAAATAAAGAAGATAACGAAGAAAGAAGTTTGTCAGAGAAGAAACATGAAGCAGAAATAGCTTCCGAGGTCTCAATTCCGTAGTGCATTGCAGTGCAGTCAGCCCCCTGCAAGCAGTGCGGAAGTGAGGCTAAGGTAGTTTTATTCATCAAAATGAAGAATTACCTCCAGAAGTGCTAGAAGAAGAAACAGAAGAACGTAATTAGGAAGATAATTGTTATTCATATTTGTTTATCACGACTTTTATGTCACAGATGCATTGTTAAAGTTTAATATCCTCATACTCCATACTTGGATATAAGATGATATTATAATCTCAAGCAATTTTAAATTTTAATATATTCAGATGTATGCGGTTGATAAACATTCGTTAAAGAACACTTTGCAAAGAGCTGGGAGAAGTTGCTTAGATTATAATAGCTTTAAATATTACAGGATGTGTAATCCCCGATGATGGTGCGGGTCCTCCGCTTCATTTTTTGTCCGCAACGAGTCTGTTATGCCTTTAGTGTAACAGATGTAAATGGGCGGCGGTGACCACTTAACATCGATGGCTTGTCTGCTTGTTTGTCGACTAGCTACTAAGATAAAAAATTATGTAGCACCTATACCCACCTCCATATTACTTTAAGCGTTAGGGGCAAATTCCCTTGCTGTCTTCGGACGACCCGACGCACAGAGGACTGATGTGACGATGTGTGTTGTCATTTATTATCGTACCACGAAATACTGGAACAAATTACAGGCGTTGGTAATGCCGTTCGATTACAATGTATGTCTTCAAGTTAAGAACGAATAGGCTTCTTCTTAGTTTAGTAGTATGTTTTGCTATTTAAGACTGCATCCTCACTTACCATCAGGTGGGATTCGTTTCATTCACATTCATTACACATTCAAGCATTAACTTCTATTGTACAAAAGAAATATAGTGACTGTTAGACTATATCTAGTGATATTGTTTTCATATGGGGTGAAGGTGAAAATGAAGCAGCAGGGTTGCCATGCCTGGTATTCGTCCACGGTGAGTCTTATGAGTGGAGTTCGGGAAACGCATACGACGGTACCACTCTCGCCGCGCATGGAAATATCATCGTAGTCACTATCAACTTTAGGTTAGGTGTACTTGGTAAGTTGATATTTTTTTATTTTAAATATTAAAATTGTTTTTTTTATATCATCATCATTATTACGTACGTTCCTTGTTACTGCAACGTTGATAAAAGTGATGATCATTGTGAGAATAAACAAATTAAACCGTTGAGTTAAATAAGAAGTGTGGTTTTTTAAATGGTAATTAACGTTTAAGTCAATTAGAGTTGGTTGTTTGAAAATGTATGGGCTGTAGTGAATAATGCACCCATTTTATTATAAACAGATTTGAAATACGAGTACGTCATTCACATGCGGTTACATAATAATGAGACTGCGTTGGTTTATATGAGATTAGATATTGTTGCAATTTTTTGTAATAAAACTAATAAAAGTAAACGTTATTATGAATTTATAATTATTTATTTAGTTGCAATTTTCAGTACGTACTTTTAAAATAGTAATCCGCTAGCAAACAGAGTTGCAAATCGCGGTATAAAGCAGCTCTAAATATATCTGAATAGTTCTAAATTTAAATCCAAAGAGTCGCAAATCCACATATATGTGCTTTCGCGTGGCCTCGGGAGTTTCGCTTGAATAATTTGAAAAGGTAAAATGAAAACTGCAGGCTGGTGGGTACGGTTCGCACCTAAACGCGAATTTCATTTATGGAGTTCTGGTAATTTTATTACTTAACCTTTGATTACTTACGTTAAATAAAGTAACATATTTTCACAAAATGTGATTCATTTTTCTGTAAAAATTATTTATTACGTATTGGTTAGTAAAATAAAAGAGATTTTTAAAAAGGACAGGTAAAATAAATCCAGTTTTAAGAACGATTTTTTAAGAATCAGCGAATGACGCGTGAAGTCTCGATTCAAGATTGATTAGTTGATTGGTATTTTAATTTTTAATTAATCAGACACTTTTATTTTTATATCAACGAAGAATGTTGTGCAACTTAAGTTATTTTGAGATAATAATTACGTCCTATTTTGTACCGTCATAGTTGGTTTAAATAAGCGACAGCAAGAAGGAAGTCCCATTGTCGAAATTAATGGGGAACAATTCTAATTCCTGTTTAAGCGAATCATTCTTTTCAGATTATTCATTCGTTTCATTCCAACTCCATTATCATCATAATTGATATACCTAAGTGAATTTCATTGTTAGGATAAATTAGTAAATTTTGATTGGAATTACACAAAATAATAGCAGCTCCGTTTTTAATACATAGTTATTGGCAGTGATTTATTTATTATTTATTATATACCATGCTGCATTTTTTTTTCAAGGATTTTTTTTAATGAAAGCAGAGTAATTCTTAGATTAATAAATTAAGTAGTTATCTACATTTTTTATGTTTGAATATACCCAAGCTGCTGTCCATTCCTAAATTATACACTATTAAGTACATAACTTACCTACTCGTATCAATAAGAAATTTCCATATTGTGTTCAATTGGTGCATGCAGCGTAAATGCTCCCGTCACAAAAATACTCGCACGAGTCTATTTCTACGTAAAGTTTTGAACTAACTTTTGTTTTGTTATATCTGTTTATTCTATTTACTTTGTATAATGTGCAGTCAAAAGTTTTGTAAGATACTAGAATTAGATCCGCAATTTTCATACATTTTCAACAACAAAGCAATATTAAATGGACGTGGCAAAAATATTTGCATGCATTGGACGTCCACATTAACAAAATAAGTTTGTGCGTTGACATTTTTCATGTACGTAGCGCAATTTTTATGAACATGAATCTTGTTTAAAACCACTTAACAAAAATTTGCGACAGCAATATTTTCGATGTAAAAAACGCTGAAACTTAGGTTTAAATAAACTGGAGTTTGGAGTTTAAAATATTACTTGCACGGATCCGATAAAATATATTTTTCTTCTTTGTAGGTTTTTTAAAAACTGGTGCTAAAGGTTCAGCACAGGGTAACTTTGGCCTCATGGATTTAGTGGCAGGGCTTCACTGGTTGCGGGAAAACCTGCCAGCCTTCGGTGGCAATCCCGAGAAGGTCACTATCATGGGTCACGGAACTGGTGCAGCACTGGCCAACTTCCTCGCTGTGTCACCAGTTGCTAAAGGTTTGAATGTGGTCACTGTTATTATTTTTAAGTTGTGATAATATTTATTTTATTCTCATCATTAATCAAATAATCAACACTATGATAAGCTCAGGTTATATTTATACAAAATCGTTGTCAAAACTTGTCCAAAATTAGTACAATATTACACAATTAAAATTATAATCTACAATACTTAGTGCACACTTTTACAATGAATGTAACATTGTAAATTATTTAATATTGATCTTAACGTACCTACACAATTATTATGTGACACATATAAATATTTACCCATAAAATCGAGCCCAGGACCTTTGCCTACAGAATTGTCTACTTTAGTTCTGTAGACAACCTCGGCCGTCGTTGAGTTTAAGCCATTAACATCAGCCATCGTAGCCTTATTCTTTCGAATTTATAGCTTGCATGGTCATAAAATTATACTTCACAAATTCTACACCTTAGTCAAAATATGTGGCTTGGTCGTTTTTATACTAGCTTACATACTAAATTTCACTTCAGAAGTACCCTAAGAATTTTGGCTCGTCTTGGCGGGGACACTACCGTGCCCCCAGATTTTAGTTGTAAATACTTTTTCTTAATAACACGTGTGAAATTATATTTAAGTAAGTGTCATAATCTTCGAGCTTATAATCATAATAGAATATTTCAAGGTGAGGGCTATTGTGATCGTCATTGTATAAAGAGAGCAATGGCTGTTACCAGCATCCTTTGACGAGTGACGCATGGGCTACCCTTTGTTCCTAATTAGACCGGCCCCTCCCAGTGTTCGTCATATTTTCACATTTAATACGCTCAGATATTATTATTTCGTAATGAGATTATAATTGCCACATTTTGAATACGTTAATTAAGGGATTGTTCTCTCTAATTGAATTAAATAATTAGGTTGGTGTAATTATACGAGCAGTGATAGCTGTTAGTTTGAAACTCGTCGCAAATGGGAGCCTGGTTTCTTAAGGTTGGCGCACACTTATCAACTCAGATACGATTCAGTATCGCTTTGCCCCTAGGCGTTGAGTATCTTTTTTATAAATCGAACAACACACAATTGTCGTATTATTTCGAGGCGACGCGGAATTTTTCCCCGAGTTGATAAATGTGTTTCAACAGTATTCTGAATATGTAGTGTATAATGTAGTGAAATCATCACAGGAAAATATGCTTTGATTAGAGTAGGTACTCCATATTTTTTGCAAATGTACCTATATCATCTTTTCCCTTAAACATCTGCCTAATTTTGCTATCGATAACCATTTTGATACTTGGTGCAATAGGGACCACCAATACTGTATGCTTTATCAATCAATATCATTACTATTAACATGTATTAAACTCTTGTGTTACTGAGTGACTGACAGACAACGCACTGCAATGGATTCACTTGAAACTTTGTATATGGGTGAATCGAGTGACGCAAGTGAGCTAAGAAAGGATTTTTGGAAATTGGCGGGTGAAGCCGCGGGGGAAAGCTAGTATTAGTATAAAAATGTGTTTCTTTGCGAGATTTTATCTCGGTGTCGCTTCATCGAAGAAGCGAAATGAAATTAGGTTATTTGTTTCAGAACTACTGAAGCGAGTCATCTTGTTAAGTGGATCGGGTTTGAGCTCATGGGCTTTGCAGAGTGAGCCACTCGCAGTGAAAAAAAAGGTGAGTGAAGGAAAATTAAAGGTAGATTGGGTGCCACCTTCTAACGAGACTAAAGTCATTTTAGTAAACTTAGCCTTTGTGGTACTGTTTGTTCTCTCGTACAATTTTACGATCCATTCGGTAGTGGCTGGCGTATTCTAGCTTTATGTTCTGATAACATTTAATGAAAATGCAAATAGTCAACGTGAAGTTGCATTTTTATCTTGTTCATTTTACACAAGCAGATAACTATTTCTCTTAACATTCATTTTTATAACGTCCAGATAACTTGTTCAGGATTTGTGCACAATTACAAAATGCAAATGCATGTTTGTATAATAAGTTACGAGAGTTCTTGATAAACATAATTATGGATTACTTTTTTATTTATGGATATAAGAATTAACAAGTGATTTTTTCAGTAATCTATTTAATTTCTAGTTATCAAGTTTGTCGTTTCCTTTTAAGTTTGAATTGCACTGCGTGGCAATGCTAATCATCAGCTGTAAAATTTATGGTCTTTTTAAATAAAATTTTATAAGTAAAACATACGGTACATTTTAAAATAAGGACATAGCCAGGCGGCTGGAATACACCTTTTAAAATGATAATTCACGGTACTAATTGTACCGTCATAAATTGGGTGGTACATAGCCGAACAACCTTCAACTTTAAATACCTATCCTTGTTGAGCAGGATGCACCACCAGTACGATACTCATGATGGATTTTGCCGTTTACACCAGATTTGATACAAGATAACTTTGTTAAAGTTTCAGTATTCGTCCTGTACTTAATAAAACTGTCCTCATGTAATTTCTAGCTGAAGCATTAAATGAGATAAGACAAAGTCTTCTATACTCGCCGGCGCTGCATGCAGAACAGGTTCCGTCATATACAGACTACTTGAAAACTACTTACAAAATTACATCAGACTAAGTTCGTCAGCGTTTTCGAGTATTTAGTGTTAGAGTTAAACTTCCGGAACTTAACGGTGATCCGCAACTTGTATAACACTCGTAAACTGAATCTCTTAAACTATCTTCATTTAAATTATTCTGCAACGTAGGTAATTAAGGATACATAGATGAACTTTCGAATTATCTTTAAGTTAATGTTCTGCATCTTAAACATTCAGGTTTCCAAAGATAAAATGTGATAGTGAAGCTTGTGAATACACAATTTAAAAGTTTAAGAATTCTGCAAACAGCTTTCTTACTTATAGTTTTCGACTATTTATTAAGCATTAAAAACTACACGTGACGCATGATACTCGAAGCTTGACAAGAAAGCGTATACCGTCGCCCGTAGATATTTGTAGCTCCATGGAACGTGACTATCCCCGTCCGTAGATATTTATAGCTTGACAGGAACTTGTCTACGAACGGCGTAGTCGTTCGTAGACATTCGTAGCTTGACGGAAAGCGATTGAAGCGGTTTGTAGACATTCGTAACTTTAGGTGTGTCAATAGGGTGCTGGCCAAAACAGAACCGATGATAGATGAACCGAACTAGATGATATATTGTTTCTTTATGTAAATCTTATTTTATAATAGTCGATGTTTGTATGTAGGTAGCAGCACAGACAGATTGTCACGGAGACCTGCTAGAAGATGACCTGGCACCGTGTTTGCGGAACAAGCCGCTCGCAGACCTACTGGCAGTGCGGCTTGACCCGCCGCGGTTCTTGCCCGGGTTCGCGCCCTTTGTCGACGGAACTGTCATCGTCACGCCTTCCTCTGTAAGTTGTCTTGAATGTTATAATAATACTCATTAATATATTATATTTTATAAATATCGAATGCATCTGATACATTCCCTCATCGGAGTTCAAGTTTTGCTGGTAGAGAATGCCGTTAAGCATTTTACGTTGCCCATTGTTCTTCTTTATTTTAAGATTTGTGATTGTGCAACATTAAATAATGTTTCTTCATAAATTTATTTTATTTAATCAATCATAAATACTTTGGTAAGTACGTATAGAATTTTTACTTAAGTATTATTCATAAAATTAGTTATACATAATGATGATCATTTTAGATGCAATATTACAAATTATTATTTGGTACGCTATCTTTATAAAGTTTGTGCTCAACAACTATTATAAATCAAAGTTATGGAGTTTTCTTATCAAAGAAAAGCGACGTTAAATATATTATGCTTAACGTTTATTTTAAAAATCGTTTCGTTTAGTTCAGAAACATTTTAGGTATCTGCAGAAAACTAAAGAAGAATATTCATGTCAAAGGCTTTGATAGTATTACGTAAACGATCGCTCCCGCTAAACAGTCGTTCCTCTTCAGATTCAACATCAAAGAGGTTTAGATAAGTCAATTGAATTGATCTACTCAATTAGATAGCGATATAAGCATCTTTACTACCAGAAAAGCGTTCTATTATTGTCTTTGTAACAGTTAAAGGACAATCTTGTGAGTCTTAACGTATTAAAGTAGGTATTATTATGAAATGAGGCTGTCTTCAGGTTTACACAGTCACGACTGGATTTTGTTTTCGTAACTTGGCAGCAAAGGACCTTTTAGAGAATGGTTCAACGATACTATTTTTATCATACCGTCGTAATTGGAAACATAAGTTGCTGGGTTCCAACGAGAACGACAGGATGGCCGAATGTGAAGATTATCGAGGGCTTTTTTTCATTACAATCCAAATGGCTAGGTCAAAAGGAGTATCTACTCTTTTTGACCTAGCCAAGGATCTAGATCAAAAGGAGTATCTACTCTTTTTGACCTAGCGATGTAGATAGTGTCCTTGTAACTTAATTTTCTGAGCCATGTTGTTGGAAAAGGTTCGATAATCCTATTATTATTGTCGATCTGTTGCTATTAGAGGCTATGGCTGCAAATCGGTATTGGCGATACGGACTACTTTGCTGATTACACAAGGCGGTTTTACCATACTAATATTATTTTGAGTCAGTCACAATTTGGGTCAAATTCAAACTAGGAGAGCTTACTAAATTAGGACAATGGAGATTAAAGTAAAGTTAAGTAAAGTAAATTTGCTGACTGCAGGGAGCGGTTCGGGAGTTCTATTCAAACTCAAAAAAAAATTATCTATTACATGTAGGTATTTTTAATACACTTATTAACGTCATTTTTTTTATTATTGTTATAATTATTCATCATGACTGCTGGAATCGGGTCTCCTTTCAAAATGTGAGGGACTAAGGCCATTCCGGATTAGCACATTTCACATAATCTTTGAAAAAGTTACGAAGAACCAACAATAAGCATAAATAGCATCACGATGTTAGCCTTCACGGAAGCAAGTAATTAATTTCCAACTTACTTATTGTTGCTCTGTTGCAAATGAAACACTCTAATGCTACCTGCATGGCCTACGCCTATGGTCGACTGTGACCACTTACCATCAGGTGGATCGTCTGATTGTTTCTTAGCTATTTACAAAGAGTTGGAAGTCTAAGTTTGTGATAAGCACATGGGCATAGTACCCAAATAATGATTTACAAGTGGTCACGCAGGTACCGCCGCCTACAGACAGCTCGCGGCTGGGCGCGGGCGCGGCCGCAGTGGCCTCCGCTGCCGGTCACGAGCTTGCTGATTTCTCGCACCGGGAACTACTGTTTGGCCTCACTACTACTGGTGACTATGTCTTCATTAGTGTTTAGTTAACGATTAGTAACCCTAGGGAGTTGGAATCAAAACGCTGATTTAATCGAGGCGTAATTATCAAAACAAGCTATCAGTAGAGTAGGAAGGTTGTTGGTTGTTGAAGTAGGTTGGTTCTTAAGTTGTAACTGTCTAAAATAAATTTCAGTTTAAATTATAATACTAATCCTGAACACGTCATTGGCGCAAAAACTTTTGCGCTCGCTAAAATTGTATTCATTTCACGTTCTTAGTAAGTCCTTTATAAACCTTAACAATACGATAATACCCTGTAAATGGATAACATGAAAATCTCTTTTATATTAAGCATACGAATACTTGACATAAACCGATGTTCCATAAATAATGACAGCGAGGGTTCATTTCAACAAACTAGCGACGGCAAGAATGTAATTTTCCGAGAGGAGATTGCTATCTAATCTTTACAAGCCCGTTAACTTTGGGACTGGCGTGGATTGGGAGCGAGCCACTTGTTTTGATAATAATAATATCAGTGATCGGTAGCGCTCTAATGCGCATGGGTTCAAACGTATAACAACAGAATGGCTGTACAAACAGACCCTTCGCATTAGCGATCTATCAACAATCCCAATAATCTAACATAGTAAGTACACTATCTTTAAGACTGATACTGTTATCTTAAGACGAGATAATTGAATTAAGTAAATGTCTGTTACACAACGCGTTCGTAGCCCTATCATCACTAACCATAATTGTTTGGTCCACAATCTCCCTGAGTGATCTGACGTGTTAAAGCCATATTAGATTGAAGTGGTTATACTGAGTTGGCAACACATACCGTAAGCCATATCATAAAGAACGTGTGAGCAATTAACATACTTTACGATGATTTTGAAGTGAAAACTTCTATAGTATCGTTGTGATTTGGAATTTTATGAAACGGAAATGACGCTCAAATGAAACGAAACGGAAACGAAAAAGACACAGACCCATTTTAACGTGGGAGAAAATGAGATATGAACATTAGTAAGAGTTAGAACTAAAGTTCGCTTTAGTAAATTATTTTTAGAAGTTTTCACTTCATTTTTCATTTTGATCTTTTCTTTTCCGAAACACTTCTTAGACGTGCCTTTTTCAAAGTATAGATGTAGTATGATCAACATAGTAACTACATTTTCATTATTATTTCTTCTTGATACCGTTGGTCTTCATAATTGTGAAGGAGAGACGATTGTCTTGTATTGTAACGATAATGGCTTTGACATACTAAAGTTCTAACTAAATAATCGTAAATAAAATACTATGCGTCTTGGTGGAGGGGAAAAATTTCAGCATAACATTGTAATTGCTTAAAACTGAAGATATTTTTTTAAGTAACATCACTGGTGGCTGGTAAAACAATATAAATATGTAATGTTTTTTTTTATAATACGAATAATAAACAAAATATAACCAAAAATTTCATTTTAAAACAGGGGCCAAGCTCTGTAGAACTTTCTAGAGGTATTTACACTTTGCCACAGATATGCTACGTGATGCGCATGGATCATATATTATTAACTTCAAAAGTAGTGTTTGCCCTAACAGAAGTTGAAGCCAATGAAAATTTAACTCGTAGTGCAAAAATATATTTCGCAATTGCTTCACACGTGGTACATTCTGATTGAGATCACGGTAATAATATTTAACTCCTCTGTATGGTTGTTTATACCATAGCTATTAAATACTAATTGAAAGTCAACTTACATAAATTTCTAATTCAATTACTCTATGCATAATGTATAACTAAATTAATTTAATTTATAGTTATAATGAAGCTTAAATTAAACCAAGTGAAAGGCATAAGCGAGAGATACTATAATTATGAAATTTGGTAGTGTGAGCATATATTATACAAAATTATTTATGTTATGTGTATGTAATGTAATGGGGGTGTTAAATGTGGCAAGTTTTGTAAACAGGTATTAATAAATTTCGTATGAAAGTCGACGGAGACACTGCCGTGTGTCTAGTTTAATTTCATGATGAAGCTGTGAAATAAGTAGGTACCTTTCGAAAAATACAGTGATTAATATATTTTTTCAGCTTCGTAATTCAAGACAGATTTTTGATCATGTTGATAAATTAATTTACGTTTTCGAAATATTAAAATATTCGTCACTGGTGACGATGCAAAAAACGCGGACAAATTTAGCAGAACACCGTACTTTTTAATTAAATAAATGTGAATGCGGCAGTGGGAGCTCATAAATTTATGCAAATGAATGACATGCCATTACTTGCAGAATCTTACTTGGAATTCAATGCTCAAGACTTGGAGTTTGGCTTCAACGAGAGCCGGCGAGATCGTATTCTGCGCACCTTTGTCCGCAACGCCTACTACTACCATCTCAACGAAATTTATTCTACTCTCAAGAACGAGTATACGGACTGGGACAAACCCGTTCAGAACCCGCTCAGCGTGCGTGACGCCACGCTCGAGGTAATATTTCAACCCAATATTTATAACATTTTGTCGTGTGAATATTTAATAGCACCCTTGGATGGAAGTAAAAATGTTTTGATAATACCAGTACCATGCAAGTGTAAAGATTGCTTCGGTTTTCCTCATTTCCTTTCGACTTGGTGCTACCCTCTCTTATACCGAACGCTTTCTTCTCTAATTCAATTTACGCCCGATTTCAGTTTCTATTTAAGTTAAAGTTTGGTGGCCTGACGTGTGGAGGCGATGTGGCGTTGGTAGCTCCAGCATTTAGTAAGCACTTTGTGTGATGACGTAAAATTTAAAGAAATTAAATAAATTGCTGAAAGTCAGGCCACGTCGCTTGCGTATTCTTAAATCGTCGTTAATTTGATAATCTTCATATACGTCTAAACCTGTGATGATAATTGTTTATTTTGTTATTTACCTACTTATATGATTTATCTTATTTTGCCTCTACACGTAAGAAGATAAACACTTCACACAAAAGTACAACACAATAAGAACAATTGAATATAACGTAAAACGTCATCGTGTTTTAACGTAATTAGTACTTTGCGTAGCGTGTTCTCGAGCTTACGCGGTGTGTCGCGCTGTCGGTTCAATATCACCAACGATCTTCATTTAAGCCTCAAGTGGTTTCCGCAACTCACCGGGCCCGTCTCGCGCGATACAAAGGGAGCTAATGACGCTCGCGTACACTGAATACAGGATGGCTGTTGAAAGCCTTTATTGGAAAAGACTTGCATACTCCGGTAAAAAATTCAACGTCATCATTGTCATAACGCTAAGGCCGTGACGCCGCGACGTTGTCTATTTAGCTGTTTTTTTCTAATTTTCTCTCGCTTGTTCCGTAATTATAAAAGCTTTTTGTGTTAAGGTTGGCTTACTGATATCTAAGAGATAAACGTTTCCTAGAAAATTTGCATTATGAGCTATGTACGTACGTATATGTATGTGTTTACAATGTTTAAAAATGTTTAAATTGTGTTAAAATGTGTGTATGTCGTCTATACGCTGTATACTTATGCCTCGTGTCTGTATGTATGCTTATGTCTCAGTCTGCTTATCTGACCTTTGTCCTGTTTTAATATTACGTAAATAGTAAATTAAGATTAAGATTTAACACACTTGCGGAACACTTTTTTCAAACCTTTTTCCTGCTCTATTTTTATGTATAAAAATTAACGAAGGTTTCAAATAGATACCCTTTACTAACCCCGATTGGCTAGCATGAAAAGGCCTGATTGTTTATTAACAAGTTCTAACTAAACTTGCAAAACATTTTTAATATTTTGTATTCCTAAAATCCTTTGCGGCTGCTATAAATATTCGAGGCATTTAAAATGAGGATTTTCCTTAAGTTATTTTCCTTAATTAAGACCAGTTGTTTAATGGCCTAAAAGAATTTAATGTTTTGTAACAAAATATGACGAACACATTACTTTATAACATACAGTTTTTTGCTACTCGTTATTATGTTTAGGAAGTTATACAGTTGACAAAATAAAATGAAAGAATATAATAGTAGCCAATGTACATTGGTAAGTATGAATTATCTACGTTTACTTCGATAATATATAATATTAAATAAATTAACATTGGATAAAATTGTCCATGAAGCACTCTAGGAAAACAATTTGTTGCTCTTTTGATAAATAATTGTAGTTTCAATAAATAAAATGTTTTCGTTAGTGACCTAGACTGCCCTAGAGTATGTAAATAAATCGGTTTTTAAATGTAATAAAACAAAAATTCCAACTAGTAAACTGACAAAAAATCGAACCCGTTATTAATTTTTTGGAAGTACTTAGAATTTATTTCGCAATGGTTTTTTGGGTCTTTAAATCTTATCTACATATATAAGAGACATGAAATTTATAGAGCCTCCATTAAATAAGGTTTTATGATATTTTACCCTTTAAGGGGGTTTCTTAGGGATTGAAATAGTGGTTAAAAATCCGACGATTTTATAGCAAACTATTAAAAACATTTTTATTAAATTAACCCGTGAGAAAGTAAAATACGGGATGAATCTGCTGTTAAGAAGTGACTGTGTAAACTTAGGCTTAAACCCTTGCTAATGAAATTAAAATAAATGAAATAGTTAAGATTGAAATCAATATCTACTTCTGCGCGAGTGAAATCGCGGGAACAGATAACGCTTAGAAATAGGTATAAAGGTCACAAAACTTTGTTATCTTAGCAGTAGTCTGAAAACTTATCCATTATCAGCTTTATCTTCGATGGTTATGATCGTTTATTCAAAAATGTATATTAATTTCAAATGTATTTTGATTACTTTGTTGAAAGTTGATCAATAAAAACATATTGAAGCAAGATATACTCGTATATTATGCTCTTCTTTTTTTACTTGGTCGCAAACGCATCGGTAATGATTTTGTTATTAGTGATGTCCATGGGCCATGTTGACCAATTACCAATGTGTGGCTTGTCCGCTCGTTTGTCGGCTATTAATATAAAAAATAGCATTGGAAAGAGTATAGTATAATGATATATAGTTCTTCTGTGCGTGTGTATGTAATTGAACTCCTCCTAATCGGCTGTACGAAATTTTTTGAAATTTTTTGTGCCAAATAATATACACCATCACAACGTTCTGAACCTTTGGATGCATCATGTATGTAGGTTCCTTAGAATGTTTACTTTCATCGAAACACCTGATAATTGACTATTAACACGAATTAAGCTTATAACCCCTAGGCTAACATTGGTTGAAAGCATATTCCTTATAATGGTATATTATAATGGAATATTGGTACTTTAATAATGTGTTTACGGACCTCATTATTTATTACTCCATTATGAATATTTCGCGTCTATAGATCGCACTGTAATCACGTTTAGCGGAAACCGATCGGGGAAAATTTACACGCGCGGCTTTCATTGAGCCATAATACAGTACATTTATAGATTTGACAAATAGATTTTATGGTAGCGTTTGTTAAAATAAGATAACTTTTGTGTTTAAAATGTAAATATCACGAAAGGCACGCGATATAATCTATCTATCTATCATATTTTATCATATAGGCCTCCCCTGATTGGCGTTACTCTGATGTATTCGTCCTTTGAATCCAGCGATTTCCCGCTGTCTTCTTCAGGTCATCAGTCCACCTGGGACATGGCTTCATTCGAGGACTTTTCTTTTCCATCGGTTTGCTGTCCTCCGAATGATGAATGAGCCGGCTGACCTTTTTGTAATTACATTAAATATTTAGCGGTACAAAGGACAATAAAATCGCTATAAACAGATTGGTTTCAGGTCGAGGACATACCAAAAACAAAATGTTTGTTAGGGTGCACAACAAGCCAAGCCAACAACAAAAGCCAAGTTTAAACAATATACACATACAAATATATGTACATACCTTTTATATGTTTAGCTGGGCAGGATCTCGAACCCACAACTCTTCATATATGGTTATATCATTATCTGTTCTTAGGTTCTGTAGTATCTGTTCTTAGGGGTACGTGACCAAAAAAGGGAGACTTGGCTGTTTATATTACGTATTCGTCAAAGTATGGCACTGGATTTGGACATAGGCCTTATGGATAGCCTATTGATCGTAAAAAAAATTCGATCTAGTCTACAATTTTATTATAAAGAGGACCTTCAGGAGAAGAGAAAAAAAATCAAGCATTTTCTATCCAATCAGGGATTTCAATTTATAGTGGTATAGAATGGTTGTGAAGTGTGGTAATGACGATGGGTGTTATATCGGTGGAGTGATATTGAGCACAAAATTACTTTAACATAAAGCCTCTGCTTCGCCAACTACATTATTAGGTATATTATACGTCAACAATTAAAATCTTCATGTTTATGTAGGTACTCAGCGACGGTAGGACGGCGGCGCCACTGATACGGCTCGGCTACTTGCACGCGCTGCGCGGTGGGACCACCTACTTCACTCACTTCCACCACCTCTCGCAAGATAAGGATTATCCGCAGGTAACGCGCATAACAATGGCGGTCATTTGAATATAGAACCGAATTTTAAGCAGGCTTTGTATAAAGAGGTGGGAATTCTAAATCACTACGGAAAGTTGAAATGGTTTGTATTAAGGAAAATAGTTTTTGTACGGAAATGTAATGAAAATAGGAATAGTATGCTTAAAATTCTAGTGGTAGGTAATATTATTTTCCTATAAAGTGCGGTTTTTAGTTTTGATTTTTTATAATATAAGATTATAACATAATTATCTCCTAGTAATTACAAACCACGTGACAGTTTCGACTTTCATTAATTACGTACATATATTATTTATTACTTCAGACATCAATGGATAAGGTCCGATGGAATCTTTCTAACAAAACTGACCCCAAAATCCACGTCGCTCGTAGACAGAAATATTACCTATATGTATAATAATATAAAAAGACTTCCTGATACATTGTCTAACTTATCATCGCCTAGCCCAAACTATTGAAGTAAGAAACCGAAAATTATGCACTCAAGGTGCATAATAGGTAGAATTAGACCAAAGAATTTCCTTACTAAAATAATGGGTAGGTAATCAGATTAAAGTATTTCATATTCACACAACGTACTTAAGTTGAAAATTAACATACTGTGTATCATTATTAGGTACCTAATAAAAAAGGCTTCCTTTTTAAATTAGTGAGATGCCGTTTGATTTTATTTTTATACTTCGATTGAGCATAAATGTTAAAAGGGTGAATATTAGAATTAAGAATTCCATCAATAAGTTCTTTAGGTATCTAATGTGATTAATCCAAAGTATAGTAATTGTATAAAATGGCATTAAGACCTCATTTAAAATTACAGAGATACACTTAATCTACTTTATTATTCTGAACATAAATTATAAAAGGATGATTCTTTATAGCGGCCAGGATCTGTGCACGGCGAAGAGATGCCGTACTACTTAGGAGTTCCCTTGTCGACAACTCACCACCATCAGAACTTTTCCCTGCAAGAACAACGCGTGTCAAAGCTTTGTATGCATTACATTGCGAACTTTGTTCGATATGGGTAAGTACGCGTTTCTATAAACAAATTTTGTTATTAAATTAGTTATTAGTTTTTATTAAATCCTATATTCAGTATTAAGTATTTTTAATTGGGCGATGAGTGCGGCATGAACTGGGTGGCGACTTAATATTATAATTAGGAGCTCTATTAGTAAACTTAATAAATTATTCTTCCTTATTGTCAAGAAGTCCTTAAATACCGAGAATCATACTTGTTCCAGCAAATAACGGTTGTTGTTTTCAAAATTCTCACTTCTTTTCCAGTTTTGGTTCCAAGTTTGACGTATTCTTACAAACTTTAAATCTTTTTAAACTCCTTAATAAGGATTGTGAGTAATCCGATTAAATATACTTAATAATTTTCTTCGATAAGTACACAGGAAGTTAAACAGTAAAGTAAACGTTATAGGTATCCATTTAAGTATATTAACGTTTTCGCTCGCACATTATTAGTTTGATATGTAAATCAATAAAGTAAATATTATACATAAATATTTATATAATTTACAAAATAATATGTAATAAAAAATATCTGTAACAATCGCGCGCTCATAGTCCAGCGGCTTGTGTCCATCCTAAGTGAATCACCGAGTTAAGCAACAGCGGGCGCTGTCGGTAGTTAGATAGCTAGTCCCTAAAACTAGAGCGTTTCAATGCTTGGAAGGGCACGTTAAGCCAACGGTCCCGGTTGTATTGCTAGATAGTAATGGTTAAGCCATGGCGGAGGCCTTCGGGCGGCATAATAACTTCTGACACATGGATTGGTCACTCATCCCTTTACCAATTGGCACTAGAGCTGCGTGCGTCATGGTAGTAAGCTCTAGGCTTCCTCGGTTATGAGGAAAGAAAAAAAACCTATTACTTTGTTTAATTAATACCGTAATGCATTAAAATATTATACAAATTCTCGCAAAAATATGTACTTGTAACTTGCAAACATTTACTTTGTAAAAATATTTGTTATCCTAAAATAAATGAAAATGAAATATTTTTATAAGACTAAAATGTTGAAAATGTAAATAAGGTTAATAATAATACTGATATATACACAAGAATGTGTCAAGAGTGTAAAGATATTATCATCTCCATTTCAATTAATTTTCCAGGCTTAGCGGGTGTAATTTAAATAATCTGATAAACGGGCTGTTGCTTGTAGGCGTTTTGCGACTACAAACTTTTTATGTTCAGGGCTCTGGGGCTTGATTTGTAACTAGATAATGTCAAAAATTATAATTTATAATTATTATATGGATACTGAACTTTGCCAGTGAAGTTTTTAAAGACATTAGAAATCTTTGTCCTTGGTACTGTAATTTACATAGAAATTTAACACGAGTATTTTTGTTACCTAATAAAATAAGTTATATTTTGGAAATGTCATCAATATGACTTGTAATTTGAACACGTCTATTTGAAAATAAAATCAGCGAAATACTTTTTTGGTCGTTAAAAATAACCATTTAGACACCTACACGGAACATACAATAATTATTTATTATTTGTCGGTAATTTTAATAAAATATGTTAAAATGAAAAGTTTCCAGTCCGTTTGCAATCCCTCCTCATAGGTGAACCTGAGTACAGTAAAGGTGGGGGTAGTAGATAAGAGTAATCGAGAAGAGTACGCAAGAACTAAGAAGACAATGCTTTCAGAACTAGAAGAATACGTTTTGCAATAGTGCGCTATATCTGTAATATAAACGTTAGTGCATGTTTGTAACAGGAACCCAAATGACCCCAGTGCGACGCCGCCTCCTAGCCCCATGTTAGGGGAAACTCCAAACGAGAACCCCGACCAGCCTCCCTACTGGGACACGTATGACACCATCAACCAACTCTATATGGAAATAAGTAAGTAAACAAAACTTTTTGTACTACTCCACATTGATGAGTCTCGTAACTGTATGTCTATTGATACATCATATCCAGCTAAAATAAATTATATAAAAACTAATATTGTCCAAAGTTATTAATCAAGTATACGCTCTATAATTATGGTTCGGGTTTGTACATTTCAAATAACCTTAGGTATAGCAACTCTAGTCCCATTTTACATCAAAGGGCCTTGAATATTATTATTTTTAGTGACTTTATTATTTATATTCCTGAGATGTATCCTTCTACTATTTACCTAGTTACTATATATTATTTATTTCTTTTTACTTCTTTCGCCGTTCTTCTACCTATTGATAACTTAGCGTATACCTAGTAATAAATCTGACTTTATTATTGATCAACTTACTTTATTATATTATTTATTATATTTAATAAAACAAGTTTTGTAAACGGTAAAAGAAAAGAGCGAAGAAAGAAGCGAGAATTAAAAATATTTACAAAACACGTGCATATTTTGTATACGAATTTGACAGAACAACACATGTAATAACAAGCACTTAATAATTATTCATTGTGTTGAAAGTAATAATAACTAAAAATAAAATGTAACATGACGTGCAGTAATAAATTATAACATATAAATTAAAAGTTGATAAAAATCCGTATCCATTAATTAATTTACCCACAAATTAAAGTTCCTTGGCTAATTTATCATCAACGCACGTCATAAAGCTGATGTACGAGGATGAATCATTAAAAAGTTTGCAGATTTGCGTATTACTGGTCCCACTTGTACACAAACATCGCTCATTTGTTTCAATTTGAAATTGGAACGCAGAGCCTTGTTAAGAATTTACAATTTACACATTTCCTATGCCGTGACAAAGTTCTTGACTACATTAGGAATTCTTACTTGACTACTACATTCATCAGAAATGTTAAGTTTCAATAAAAAAATATCAGATTCTCACTTAGTATCTATGTACGCCATAATTATGCGTAACAGTGCAGTAATTTAATTTAGCAACGTCATTTTTTTTTGTTACATATTCATCTATTTAATAAATATTCCACATAAATAATATAATAATAATAATCGTTAATTTGATTCGTAATTCACATTGTTTCTATGAGCGGGTTATTACAATCGTAAACTTTTTAATGTCCCTTTTCATAATAATATCAATGTTGTTTACCCTTAAACACCCCGTTATGCCTCTGAAAGTACAAAAAATGATTCATTAAAAAGTTTGAGGGTACATTTATGAGGCGGGATCATTTGTTTCAATTTGAATTTGGAACACTGTGCAGGCGGAAAGCCGGAAATGAGGAGTCACTACCGCGGCCACAAGATGTCGCTGTGGCTCTCCCTAATACCGCAGCTTCACAGACCCGGCCCCGATATACCGGATGCCGCTATGAGGCATCATCATTTTCAAGATGACAACGCAAATTATTATGAAGGTAATGTTTACATAATATTAAAGTTATATATGTTTACGCGATGTCCTACTTTTTATGCTTTATTGTTTGAATATAGCATATTGTAGTGTTTTTAATCCCCGACGCAAAAAAGGGGTTATAAGTTTGACGTCGATGTCTGTCTGTCTGTTTGTGTGTCTGTGGCATCGTAGCTATTGAATGGATTGACCGATTTAGATGCGGTATTTTTCATTCGAAAGCCAGTTTCCTTGCGGCAGTGCTTATCTATGTGTAGTGTAACTGTATCAGCTCTTTTCCAAAATTATGTAAGGCATTTTTGACGTGATTTTGGCATGATTACTCGATCAAGTGCTTCACGCGAGTTTTGAAAATTTTTATTTACGTTTTTATATAAGAAGTTAAACTATTGTTTTATTTTATGTATAATATATCCACCTATTATTCAATACTTTTGTGTATGTGGAAACTTGTATAAGTGCATAAAATAGAAATTAGTTTATTCTCCTGTGCAATAAGTCTGTGATTACACCGTGGATTTCAGTGTCCATTTTTACGAACAATATTAACATGGTATACGATATATACGACAAATGATAAAGTCGCCTTGAAATAACTCACACTAACACAACCAGTTACGCGTAGATTACAAGTTTATTTTCTTGCTATTGTCTGTATCTATATCTATAGATACTGTCTGTTTGTCGGTTTGTAATATTAAAATAACCGCTTTTTACTAAATGCATATGGACGTATACACACACGGTGCATATACCAAAATAACATTTTTTACAATTTTTGTCTGTCTGTCTTTTTGTTTGAGATAATCTCTGGAACGGCTCGGCCGTTTTTGACGGGACTTTCACAGGCAGATTGCTGATGTAATAAGGAGTAACTTAGGCTACTTTTAGTTTTTTTTTGTTAAATTCCACTCGGACGATGTCGCGGGCACAGTTCGTTTAAAATATGTGCTGAGAATGTCTTTAGCTGTTTTTTCTTCTCAATCTTATAACACATTTTCGAAACATAAACAGCCGTGTATTGAGATATTGACAAAATACCCTATTTGAATTTTGAATTTTACACGTAGATTAGATTATAAATAAAGTAACTCAACCTAAAAATTCATAAAATGTTATTCGTACTTGCAGTGAAACAAACGTTAAATTTTCCGCATACTATGGCGTCAGTTTTGGACTAGCAGAATTTCGCTCTGTCACTGTAAGTTAAAATATACTGCGAGCAATGGTGGTTTTGTGGTGCCAAAATCCATTTTGGACGTATAAAACTCTGCGATGCTTTTTATGAGTTTCACGTGTAAATTTTTTGCTATATCGCCACTGGATATGTCTACGTCTTCTGTTATATTAATACATTAATACTCGTATAATATTAATACTGTTATATAATATTGTTTTTATTTGACATTAAAATATATACTTCTATTCTAAAAATATAGGTGCGGTGAGACCCCAATCGTCTTCCCGAGCGCACGTGCCACACCTCGTGAATGTGGACATAGGACGGGACGGTTCTCGCAGCACTCCTCCTCCCCGTGCTTCCCCCAAGCCCCCACCAGCCCCTCCCGCTCCCACCGAATGTCCTCCTAACTCTTCAGTCACACCTGTTCAAAGTGACGACGCCCTGCTCCGCCGTCTGGCTTCTTCCCACTATCAGTCATACACCGCAGCCTTGACAGTCACCATCGCTGTCGGCTGCTTCCTTCTGCTTCTTAACGTCCTTATATTTGCTGGAATCTACCACCAACGAGGTTCGAGGCCTCGGCGTCATAAGGACGACCTCGCCGAAGCCGGCAGCTCCTCGTCCTCCGACAACTACGACGGAAAATTAGACTACGAAGTGCGTGCGTTCGATGGGAAGGGTTTCGGTTTCGACTGCAAGTCGGCTCACGTGCCACGCGGTTCAAAGTTTGATTTGAGAACGTTATCCGACTGCGGTGAGCCAACGTTCGGTGAGTACAGTTGTTATGATGAGAAACATAGAATGGCTCGTAGTTCGTTGCCGGACGTGAGTGTTGGCAGTGCGATACAGGCAGGAAGTGTTGTGTGCATCGATACTCAAAAGCCGGATATTCAGAAGGTGGAGGGGCGGGTAGCAGACCCGGTGGGCAGGACGAGCACGTTCGAGCCGCGAGTCATGGACAATTCCACGCAGGTGAAGTTCGGCCCTGGTCCGGATTGCGCGGACGTTGCCACCGATTCGAACGGCGATTCGGAATCCGCGGCCGGTGGCTCCGGCATCCTTCGAGTTCCGCCCGCCCCCACTACTCCCGCCCCTCCCGGTATCATGAAGAAAAGAGTACAAATACAAGAAATATCCGTATGAGACTTGGACCTGCTAAACACCCTCGAGGTTGTTGTGAACGAAAGGACGAAGTTGTGATTTTTAACCTAACTACGAGTTAACTGTGTATATAGAGTTTATTATACTACTATCATATAAATGTATGTACATAACTTTACGTATAACCATGAAGTACCTATGTGTGTTTGAAATAAGATGCAAGGCTTTGCAAGCTGCGGCTGTAAATATGTAGAAATATTAATGTGTCTTTACTTTTCCGTGCTACTTCCAGTAACATAAATTTAGTAATATGTTAACAGTAGACGGAACGAAATGTACTACAATAAAATGACTCCATGTGCTAATTTCGGAAATGAAAGCTAAGCATATAATAAAATTGTTGAATAAATTACTGCCATATCGGTGAAGCACCTTGGTTTTATTTTATTTTAAAGACAGCAATATTTTAATTTGTTAAATTGTTAAAAGCACGTACAGAAACGTTGTCGCCCTGCGAATGGCGGTCGGTGGGCGTTCTATAATGTAAGTGCGTGACGCAAGTATGTATTGTACATGAGTATGCTACGCGGATTGCCAGGGGGCGACGCGGGGTCTTTTCTTCTAGTACGTGAACAAAACTAACGAAACCAAAGAACTACTTACTTTTGTTTACATTAGTCACAACTTTTGACACATAAATGTACTTAATTGAAGAGAAGCAGAAGTTTTACAAAATGTATAAATTATATCTACTGTTATTTTATTCCGGTATACATATTTGAATTATAACGAAGAATTGGTAGGCTCGTGTAAAAGTATTCGTAAATATAATAAGTGTGAATAAAATAGAATAAAATGCAAAAAAAAACACTATCGAAGCGATCCACATTAGGTATGCATGTAAATAAATTATGATTTTATCAAGAGACGTGTTTGAGGAATGTAGCCAATAATTATATAAATTATTGCGTATGTTGTGATTTTTTGTAAAGTTACTTTCAGATGTATTACATACTTAAAGTAGTTTTTGATAAGTAAATGTTAAAAACTAAATAGTCAAATCGGCAAATGGACGGGTACATGTGCTAAGTTTTGCGTGATGCTAGATTAGTAAATCTAAAAATTAACCAATTAATCGTTTTTCGACTTTTTACCTGGTATAAATATTCAAAGGTATACAGGGTAATAGACCGCAACTCCTTACAAACAATTACTATAATAACCTATAATTTATCCTCATTAGTCTATTAATCTTCTGTTTATGGTAACCGGTTCATTACCGGCATGTCTAATATCGTCATATGCGTAAATAAACTTCGTATTTGCGGGAATTGGGTATAATGTTACCTATGATACGATGCCACCACTAAAACCCCATTTAGTCATAAAGGAATTTGATTAGATTGCTAATGTTATTATAATTTATATGTGTTATTTACATATTGGGGACGATAGTCTATGAATTAATGTTATTTAAAATGTTATACAGGATAAATTAAAGTTTGTACAATCTCTACAAACTTCAAAATATACAGTTTCGAAATTTGTAGTTTGACGGGTGAAAATTTTATCGGATTGTGGATTAATATGGGTCTTACTAATTGCCAGTACTTACATGTCTATCGATTTAACCCATATTTAATGAAGAACCTTGATATTCAGCGATTGAACAGATTAATATATAAAAATTATAGTAAGAAACAAGTTGAATTGTAAGTTGAGAATACGAGTTGGTGGGTATGTACATACATACATACATACATATATACATACATACATACATACATACATACATACATATAATACGCCTTCGAGGGCTCTGCGGAGAACTCTTCAAGTGTTCAGGTTTACTTTTACTTAATTGAAACCTTTATGGCTTATACCTACTATGAAAAGAATAAAGATGATTCACACGCTGTGTGTTAACTACTAGTATATAAAAGCACGTATTCAACGTCTTTAATTTATCCATAAGCTTGCTACTGTACTCGTCCAAATTTTTATCTTAACAGGAATTGATGATGATCGAGATATGTATCGATGAGTGATTAATATTAAATAAGAATAATTATCCACATTGTGACAAAATGTGACTGTAACAAATTTATTTCAAAAGTTTATTATATTAGGTGACAAGTGTTAGTACGGAATTGATAAAAGTTAGCTAAATAATTGTTACTGATGTAATTAAATAACATTGTTATTAGACTTTGCGTTACATTTTTACGGATGCAGGTGTATTTGAAATGTGAGGATTTTTAAGTATTATGAAATCTTAATGGTGTTTGTAATTTGACAAGTTGTGTGGCGAATTAACTGCTATGTATCTATTGTTAACTCTTCCTTTTCTTAAAGCGACTGACTCTATTTTACATTACATAAATTTGTATTTTTCCTCTTTGAAATTGAACTATCGTGTGATGTTTAGTTTAACTTAAGTTTAAGTGTTTTTTAAAATCGTTCTCAAAAATCAATAATACGTGTGATATTTCCGTTGCTGTATGCCTATTCAGGCCAAAGTTGTTGAACGAAAGTAAAAAAGAACTTTCTTAGTTCTTTGATTATGTAAATTATGTATAAGATTCATTATGACTTCATGAATACTTCGATTTATAATATATGGCCAAAAACTATATCTCATGTAGTTTATAAACAAAATTAGTAATTAGTTTTGTTTCCAACATTACAATTTGCTACTATGTCCGAATTAGTTATATAAATTTGGATAATTTTACGCCTGTAATATTTGAGTGTAATATGGCACTAAAAATAAACTTGATTTGCTCAAAGTGCTTGAACCATAATGTATTATTATATAACACGTGTTTAATTCAAAATCACAGTAATTTCAGTCTTGTTACTAGTGGATGCGTGCTCTGCTCAATATCAACATTTTGTTACAATTTGGTGTTTAAATGGAGTGCGTAAATACGATGTCGAATAAACATTTGGAATTTAAATACTTTTTGTGTTTTACTTCATATAATAACGTCCCCTACGTTATTACGCACTAAGAAATGATTTTTGCAAATTCACCCCCTAAGGGGGTAAAACAGGGGTGCAAAGTTATTATAAAACTTTGCCGTTTTTGAAGGTATTGGAATGAAAGTCAGAATGAAGGTATTTTATTGATAGTTATGAAAATATTTTTTCTAAAATCATCCCTTAAGTGGGTAAAAGGGGGATGCAAAGTTAGTATGAAAGTGCTCTGATTTTATCAACTTTTAAATAACTAGGGATTTTTGGCGGGCGAAGCCGCGGCTGAAGGCTTATAAAATAGTAATTAAATATTACTGGATTTGCGATATAAGCATATTTCAAAAGTTTGTAAATTCTTGAATTCATTTGAACAATTTTAACTTTTATCAAGTTTTTCCAAGTCCAAACTAGTTCGCTCTGAAGCGGTGTTACTTGTAGCTAAAAAAACACATTAATGCCAGTATCTTTAATAGAACTTCTGAAGCACTTAATTGGGAAAAGTTTTGTTTGGAGTTTAAGTAAAGTTGGAATTAAAGATCTTTGCTTAACGGTACAAATCTCAATCGATATGAATATTCAGAGCTTTGGCATTTATAACTCTTTGAGAAACGAAATGTATAAATCGTCCAACTATAATCTTATGAATCAACTTTCTTCAAAAAATTATACAACAGTTATCTCATAATTTCTTTACTGAAAACTTCAAAATATAATAATGATGTTGAAAGACATTTCACTCGGTAGTCTGTAACAAGTATGTGAGGTATTTAATTTGTAAGATCACGCACCGGTGATGGAACTCATCAACTTCCCGAGATCAAACACGGCAACATCTCCGGGCATGTCGCTGGTATGTTAGCTACGCGTTTTCTGACATCGTATCATCGAAGGCAAGGCAAGTATATATTTAGCATGCGAGATAGGTTAGGAGAAACTGAGTAAAACAAATCGTAATCCACATTTATGTTCAAATTTGCGTTATTGTAGGGCAGTGGCAATAAATTCTAAAGATGACAAAACTACTAAATGGAGAGCAGTAAGGACATTATGATTGGTATGCAACTAGATTGCCGGATTAAACGGTCTGCTTGCCTTCCGGCAACACCACAATCTCGGGCAGTTGTTTAATCGTAAACTTTTCCTCTAGTTTGGTCACCCCGTTGTTATAAATTCTGAGTAAAATTTGTAGTCTATGAATAAAACTTATTTAAGAATTTATGTTATATTTATAAGGAATGTTTACTGCCCAACGAAAACTTGACGTTATGTCTAAATACTCACCCCATATATTGCGTTGTGCGGGCAAAATTAAGCGTGTAAAGTGTGATACGAATGTGTCGTACGCAGTGACGGAACCTGTGGAGTGATTAATGGGACTCCATGTGTTAAATCAAATGCAACTATGGGGAGAGAGTTGTGAATGTTGGATACGATGTGATATAGTTTAGAACCAAAATGTTTGTCTGTTTCTACCGCGATAATCACAAAAACTTCTCCATGGATTTTATTAGTTGAGAGTGATTCATATGAAAGGTTTTAATGTATGTATGTAAACATTTAAATCCATAACTCAAACTCAAATCATTTATTCCATGTAGGTATTTATAATACACTTATGAACGTCATTTTTTGCATTTACCACCGTTTCGCTAAGGTGCCTTTAAATTTTAAATCTTACGAGGAGAAAAAGAAACGGCGAAAGAAAACTCCTCCATAAAAAGCACATCATGGAAATTAGATACCACACACACACACTTTAACACAATGCACATGACAAAGAAATATTTGAACCCACAATTATCTACTAAAAGTTAATATGGAGGTTATGTTATGAGTAGTTAATGTTTTTGACACATTTCTGAATCACCGGACCCAACAAGGCTTAAACTTATTAAGCACCAATAAGTTTTAAAGTACGGATTCTTAGAAGTTAAATTATTATCAACAATATTTCTTTTCGTGTGTTTTGTTTCACAAGTAAGCCAGTTACATGGTAGATTAACTAAACTGCAGAGTAAACAGGGTGTTAGGGGCTCAAACAGAAACCTTGTAACCACACTTTTAAAAATTGTTAAAAAAAATGATATGGTACAAAAAAATGCACCAAATTTTTTTCGATGTAGTATTACTTAGAATCACGTTCCGAAAGCGTGGTTACAACGTTTCTGTTTGAGCCAACCCATCCCAAGTGATCAACCAAATTAAACATCTGCGAGCGCGGTTTGTAAGTGGAAGAATGACCGCTAGTGGTAAAAGTATCTTGAGCGCTTCCGTGCTTCGCAGTGCACGTAGAGCCGTCGGTCACGGATTTTATTGCTAGATGGCAGTTGTTAAGCCATGTCGGAGTCTAAGAAAAAATTCTGTCCCCTGGGTTAGCCATTAATCCCTCCACCAAACTGAAGCTGCGTGACAGAATTACTCTAGGCCTCCTTATAAAGAGAAACCCGTGTTCTGTAGTGTACCCTTAATGGGTTTAAGCCGCAAGAAGTCATACACTCAGAAGTTTTCTTGTTGTTGTTTTAAGATGAATGTACTTGCGAGATATGCTCTCCGTATTACAAAAGTTATCAAAGAACAGAGAATTAGAAAACTTTTGTATGGCACAACTATAGCGTCGTTCATGTTATACTCATATTAAAGCTTTTGTAGCTGTGGTTAAAATGAAGTGACAATTTATGACGACCCCGTAGACTAGTTGGTAGTGGCCCTGCCTGCGAAGCGAGGGGTCGTGCGTTCGATTTCAGGCTGGACAGAACGATATCATAGTCCTACTCATTATAGGTATAGAATATGACAAATATTATGAAAATAAATATTAATTTTACGTTATTATTTTAATTAAGCAGATGGCATGTAGTCACGTTAACTGAATTTATACCTACTTGAGAAAAGCGAATGCGAAATTCCTGTTATTTGTTTGGAAGAATCCATTATTCTTCAAATTAGAATAATATTAATTTTGCAGGAATATTCATCAATCTACATAAAACTTCCTACGAGTTTACATCAGCGAGTTCTTAGAGTTTAAAGAACTAAAACTTTTATGCTTATTTAAAATTCTTTTCCTTGAACACTACAATTTGCACTTTATTTTAATCCTGTTTGTGTTTTATTCATTTATTTTTGCTCCAGCATTCTTTATTATGAGTTAGTGCAAGGTTTTCTTTATAGTGTAAAGAAAAAAGAAAATAAACACTAAGTAAAATAACTACCATTTTTTGTAATTCTTTGACAAACTAGCGGTGGTAAATTGCCATCGTCGCCCATAAATATCATTAACTTATCATTAATTTACATTATCATTATCAAAGGTATCACCAATGCGTTGTCAGGCAAGATCCTTTTAATACTAATTAAATATCACTTAATTCTGCAAATTGTAAGTAGGCGCGAGAAGAAATAAATTTTCACGTTTCGATGGCGACATTATTATGAAAATGATGCTTAGAATAGATGATATAAGTTTGATACGACAAATGCCGTTGCTCTTAACTTATTGCCGAGAAGTAAAATTTGTATAACTAAACGAAACCATAAATATTTTACATGGTTTTATCTAGTTCCAGTATTTTACATAAGAAATTCCACGACACTTGGCGAGGTATTTATGTAAGTTGAATTCATAATGAGTGGACGGTTGGCAACCGTTTGGAAAGGAAATATGTAGGTCTTATCACTATACTTGCTTATTGGAACGAAGTTCCTTACGGCAGGCTTGGAGGGGATAGGTTTTGCTACGGCGACCGAACTGAAAAATATACGATAGTAAAACCGTAAGGAAGAATGCGTGGAATAATGAGACGTGCGCATGCGCGACAGTCGCATACACAAGCGAGTAGAGTATATTACCTTTCTCTTTCTCCCTGTTTCATTTCGTTCGCCGTTGCCTTAATTAGTTTTCATATCATTTAATTTCATAAACTAATAATATAATATAGGATTATAAAATAATAATATAGTAAATAGGTAAATATAGTAATATAGTAAAAGAAAATGGCAAGTGAAAGTGACAGTGCTAATAGTGGGAAAAAATTATTACTATATTTATTCAGTGCAAAAGAATTAAATACGTAAGTATTAGTTTATTCTTTATTAATAAATATATATTTATATTATAAATATAATATATTTTACATTGGTTATGTAAGTGGAGTTTGCGAGATCTGTCAGAAAACGGAGAATATGATTATGTTGAGTTCCCGCGGAAAAAGTTATGAAAGTTGTCATACTTAAGTCGCGGAGTCTCTTAAAGTTGTTGATGAAGTTATAATAAAATGTGATATCGCGGATAGAGCGAGTGGTTAAAACGTTTAAATCAATATTGAGAATCGCTGAATAAGCCCACAACGGAGGTTATGTGAAGAATACCTACTTTCATGAAAATACATGCTAAACAGAGTAGAATCGACTGAAAAACCATACAAACACCCACACCCGGCCTACCTGACGCCGATATCAGAAGCTGGGATAAAGAATCCGTAAGAAACTAGCTACTGAGAAAGCTTGGATGTCAATATGAACTGGCAAGCAAGGCTGCGATGCTTTGAGATGACTATGAAGTACAAGATGTCATATCATGGTATACAAGTATTGAGTGAGGATGTTACATGAGGTCAAAGAGAGCTGCAGTCTCCAGGAGTCGCTATCCACAAGTCCACGCTGAAGGATTTGTCAGGTATGACCAAGTACTTTTTGAGTTTGAGTTGTTATTCATTAGTTATGAAATAGAATAACATCAAAATAATAAAATGATAATCTAGACACAATGGAACTAAATTATCAAGAAAATGAGTTTTTGAAGTTAAATATTGAGTTCTAATTATGACATTGATAAAGTTAATAACTTTTTGGTAATTTTGTGGTAATATGGTATTAGGAGTATAACATTTGAAGTACCTACCCATCTTTGGTTTTATCACACAGGGTTTACTGGTGATATAGGTAGCGATAGTTAGAGACGGTCACATATTCACTGTAATGAGATTTCTTTTCTTTTTGAAAATTTAATAAAATTCAGCCATCTTGTCGAACATAACTCATTTTGAAATTATTTTTGTACAATGCATAGCCCTTAAAAGACACTAGAGAGAGGTGTTCAGTTCTGTTATTGGAGAGTGCCAATGGACAGTTGTATCGGGATGGACGATACATAATATGAGAGCTATGTATACAGGTTAGATGTAATTATTCTTAGTCTTGTTTTAAGAGACATTTAATTGAGTGACGTTCGATGAGCCTATTCGTTTTGGAAAAGTTTACTCATTTTGAGAAAAGCCAACTTGTTTGAGAAAAGCTAACTTATTTTGAGAATAAATGAGTTGTTTTGGAAAAACTTAATTAAACATTATTTGAGTAAAATTGTTAAAAATTGAACAATCAGATAGTGATACATCTTATACTCCCTCTGTAACTTTCACAGAATCATCAATATCTTTTCCAATGGAGTCTTCTTCAGATTGTAGTGATTATACAGGATGACAAAAGACGAGAAAATTTAAATGCCTTAGAGTGTACCTTGAATAAAATTAAAAAATGCCCCCGTTCTTATATTGGCAATCCTTTAACTTGTTATTATTTAGTTAACTTGATTCAAGAACAGACAAATATACCATTTAACCATATTTTTACTATAGCTTGTGATTTGATTAATATACAAGATTCTCTATATATTAAATAAAACACAAATGAAATTTATGCATTTTTATTTTCTATTCTATACTTTTATATAACACATGGGTTTTATATTATTGTTTTATATATTATATTTTATATTATTTCCTAAAATACTGAATTTCCTAAATACTTTCTTGTACTTAAATAAAAACTAAAATTTAAGAGAAAAATCAAGAAAACCTACATAAAATTGAGCACGATTTTTTTTGCAATTTGTGTCGATTCTACATTAGCCGAAGGAACTTCGTTCCTACCTGGTGTCCCACGACACCACATCATTTTTTTATTAACGACGTAATGTATTATGTAATACTTAATATTTAGTAATACATTACGTATTATGTAAATAGCACAAAAGAGCAGACGAGAGTCCTTGATAGTGGTTACCGTTGCTCCAACACCACCATCCAACAATCCATCACCGATGCGTTGTCGGACAGTTGTGTTTGGCGGCTGACTCGGATAGGCTTTTTTTTATAGAATTAAGATAGCAAACTAGCCTGCGGCACCACCCTTCTGCTGCCCCCCATGACAACTGTGACCGACCCAGAACAAGACTCAGATCGGGACTAGGGTGATTAGTTCAATTAAGAAACAGTGTTAGAACATTAGTTAGTAGGTATGAGTTAGACCAGTTAGTAATTGTTAGTAAGGGTCACCGGTAAAAAAGTGTAACCGGCTCCACACCTCTCTAACCAGAACAACAATTTATTATTTCACGGTAGGAATGGTACCTATACGGTACCGTGACAGGCGGCGGTACTATTCCGGGCGTACTCTTACAGAAAGATAATAAAGGTATTAATAATATAACGCTTACCGCCAAGAATGGGTTCCGGCTTTGGTCGCTGGTCTGCCGACACTTGGTATTCTAGGCCGCCAGTGCAGTGAAATTTTTCCATTAAAACATTTGAGTACTTATTTAATTCTTCTTAACTAACCTCCACCCATATCAACATTCAAAATCCGATCCCATTAACCAAACAAGCGGCGTGTTCACCAACAATAAACATTTAACATCCCAAGTTACCGGAAAATAATTGTGTTGTCCGCGAGTTCCCACACCCGTAAACGATTTTTGCCAACCACCCTCTGACCGGATTGCGATAAATTATTCATGTATGAGCGCATGCTGATACACAGCGCAATACGTTTATGCAATTATTGTTTACTTAATTGGAAATTATGCATCGTCTTGTTTACAATACGTATACGAAATAAGCGGAATAAAACACGTGTTGTTTCCAAATTAACAACGCGAAACTCTTTATAATTTCAAAAAGGTAAACATTAAACTGAAATTTACAGGTGGGTATCAATCAAGATTTACATATATAGATTCGTGAAACAGTGTGTGTGCAGAAAAACATTAATTTAAGGAAAGTGTTAATGAACTTTGATGAACGGTGAATATATTTTTACGGCCTGTATAGAGGGAATGTAAATATATAACACTGAATCAAGCAATTTCGATAATAAGCTTCATGTTAAATAAGACCTTCACGACCTTTTATTATTCCAAATCGGAATCGTATTTTTTACGTATTTTTTACTATCTTACCGAATTTGTTAGGTATTTTCCATCAACCGATATTTGTTGACTAGATCAATCAATTTGAAAAAAAATATTAATTTAACATCCGCATAGTGATATGTAGGTACTAAAAGATATTACCAATAAAGAATATAATCAAAGCTCCAAATTCACGTACAGTGATACAAGTCTCCGAATGAGAAATACGATGATATATAAATAGAGATACGATGACATGTTTATTTGTTTTGATTAATACCTATATATACACACCTACAGCTAGTGGTGTCACAGTCCCCACCACTACGAGTAAATCTCCCAATTTATACAAAAATATCAATTTTCCATGTAGGTAACAAAATCCCAGTCCTTCTTAACTACCAACTTTTATTAAAAACATGGTTTAAAATTCAGTATTTTGTCTTGAATATCTTAAATGAAAGACCTCTGTATTTGGGAGGTAACAAAAGACACGCTTACCGAGCAAGATTTGACTCTTGCATTAATTGTCAGCAAGTAGAATCCAAACCAAATTGATTGCAGCCTGGCGAATCAGCACGATGAACTCAAACTGTTGTCGGTATATCAAAGATAAACGATTAATGCTTCTCGGATAGATTCATTACCACTGGGAATACTTATGTGTCTACTATGTGTCTTAATAAAATCCTTAGGTACTTTATACGTACATAAGTTCACTAGCAATTCTTACTCATTTCTCTCCAGGGATCTTCTGAATGTGGAATAAATTTCTCTGACGTGTCCCGTAACACCATGACGTATCTTTTTTCTAGAAGAGTGTCCAGTATGTGTTTTGACTTTTGAGTCTTATGACGCACGAGCATTCCCCCGCAGCTACGCCCGCCAATTGAAAAAAAAACAGTTTATCCCCTTTTTCCCCTTAGGGGGGGAAATTCCAAAAATCCTCTCTTAGTGCTACCCTACACTCTCCAAGGAAAATACATGCCAAATTTCAGCTTCTTGTGTTCAGTAGTTTCGGCTGTGCGTTGTCTGTCAGTCGCTCAGTAACCCAACAGTTTTATATAGTTATATATAGATTTACACAAATAAAAAAGCTACATGGTTGCAATGATACATAGTATACACCGACGGGTGCAAAGTAGATAAAGTTAGGTACAAAAAGCTGATTTTTCTTTTATTGCACTATCGTCTTGATTATACAAAACTCCACAACGTCATATTTGTTTTTTCGCATATTTCACTTTACTTCACATAATTTTCGTACGTAAATAAAGCCAACAACGTGTGTTCTTGCAAACAGCACGAAGTAAATACGGCCAAATAACGTTTGGCTGGGAGGTCCGTGGCTACTGCGGAGGCCGGTACTGGCAGAGAGCCGGTCTTAATTCTCTGCCATCAGATAATTATGTTGAAGCGAAGCAATCATATTATGGTAAATAATTTCAAAACATTGACCGCAATGACGCGGGGGCGCCAGGCTTCCCCCGCGCGTCCAAAAACGGTCATCAGTCAATTGACACGCACTACGCCGCGCCGGCTAGCGTACATTTTATTGTTATAACATTTTCAAAAAAATATATTGATTCATTTAAAAATAATCGCACTTTTTCGATCTTTTCGCTCTCCTGTAAAGTAGCTAATTTTCAGATGGCTCTTTTTACTTTGCACCCGTCGACACATTCTTGCATGATTGTTAGTCCGCCTGTGTAATACAAAAATATAACTGTTATTATATAGTGGAAATTATTCATCCACATAACCAGGAAGGAAGGAAGCGTAGAATTCTAGTGATGTAAGTGGCTCTATTCATTCTTGAACCCAGCCAAACTTACTCTTGCTCCGTACTGAACATTGGTGTCGAAGGTCAGTGGGTCTTGTACTACCCAGATACATTATGACGGTACTTTCTTTTGAATGGTAGGTTATTTTTACACATCTGGCCAGCCAGTTTGATTTTTGTTATAGAATCAATTATGAAAGTTTTTAATGTGTTACGGCTGCAGTGTCCCCATTTTTTGTCTTGGCGACGCATAGGTGATGACTTTTGGTTTTACTAATATCCAACGGTGATCTTTCAGTATCAGATAGCTCGTGTACTCGTTTAAAGGCTATTTACATAAAAATATCAACTGAATACAGTATCACTACAACCTTAATTAAGGCGTTAATTCCAGCAATGTTGGAATTCCCGCCTACATTGCCGATTCTCATTGAACATACTGCACTCCCAGTGCGTATATTTGGGTAATTTGAGCATCGCTCTATCATGAGGCATCCCATTACGGAAAATCTGGAACGTACTTGTGTATACATTCCCTCGATATACTGGGAAAAGCGTTTTTGGATATTTTTTTTATGTGGAGTGGAGAGGAGTGGATTAGTGTAGTAAGTAGGCAATGATGAATTTCATTTCCTCATTGTTAAATCTACAAGGCTTATAGCGTTAAATAAAAACCGCAATAAAATGGGTAATTACTCAATATACCGACCTAGTTGAAAAAACATTGAATCAACTTTTTCTTTTTTACTCGTAAAAGGACGACTGACGTTTTATCCAATTATAAAATTGGATAAAATTGGAAAGTCGAAATCAAAGTAACTTTAGTATGTTAAAATAGCAATATACTATATATGGCCTATAAACATAAACATCAATACTCAGGTAAATTGTATAAACGTACGGGCTATGTTCTACAAAGACTTCTCTTATGGCAAGATTAAAAAAACTTCCTTAGCGGAAAGTCCAACTTCTAACGTTTGTGAAATTAATAAGTTAAGGCGGACTTCCTTAATAAAACATTCTACAAGGCGCCTCGTTATAAAGGTACTTTTTATTTTATGCCAACAATAAAATTACAATCTGATTTTCACAATTTTCCCTTTTGAGCAAAGTGTACTCAATGTCAAATGATATTTTTTATATTTACTTTTGTTTCTGAACATTTTATTATTAGCATATCTACTACATTATATTAAGCAGTTTCATCGGCAGTCCAATATAATTTCTACTTTAGGTATTTTAATTTTAATACAGAACATTTTTTGAGTTGACCCTGCAACATATCAAGTATAAAAGATCGCTATGAAGAATACAAAACATTACAACGTGACAACCTAAGATATCTTAAAACATCTTGTAACCTGCTATGTTCTTTACAGAACTAAATTTATATAGGTACTATAGGCAAGTACTCCAAAAAAGAGATGTTTAAAAATTACTCAAATGGATTACTCACCGACAAATTCAAATATCAACTGGCCGTATTATGTCCGTCTCTCGAATTTTGGATTTAGATCTATATCTTCTTCGATCTTGGATTTAGATAAGGAAAACATAACGTGTGATGTATTTAACACATTGTTGTCTTGACGTCGAGGCTATAAGTTTAGTCGTTAAGATTTAACGAAGCAGCGAAGTACCATTTGTAATATTATAATTATGTTTAGAACTATTATAGGTATTACAAATAATATAATACGCTACGTAATTAAGTGGCCCCTAAATGCGAATAACAAATTATTTTTTGTTATAAAATACTCATATATTTTCTGATAGCTTGGTAATAACTTTGGTATCCTTTATTAAATGAAAGACTGTATTGATGTATATCTTTATATTTATTTTACAATTTTTCTAATTCACAATGAAATGTATGCAGTAACATAATATCATAAAATATAAATATTGGTATAATCCATTTTCATTTCCGACAACGGCGCAGCAAAGAAGGCAGCAAAAAAGTCACACGCAAGGAAATGAATCACTGCCTAGTAAGAAAATGTCGCAGAAGATTATCATAAAATGAGGCCAGATGAGTGTATTTTACTAGAAACTGTTGAACAGTAGTGTAAATAACTCGATAAATAATCTCTGTTAAAAAATATATTGTTGTAAATTAAGCTAAATCTTTGGAATTAGGAACGAATTTATTAATATAACGATAGCCAATAAATAAAATAGAGTTCTGATTATAAACATTAAATGTGTGAATGGAAACAGTCCGCAATTGATAGCGCCGTGACTACTTCTAAACAATCTGTACACCTCACTTACTAGTGGTGAAATTGACGATGATAATATTGTGCATTTAAGTTACGTACCCGATTACCTATGCTCACTGTTTCTTTTTAACGAGGGTTTGTGAACATGGAAAGGTTTTGTATACGAGGTACTTGCCTTCATTAGCACCTTTCTCAAACGTTCACATTCATTTTTATAACTCAGACACGACGTCTTTGATCCCCTCACAACAGAAAAACATTTTACACCTGCTTATTATTTTAAACATTCTCTTAGGTTTTTTTTATTGAATCAAGGTAGATTCACGCGCGTAATTAATAGTCACATTAAATTCTATTAAATTCTATAAATGGATAACTTAATATATACTCGTAACATAACATAATGTTTACAATTTTGAAATACAAAAACAACGTTGCTTGTAAAATTTGATAATAATTTAATTAGATTAAACCTAATTTAGAAAGCAGGATTATTAAAATATGGGTCAAGTGCTCGTTGGACTCTCGAAGGAAGTTGATTTTTATTATTTGAAAAGCAGATTGTTCTTTAATTTGAAATAATAGAGTTCCGCAAAGTAACGCAACACTCATTCTGTTATCTATCTATCTAATGGTGTCCCTAGACGATCATGCGGCATGACTAGCCTTACGTGCTGTCATGCATGCATGAACGTTTAATTGTATTGATTAATGCGAATTGGCATGTCAAACGCATCAATCAATACAATTAGGGTACGGTCAAACAGTCGACGGGGCGGGACGGCGACGCGACGCTAGCGTCAACTTTGTACTGCGCGCGACGTGACGCGACCCGCCGCTCTGTGTGACATATTCCATACATGCTCATACGTTACAACTCTAAACGTCACGCCAGCGTCGCGTCGCCGTCCCACCCCGTCGGCTATTTGACAGCACGTAAGGCATGTCATGCCGCATGAACGTCTAGGGACACCATTAGATAGATAGACAGTTGAGGAGTATTAATAGGGTTCCGATTGCCATTTATGTATGAGGCTCTTTACAAGTTTATATTGTCAAAAGAGTGGGTAAGGAATAAGGCCGGGTTCAATCAGCGCTGCACCGCTGAAGTTCTTAATTTAAATAAATCAACAATTTTCCGAATATGCAGCAAGATTAAGGAGACAGGTGCCTTTAATAGAAAATGTGGTACGGGCAGAACTTGCTCTAAAACTCAGTTATAATTAAACTTGCAGTAAGTGATATTCATGTAGTAAATGTAAATGCACGTACCCTGAGGAGATGAGGAGAAGGCACATAGACACTAGCCTTTCAGACCACAATCAGCCTACAAATCACTGCAACCCACAGACAAGCTCCACTTATACTGGGTGATTTTTATTTCACTTGACATACTCGTACTCGAGAACATAAAAGAACATAACATAATAAATAGTCATAGGTAATGATTAAAAATATAAAGTCAAAATTCTACACGATAATTATTTCAAAAATGGTAATCAAAATTATTTAAAAATACTCGGAATGTATGGACACGCCCGAAACAGCTGTCTGCGGTAGGGCGGGCGGGTTTAATGATCTTTAGGGTAGTAGTCTAAGCCGCGAGCGCTCAGTTTGTCCACACTGGTTTTGTAATGGATAGTTACGTCAAAGTTTAATTACATATTTGGAATGAGAATCGAATACTGAGTACACCCTATTAATATATCAAGTGACTAAAAAATCACCTTGTATGTGTTCAAAAGCACGTATATTGACTTGAAGACTAAATAAAAACCCGTGCTATTTTCAAACGAGTGCACAATTAATTTGTGAGCAAGTTTAAAAAGAACCGCTTATGCGAGGAATCCTGTCCCTAAAACAATTACACAAATGAGAACTGCTATAGCAGAAATATAGGAGATATCGGCAGGATCTCATCAAAGTGTTGATTAGAACGTAAAACCACTTGTAATGATAATTATGAGCATAACGTAACACTTCTTATTAAAAAATCAATCTAGGAAAGAAAAACAACATTTATTTTGTAAAATTTTAATTAATTTTGACTTTCTTAAAATGAATTAAAATAAATAAATCATTATACATTAAAAAGATAGAACTAATATTCAAAGCGTAGACATTATTTAATTAATAGTCATATTTTGATTCAGTTTTTAGGTATTAGGTAGTAGGTAAATAATAAATAATTAATATAATTATGTTTGTGTACGTTGGAGTAAAACCACATTTTAGTGTTATTGTTTCGGCACCTACTCGTAAACATACTTCTGAATATTGTATGAGTCACGGTGTTTTTCCTGATCGGAAAAACATTTAGCAATTTTTGGCTCGTAAGCACGACTAAAATAATTGTTCGAGGGCAACCCTGAATCTTTCATTTACAAGTCAAGTTGCTCTCATGTGAGATATTATCACTCGATATTCTGCCGTCTTTAAGATGCCTGGAGATTCGAGTGAAACTCGAAACGACTAGGAAATTTTATCCTGTCATATTTTTATTCGTCAATAAAAATAAGCAGAAAGGCAAAAATATAAAATATTATTTTGGCTCTTACATGCACTGAAATTTTAATTATTTAAAGTCACTTTAGTAACATTAATAATTATATTACGAAATTTCTCTTTAAAATAGCTTTAAATTGGCTAATTTAAATATAACAGACCTAAGCGTATTATTATGAACTTGGGGATTACTTTTTAATGGCTCATTTGAGTAATGACTTCGGTACAAGTGGCGTCTGATCGATTATGTTAATGCGGCCGCTATAAAACAGAGCCTTAATTGTATCCTTAAGTTTAGAACGACTTTATTACTAATCTACATTGTTATACTTACTAATAATAAAACTTACGCGGCCAAATCTGTCCATTGGATATTGTTTGAAAAGTGTATGTACCTAGGTATTGTTAAACGGCCACTTTGCCCACTTTCGTATACTCGCGCGTCAGTCTCTCAGACGGAATCTTGGAAACAAGGGAGCAGATGGTTATCATAGGCTTCCTTGCAAACTACCTCTCACATTGTGAAAGGAGACCTGTGCCCAGCCGTGGGACATTTATGGGTTGCGATGATGATGACTGAGCACGGGTGTCTCCTCATACCTAAGAAAGCCTAGAGCATACTCCATCCGATGCGCCAGTGCGGATTGGTGGAGGGATTAGTTGCCCAGGTGGCATCCGACGTGGTCATATGGTAACAACCGAGACTGACGGCTTTACGTGCCCTTCGAAGCACGAAAGCGCCCAAGAATTTGTTTGCCACAAGCGGTTATCCACAAAAAAAGATACTGTGATCTAAACCATAACCAGCAAATCGTGTTAATTGTAAAACATTTGCTAATACTGTTAACACTGTCTGGACTGGACTGGACATCGAGACGGCATGGTGTACAATTAATATTCAACGTGGCAAAATCTAAGTATCAAAGCAACTAGCGTCTATCACTCGGAATTCAAAGCAGCCGTCTCGATATCAAACAATCGGGTGTTTGAATTTCAAAATTATGTTGAAATCATCTGAAAGCGAACTATATGCATACACGCTGATACAATTTGCCAAATATATTCTGCATAATGTCTCTCGGACATGCTTTATTTAAATAGAGCTTGTTAAAATATTTTTTTGCAGCAGATTTAATATTATTTTACCTGGTTAAATGTTAAAAATAAAAACGTATAAAAATCGCGTAACTATTAGCGGTACAAATAATTAATAACTCGGCAACTCTACTTTTTTAAACCTATTAGCGCAATATTTGTATTTAATATTTCCATTTCTTTATTATATGCAACTTTATTGTGATACACCAAAGCAGAGAAAATTATATTTACAAGTGAATGGGGGAATCAATTGTTCCGGATCCGGGAGTCGGCTGGTCTAAAATGGTGGTCAGAAAAATCGAATAGTGGACTGTATTGTTATAATTTATTGAATCCCTTTCTGAGCAATATACAACAATGGACAAATGCAATGCATACACCAAAAAGGGAATCGCCCAACCTTTCCCGTTGCGTGGCGTCTGTTGACTCGGCGCCAAGATGTTTTTTTTATTCACACATACGCCTAAGTGTTAACTTAAGTAGTGATTTTTTTGTACGTTTTAGGCGTTGGGCGGCAGCGGAATGATGGTGCTGCATGCTCATTTGCCATCTTAAATCCCTACACATACAGTACGTATTGTACTCATTGCTTAAATCCATAAGAATAAGCTATCGACTTTAATCATCATCATCGCAACCCATAACTGTCCCATTGCTGGGCTCCCATCTCCTCTCACAATGTGAGTGGAGATGGGAGCTCATAGTTCATCAACTCATAGTTCATCAGACTCGCCTTGTGCGGGTTAGTAGACTCCACACACCTTTAAAGGGCTGAATAACATTGCGTAATTCGAAACAAAAAGTTATTTAGGACTTAGCGCTTGGAATTGGAGAGCTAAGAAAATACCTTCCAAATTATAAACTTACAAGATGAAGTTTAGTTTGAATCGATTTTGTCACAAAATTGTTATAACTACTCTTAATTGTTAGGTACTAGTATTGGTTCTTATTATGAACAATTTTCGATCTTCAGCGGTTGAGTGAATTGGTTGTGAGTTTGTTCAGAAGTACCGTTACGGTAGAAAGCCACAAAATCAATTCAGTTATATACTTGTGTCTGCTATGACATTTTGCGTACTGTTGTGTGTATAGTATACCTATATGAATGAGGAGGAACGAGAGGAACAAAGTTTGAAATGTATCAAGTTTCAGAAGGTCGATTTTCACTGAAGGGGACTCTTATTCGTCTTCGCCGAAATACTTACATTCTCTTTGAATTAAGTGATGTTTAAAGTTGTTCCTTATCCACTTAAAGAATAGCTGTAAGTGTTCATTGAATATGTTTATATGAATAATTTGTTTTTTATTTATCTGCGACCATATTATTCGTTGTTTCATATAGGTTGTTATTTATAACTTTTGTACGAAATAAAGGAAATGTTTGGAATAGGTAGGCCCTAATTAACTAATTGAATACTTACAACTTTAATAATCTATTTATCTTATGCTTTATTTTAAGTGCATTTTTTTGTAATTGTGTGTATATTAGAATTAACATCATTCTAACTTTATTCAAAATCAATACCATGTTGTTATAACTGATGTTGAAGTATAGGTATTACTGCAGGTAACTCTATGTTTGAGTTCATTATTTAATGCAAGTAGACATACATACATGTACAGTACATTTAAAGGTTCCGTGGCCAATATCTTTTAAAAAAAAATTTACTTAAAAAAATGATTTTATTCAAGTCCCTTGTTTTTTTATATAAAAAATATATAAATAATTAAACTTTAAATTAAAACTGTCGCTTAGTAGGCAGAGCCAATCGATAAGGCTACGTGGTCGACAAAATATTTACCACCATGACGTACACATGTAACTCATGAGAAAGGGTTAAAAGACAGGCGAAACTGTCAACCAAGGAATTCTGTTACACTAAAACGTCTCCAGGGCATGACTGTAACTTGTTATTGGCGTCGATTTCACTTGTCAATTACGTTATAAACTTCCGCCTGCTGCCTCTCTACCCGTTTGATTTAAGCTCGAATGAAAGAAAATTGTATCTTTTTATTTTATTACAACATAAAATGTGCGTCGCCTTTCCTCTGATATATTACATGCTATGGGTTTTTGTTTGTTACCTACGTTATATCGGGATTAGAAGATTGATTTATTGGGTGGTTATTGATAATTTTCAAATTTATGTTTATAAATGAATTATCACCTGCTTTGGTGAAGTAAAACGATAAGAATCATGTTCTCGAAGGTTTGTTTTGTTTGCCCATCCACATTAATATTTGGCAAGCGTGGTAGATTATGGTCTGTGCCTCTAAGGAGAAAACACCCGGGCCCATCAGAAGGACAGTTATGAGTTGCGAAGAAAAATAATAATGCGTAGTTTTGTAATCAAAATTTAGTTTCAGAATTTTCTTCTGATTAGATATTTTACACAAAAATAACCTCTGTATTGCTGTCTCTACTTAATCATGCATGGGCAAGTACTGCTGATAAACTTGCGGATGTTTCCTCATGTGAAACCCTCATTACTGACTTGTCTAAATGAGGTGTGGTACATTTCCAACCTATGTATGTTCAAGATACATACAGATACATTTTTTACGTTAACACATACCAATTTTGCCGACATACACACATTAATAAGTCGTGCAGGTGTCCTAAATTGTATTAAATGAATAGAATAAATAACTCACTTACTAAATTGGTCTCCCATTTCTGAACTCATTTAATTGATAATGTGTACCTTACCCAGTGACTGAAACAATTAATCGAATCATGGCAGTACTGGCAGAAACTTTGTGAATGAACCGAGCCAGTCTGTCAATTCAAGACTCCAATAATTTGTAGATTTAATTATAAATCAAACTTTGTTTGATGTACAAATCCATAGAATATAATAGCAGAATTTATAAAGTTTACTTCACAAAACGAATAAAGGAAATGATAATGGCAGTTTAATAGTCCCGGTCGGATTAGTTTAAACCCTGTATGACCATCGTCATCTCTTCTTTCGTTGTCATTTTATAAGTGTATTATTGGAGATGGTCATCAATTATGGTCAGGTTCGTACACTAATAATATAATAAGTTGGTTTAAAATACAATATAAGTACATATTATATTATTCGAATTAAAAATGAACTTGAAATTTGGACGAAACCACACACACCTAATTTTTTTTATCTATCTAAGTTTTTGGACGTCCATCAAAATGTCATATGTGAATATTTTGCAGAATGTATTACGTAGGTACCGACAAAATATGTTTCAAATTGATAACCTTTTTTTTCTGAATCTTATTACTTACTTTATTCGAAGGGTTTGGTAAAGCATAAAGCCAACAAGGAATGAAGAACATAGGTATACCTAATTATTTTAATTTTTATAGCAGTTTATTCGGTTCCAGAATTTTATTTAGTTATTACTCATTTTTATTTCATTTATCTATTTTGCAGTTGGGTTTTCGTGTTCCGTGAATACCTACTTATGTTCATTTCAGTAACTGCGAACCCCTAAGCTATTATTTAATAATCTCTTGGAACTTCCATAACAATTTTTATCTATTTTCCCACGGGAACAGATCCATTCCCGGAATATAAAGCATAATAGATCGACCCACACAAAGTTATAAATATGCAAAGTTTTAACTTCATCTGTCTAGTGATTCCCGATTCTTAAATAAAAGACTAGTAGTATAGTCGTATTATGATAAAGAATGTATATCAAAGCGGAATCCAATAAAATATTGGTTTAATATTCAAGCTCGTTGTTTTTTACTATAGATATTAATTCATAGCTTTGAAAACTTTATAGGTACTGTTCAAACAATAAGGGTTATTCATCTCTATTACTGATTTCTATATCACGCAGTCATGAGAGAATTTTGTTTGATCATTTATGTGGATCGTTCCTTGTGGAAAGTTCGTCACATATACAGTAATATGTAAATATTTGTGTTATTATTACGTTTTCCTATTCTTTTTGTATTGGTAATAAGATTATCAAAAGGGCAAAATTATAATCCTTATAACAATAAAACTTAAAAGTTAAGGAAACAATATAAATATTTATTTAAGAAACAATATAATTTGGAAACTTTCGTTATCAGCATGGTATTAATATCTAATTTTACCTAAAATTATCACTTAGTTAATTTTCGCTCTACAGGGGCGATTTAAAAACGTAAAAATATTTCTTGAAAGATTATTCAAGTAAGCAAAATTACATTAAAATTGTTTTCAAATACCATCTCATCCCAGGAACCGTACGAAAAAAGAGCTTGTAAAACGTTTCAAATGACAGAACCGGCGAAGGAACCTCGAAACAGTCTTTTTGAATCCATTATAGGAAAACTTATCGTATCCGAACCCGCCAGTGTCGTTTACTATCACTTAACTCATTTTTATATTCACCATTTTGGCTTGCTTGTTGCCCCAGATTCTCTATGAATACAGAATAGAAACCCCATAATACGATACATGCCCTACTTCGGAAAGATCCGTATATTAATTTGTATACACGATACAGGACCGCATGAACTTCTGCTTGCCGATATTGTTATAACGTTCGGTATTAATACTTGAATGTATAATGAAATGTTGAAGTGTATGCGGAAGATATAGCTTAGCAGTATTGCTAGTTTTTTTATGCAATATAACTAAGTAATAAAAACCGTGCGCGTATTTAAAATTTAATAAATTAAAATAAATAATAAAATTTAATAAAATAAATAAAATTTAATAAATTTTTGTTACAGAAAATAGTAATTATGAATAGATAGTTACAACCAATGTACTAAATAATATGAAAAAAACAAAATGTGTGCAATTCACACAATGCTAGAAGTGAATAATTAAAAAAACGAATACGTCAGTCCCAATATTGATGTTTTGCTTTACTTACGTAAGCCGCCATTTTGCCGATGCTTCCTTTCTCATTTACTCCCATCGCGTCATTTCCGTTTCATCGAATTCCAAATCACAACGATACTATAGAAGTATTCACTTCAAAAATACATACCTACAGAAAATATTTATATGTACACCGTGATAAGTTCACCGGTCATTTAGCATTTACATAAAAAATCTTAAATCTTGGATCCATGCAAGTTTAACTTTCAGACCTACATAATATTAATAAACAAAACCCATAACCTACGCCGGACTGTCAATCCAAAGCAAATATTAGGGGTAAGACAAGGTGTCTACCACTCTGTATAAGAGTGAATTGGCAGACTTCATAATATCTATCTATTAATGCGATATGAACGCAAGACAACAATGAAATAATTTTGTAAATATTGTGTATTAAATAATAAGAGGGCCAACCCCAATCAGCCCGTTAGAAATTTAATACTGAAACAAACCAGAAATTTCTATATAACGTAGACTGAATTAGCCAGGATTGTCTAAACTTTAGGACGGATAAATAAAGTTTTGGGATTGATCATTATAAACTCCGTACTTAAATTGTTGAATCGACAACGGGTCGACCATTCTCAATTAGGGTCCTTTATTTGGAGCATAAAATATTGTATGGTTCAAGAAGAATTCTGTTTATGCATGAGTTCAAGCAATCTTTGTCATTCTGCAGGCAGGCAGGGCAGCATCTAGCAAGCTTTTTTAATCTTAAAAAAAGCTTTACGTTTATTTGGTTATTTTGGATAAAGGGGACTTTTTACCTTATTATACGGTGACAACTCTAGTGTTGCGGATTCAATAGGCGATCGACAACATATCTGTCAGTTGGCATGCCTGCGGGTTTATACAGGTTATACGCAACAACCAATCTAGTACCTACAATATTTGTATCAAAGTGCAAATCACACAGTAGTATATGTTTCTAACTAATAATATAATGAATATCTTTGTATTCCACAACCGTAGCGTGTCTAGTCCTAGTACAAACCTTTTCATTCTGTATTCTCCATTACTCTCGTTATAAGCTCCTGAAAGTGACACATTAAATGGTTTTCCGGTTCGTTGACGTTTTTTGTTATTCGATACAACGAGACAAGCTTACACTGACGAGTTTTACTTAGGAATAGTCAATAACCGGAATCCAGTTTTGGGGCAGCTACGGCCGCGAGAGCAGCAATAAACCGCGCGAAGCGGTTGAACCTTGTCTTAATTGTCAATAAACGTGAGTCCCGGGCCTCTCGAGGCCGCTCCCACCGAATAATTAACGTACTTCCGCGATTTTCGACTTTGTAAATTGCCTCATGCCCGCGTCCTGGTTTGCTGATGTAAATTATGTGCACACAAAATTTATCTTGGTGTGTTAAAAATGAGATTGGCCCTTCGTATAAAGTTCAATTCTCCAGTTGAGTCGTAGAGCTTTTAAAGATTCTCGGAAACTGTCTTCGTGGAGATGCTTACTGACTTAGTGAAGTTTAAAATTTCCACACTTAACAAATTTTTTAGAGAACCTGTTCTTCAAAAGTTTGTTATTTTTTATTTGAATCATTATAATAATTATTTTTAAAATAATTTTATCTCGTGGAAACAATTTGGATACCTAAAGTACTCAAGAATTGAACATTACGATTGATCTACAAATAAAAATATAGATTTCATCTACAATAACTTGTTTCTCCGCTTCTAAGAACAGGAAAAAGCTTATCAATAGGTAACACCTCTGAATTTCCGCGATTTTCCTTCGGGATTTGAAAATAACAGCAGTTTGATATATAGCTAAATTGCTTTGTGTTTCTACAGACTACATACGAGTCTTCATAGTGTGGTTTTCACATACATTCTTCTATGGCAGTTTGGCGATGAGTAGGTATGTATTCTCACTCTCAAGGACCTTGATTATGTACAAAGTTTTCACGCACTGTTCAGGGTGGTTTAGGTTTACGAGTATGTCGTGTAATTAGAGCGATACTCACGTGACGTTTTAACATTAGTCCAAATTTATACTTGCACAAGTACAGGGCTTAGCAGGGAGAATTGCGGACGGTGTGTGATTGTGAGCATGCAATGTGACAGAGAATTTATGGCCTCACGCATTCAAGTTTTCATTAAAATGTAAATAAGCTACCATGTAATTTGCTTAACGTAAATATATCAGAGTAATTCCTAGCGGGCGCTGGTAGGAGCATACAAAGATTTTTATGGTCAACATTAGCGGTGGAACGGTTGTCACAAAAAGTTATTATCCCATAAACTAAATCTGCCGTACTAAAACAGAAGTGTTACAATTTTCGGCCGCATTACGAGAAATGTTCCCATTTATATTATTTTTATTATTAATGACCCAATGTTATATTAATAGTGATAAAAACTTAATTTTTTATTTCATTCTGTGTGATGTCCTATTGTGATAGAATAAATGCACACACCAGTATGGTTAGTATTATTACCTATGTATATGTACTGGTACATTATCTGTCAGCTTAAGCTTAGACCTTAGGCCTTAACGAGGGTCGTATCCTGGCACCAGTAGGAGGCGTAAACAAATTTATAAGGGGCAGGTAATTCTCAAGCAAGTCACGTACCTAATTCGATAATGTTAACCTTATCTTACTATTTATAGTTGCAAGTGGTTAATCGCAGACAGTTAATTATTGCATGTTACAAGCACCCTGCGTTTCATAAAATATTTTGTGTTATGAACGAGATGCGTCGGAATTTTTATGTCACCCGAAGGCCTCCAATATGGCTTAACATTTTTAAAGTTATCGTTGATGCGATCAGTTAATTTGACCCTGACCCTTTTCGTTTTGTCTCTGTTACACTTTAATGATTTTACGTTTTTAGTGCTATTTATAGGCACAGCTGTATATTTCACGGGTAGATACGTAGTGAATAGACTATAGACAATATCTAGTATTAATTTATTTTAAGTAAGTATACCTATTTCAAAATACAATACGGACATTAAGCAGATCAAGAACCTCACATCACACAAATACGTTCACAATAAAATTAAGTTCCAGACTCGATTCGATCATGACAGGTTAGTATAATTGGCCCGCATAGTGTTATGACTTAGAGCAACTGATAAGGCCTCCGTCAAGGCTCTTATTCTCTGCACTGTCTGGTGCTCACGTAATATAGCATACTAGTATATTACTGTAGTAGTTATAAGTGACGTAACCGGCTCCACACATTTCAATCGGAACACAATTGCTATTAAAAAAATAATTATTTTTTAGGTTAATTATTAGGATGCAATTTGAAAAAAGTTATAGAGAATTTAATTTGCAACGATAAAGGTTGTTACAAATTTTATGTGAGGCCAATAGTTTGCTAGATAAACCTTAAAACTATCTGTACCCTTGTTTCCACGACGGCGGCCGCGGGACAAGGCTGCGATCCCACGAAATTGGATTTAACTATAATACAGCCTACCGGATGTGTTATAGCTATTAGTTTATTTTCCTTAATAGCCTGAATAATACTCAAATGGTTCAAGCTTTTTATTGCTGAACACGACGCGACAGCATCAAATGGAATGGATTTTATTTCTATTTTTACGTCATTCATATTTGATAACTTGTACGTCACGTTGGACTTCCTCTTGCTACGACTTACCCCGCAAATTATTTTACACGCTTGTCGACCCTCGTCTCTGTACAACCATAAATTTACTCTGATATAAATTTCATCTCGTTTTGCTATCATCCAAAAAGCAAGGTTAGGAATTAGCTGTGCCGACGCATTGATTTTCTGTCAATTACGTCTCATTCTTAATGAATTCGGTAGCGCATTTTCTTTTAGGTTATTTATGAAAATAAAACTTTGTTACGTCTATATAAGTAATATATTCTAAAATTACTTTTGAACCTCGTTAGTATACGAAGTCTACGCTTAGGAATTATTTTAAGAATTCACGGCTATAGAGCCCTGAATTTGAGGTGGCTTATTAAATACGCCGCCCTTTAAGATTGATTGAATAGGCTCTGAAAATAATGATTCATTTTTCTCTTCATTTTAAAGTATATACAATGACTTTATTATACAATATTTTTAACAACTTATTAAAATGTAGCACATTATTACATTATTATATAAAATCAGAAATGTTTGATAGCAGATAGCAGTCACATACATTGGCAGTCGTTCCGATAAAAACATTGAACTTAGGTGCACGTTGGGTTCCTCGTCCCGATATCCCAAATATTAATTTATACACATATTATCTATAACCTGTCTTAATGACCCTGCATGACAATCATACACATTTTGATAAGATTCCTAGAGAGGATAATATCCTCTGCAGAAATTCAATATAAGAAAAGCAAGGGCAAGATAAAATTGGGAGTGAAATATTAAGATGAAGTTGTGTCATTTATTTGCCGGATGAGGTTACATTCTTTGATTCATGTTTGTATTTATTACAATGTGATTTTAGTATATTGCTAAGTGGTTCGTATATTTTAGTATATTGCTTAGTGGTTTGCGTCCATATTTATAAACATATTTTAATATTGAATATTACAAATAATATAAACGCATGTATTTAGGCGACTGTCACGCCATATAACCACATCGCAACGATAACTAGGCGAATGGTTGTGCCTGCCTTTTTGTTTTTGTATGAAAATTGATAGTTTTATTCACACAGACACACTCATACCATATTTTGCAGTCTAAATACCCATTGTAGAACCTCGAGGTCCTGTAACCCGAACAGTATCTTCATGAACATAAATAGTGGCAACATCGCAACAATTTTAATATCGCTACTAAACGTAATGTTACATAATTATTATTATGTAAATTTTTATGGTGACTACAGTGCAGTATAAAGAAGCTCTAGCGAGAGTATTCACACGTAACCACTGGTTGCCGACTTTTCGTCATTGCGATTTGCCGTGTTTCTGGTACATCTGAAAAGACACTAAGAACAGATAGTTCAATATTGTAACGTCTGAGACACTCCTTTGCTATTCCACTGTCGAAAATAGCGTAATTAAAAACTACGTATCACGTATTAAACGTCTTTATTGTTCTCTGAATACATATAAATTTGAATCTTAATGAGATAAGAAGCGAAAGGATAACGACTCTTTAAGACTCTAAAAATGCGAACGAAGTGAAATCTTGTACAATTAAGTTGAGACTTTAAATTCGTCAAGACTACACGCCACTTAGGGAATATGAGACGGCCATAACTCGCGTAAATGAAGGACGGGCGGATCAGAACGGGCGGGAAACGTAATGGAAGTGACAAGGGTTTCTCAAAATGATGGAAGGAATTCCGAGGGTTGGTGGAGAAGCGCGTTTTACGAGTCCCCGTCGTGAATATCACCCCTCGTCTTGCGATATCTGAAACGTAACCGTAATCCGGTACGGATTGCTTTCGAACTAAAATAGAGACTCCACAATGGTTTTGATACTTTGTAATAGATTTGAGACATTTTGTTATACTTTTTATTTATTTATAACCGGCAACCAAGCAGACGAGACACTGAGACACGTGATTGGTAAGTGATCACCGTCGCCTATGGACATCAGTAACTTCAACTGCATCACCGATGCGTTGTCGGCCAAGCAGGATGGTAGAGGAAAGAAAGAAAATACTGACTCTCAAGTCCCCAGCCGGTCGTTTCATTCATGCAAGGGTGTGGTAGCTGCCGGGCCTCAGGCCTACCACCGAGCAAAAAAATTATAAGCCAATAAAATTTTAAATAAATCTAAAAGCAATCATCACGCACTCCCTAGACTATGACTTCTTTAAGTATCGGGTGACAGATACTTCCAATGATGGGTTTCTATATTACAACTTTATTCAATAAAATAATAATAAGTAAATAGTAATTATTCTTAAATCAAATTCCTTTAATCGGTAACGAATCTTTACTAAGCATTAAGAATATTCAGCAATCCCATTGTTCCAAGCTCGTGCCCAGCTCATTTCAAGATAGACAATACCTATTGTTCGACACTCAAATTGTCCAAAATCTGTTTAGATGTGGTTCACTGGCGGATAGACTCTGGTAATTCTGAATAGAATAGTCGGAAGCCTCAGCTGCACAAGACGATATACGAGAAATTCATATGACTAACATGTAGATAGGTATATTTTTAAACCATTCGTTCTATTTACCATTCATTCGAGTCAAAAACTATTTATTCCGTAAACGCATGTAGCTTCGTGTGTTGTTGGAGTCACAAGACTTCTTATGGCAAATGTTCAGTGTGTTTCAAATGTTAAGTAGGTACAGCTACCTACTGACTTTAATTTTATTGGCAATTGTGGTTAGACAATAAATAAATGTATTAAATGTATATTATTATTGAAACTACAAAAGCAGTAAAGACATTAAACGGAGATATCAAAAGTGTCAATCGTCCGCCGAGATGGACGCGGTACTATGAACTAGGACGTAAAACCAATTTTATAGCAACTCTCAAACCGTGCTCGTAAACTCGAAATGACACGTAAACACAAGACGTGCAAATGAAAACCCTATTGATTTTCATCTAATAAAATAGTGATTTGTTGCATACAAATAAATTTTAAATTAAATTAAGAATTTATGTCCAAAACTTACCGCATACATAACGTGTAGCAAAACTAAAAGTTCAGATTTTGTAAAATAACTTTCAGTAGCAAATGAACGAATTTAGTCAAATAATATAGCATTTTTAATGTCTATCAGGCATACCACGACCAGACCGCGCCGTAACGATAATTATGTGGCTGTGGAAAATATGTATGAAAACAAATTCATGCGTATCACATTTCCCAACTCTTCTAAATATAATCAGAGTAATTGGTATACAAATATTTTTGCGCTCTTATTGAACATAGAAATCTCCGTTTCTACACCGACACCTATGCCACATATATAACATACTACTATGACTGTAATGAATCTGGTTTTTTGTTAACAAGCAAGTTATTAAATCGCAAAATACGGGTTTTAAAACGCCTTTTAAATTGCGCCTCACCGCTTTGAATGGCATTTTCTTTAGCACTGTAAACACAAGTAATTCAACGTCAGCAGAATGTGGATTAATTATAGGGAAAAGCACACAAATAGCTGTTTTCTCAGACGCAAAGTTTTCCTTACGGTTTCAGCCGAAAATGTTCTCATTCTGAAAGTAGGCAGCAAATCGGACGTCAACTTTTCTGTTTTTACAAAGATACTGCAGGGAGTACACGAAAAACTTATGCAGGCAACTTCAGCCATCCGTCCGTGAGCTTTTATGAATATGAAAGACATTTTCATTCAAAGGAATGCATAATTATAGGAAACACAGTCATTTCGAATCTTTCTCCCATTTCCAGTTGTCGCCATAAAGTTTTTCGATGAAATACTCACAACGTTGCGACTGGAGCTAATAGCGAAGTGCATTTTGCTACAATCTGAACGCGACCGGTCATTTGCCATAATGGATCGCGCCAATTTTCCCTACATTTAAATAACGTAGAGAATGTGAAGGATGAATTTATGACTAGCGATTCCATGAGTAGTGCCGTGGTATTGAAATATCCTGCTCATTTGGGTCTGATTAAATTGATAAAACCATGTCATTTGAAACTTAAATTACTGTAATTTCTACTTAAAGGCTGTCTTAAGAAAACTGACGCAGGGCAATGACTAAGTACGGGAAGAGACAGAAAAACGATTAAGTTTTAGGTACTACGTAACCGACCTCGCTTAGGGAAACATAATTATGTATTAGTGCCTACTTGATAATCTTTTTTATTTATGCATCTATTTAAAAAAAGGAAAATTTTCCATAATGATTAGTGAAAATCGCATCCCTATCATGTTAATCACCGGTTTCTGAAATTAGCGGAAACAAACGTACAAATAGACCTACAACATTGTTATGCAATTTATTGATTTATTAAATGAGGGTGTTTAATAATTTCGTCTTTCTTTACTTCCATGTACTTTATATTATAGATTTTATCATTAATTAAAGCCTTATATCTAATATCCAAACATTGCATTGATTCGATCACTTTAGGGAACACTGGCACATATGTTTTGTAGTAATAATATTGATAAAGCTAAAAGTATTTTAGGTCTTACCCCTTCCTGGTGGTATCAAATTCTTGCTTACGGATTTTAAAATACCTAATAAACATGGCTGAATTGTTTTCTAAAGTTGGCGAATTGGAAGATGTGGATTTCGTATAAGGGTTACAATGTCAACATATCTACGGAATTTCCAAGTTTCCACATGCAAATAATTACCATTTAAATTTATAATCAATTTTTCAGTGTTTATTTATTGAGGTGGCAATTTGGGTCATCATATCACCCATCGATTTGGAAAAAAATCTCACAACTTTAAGGAATTTAAAAAGATTTATATATTTTTTTAAATTTGAGTACCTATTCCTGTTTCAATACGATTTGAATATTGAGGCATCGATTAAAAATAGAAAAGATCATAAAAAAATAAAAATCAAATATTTTGTAAACGACTCCTGTTTTGTGGCCACTCATACTTACATAATGTACGTATAACGGTTGAATATGAAAGCAATCGGTCAAAATGTAAAAGTACAAGCATAACGGAGTAAAGGCAATTTGTGGACGCATTGACGCAGGGTCCGTGAATCCGTAGTTGAAGAATGGCATAAAATGAACCGCAAATTATGGATATACTCTAATAATCATGATTAGAGGTCTTTCTACTACTGACCGTTGATAAGATAATTTATTAATAGGTCAAGTCAAGATTAACAGTGAGAATAGCATTTTATAAATAAATAAATGAACGAATAAACTATAAGAATATAAGGTTTCTAATGAAACCTTCACGACACGAGAACAAACATTTATATGTCACATAAATGTCTACACCGGCCGGGAATGGAAACCTGTCACTAGCAACAAGGCCACGCGGTCGTATAATATATTATTAACTTGTGCAATTAGAATAATAATAATACATGTAATTCTATACATGTATAAAAATATTCATAATTTGAAATTAAATTTGGCTGAAATTCAATAAAAAAATTCATATAAAACCACTAAAAGCTGAAGATTGAAAAATCTGCCGTAGTATATTCTTGTTATGAAAAATCATTCATGAGTACAGTGAAGTTTACTTCGAGTGAGGAAGCATGCGACGATGTCGGAATACCGCGCGTGCAGCGGCATAAGTCAAGCACATCGCGCCACTTACGTCACGACACTCGACACGCCGGCAACGTGACCGCGCAGACAGCTGCACTAATCCTATCTTCCGTGTTACCTAACAAATAAATACTTTATACATTGCTCTAATGTTATAAATATAGTCGTAAAATAGTTAAATAACTTTTATTGTCTACGTACAGAATAATATTCTCGTGATACGACGCAACGTAATTATTATACGACGAAAAATTGCAATTTAACTTGAATTGTCAATGAATATTGCAAATAATTCAATACTTTTAATATTACGAATGACGATTTTTCTATTATTATATGAAAGGTATAAAGACAAAAATACTACTTATAAATTAGGTATATTCATGACATATGTTTATATTATTCCTATTGTTAGCTAGTCACTTGAAGTGTTTGATGTCGAGTGTGGATACTAAGCACTGCGTGACGGCGATGAAACAACGGGCATGTATCGGCATAAGCCAAGCACATCTCTCCACACACGTCACGACACTCGATACGACGGCTACGTGACTGCGCAGACAGTTGCACTAATCCTATGCTCGAAATGAGTTACCGCTATACACGCTCAAGTCCTCAAACAGTTTCAATAACCTGCGTATTATAAATAGGTATTGCAGTTTTTCTTTATTTATACTTCGGTTTTGTAAGCACTTATAAAAAGTAAAAACTACGTCATTGCACCGCGACATCAAAGTCCTAGTGAAGAAGCGGGGAAAACTAGCAAGGAAATAAATTTTACTACTTACGACTTAGAAAGTTACTTATGTTGTAACTTATGTCAAAGCAGTCTTTATTTTTTGAATAGATTGTAATAATCTTTACTTATATAATTATGCATAATAATATGCTTTGGGTAAAGTTTAAACTGTTTTACGTTACGTTAAACATGTTTTACGTTAATTCCGGCGAAATAAAATAATTTGGCTCATTAATTTTTAAGGGCCGTGTCTTGAAATAGCCAACAATTTTATTAAGGCTATTGGGTACAATAATAATTTAACCTTACAATACTCTTAACTTTCGTGAATAAATGTAAATTATACCTACCTTTTATATTTAGTACTTATTGTTATTAAACTTTGCAGATAGTTTAAAAGGTATAATTATCACATGCTACGATTAAGAAAAACATGAGAAAATCGCTAGAAAAACCTGCATACTTGAGAATGCCGTCATTTTATAAAAGTATGAACGCTTGCTTATACGCCCTTGACCAGCTTAGTAAACTAAAGCATTAACTTAACACAAGGAAGATGGAGAAAAAAAAGTTGTGTGAGAAGATGGACATTCGATCACAGTAAATAGAAAACTTATGGTTTGTGCTGAAATGTAATTATTATTATCGATATAAGTAGGTACTTGGAGACAAATGCAGCGTATCTGGTTGGAAAAAAATTATACAGCTTAAAAAAATAAAAATTGTGACTGTGTCTGGATGATTCTAAAAACAGAAATAAAATCGAACCTAATCGAAGGTATTTTTAGGTGCGGTACAAACAGAAATCCATCTCTATTACGGTTCTTGATTACCTACGTTCAATTGTCATTGTGGCACTAAAAAGATGGGCCAGTTTCACCGGTTACGGATAAAGTTCCGGATAGCCCTAGGAATTTATCTGCAATATCTGCCACTTAACAGTTGACGGAGCGGCAACGTCGCTTTTTGCGTTTCGTTACTACTACGTAAATTATTGTCATTTGAAAATTATTTTGAAAACTTAATTAATAAATTACTTTTTGTTCAAAATAATCCAATTCGACTTTTTTAATATTTTCCAGTATAATTTTATCATTATAGAACGAAAATAGTAGGATTTATAATAATATGATGTACTACAGTTCAAATTCCAAATGTGTTATAGAAACGCCACTTGAAACATTTTTTATCCGTCAGATAACGCCTAACAGCCACTTGAACTGGCAGATAGCTTAACCAACACTTTTCTCTGTCACTTCTATCAGATTACCTGAGAAGCCAAAAAATGTAGTTTATCTGGGAGTTGAGTTCCTAGGGCTATCCGGAACTTTATCCGGAACCGGTGAAACTGGCCCTATGTAGATAAACTTTGTTTTTTACACTATGTAAATTGGACAAATAGTTTAAAAGTTAACATGATAAGATTGAAAATGATGTGACAAACTGAATTCCATGCGGGCGAAGTCCAGTGTTTTCATACTTCAAACGACAAACGTGATAATGTATCTATTTTTATATTTTCTGCGTTGCATATTTTTCCTTTCTAATACGATGAAGGTCAAAACACGTAGAATATAACGAAACCCGAAGATTGCCGAAAGACATAACGCATCCGCAATCCGTTCAGCACAGCTTCTGGCTCTTTTTAAAATATACCTATGCACAGCAGCATATTCCCAGGCACGTACACGGCGCAACTACCACAGAATCTACGATTTCAACTATCCTGAATCCCCCGTGTTCGTTTATCCGTGACTCGATGATACAATGGTATCCACGAAAAATAATGTTTACCACAAATAATGAGGTTACATAAAAAACTGCTTAATTCTAAACAATTATTAGGATTTTTGGGGGCAGTCCATCCTTTTTATTTGAATAGCGGTCGTCTTCGTAACATAACACTATGAGTGGTAGGTAGCCATGCAGCTAGAAAACCATACAGTAGGGAATTAATTAGTACCTAGCACAAACAGGTAGAGGGGTCGTACGCTATAGCTTCAACCGTTGTTCAGTGATGCACTTGAAGTTCGCATTAAAATCAGGGGAGGTGGTTAACTTGGAGTCGTGGATAAGTGGACTTATTGTCCAAAGACTGCTTTTAAATAAGCCTGAAACTAGCTTAGTTCTTTTATTTTCGACGTAAAGGATAGGTATTCAAGAATATGCACTCACCAACTGAGGTACATAGGTATATTGAAGGGTTCAGGCGATGAATACGCGAGGTTTTAATTTGGTAAACGTAATGGTTTATACAAAATAATATGACTGTGTCCAGCTTATACATTTCAACAGCAAAAATTAAGTAGTCAATTCATTGAAATAAGTTATAAATTTTTCTGATATAATGATAGATACGTTTTGCCCTTGAACTAATAACGAAATAAATGATATACGTAGGAATATGTATTGTATAATATTATAAAAATATATTTTTATAAGTTACATAAAAACACTATATCTGCTATAAAGAGGAATATTGAAGATATGTTACATTTTCGTGGCGTACTTTAAATGGTTCCGATACTCATGCTGTTTTTCTTATCAAACTTTGCCCATATATCAGAAAAACTACACTCCCGCCGATTTTAGTACGGATGAAGATGTTTTCTTTTTGAAAAAATAACGCAATTTCCTGTAGCAATAAATGAAATTTCGGCAGGGATTGAGAAAATGTATTTCATTAACATATCGAACAAAAATATATTCGGTGTTTATTTTCGTTATAAAAAATTATAAAGCTTTTTAAGTTTTTAAAGATTTTAGGTATTGACTAATCGAAGTAAAGCATGATAATACTTACTTACGTATTTTCGCTAATCAATATTTTGTTGAAGATGGCAAATACACAATGTAATTATTTGCTTTTTTTACTATTAATAATGAATTAAAATTAGTTCCCATTAAAACCATCCTTAACACACTGGCGCTACCTTTACTTAATTATCAAATTCAAATTAAAGTCTCAGACTAAGTTTTAACACAGGTCATTGGAGCACCAATGATTATGATTTATTTCAATATTTTTGATCAAACGTGTTATTTAACGTGTTCGATAGCACACTAATACGAGTAGCTGTATAATGGAAAATACGGTGTCTACGCATAACGTTGCTGCTAAATCAGAACAGTCGATAATTGATAATGCTTATTGTATACTCGTAGTAACGATCAGTGCATTGTTTCTGCCTAAACTATTAATACTATTGTACATGAAAACTACTTTGTTTTGATTCCCATGATCAGAATCTAAAATCATTAATCACAAATCGGAAAATGTGTGTATTATTAGAATAGTATTGTTAAGATAATAAAACAAAGATTACGACTTTGAAAAGTAAGAGGCTCCATTTATTTTGCTGTTTAAGCCAGACTCCCATGTGCACCTTTTGAGCAGCAGAGAAGGATCTGACGACAGGTCTCTTCTGTTAAAGGTTCTTTACCATCGTTCATCATCATTCCAAATCTGTTAATAAGCGGACTTATTTGTTGGCTGGCAACGGATTAGCGAACTTAATCCCTAATTTATAAACGTCCAGCTCACAATCGCTGATGCCAAAAGTTACAATTAATATTGAACTTAGGACATTTTATGCGACGTAAACACTATTTAGAAAGAAATTTCAAAATTCCGAGACTTAAAATACAAACACAAGTCTGTGTCAGCATAAATACCGTTTCCCTAATAAAAACTTTGACCCATATCTTATTAATTATACTGATGAACGTTGATTCTTATCTTACTAAGCAAAACATTTTTTTCCAACGCGATGTATTGTTTCGTGTATATGTATGTATGTTTGTATGTCAAAGTGTATAGTTGCAAGTGACATATGTATAAGTTGCATCTAAAATGTAAAGTTTGTAGTAGTCAAGTAGGCTGCATGCATTTGCTGTTCCCATATCAATAAAAATGTCGACACCTATTTTTGTTTTGTGTCTACATTCCCCAATTCCTTAGGGAACTCATAAAGACTCGCTGCCAGCTTACCCCTTCCCGCACTCGACTCGCAATTCATGCTCAGGATTCAGGTGTGGAATTTCCCCTACTTTCTTGTTCATGCCAAATATTAAATTCCCTCGCCGGGATTAATATTCATATGCCCACTTTTCCCCCGCGCTCTAATATTTTCTATCTTCAGGAGTAATTTGAGGAGAAATTATTCAAAGCGCTTTATGTTATTTACGAAATAAATCTACACCCAGATATAACTGTAACCTCTCGATGTCTATACTTGGACGATATTTGAGAAAAACGAAATATTTATTTTCAACGCTTTTAACGCTCTATTTTTCTGTTTCTCTGAGCGTTTGTTCATGCTTATCTCATAAACTGCATAATCGATTTTTTCACTGATTTATTGTTGTAAGATCGAGGTAACATTATTTTAGTGTTTGTTTGGTTCTAAGTTGTTTTGTGACTAGTAATGTTTTTTAATGAAACGATTATGCCTTCCAAAGTAACGCCGCGTTTCTATTACAGAACATTACTTTACTGAAAGTTATAGTGGGTATAGTTACGAATAACGTTCAAACTGAAACTTCAAACGCCTACAGTCAACTATTATCTAAATGTGACTTAGGATAATTAACACGGAGTCCAAATCTATTGGAGCTTGGTCAGTGTTTCATGATAAATCAATCTCGTATATATTATTAGGTTTTGTGATTATTACAGACTTCACGAGAAGTCAATTATTCATAACAATAAACGTTTATAATACTAAAGGGTATCAACTCGGCTTTCACAGAAATAATGTACTATGACGCAATAATTATGAAAAATTACGTCATAAAAATTGTGGTTTTCCTTAAATTTTGTTTGTTATAAGAATAAACAAATTAGTAATATCTGAAAGCACTGCAAGCATAATAGACCAGGGTAGAAGCCTTGAAAAATAATAAAAAGTGAAAAAAAATAATAGTAGGATGAAACCCATTAGAAAAGGAGGGGAATATTATAAAAATGAAAGGAAAAATAAATTACGGGCGATCTGAGGTCGGGAAGGGGATGGGGGTGAGTTTTTAAGGGTAAAAAACGGTTTTTCTCGATTTCCGGCAAAACTAAAAGTCCTATCGAAAAAAGTCAAATGGCAAAGTTGTAGGTAATAAAAAGATCTAAAACTTTTGTATTTACACTTTTTTCACATAACCTCAAAATTTATGTGAAAAATCCAAAAAACCAAGTTTTTGGTTTTTTATTTTTATCTTTTACAAATATATTTTTTTTTAACGAAATTTGGTGAAAACTTACCTTTTTATGTCCCAAATACGCTGTAATTTATTTGATTAAAAATATTTATTTTTTCACCTTATTTTGAATTAATATCGAAAAAACACCCTAATTTTCAATCGAAAATTCACCCGTCAAAATATCAGCTTTTTTCAAAAAGTTGATATGGTTTCTGTTCGTTGAAATCTCTACTTTCCGATGGTGAAAAAAAAAATATATGTTACTACAGTAAATCTTCTCAGAATCCCTCTCTCTAAATCCCTCTTTTATTTTATTTACAGAAAATTGACATTCTGTTTCGTTGTCAACGATATAATTAATAAGATAATTAATAAAACTCTTAGTGTTTTCACATGCTGAGCGACCCCTTTTTCTTTCTGTTCTATTGTTATAAAAATTAGCCATACAAGCAGTGTGATAATGTGCTTTTACTGCGACTAAATCAGGCACATTTTGCAAACGAGCTTAAATCTTTTTATCGAAATCATTTAATACATACATAATAACATATATTTTTTTTTCACCATCAGAAAGTAGAGATTTCAACGAACAGAAACCATACCAACTTTTTGAAAAAAGCTGATATTTTGACGGGTGAATTTTCGATTGAAAATTAGGGTGTTTTTTCGATATTAATTCAAAATAAGGTGAAAAAATAAATATTTTTAATCAAATAAATTACAGCGTATTTGGGACATAAAAAGGTAAGTTTTCACCAAATTTCGTTAAAAAAAAAATATATTTGTAAAAGATAAAAATAAAAAACCAAAAACTTGGTTTTTTGGATTTTTCACATAAATTTTGAGGTTATGTGAAAAAAGTGTAAATACAAAAGTTTTAGATCTTTTTATTACCTACAACTTTGCTATTTGACTTTTTTCGATAGGACTTTTAGTTTTGCCGGAAATCGAGAAAAACCGTTTTTTACCCTTAAAAACTCACCCCCATCCCCTTCCCGACCTCAGATCGCCCGTAATTTATTTTTCCTTTCATTTTTATAATATTCCCCTCCTTTTCTATTGGGTTTCATCCTACTATTATTTTTTTTGGTTTTAAAAATTATCGACCCTGGTGTATAATTCAATTGAACAACAGACAATACCAACAAACATCAAATACTCGGCGAGTGAGCAGTCACTAACAAGTAACAAATAAAATAGGGCCTTCTTAATAATATTTTATGTTTATCTTAAACTCCATAATAATTGTAAGGTGTATATTGAATCAACAATAATACGTCAAATGTAATGTTTTATATAATGTATTTCGAGGGGATAGAGATTGGACGAATCGTTGAACGGCTGAGTGGGACGAGGGTCTGCGCCTCGAATTAATTTCCTTGGAATAAAATGCAAATACTAAGGCCAATCGTTGTTAAGACAAGATTGAAGGAAAAATCGGCAAATATTTAATCGCGTCCTGTATAGAGACAGTGAGTTGAAACAAATTATGTAAAATAGCTCTTCAGTGCGCCGCGCCGGTACGGTTTGATTGGCGTTGCGTCCAATTTGAGTTCTTTGATTATGTAAATAATGTAAATAATGTAAATAATCAGCAAATAATAATATAAATGGACATGTAAAATATAGTCACTCAATTATTTAAATAATGCAGTCATGCTAGCTTAATAATTACAATTCTAAGCTACAGCAAGGCTTTGTTCTACTTTCAGGAACAAAAATGTGGTAGTGTGAAAAAATCTGTTAAAATTCATTACATAAAAATGAGACAAATTAATTTGATATTAATCTTAGTTTAAATTTATAGTTGACTACATAGTTTTTCCAACGGCCCCACCCGCGTGGGAGTCGGAAAACGGCAAAATACCGTTAAAATGATCCCGAGAGTCCTATGTCCTTTCCCGTATTGAGTTTCATCTAAATCGGTTCACTGGATGAAGCGAGAAAAGGTTATACTTGAGGATTGTTTATCATTTTACAAAAAAAGTTTGTACCAACATTCTGTTACAAATAAAGTTGTTAATGTTGTCCTTATTATAGGAAACCTCAACCACTCAACTGGCCAGGATTAAGGGGACACCACGCCTAGTCACTGCTGTGCCTAGTCACCAGCTCCACAAAACTTAGGATCAACCCGTAAAACGCAACTAGAGCCCGAAATAATCTCTTTCAGCTTTAACTTTAGCCATCCGTGCCTTAGAGGACACTGCAAAGTATTACTGTTTATTACTGTTTATTAGGGTAATATGTTTTTAACACATAGTAATATGTTTATAACACGCTTATATACACGCTTTTACAGTGTAGTACATTATGTACACAAGAACGTAGTAACTATATTTGTAATATAAGTCTATTGGTGATCGTTAGACATTAATCAAATCCAAATCAAGTCGACCAACGTCGTTCATCCGATCAAACTAGCTATAATAAAATAATCTGTTTCAATAGATAGACTATTCAATTTGATTTTCACGGACAAACACAGTCCCTTTATCCTGACTTGGAAACAATATAATCTTGGACCTATTGTATCACGTTTTATTATAATCCGTGAGGTCCAAACAAAAACCACAAATAATTATACCGGGGGCAAATCACTTGTATATTGTTCTACAGTTTGGGATTTAAAGAGCTTCTCCCATGATCGTGGTAAACCCTGCTGATCAACAGACAATGCTATGTTGTTGTTGAATGGTATGGACTGTTGGGTGTCGCTGGGCCTTGTGTTGTGTCCCACCTAGTGTTAACCTGACAGTACTTGTGCATGGTGGTAAGGAAATAATACCCACCTGGCTAGGTACCACTCTCCTTCTAAAATCGATTGTGAAATTATTTTTAATGTTTCAGTCACAGTCAATTGGTCGTATTGGGGTGGCTAACACACTTTTTCTTGCCGGCAGACATATTATGTACTGGTTGGGAGCTTGGGAGCTTTACGTGACAAAAATTTTTTTTAGGGATTTGTAATGATTTTTAAAAGGTCCTTGTCATCGACAATACAAATAATTTTAATACGTAGGTGTGTGCGCGTAACAGAGTTCTAAAATATCTTCATATTAAATAGGTTTACATTAATATATTATCACTTCCGAAGTTTACACAATACTTAACTCCTTAATAATTTTCTATAAAAACCTAAAGTAGTCTTCTGTGAACTTTACAAATATGTATGTCAACAGAGCCGGAATTAATGCTAATTCTTCAGCTTTTGACGTGAACAAGATTACATTTTATTTAATCTTACAGGCTACATTGCGAAACGAGTCTTTGTCCAGCGATATTGAATAAGACCTTTATTATAATTATTGTTGTGGGGGTTCAACTTATTCAAGTAATATGAGTTTGTTGAGACTATGATTAGAGTCAAGTAATTAACAATTTGTATATTAAGCCTGATACCTCTGTACGAAGTTACAGGCTTGTACATGGTCCTGTATTTCGGACTGTACGTTGTATTGTGCAACAACAGCCAAAATTGAAATTACGTCAACGTAACAGGCAGGACATTAAATTTCACTGTACTTAATAGTCACATTGTTGGTCTAACATCAGCCGCTCTTGATCTTAAATCTAAACTATTGCTCTTCAAAGCTTAACGATGTTTGCCTCGTTAACTAAGTTTCGACAGTTAGTAGAAGTAATTGACGGCCTACAAAGTTCATGTTATCCAAGTAAAATGAATTAGACGGTTAAACGCTCCTATCGAGCAGGTATCAAATTTATTTTGTTGACTGTACTTCACTATACTGAGAGCTTATTTACTGTTTTTGAACATGATTATACACTCGTAACATCAAAAGATTTAAAAAGTCAACTGTTAGAAAACAAAAAAAATAACATCGCTGCAAAGAACTAAACTCAATATATTCAAATATTTTTAGTTTGTTGTATTTAATACACGGGTCTCTCCTCATATCTGAATAGGCCTAGAGCATTAACCACCACGCTGCTCCAGTGCAGATTGGCGGAGGGGTTAGTGGCCAACCCAAGTGTCGGAAATGAGAAAAGCCGCCCGAATATATCCGCCAGTGAGCTAACTAGCAAAAGCTAATAAAAAGCTAACTAGCAAAATTAAATATATATTTCGAACCTTCGGCCTTTACGATGTTTTGTGTTTTATTATTTAAAAAACAAACTTTAAATAACAAAAGATATCGGAGCATGAAGATTAATGACAGCAGTCTAAAAATAATCACAACGGTTTAACGATCCAAATGGATGAAGTAAATACTCTTACAATTATAACTTTTCTAAAATGTGTAAAAACTCAAATTATTTATTTCTGCAAAATATTTGAGAACCTCCAACAACATACCTAATCATCCAAGATTACAAACATTCGTGTTATTAAAATACGTGTAAGTTATTAAATTGTTGAACCTGAACATTTTCACGTCTACTGAATACAGAATTCAAACTTTGTTTATTTAATGTCGAAAGTTTCTTAAACCATGCTCGTGGATTAATCCCTATGAATTAAGCAAGTTTCCCTACGCAATTGAATACCAGTTTCTAGATTTTTGACTGTATTTAGGCCACCTAGAATACTATCCCTAATCCTATGCCGGTAGAATACTAACCCAGGGACCAGGGAGTTGTAAAAAGCCGACCCCTGCATGGTGGTAGGGCTGAAACCCGACTGGCCAGCTACCATCCTCTTGCTTTCATCAAAATCCATTCAGTAGTTTTTGCGTGAAAGAGTAACAAACAGACATCCATACATCCTCACAAACTTTCGCATTTATAATACTAGTAGGATTATATACGGGTGAACACTCCTAATAATTTAAACCTAATATTTGGAGAACTAGGAAAATAATAATTGATATCCATGATTGATTTAGAAACAATAATCAACTGAAGTTATAAATTCTAAGTTAGTAGGTTTGCCAAAATCCAACGTCATAAAGGGAATTCTAATAAAACATTTATTAATCTTTGATTATACGCTACGCCTTGTTCGGGATAAGACCATTAGGATGATAGATTGTTCAGAGAAGTTACATTTCAGTACCTGAGAGTGATAAATTGAATCAACCATCATTTTTAAACACTACAGTGAATAATGAAGAGCTTTATTTCCCTTGTAACAGTAATATAGCCAATATTTTAACGGCAACTAGATGCAAAGTTATAGCTTTCGCAAACGTCTGGGGACGATAAAATTAATCTTCAAATATAATAAATCAATCGTAATTTTAAAATGTGTAATGTTGGTGGCTTCAACCCATTGAAGAGCACTACTGAGCACGAGTCTCTCCTCATACATGAGAAGACTTAGGCTGAGATGCATAGACGATACTTAGCCTTAGCTCAGACTTTACTTACGAAAAACTTGACTTTGCAAAGACTGCGATTTGGTATTTATAGACATGTCATGCTCAGCATAATAAGTTAAAACCACCAATGCCATAATTGATTGCTGTCATCTATCTGTTTGTTAAAACGAACAATTTAAATGTCTTAGAAACCGACTAATATCAAGGTTCATTTGGAACCATTATTTTTGTTCGGATAATAGCCAAAGTTTTTGGTTGCCCAGTTCCTACTCAGCCAAGTCAAAGACCGCTTTATAAATACGAACGCTGTCTTAAGACAGAGTAAGTCTGAGCGAAGGCTAAGTATCGTCTATGCATCTCAGCCTTAGAGCATACTCCACCACGCTGCTCATCTATAACAACTGGGACGGGCTGCCTTACGTGCCCTATGAAGCACGGAAGTGCTCAAGGTATTTTGCCACAAGCGCTCACCCATTCATGTACCGTCCACAGTTCAGGTTCCGTTCAGGTTTGTCATTACAAGAAATATCGCTATCAAAACGACTGTTCATTATATTATGTACCTACTCGTACATATATAAAACGTAGTACGCAATATACACTTTTGGGTCGCAATACTTTGAAGGGTAACTTTTTTATCATAAAAATGTCCGCTCCAACAATTTACAATTTCGGCCACGTTATCCTATTTTCAAGCATATTTTCGTATTACTGTACATTTTCTACATTAAAGGTGCTTTCAAAATTGGTGTATTCTTGAATTTTCCTGGAACACAATGGAAGCACGTGTATAGTAATATTAATTACGAGTAAACCCGACCTCCCTTCGCTTCGGGAAACTTATGCTTTACGTTTACAAACATTAAGTAATGTTAAAAACTTTTTTTTATAGTATAGTATAGTATAGTGTAGTGTAGTGTAGTGTAGTGTAGCGTAGCGTAGTATAGTATAGTATAGTATAGTATAGTATAGTATAGTATAGTATAGTATAGCATATCAACGCATACCATACCAACACATAAAAAGCGGAAACGTTTTAACCCACACCTATGATTTTTTTATAGCAGATTCGGAATTAGAAAAAAATTCTGCATTTTTCTGAATTCTGAATGGTTTAATTGTCGTGGCTATACGACCAATAGAAAATTTTGTACAGCATTGAAATTAACCCTATTTTATACATTAGGATCTTCTGAAATCTTAAAAGGTTTCGGCTCTGATGAACGATTTCTATTTTGTGGGTTACAGCGTTTCCGCTATTTTGCGTCGATATTATCATTTTCATTTTAAACTAGTGACCGCCCATCGATAACGGATTTATTTATTTATACAAGATTTTCTCAAATACGATATCATATTTATCATATCAGTATTTGGAACATATTTGAGAAAAACTTCCTTATTCATTAAGTGATCGATATCATATTTATCATATCGAATAATATAGAATAAGACTTATTCTATGTATAGATTAATTAAAAGCAAGTCATTTCGCGGATTTTAGGTAGGTACGAATGGTAATCTATGATATCTTCTCATTCAAGTCTGCGGGACTTGAAACCCAACCTTTAATTACTTCGCCCAGAGTTCTAAAGTTCTGTTTAAGATTGTTTACAGGTAAGTGCGTACTTTGTAGAGAATACTTTACTTTAGAGTTTTGCGCGATGTTCCCTTTATTTTCACATCAAATAAAAACTTTATCTAAGACCCCTAAACGTTTTTCTATAAAGTAGATTATATTGTCAATGTACATGTACATAAAGCGATCTACTTAGTTTTGTTTTTATTGACGCATTCAATATACATAATTCGTCATCACTTCTATTACGTATACTGTTACGTATATCTATTGTGTATTTATTTTTATTGTCGTATTAATCCATACATAAGTAAGCATGTACCTAATATTACGAAGTAATTCATTATACCTGCCTAAGTGAATCGTGGTCATGTTTTTGTTATTCTAGAACCTGTGTCGATGCTTCAGATTGCTTTGAGTTTAACATTTTTATGAGCCATAATAGATAGCGTTAATGCTAATAGAACTATGCCCGCACGTTATAATCGACTCGTTAATAACACGACTTAGGTATTTTATTTGATATGTTTCAGAAAGTTATTCTTTGCTGTGAGTCATATTTATTTGGTCAGTTTTTTCAATAACCAGCGATCGAGATTGACCGGAAGTATGTTCAGCCATTTCACGGAAGAGCTCCTAAGGCTTTGATAACAGGATGACATTTTATTGGCTCCATTTTCGGCAAACTTTGCCACAGTGTCCTAGTTACGTTATAGTGTTAAACTTATCCATGATGTTTTCCTAGTGTACATTGAAATATAGTTTGTTTTCGCATTAATATTATGAAATGCATAAAAATATATAATTACAAGCATTTTCAAGAACTCCCATTACTTCTTATTCTGAAGAACATCCGACGGACAGCATGAAATAATCATAATGAAAATGTGGCATGTTTAAAAAATAAATGCAGAAATACATAATTATGTATGAGTGAATCGTTTTTCTAATGTTGAATGAATTTCACATGTCAAATATCGTTAGACAATCTCATTTTAAAATTGGTCTGAAATGGAAGTAAAGGACTTCGTTTGTATTTAAGCCCTGGTCTTCTTACTCAAACATAGCTGTAATATTTATTATTTGATTGATAAAAATGAACATTGACTCCCGTCGTTCACAAATCTCGCTTTGGTTCTTCAATGCTACGTTTCTCTTACCTTCTGGGTTGCAACATAAATCTTTGTCGTGAGTTTCGCTCTACTTTGGTTTACATCACTACTTTTTGGTTAAAAATTCCAGCCATTTTGTGAACGACACTTTGTTATCGCGGTGTCTTGGATCCTCTTGAGAGCATTTATCACACACTTCAGGAACAGTCCAGGAAAAATGTATAGATGCATACATTACGGGAACAGTATACCTAATATAAAAGTCTTCCACTGGGGAACTATGGATGGATGGATGAATCTACCTTATCTTACGATCTGTAGATCGCTGAACAAAGGCCTTAGGCCATACATTTCATGGTCATTAGGGTCTGTCTGTTTTACAGACTAAATCTGAACTTATGAACTTAGCTTTGCTGCGTATCAGTTACCGCTCTCCATTTGTAATTAACTGACAAATGGTGTTAGCTGTGAGCCAGTTAATAACTACATTTGCTGCTTGTTTGCCCGTCGACGCATCAGTGACGAAATTTCAGATGTTCACAAGCGGTGGTGACCACCTAGTACCACATCATATGGCTGATCCACTTGGTCGTCTTTACATGGAATATATTTGAGACAAATTATTTTAGGGGGTACTTTTTAACACAATTAAACCCACGACAAAGAGTTTCACAATTCTATCTGTTTGTCTCTGCGTTTGTTTCCGCTAATTCCAGAAACAGTGAAACCGATTAAGTTGCGTTTTACTCCGATTTATACTCTCTCCGAGATTTATACGCTCTGACTACGTTTTCTCGAAAGGCGTTCGGGGGGCATTTCCATGCCTTGAGATATAAATGTAATCTGTAATCATGATTACAGTTTGCCCATCTCTACCTAGGACCTAGGTATAAGGTTGAGGCCACCTTATTATTTGTTTTAATATAATTGATTCATAATAGATGTGATAAAATATTTGTAGAAACTGTTTCGGGGGCTGGTATTAAATAAAGCATACGTTCCCCGTAGCAAAACGTGGGCGATTACTAATACTACTAATATTAACATTTAATCTATCCTGAATCCCTAAATTGCCGTACTTCAAATACACCTTTACAATGTCTTTGACTACAAGGTCATAAATCAAATTAGAAGATCTTTGGCAAGATATTCATTTGGACTCCTACCAAATCTCCATATCCTTAAGCGAATATCTTAAATATGATATTAGGCGTGACAAACGATACTAAAGCGTTTACTTACATTATTGAATAAAAATTGTAATAAAGTAAGAAGAACGTTGAAAATATCATATTATCAATTCTTAGTAGATCTACTATAGATTAGTATAATCTATTAATATTTAAATTATGTCAGAGAATATACCTAAAATAACCATTAAGATGACCTCCCGCAATCTTTTTAGATGTTATAAAAACATTTAAAATAATGGACCGACCAATCCCATGTTCTCATTTCTGATTGAACAAATCCTAAACCATTCGCACTTATACCTACTTTTGAAGCTTCTTGGCAAATCCCAACCAATTTCACAAAATCTATTCTTACAAGAGGATTTTACCTTTGAGGTGAAACTAGGATTTGTTATTTTTAGTTTTCAAGATCGAAAGGAAAATGTGTAAGACTTCAATTTATTGTACTTTAATGACAAAAGAAATTGTAGAATCTAGATGATTGAATGATATTTAAAAATTATTGGTTAATATTTAGCAAATCGGATGACGACGACAAAAAGATTAAATTTAAGTACTTAATTTATACGTTTAAATGTGTTTTAAAACTGTTTATTAGGTATCCGACATTTGTACATTACTCGTATTTTGATGTTGGTCTGGTTTAAATGTTAAAATCTGACTCTTTACGTTGAAGTTTGACAACTTATCCAGATGAAAAATGAAAGAAGATCATAATTATCGAAGTAATGTTCTTAAAATTACGAGTAGGTATAATAATGTGTAGTGCGATGAAAGAAATGCTGACGAATACAAAGAAAGTCCGTTTCAATTTCACGTTAATTTCTCATTTTTCATCCCGTAATAAACACTGTAACAAAGGAAATGTAGAGTCAATGGGAGAATCTGAAACAACAAAATAAATGACTGGAATAACTTCGTGTTAATATCTCATAATAATAACGCTGCTCTTTGAACCCAATTAGCACCAACATCCAGACTTGGAATTTATTTAAAAATGGTCCGTTTCAGAAAACTTCTGCCTAAACAGGACTGAATACCCGAAATAATTACCTACTACCCATTTTTATCACACACAGTTAATATTCTTGTTCTTGGTTTTGTTTTGTATCTCCGTTAAGTAGGTACTTAGTTAATAATTAGGTAGGTATATCCTTCCTATTAATATTATAAATGCGAAAGTTTGTATGGATGTATGGATGTATGAATGTTTGTGGCTCTTTCACGCAAAAACTACCGGAATGTATTTTGCTGAAACTTTACAATAATATAGCTTGAGATAGATCATCAGAATAACATATAGGCTATAATTTATAAAGATATAGTGTGAATTATCGAAAATTTCCCGAAGTGAAGCGAGGGCGGGTCACTAGTTATTACATATATTCGTTTAGCTAGATACCAGGCAACAAAGAAACAGCTTTGCATGACATCATCACATAATAGAGAACGCATTTATTTTAGTGGTTGCTTCATTTATTTATACTTCATTTAAATATTTTATGTGTAGGTAATTGTAAAATGTACATATTTCTTTAACCTAACATAAGCGTAGCTACTACACAAAGAAATTGGAAAAATATTTCCCATTCCTCCCATCTTCACTCCACGATTTAAATACGATCTACTCTTAAAATACGATTGCCTCGCGGCGTAAGGCTAGAAAGAACATAAAACGCTTGAGTTAATGAGATTGAGATACATAGCAATTATAATAAGCCGAGAGCGAACGCGTGGATCAGTGCAAGATCACTGGATAAATCAGGTTGGATAAACTCATTAATTGTGCAGTAATTCATAAGAGTTGAGCACTTGGGTGTTCTAGTATGCTCCCAGTAACGAGCTTCGCATAATGATTTATCTGCGGTATACCTACCAATACATGATGAAGTTTTAATTACTAGTACCGCGCAGAGTTGTGAAACACGTGTGATATATGAATGATACAAACTTTTCATGTTTGAAACGCTTGCTTTGCAGTAATGTTAAGCAGTGGCCTTGAGTTTTGAATGACTGATAAAGTCAGCGACGCTTATGAATGCGAGTCAGATATCATATAACTACGACCCTTAGCTATCCTATTTCTGGTCCTGACAAGAATATATTTATATAGAAGTATCATATATCATAAACATGCCCATCTTCGGCACCGTAGGAGAAATATTAGCTTACTTTGCCCGATACATAGGGCCGACATAACTTTATTAGTTTGATCAATAATTTTATTAATCACTAATAGTTTCAATTACTAAAAACGCGCTCTTTATTTTTAAGTAAATTAAAAATGCACAACATTTAATTTATCATCAACAATAAACTATTAGCTGTTGAGGAGTTCCCTTTTCCGAAGAAACTTGAACTTTTCCTTCACCATACTAAGCGTCATTTCATTTAAATTTTGACATTTAAAACATACATTTTTTTGTACGATGCTAAGTTAATCCGTGACAACAATCCCACCTGATGTTAAGTGGCGATTATGTCCAAAGAGTTATTGCAATTCTATTACATTATACTTAGTGATTAAAATGTCGGTGTCCACCATTTGATACGAGGTATCTTCTGCGCACATCACTTGGAGTAAACTTAAAAAATTCAACCCACATTTTTATGTTTCCTAATTAATTTCAGTGTAAGGTTGTTGTGACCAGTTTAGTTTTACTATAAGGATATATTGTGACATTTGACTCACATGATTCCTCCGTTGTACCCCTAGAGATCACAGGGGTCTCAGTGGGGAGTCTCAGGGGGGATCAGTTACTCTCAAACCAAAACTACAATGCGTGCATTACGGTTTGGTGGCGGAAATAGGCAAGGGTAGTACGCCTAACACGGCGTGAGCGAGAATGTGTTAAGTGCTTTATGTTGCTTTCTACGTGACTGACTTTAATCCGTTGGCTTTAGATATAAAAAATATATAAATAGAGTTAAGACCACTTTGGAGCACTATTAATCGTGTTTTATGTTTTTAAAAAGCTGTTATTTAACTTGCAATGTTTGTTATTTTAGGTCAAATCTTACAAGTTATTTATTTATTTTACCTAAACATTTTAAGTGATGAATTATTTATCTAGTTGATGATAAGTTGATATACTCGAGGACATGAAAGAACATGGTCATAGGTAATGATTAAAAATATTAGAAAGTCAAAATTCTACAAGTTAATGATTTCAAACATGGCAATCAAAATTATTTAAAAATACTCGGTATGTATGGACATCAGCTGTGCGCTACGGCGACCGACCGGCCGGCGGCCGATCAGCGGGGGTTGATGAACTTTAGTGGAGTAGTTTATACCGCGCTCTCAGTTTGTCCACATTATGAGTTTGTAATGGATAATTACGTACAATTTTAAGCACCCTTTTTTAATTACACATTTGGAATGAGAATCGAATACTGTGTACCCCTATCAATATGTCAAGTGACTAAAAAAATCACCTGGTATAAGTGTTGTACCTAGTGCTTATGAAAAGAAATGCGATCAAATGCCTCGCGCAACAATGGTTCCTTGTACAATATAATTTAATTTAAATATGGTTGTCTACCTCGATCCATGCAAAGTCTGTATTGCTGTTGGTTTTTACTTACTTCGGGGTCCTTTGTGAGTGAAATCAAGTGACGTTTGACTAGTATTTAGTACGTTTCTCGGTCCTTGAAAAAACAAATAGGTATAACATAATCGAAGCAAAACAACTTGGGACAAGCGTTAAAACAAAATAACAAAATACTGCAGTTGCCTTTGTTGTATAATATAAAGCTATATTTTTCTACGCCAATATAAATATATTATATCTAACAGGAAAAACTTGAAACTAGAAAAACATATTTATGGCCTAGGCGGAGGAAATGATGTCTTCACAACAAAATCAGAAGCAAAGATAAATGATGGGGCGGTAGATGTTCATTGTTCATAGTTTTGAAAAAAGATGCAAATACAAAAAAACGGTTGGATTCACACACGTAGGGTTCAGTACCACAAAATAATGACAAATGTAAAAACGCGAAGTTCGAAAAAATGCATAAGATTTTGTACGGAGGCCCCCTTGGGAATAAGTTTATTGGCTTTTTATTATTTGTTGTGATTTAGGCTTTAATGACACGTAGTTTGTAAATTTAAAGTATCTACCTCTACCAGTTCATAGGTAAACCCAATGACATTATAAGTAAAAAGATCATTGGGTAAACCCCTAATTTTTAACTGACTACTAAAAAAGAGGAGGTTCTCAATTCGGCTACATATTTATTTATCCATGTAAAATGAACAATTTTTCAAGTCGGTTTTTTAATGAAAATTTATGTAAAGGTCCCAAATTTTTGGGATCTTTTTATTATTATTATTATTTATTGCTATAGCGGCTACAGTAACACGTTTTCTGTGAAAATTTCAGTTGTCTACCTTTTCCATTCAAGGGATACACTGTGTCAAGCAGACAGACAGACATCGGAGACATATAAATAGGGAATCCTAAAAAAGATAAAGTAGTTAAAAAGATACAGTGAATTTTCGATATTATTTGACAGCAGTAATCATTTATCGAAATAGACGTTATTTTACATATAAAGGTAAAACACAAGGTTAGGAAATTTTTCTTTAGATTTAATTTATTCTCCTATTAGTATTAAGCACGACTGGGGATCGCTGGCATCGTAAAAAGCAAAGTGTCCATTTTTATGATCTCATAAAATGACCATTTGCAAGAAAAAATAACGACGTTGCCCGTGACACGTCGTTATCATTGAAATATGTGTGATCAAAAAGTTTCTCTTGAATAGGAATAGCATACTGAACCTTTAATTTCTGAACTTCTATAACTCCTCTAATACCAACATAAATAACCGTTCAAATTCATTGCACGAACACAACGATCTTTTCGGCACATTATTTCATGATCATAAAACGAAGATTGACTTTCCGTAAGGTACCCTTATAATAGCACTCGATGCTGCTATTGCGTGTCAATAGAGATTTCGCCGACCATTGATTTTATGAGAACTCTTTTGTCGAACGCCACGTGTCGGACAAATAAAACTGCTGCGGCCACTTTGCTGTCGCCGCAAATTGGATTGACTTTGTGAGACAGAAATATACGACCGCTCCCTGCGGTGCATTTTATACGACGACTGGAGACCATACTCGAGGGTCCTTTTTCTCTATTATATGGGTATCTATCGAGGTAATTCTTAGCAACTTAGTATCTAAACGTGACTCTAAGTAGAATTTTGTTATTAAAATACTTCCTTACAGATATTTTAATAAATATCATGATTTTGTAGTTCCTTTCTATTATAGCGAGATATCATAGACTTTTAATTTGCTTTAGCCCTAAAATAAGTCTATTTTAGGGTTAAAGCGTCGTTTCATATTTGAAAATTCTTATTACGTAGTTTTAAAAACTTGTATTCAGCGCAGACATTGTTTTCGCAACATATTAAAGAATAAAGTAGTTAAGAGAAAAAAAGAGTATAAGTAGTAAGTAGTATGATAAGCAAACAAAAGTGTAAAGTAGGATGATAAAAGAAGGACCTCGTTACGAATTTTTGAACCATAGCTTCGATGTAATAACTAAGATACGTTCTTAATTTACTGAATAACTTAAACCCAGCAAACCGGGCAGGAGAAAGTTGGTAATTCTGATTTGCATCTTATGTTTTATCGTCGATTATTTAAAAAAATAAGTAAAAATATAATTTAATCCCTGAGTCACAATCTCAACACGATTTACGCAATAGTTGCAATCACATAGCTGGGTTTAGTTTATACATTCCCAAAGCTTATGCAAGCATTGAAATGCTAAGCTACATACAATATTGCTTGGCTGTGCATTGCTGTTTAATAGTACTGGGAGAAAGAGGATTATCCTTATCCCATACGATATTTATTTACTGTAAGGCATAAAGCTGTTTCTATGCAGAAGCCCGAGGGATTTAGCGAGTTCAAAATTTTACAGCTAGAGGAAAGTTCTGTTGTCTAGGAAAAAACTTTGTGACATTTAGCAAGTTAGTTGGTAACTTAGATACTTTATTAAGAAAGTTCTTTAAGTAAATTAATTAGTAAGGTATTGGTAAATGAGCAGTGCGGTAAAGTTACTAGGGGTTCAATATCTTTAATGGTATTTTTCGAGGGCTACGCAATCATTCGTGTTTGTAATACCACTATCGTGTTAATATCACGTCAATCATGTCTCTCTTAACGTACAGGTTAAAGATTCTCCGAAAGACATAACAATATTTCACGTTACATTCTACGAAATCGATGATTGGTAATAAGGCAGACACAAAGTGCCGTCACCAAACTGGAAACCTATCAGAATCATACAAAGTATTACAGAGCCCAATGACAACAAGGACAAACCCGTCCATTTTTCATCAAAGTGCACCACGGGAGCAGGGAGGAATATTTTAAGTTATGAATAAAGCCTTATTCGCTTTAAGTTCAGAATAAAAAAAGCCTCTTGCGTCCTAAAAAGCATAACTAGTTACGAGTTCTCTTAGTTTTGAAGCTTCATGTTACGCCTTACTTAATATAATGTGAACCCAATAAGGTTCAGTAACTGGGAGAGCATATAATGACGTTCCGAGGACCTTGCGTTCGTGCGTTTTGCTGCGTCGTGGATTATGGCTATAACCTTTCTGAAAACATAGTCGTAGAAGTCTATTCACTCTTGATTAAGATGGTATGGTGTTTAATATGATAATGTGGATGCACCGTCGTGCCTTATAATAATTTAGGAAAAATACTCTTATTCTAAGCTGCGACAAAACAGTTTCTTCGAGTGCCATAACATTGAAATGTAATAGCTACATTTACAGTACAATAGTGCACTGTGGGATCATTCCGTTGGAGCGAAATAGCATTAAGTTCCGGGAGTCGAACTCACTTTGCCATAAATGTAACATACAATGTAAAATGCTAAAAAAGCCTTCAAGTGTAAGTTGAACTAGTGCACCGAGAGTTTTGTATATTTTAAACATAATTCAATATCAAATCATGATTATATAATTCAAATATCAGTATAGCGCCATACGGCTATAGTTTTAAAAAGTCATTTTTTTTTTACCTCGACAATCAAAGTTCTAGAGAAGTCGATATCTAAAATGAATCGGTGATTCTTATTCGAGGTCAAATTATTAAAAATAAATAAGTTTCTTCAATTCCATTCAAATTTTTTACTTATTATTCTATACCATTTCAGTCAATTGTTTCTGTATTGAACACAAGCTAAGTTTCATCCTGATATCAGGGTTAAGAAATGGTGTCTGAACGGTACCACTTAAAATAAATTCCCTCAGATCGCTAATTTGTAGCTGTACAAGTATACATATTATTCACCTTAATCTTAATGTTGTTAACTAATTAATGTCGTTGAAGTAATCTAGAGGCCTCCAGGGTTTGGGGATGATCAGCTAATTTAGATAGATTCCCAGAGAACCTGATATCAAAATATATCTCGAAAAACATACGGCATCGGTTAACATTGTGTTGTGTATGGTCAAATCAAATGTATTCTTATAAAATCAGAAGGTTTAAAGGCATAATCTCACACGTTAAGTGTGGGAACAAAAATAAAGAGGGCGTCTTGCTGTCTATTTGCATGTTACGGCACTTGGCAGGCCGGATTAGGGTCAATATCTAAGGATACTTCTTATTCCGGATATGGATCTGTTCCCGTGGAAAAGAAAATATACGTTATTTTGTTTTGGTACCTACTGGGGCGTAGCAAATACTGGGGTTGTCAAATTATTTTTATATTCGTTCTCAATTCTTTATTTCATAACCAACACATGTATCAACTCCTATCAAACAATGGTAAGTACAATTAAGAGCCTTTTAGAAATCAACAAAGGAAACAGTATTATATTCCGTATGTACAATTTTCGAACATTTAAAATCAACTAGAAAAATCAGGAAACTATTTGTTACCCACATTTTTTATGTCAACAGCATAAAGTAATTGGGCATAAAATTTGGGCATTTTTTTGTGTTAAATTATCGATACCGCAGACAAGTTACCTACATTAATTCACCTGAATAAGTATACAATTATACATTGACCTATCACAGCATGGAATAACCAGGAACATTGCAAGGAAAGGAACTCGAAAGGTAGATAGAGTAATAAGAAATTGTGTTATAGTGACTTCTACAAAAATCTACGAAAATCAAAAAGACTCTGTGTGTCTCGAAGTATAGGTACTCGCCTTACTAAACTGCGCTCATCACGTTACTTCTAGTATATGTAGCACTCTGCCTGATTTTAGTACTTTACAAAATTAGGTTATGAATTATAGGTTATGATTATGCCGAGCTTAGTTTTTTATTATGTAAAGAATCTACAAACGAGACAGTGAACAGACAGTGGTTTAAATATTTTAGTTATCTTTAATATAATGTATAAGACTATTGAAGTCAAATGTCGCCTAACGAGCTGATCAGTTAAAATAATAAAGAAGAAGAATCAAAATAATTAATTGGTAGGAATCTTCATCAATGAAATGAAAAGGCGATGGAAACTAATCAGTATATCTTTTAAATTTACAGAATAAGCGCAAAGTGTGAGCTGTTTGTTACCTTTTTATAACTAATATTTTATACATATTGGTATTTCTGTTTCATGTCTTTGTAATATAATATGAAGCATATAATATACGAGTAATTGGATATTATTAGCACGTCGCCCAAGGCTTGTTTTCTTCTTCAATGATAACTAAGTAGTTATATTTACCTTGGTCAAATTAAGTGATCATGGAAGATCGTCGTCTATCGTCTTCTGCAGTTCAGTAAATAGGAATTCAGCATACTGATCGACAATCTCGAATTCGTTTAACTTATGTGAAACTGTATTATTTGCTGATTACACCTCGTTACTTTTTAAAGTAGATAGAAGAAAACAATGTTTTGACGATGTAAATAATGCTGTTTCGCAAGTACTGCATTGGTTTACGTGTAACAACTTAGTATTAAACGCGAAAAAAACCAAATGTGTTAAATTTACGTTGCCAAATGTAAAGCAGGTTCCTGCTCAAATTGTTCTAAATAAGGAAGTATTAGAACTAGTAAATTCAACAAAATTTTTGGGCCTTACAATAGATTCTCGTCTACAATGGGGTCCTCATATTGAAGCCTTGTCGGGGAGACTTAGTTCGGCTGCGTACGCTGTTAAGAAAGTAAGGCTCTTGACTGATGTAGAAACAGCAAGATTAGTCTATTTTAGCTACTTTCATAGTATAATGTCCTATGGTCTGTTGTTGTGGGGCTCAGCTGCAGATATAGAGTCAATATTTATATTACAGAAAAGAGCAGTACGTGCCATTTACAACCTCAGGCCAAGGGACTCGCTAAGAAATTTATTTAAGGAAATAAATATATTAACTGTAATTTCACAATTTATTTTTGATAATATTATGTACGTTAAAAAATACTATGACAGTTTCCTTAAGAAGAGTGATGTTCACGTGATTAATACTAGGAACAAGGCTAAACTGACTGTACCAAACTTCAGACTTTGTAAAACTGGTGGCTCGTTCATGGGTAGTTGTATTAAAATCTATAATAAAATTCCGTTCGAATTGACGGAAATGCCATACTGTAAATTTAAAAATCATGTCAAAGGCATTCTTATGACGAAAGGTTATTACAAACTTGATGATTATTTTAAAGATAACCAACAAAAACCAACTTCGAATAAATTTCATTTCATTTCATTTCATTTCATTTCATTTCATTTCATTTCATTTCATTTCATTTCATTTCATTTCATTTCATTTCATTTCATTTCATTTCATTTCATTTCATTTCATTTCATTTCATTTCATTTCATTTCATTTCATTTCATTTCATTTCATTTCATTTCATTTCATTTCATTTCATTTCATTTCATTTCATTTCATTTCATTTCATTTCATTTCATTTCATTTCATTTCATTTCATTTCATTTCATTTCATTTCATTTCATTTCATTTCATTTCATTTCATTTCATTTCATTTCATTTCATTTCATTTCATTTCATTTCATTTCATTTCATTTCATTTCATTTCATTTCATTTCATTTCATTTCATTTCATTTCATTTCATTTCATTTCATTTCGATTCCCGGTAAAGCATAATATGAAATTTGATCGTGTCGATGTCCACGATGATACAAGTGTTAGCTTTACGAAAAAAGATGTATCAATTTTATATATTTACAGAGCATTTGGCATAGATATTTACTTCACTCATTTAAAATATGTTGTGAATTGTTCAAAAAAAAGATTAATTATTGTGAAAGTTGGTGTAAAATAAAATGTTTGTTATTGTTTAGGTTACCATAGAACTATTTATTTTATGTATTTTACGATCTTTAAAACAATTCAAAATTCTCTATTACTGACTGATTTATCAACTAATGATCAGTTATTAAGTTGAGTAAGTTTTAGTTTTTATCATTTCACGTGTACAGGCTGGTAGAACAGCTCAGCATGTAGTTTTAAGTAAAAAAGAAAAAAACAGATATGTCAGAATGGTATGTCAATGTAAATGGGGCTGGAAAAATAAAATAATTTGGTAACAATGACATTATAAGTAAAAAGAGGTTTGGTAAAGTATAAGTTGTTTAATTCTGGAGTTGGAGAAAAAGATTACACAAGTATGTTGGGGAAAATTTTTATGCGTTTATTTGTATTATTGGCTACTTTTCAGGTACTAGTACAGGCTAAAGGTTTGTTTATTTCACAATAAACCATTAAAGGAGTGCGCACATTACACCAACTCGACGTCAACTCCACTCCGACTCCACTCCGTTTCAACTCCGACGTTCCGTTCCGCGATCAACGCTTCATCGACGTCAACTCGACTCCGTCTCCACTACGTTTCAACTCCGACGTTCCGTTCTAGGTACATTACGTCATTGTGTCGGTCGACGCGTGGACTACTCGTCTACGGTGAGTCGTCGACGCGTTGGTCTCGAAACGGAACGGCTATGGGTGTAGGGCGAGCCGTATAGGTATATTAAGTATAAGTTCGAAATTCAACCTTACCTTCAAAGATATAAGGCTCATAATTGAATGTTAGCTTTGTCAAGGTTTTAGTCGCGTTCTCGTCTGTCGGTCGTGGAGTCGTTGTACTGTGCGCAGTCCTTAATTCGGGGAACCTTTATACCCAAAGCCTTGACCATTGAAATGTAGCTGATTATCATATTATAACAAGGACTGCCTATACATGTCTTAATAAAACTGGCCACAAGAAAAGGTGGGAACATCATAAATATATTATAACTCTCACTGGTCGATTTCTGTGGTAAATAATATTTGAGAAAACTACTAGTGAGATCTTTATAAACACATTAAATTATGTATGTATCCCATGTAAAAATAATTAAGAGATTTTTTTCTGTTTTTCAGTTGGTCTGTTTGTTTTTGTGCGTTTGTTCCCGCTAATCTCAGAAACGCCGCAACATTCACTGATGTAACAAATCCGATAAAAAAGGATCTCTACGTTCGTCGGTCCCTGCTACTATGTAGTTCATCTATTTCAATTAAGAATTGTTAACATGCCAACAAATTACATCACTAACACTCATAACCCGAGAAGTATATTTATCTATCACATAAACATCTGCCACGGCCGGGATTCGAACCCAGGACCCCTAGCTTCGCAGGCAAGGTAGTAGTAACTAGGCTACGGGGTCCTCAAACAATAGGTAACACATTTCGTATAGGTAGATAGGTAATTCGATAAAATCGTTTCCATTTCAATAAAATCTATTCAGCCATTACAGATCTCATTCTAGATAATACGTCATTCACATACGTGTTCATTGATGGGTATTGAAGTCTATCACAGACGCTTTCATTTGATTGATTTGATTTGTAGACATGATACAATTACAGCGATATATGACGTTATATTTTTGTAAGTTAATTGTAAATATGTAATAAATATTATAGCTCTATTATAACACTTTACCTTCAACTAATTAGAGGATCAGTTCAGGCACAAACGCGTTTGCAAGGAGACTTGGAGCAAACAATGCGCAATTCCAATGGTCAAGTAGTTTGGGGCAGTTTGTGAGCTATAATGGGCCCCTACATCCATCTTGAGTTCAGGCTAACCTTCTTGGTCTTGCAACTTCTTAGCAACGGACGAGGCTATGCGTCAAGATTGTTGAAGGTCCTGGTATCCGTGCCACCCATGCATGGAAGTGAGTTTATTAATCTACTGGGTGGTACTTCTAAAATCGCAAGACCATGAAATCTTTAGCAAATTTCGGTCGCATTGTCGGCGACCTAAAAAATAACAATGCTGGTCTTCCGCTTACTTTGTAACCAACAACGCATCGGTGATTAATTTAAAGTTACTGAGGTCCATGGGTGTCGTGATCTGGTGGCTCGTTTGTCGGCTATTTACTTAATAATGATACATTTTTATACAATGGCTTAACAAAGTCTAAACTCTGCTATGTATATGTCTTAACAAGGGCTATCTAACGTTAAAAACCTGCCCCGGGCCTTCTTATACCTCAAAAAGCTCCTGATACAAAGCTATTTGACCTCTACCCGCGGTTGATCATGCGGTTAACATAAGGCATCGAACTATGAGCACTTCATACGATGTCATGTGAAGTATAAATGACAGATTTATTAACTTTTAAAATTGCTTTGAAATAAAGTGGCGTACTTATACGTTTTTTGGTCGAATATCGTTGATGTTTTAGGCTTCATGCCAAGATTCGGTTTAACCTCCAATCCTTATTATTAGTTATCGATTTTTGTTAATTTAGCTGAACAACTTTGATCTCACTAGGCCGGTGCTCGTGACTTCGTTCGTGAAAATATAATTTTTAGAAGGACTCATAAACACTTTCACGCTTTATTACACCTATTGAGGATGAATTCTCTAAAATCCTTTTATAGCACACTGTGACCTAAACCCGCATTTATGCCACGCTTTTCCGTGCGTAAAGTAGTCGATTATAGCACGGGTTATGATGCTAACTTCACACCGTGCACAAGTTCACACTTACACTATTGACACTTAGAATCTGGCAGTGGCAGCAGACAAATTTATAACAAATTTAGGAGGTAGTTACGAATATTTAAAGGTGTGTTCCGATATACACTACGAGCACTGTAAGGTGTGACGTCAATTTAGTATATTACTAAGCCGTTCTTTATAGCTAACTATACTGGTTATTTTGTAAAACGGCACGCAGTAAAGTATACTGTCATCAATTTATGTAATACCTAAATATGCAAGTGATCTGTTTAAGAAGAAAAATAATTTGGCAATTGAATTAATCGCATAATAAAACGGCCACTTTGTAAAACAATATTCAATAATTCAATAATAATAATCAATAGCATTTTTTTAAATTTCTGGACGCTTTTAATCATGTGATCAAAGCACTGAGAGCATCTTACCTCGAAAACACCAGTGCTTACGAGTATAATAATGACAACGTTTATGACGTCATAATATTTATCAAGGATACTGCTTCAGTATACTGTAAATCCATAACGGAACGAATTTTTCACCAAAGAGCACTGGACAAATGGACAGTGGACTCGCAGTGTAATTTAGTGTATATCGGAACACACCCTTTAGGTTGCTAGGTAACCTAAACCCGCATTTTAGTCATCATTAATTACAAAAATGTTTCTTATTATGATCTCAGTAAATGTATGCCTATAATTTAATTATTGATGCTCTGGAATCAATGCAAAAATGTTTTGAGATATATAGTTTTATAATACATTTTAAACAATAAATACTTTTGAATGACGTTTGACATGTCGGTAAAGCAGACAAATTAATAATACTTTTGAATGACGTTTGACATGTCGGTAAAGCAGACAAATTAATAATACTTTTGAATGACGTTTGACATGTCGGTAAAGCAGACAGTGATCAATTAAGTTCGTAAACATTTCCTTTCTTTTATTTCCATGTAAATAATTATATGTTTGAGTATAGGCGGGTTTATGTCATTCGTGCTATAAAATAGTATACGATACTCGTGCGTTAAGTAGCTATATTATTTGTACAGTGTTTAGCGCACTCGCTCCGCTCGTGCGCTAACTTCACACCGTGCAATAATAAGCTACTTTACGCACACGTATCATAATGTACTATTTCAGAACGGATTATATACATATAAAATGTAACTTCTCTAGCTTCACTCGTTCAGGCTGGTTCGTCCGGTAGGCAGGTTCGTTCGTCTGTCAGTTAGTCATCATTAGCAGTTTATTAAGTAGTTGTTACTTCAATCTTATTATCTATTGAAAACTTCCAATTACAGAATATACACCGAAAACTTTGTAGCCATAAGATCAATAAGCCAATAAAAGAAACAGCTCCGGGAAACACTTCCCGGCTCGTGAACAAAGAAAAATCGCTTTTTTACATTTCCAGAAACTACTTTGTACCGAGAGTGCGGAGCAGATAAATCAAATCTGCTGTAGTTTTAGGCTGAATGCCAATGTTCAGTCTGCCTTTTTTAACCTTCAACAGTTATGAAGTGTATGGAGGCATGGCAATAATTACAGGTCCTTTCTGTTAGAGGTCGCTGGACTCTGTAGTTTGATGCTGATGGTACTACGATTGGTGGTCAGGTGACCTGCAGGGCTAGTTGCTAACTTCTGGAAATAACCGTTAAATCTTTTCAATGGGGTGAAGTAACAGAGAGCAATTCACTACCGGTCCCTTATTTCCTTCTTAGCCGATAAAACCTTCGCGGTGCCTCCGTAATGCTTTCGGGGAAGCCCTACATCAAAATGATTCTTCTGCTTCATTGCAGGGTATTGCTATAAAATTTACGAGACTGTAATGAAAATCATTTAGACTGAGATTTTAAATTAATAATTATTTTTTATAAAATAATTGAGTAAAAATTGTAGGACTAGCAGTTTATGTTAGAAAAAAATTAAATAGGTAATATTTATTCGGATATCGGCGAATTCTAACTAGGATTGATCGTTAAATCCACCACATTGAAGCAGCTTGGTGAAGTATGCTTCAGACCTCTCGATCTCGATCCAGTGTATTAGATACAAATGAATGAGCGAGTTTTACGGAAATGTTACCTAGTTCTGTTGTAAATATTATAATTAAAAGGATATTTTAGACCTACTTAATTATTGCAGTAAATGCAACACAGTCATAATAATACCAGACACATTTTATAATCTTATTACACATTTTATTACTTAGTAACTAATAGGAGCCTTATTTTGCAACCATAAATTAATGAGAATCATGTACGTAAATAAACCAGCAATTTAATGACACTGCATTAACATTGTCAACATGTTTTGCATTAAATTATGCAAACAGTTTTAGGATGATAACGTACAATAGCGGTCTAAAATTGCTAATAAGTGCTAGTACCTACCTATGGGAGTAAAACATTGGTAGCATAATTCGCTGCTTAATTTTTGGTGTAGCTTGTTAATAATAATAATAAGTACTTGTTGCGTAACAGATTTAAAATTGGTGATAGTTTGGACAGCTCGTAGTTAACAAACAGGCTTACCTTAATAATGCTAGTAGGTTATACTAGTTAAACTCGCTTCCCTTGGTAAAACTAAACCTTTTTACTCGCATCCGAAATAATTGTTATTCATTTTTTTTAGGCGTTGTGCCTACCTATAATTATATCTATAATTTATGTCAAATACTTTCATTTGATACCCATATTGTAGGATTACATTAAAAATAACTAGTCCGCCATCTCTTATGACAGCTCAATCGGTTGAAGATATCCTTGCAACTCAATTTTGAAGTCTGCTTCTGCGTGCTGTCTGCTTCTTCTGAGTGCTGCTCTTTTGAAGTCTGCTTCAAAATTGAGTTATATGAGTTAATTAAATTGAGTTATTTAATTATGATTTAATTATGAAGTCTGCTTCAAAATTGAGTTGGAAGATTCCACCCGAAATAACATAGTTACATACATTGCAAGTTAAATAAAAACTTATAACTATAGTAAATACACAAAAGCACTCAAAAAATTCTTCAATTAATTTTCTTAAATACCTTCATACTTTACCATTATACTTCTAATTCAGCAGATAGAAATCAGTTATCCGTAATTAAATGTAGCTTATTTTTCGAATATAGGAACCGGCCTGTGATCTAAATTAAAGAAATATAAAGTATCATCTTATTATGCAAGTCCGTTTTACTCATTCAACAATAGAGTAGATATAAATTAAAATGTTTACGGTAACGTACGAGTATGTTTTTGCTTATTTAATGTACAAAGAAGGAACACCGTAAAAAGGAAAGTTTTTATTTTCACAAACATCTACGGGACTTTGTTACAGTGGGTCCCAGACAAAGTATTTTGTAAATACAGAAGTAAATTACGATACAAGGCATTCTATCGCAGAGCTTTTGGTACTGTATTCACTACAAAATAAAAGTACAGTTTAAATGGGACCAGCCAATGGATTAATGGAACGATCATTGTTTCAAATCAATCGAATCAATCAATGTTTTAAAAATGTAGTCCAACTACGATTGACCTAGTCCTAGCCCTTAATTAGGCGCATGGGGTCAGGACAGTTTGAAGCTGAAAAAAAAATATGTTAAAGTGATTGGAAAGCGAACGCGCTCTTTCTAGCTTCCTAACTCCCCACGGGGTATGCAAATCAGTCTGGGTCGGAAACCCAACGCGTACACATTTGTCGCTGCTCTCTTAGGTGCTGACCCCATGCGACCAATTACGTAACAATTTTTGGCAAAAGGTAAGTTCTCATTTTTATGTTTTTACATATATCCATTTTAAATAAATGGATATATCTTAACTTGTATTCGTGTAATATTTAATTTATATACTCTTGTCTTTATTTTTGTAATGTTTTCTTTTTTCTTTTAATTTAAATTTCAATATGAATAAAGAAAATCAGTTACAGAAATAGCTAGAAGATTTATCCGATGATGAGGAAGACGTCGCTGGTTCTACTTAGGATAGTGAAATTGCGGAAGATAATAATACTCCTATATTTAGTGCTCATGACTCGGAAAGTGTATTTGAAGAGTCCGAAGATGTAAAAATGTCCCTGAATCATCGGAGGGTACTATTTTTTATTTAGACAATCTATGTGACAATAAAGAGAAAAACGACAACAAACGAACGAAAAAAAAGTGCCAAATAAATGCCATAAGTGTGGTAAATTTGTTTGTCAGCAACACTTCAGGACTTACAGCATTGAATGCAGAATAGAAGAATCTGTTGATGAATATGAATTACATATATTTTTTAAAATATCTCGGCTATATCAAAAATAAGTAGTTTAAGAGATGTTAGAAGTTGATTTTGTTTAAAGTCAAAGTTATTATTTTATGCATATATTTAATGCTTTATTATAATTATAATAAAGCATTTAAGTATTTTTAATAACACATACTTTGTTTTATTAATTTCTTCCACTCCATTTTTATATATTTGTTTGGGGTCAGTAGTGACTCCATGCGACTATTTGTGTGATTTTCTTAATGCGCCTAATTAAGGGCTAGTCCTCGTATTGTACACATGTTTTTAACCGACTTCTGAAAGGAGGAGGTTCTCAATTCGATTGGTATTTAAGAATCGAATAGTTCATTTTCATTGGTCCATAGGGTCCGCTTGCGGGGTGCAGTCAATTTGCTGCTAGAGCATGCCACAAAGTCTGCGTGCGGAAACCGTTTTCATTAGTCGATAGGGCCCGGCAGCGAGGTTCGGGAGAATTCTGTAACGCATGCCGTACATGTACATGCCGTGCATGTACGGCCAATATCCAGATAACTGTTTTCATTGGTTACTCCGGGTTCGAGGCAAATTCTTTCATCCTACGACGACATATTACCAATAATATACATAAGTAAGTAAGTAAAGAAGATGGAGTTGTGGCCACCAATTTTGATCATACGGATTATGCAAGCTAGCGTTAGTGTTGTAAATTTAGTAATCGGGTTTCTCAACAGCAGATATTGAGACGGTGCCGGTGGTTACACGACTCTCACCCGGGGCTAAGTGCTTCATATCGAATTATGATGCGCTACTGGAAAGCTTTTGGTTAATATAACATGTGCCTGAGAAATTCTGTGTGACAATTATAAATTTATGTATTGAATGTATCATGAGTTTGTAATCTTTTGATAGTAGGGAGTTGTTTGATCGCCGTCAGCCTGGATTTTAATACTTATGATAGGCTTGAATATGATCTCTGATATCGCGGCTAATAACCATATTTTAATACTCCGTTACCGCCAACATCCACATATACACACATTTTTACAGCGAAATAATGTTTAATACTTTTAAACAATTTGTGAATGTATAGCAATGCATTCCGTATAAATCATAAAATATCATACACAGTGACCATAGGTTTCAAACAGAATTCAAGGCACGGTCTTATAATATTTCTAAACGAACTACTATCGGGCAAGAGAGTTTTCCATTGTCCTCAAGCTATATGTAATTTACCACTGTGCTATAATCCAGCACGTACACCCTTGCTTCAATTGCTTCAAAATAAAGTAATATATTCCCACCAGTTTCAACAAGAACTGCTTGGTTCTGTAGGTTTTAAACCATCTCAATTGTCTTTGATTTTTGAATTCTTCATGGCTTGCAACGCATCGGTGATAGTTTGAGATTTACATAAGTCAACAGGCGATGTTGACAACTTACTATCAGGTCTGGCATCGGCTTTTTACATAAAACAGGATTTTGCTAATTATACGACTATGTAGTCGTACGAAAAAAAAGTATTAATACAATAGCGTAACCTAACCTAACTTTTTTTATTGGCAAGGGGCTTGTCCCCCCCCCCCCCCCCCCGAGTACCCCTGAAAAGGGGGACTGCGACCGCCCCCCATCGCCCCCCATAGTCACTTTACGAAAAATGACGAGAAGAGCATGAATTCACGCAGCTACGATAGGTCGGGTCGGGGTTAGATTACTCTAGGTATCAAAAAAGACAAAAAAGAAAAGGGAGCAAGTCTGTTCCCAAGATCGATAGGTGCTAGTGTCTTTTTCTACCTATGTGCCTTAATCAACATTACAAAAAAAATCGTATTTATATTTTTTAATAAAAAAATAATAATACCTACGATTGTGGGATTAATAAAAAATAATTAATTTTCCGATAATCGTATTAATAGACACTTCGATCTAAAATAGTCTACTCATACGACTAGCCGTACGAATTAAAAAAATTTATTAACAAGATTGTCGGATTAATAGACACTTCGAAAAAAATTACTGGGAGGTAATCTTAGTTCTTTGGAGGTTTTTTCAAAGAGCAAATTGGACTTCAACTTCTAAATACCTTATAATTACAATATTTTGCAGTTGTAGAGCGGCTTAGAATACTGGCCCCAATGCCAAGCCGGTAGAGCAACTAAAAGGCTATCCTATCCCAACTAGTAGAAGAACCTTCCCCACTACGTTTAACTACACGCTGAATCCACCCTAAACGCTATCCGACCCAACGTTTGTTAGTGACAAAAAAATACCAATCAAATTGAGAACCTCCCCCTTTTAGAAGTCGGTTAAAAATGTGACCTGCTCACTGCTATTTTCGCTTACTGATGTTCAGAACTATGTACTTTGTTTCGAATCTGGTCCCGAAGGAAATCACACAGATCTCTCCGCAGCTGGCCAAGCTATTTTCAACCTGTGTAATGCCCCACTATTAGTACTCAGTCTTGGCATTGTTAGTTATAAGATGCGTTGAGCAGACCTTCAAGCTTTGCGTAAGCAGTTAGAAGTTCTGACTCCACAGTTTTACTACTGCGAGTTACTCATTGGCAATTAAAGAAAGTGTAAAGTTGTTAATATTAACTCCTCGGATTACTAAAATAGGTCATCGTGAACTTTACAAAAATTTCATTAGTTATACAGGGTTTACCGGCTGTCTCCTGTGTAAACGCAAGATGGAATTTTATAAGGTTTCAAGGGACACTATTATACAGAAATAGCGTCGTCTATTATGTAGGAAAAATTCTGCCGGCGGTAAAGGCACTCAAATTATTAGGTTAAACCCGAGTTTAACCACTTCAGGTGTCGGCGTATTAAAGGCGATTAGTTATAATATCTCGTCAATTTCATTTTCTTTTACTAAAAGAAATATGAAATAGGTTATAGATTCTGCTCATTTCCAAAAAAATCTTAAAACGAACCCAGGAATATTTCCACGTTTCCAGGAATACCTCCTACATAATTGTTTGTAGGTACTTCTATATCCATCCATATACCTTAATATATTTCCTTACCCTATCTAGTAGATATATATCCATTCAAATACTATTTCATTATTTCAGAATTAATAATCTATATCTTATATATAAAAATGAATCCATATTTCCCTTGGTCACAGCGTTACGCGTGAACGGCTGGACTGATTTCACTAATTATTTTTTTATTGTGTTTGTTATTGTCAGGAGAAAGTTCTTATGAAAGAAAATTTTGAGAAAATTGCGCGGAAAATTAGAAAATTTAAGGATATTTAACCACCACATTAAATTTTCTAATGTAGCGCTTCTGACAATATAACCTTTTTTAATGTAACCTTATAGCGTTTGACATAATACTGACAAAATGCGTGCTGCAAATATTCGAATTCAATATTCATAGTTAAGGCAGGATAACGTCTGTCGGATCAGCTAGTTTTAATATAATAATAATAATTAATGAACGATCTAGCCGCTAGCACAGAAAAAGAATGGGAGTACCTAGGTTGTGTTTTATAAAAAAATTATTAGTAATGTTACTGTGTTCAATCTCTTCATTATGGAAAAGCAAAGATAGCCGCGCAGTTTAGCGGCGTTTAAATAGAGGAGTCTGCGTGCAAATCCTACATGCACCTCTAATCTTGAGAGTTACGTGTATGTTAGAAAACAATTGACGACTTACTTAGGTGAAACAAAAACAATGAGAAAACCTACACACCTATAGAGTTATATCCATAATCAGAAGAGAGTTAGAAAACTGAGAATAACCGAGAAGGACTAGAGCATAATCCACCACGCTGCTCCAGAGCGGATTGGTGAAGGGTCAACGGCCAACTCAAATGTCGGAAATTTAATGCGATCCGAAGGCCTCCGACATGACTTATTAACTGCTATTTTTGCTTTACGTGTCGTCCGAGGCACTAGAGCGCGTAAGTAATTGCCACAGGCGTTTTATTGTTATGATGATGATCTATGGGTAAAATGATGGAAGAGACTTGCGCTTACCTCACGGCATGTAACTTCCGTCGTGTGCCTTATGTGTGTTTGCACGATTATTAGAATGTGGATCTTCTTAATGAAAATAAAATATCTTTAAGCATAAAATGTTCCAAAATAGTTAACAAATAACAGCGCAAAATTCTGTTTATACTTTATAATAAAGCAATAATATTCGAATATGGAAGTGTTCTGTTTCCAGATGAAAACACCCGTAAACCAAATTAAGTCTCACGAGGCTGTTAAGAAGAGTGCTCCTGTATGTTGTTAATATAATGAGGTTACAATGTATTCTTCTGCTGTAAGAAGCTTTTAGTCGCAGAAAGCGAAATGGATTTTAGCACCCTGTATACGATTCACTCTTAAGTGTAAATGCAATATAACAGCTATGCTTGTACAATAAAATGCCTTAAGCGTATACGTAACATTATCGTTTGTAAATTGCCTCGTATAAGACTCTTTATTTCCGTTTTTTTTTCAATTTAGGATATTTTCTCTTCACAGGAAGCTAATGTATAGAAATAAAGATGTATTCCTGACGATTACATAAACATTCGTTTGTGTAATTTTCAATTATAATATTTTTTATACCATTTGAATCATATTATGTAGATAACTCACAGTTAAGGGTACCTGTAGTTTGTGATTCTGAGATTAATCTGCCAATTCATATTTATATTATATATTTATATTATTATATTTATCCAGCGAAATGAACTTGGGCACGTTTACTCCTCGCCTTATGTCATAGATGAAATTTCATTATGGTTGAAGAGGCTTATGATAACGATTATTAACCATAAGATAGCTCCTACCACAAGTGAGTCGTCTATGACCGACAAATGTAGAACATGAGTATGCTGTATTTATTGATCTTTGCAAAATACCGTTATTCTATTGAAAAAGACTCAACGACACGAAAACAAAGAAGGAATAGAACATCCAGAGTTTTTAAAAAGCTGGAAGTATCTTTGGTCCATTACGTGCTGCACTTGAACACCATTTATTTTGTAACTGTTGGAGTTGGTACCAGCGCGAGCGGATATCGGCATATAAATCAGCTGTCGTGCATCTGTATCGAAAATAGCACAATACCAGTCTAGATATCGGAGGATTAAAGAGAAAAGCATAAATTATTTCCATTTAAAATAACGCGTGAATGTTATGAAAAGACTCGAGACTTAGGTGGGCTTTTCAGCATTAATATTATTATTACTTGCATTTTATTAATTGTACTTTTAATAATCGCAATCGATTTATTGCAGTTTTGTATTTAGTTTACCAAATTTATTCTCGGCTATTGGATCTACATAATATGTTAAGTTTTAGTTATTAGGACGCTGCAACCGAAGAAGACGTAGTTTGACTTTCGAAAAGTTTCGAAATTACGCGAAAATTACTAAAAATAACAATTATAATATACTTAACCACCATATTAAATTTTCTAATGATTTTCTAATGTAACCTTATTATGGCTTGTGAGATAGCATTGACAGAATGCCTGCAAATATTCGAATTCAATATTGACAGTTAAGGCATGACAACGTCTGCCGGGTCAGCTAATTCATAATAAAATAAATAATATTATGGTCTTTTAACCGGAATTAACGTGAAACAGATTTCAAAAACTTATAAAAGATAACAACACTTAACAAAGACATAAAAATTATAGAGTACTGAATTATAAAAAATGTCAAATGGCTTATAAAACCTATTTCAAATTAATTCTCTCTTTCGGAAATGTCTGAACCTGACTGATTTTTGTATCTACAGTGATTTATTTATTTATTTATTATTATTTTATTTATTTATTATTATTTTATTTATTTATTATCATTTATTATGATTTATTTATTTATTTCTATTTTCACTTCTTTCTTGACCGGCAATGAATCGGTGATGTCTCTGTTGCGCATGGGCGATGGTGATCACATATCATCAGGTGATCCGTACGTAGCTACCTTAACAATATATATTTTTTTAATTTTTAGACTGTCAGTCGATTTCTTTGTTTGTAAATGTGCATTAATTTGCTTCTGCTAATCTCAAAAACAGCATAAAGCATTTGAATGAGTTACACCGATGTGTTGTAGTTATGCCTCGAGTAACATTCAGTGTTCGTTTTATTTAAATCGATTCAAAAGTAATAAAATAATGCATTCTAGTGTGGGCAATGCCTTGTTACATAAAGTAAAGCGAGGGTTTACTAATAATAAAATTAATATTATTTATTATTATTATCATCATAAATATATTTATAATTAATATTATTAATTGCCCACACTAGAAAGCATTATTTTATGTTACAAGCACAACTAACACTTTGTGTTAGGAAAATAACGAAATAAATCAATTCATCGCTGAAAATCTGAAGTGTTTCAATCAACTTCTGGCCAAATTACTTGCTACCATTACAGTGAGTTAGTACAATGAACAAGAAATTGTAAAAATGTGTTCGTTATACAGACTAGTTTTTAAACTTGAAGCTCGTCTGTAAGAACTGTGTTCACTGATCTTTTCTTTGAACTTGACCTACTATTTCGAATACTTAGTCTACTCTTTGTTGCTCCTTGTGTTACATTAGAAAGTTTATTAAGCTATTGCATAGCTTTTATCGCGGGCCTTGAGCGTGGGGACCGAATCCAGAAATTCCGTAACGAAAAAATCCTAACACCCCCTGTTCGCGCGTAATCGACGACAGCAACCGACGGCTGCCGACAATTGCCGAGGCGCGCGCGCCATATCAGCGCCATCTAGTACCTTAATGCTAAGGTATGGTACGTATGTTTTCTACAAACTAGATGGCGCTGTTCTGATATAACTATATAACTTCTAATAATTATAATTGCATAAGTTGATAAAAAATGCTATGCAATAGCTTTACCGCGGCAGTCTCCGAGTGCCACATTTAATTTTTATTTTAATTATGTTAAGTAGGTAGTAGTAGTGACCGGGATAGAAGTAGCGATAATTTAAGGGCGGATTGTACATCTCATCCTAATTTTATAATTACCTCCCAATGTGTCCAATGTGTGTGTAAAAAAATATAAAAAATGAGTCACGTAGTATAGGTAAGTTCCTTAAGTGTTTACCAATTTTTTGGTAATGTGTAAACACACGCTTATCTTTCGAAGATTTTGAAACGTTTCTTATAACATTATTTTTAAAATTATAAAGAATTGTTTTTGCAAACTAATCTTATTCTAATATTTACATAGTGTGGTCCCGCAAACAAATCTCTTCACGATTTTCTCACAAAAAACAGTGCCATCTGACAGAAACTTTAATGAAGTAAGTAAATTACATAAATTAATTATACTATAAATCATCTCAACCCGATAAGGCCCTCTACTGCGAAGGGATCTCCCCTCAAAGCCGGGGAGACATTAAATATTAGGTAGGTACTAACTATTCTTATACATAGTGTAATCATTTATAAATATATTCTTATAATTAGTAACTACTAATTACTCCAAAAAGTTATCGATGCAACTCGCACTTGACCACAGTATGTCGATACTAAATGAACATATTTCACGGCACTATTTTAATGTTCATCACGCTACGTTCCGCGCGAAAACTACAGTCATATTCTTGGAGGTATTAGAAGTGACATGGGATACTTTTTATTAAAAATTATATTTTTTACGAAAGATTCAAAAATTGTTTGTCAAAAAAGATAAATGTGAAAGAACAAATACCACGCGTGCGAAGCCGCGGGCAAAGCCTAGTAAACTATATTTTACTAATTTAATAAAAAAAAAACAAATAAGGCTTTTTATTTTACTTAACTTTAATAATCTTTCTGATGAACACACGCTTATTTGGAGGAAATCGAGACCCATTTTTTTAACGTAGTAATAAAGCCACCACTTGAGGAACTTTCATTGGAATCTATTCGGTCAGGATTTAGGAGCTGTTAGCCTCATATAACCGTAATCTAACCGTTAGTTTAGTTGCTGATCCTATGTTTTCCGAAATGGCTATATCGCATTAAGTCCTGCAATATAATCTAACTACGCAACTACATACGTTTCAAATAGGCAGGTACACGGCTAATGCTTGGGTACTTAAAATAAATATTATTTGATATCAATTTGTACTGGTATTAAATTTAATATGAACGTTCTCTTTTGATGAGGTAGTCTTCAAAAAAATAGTAATTTTAATAATAGGCTTTTACTAAGTTAATGCGCTTACCATCTTTAGACATCGTCGCCACTTAACATCAGGTGAGATTGTTGTCAAATTAAATAAAACATAATGTTAGAAGTATTTAATTTCAATAAATCCTAAAGACAGAATAAAGATAGGTAAATAAAAACATCTAAATAAGGTAACTTCATAAAACTTTGATCTTAAAAATATTAGGAAAGATCTTCCCCTGGTATACGTCATTTGAAAACGCAACGGTAACATCTCATGGCTCAAAAGTTTCCAGGCTAACTACAAAAAGCACACATGTTACGATCTTCCATGTAAAGTGCACACAAGCACAAAGTTCGCCGGCGAACACTAATGGTGCACACAGGGGCGCGCCGACAAGACGTGGCAGCTAGCAGGGGATCAGGAGACACTCCCAGCGCCATACTCATTGTACCGTTGTACCTCCCTCCGCTCTTACCTGCCACCACCTGCCTCTCATTGTGTCTGTCCCACTTTTTAATCTGAAGCCGTCGAATAAAAGCACAATACGTCTCCTCAGATACGTCTGGTTGATACCCGTTTTTCTTTTAATCAAGGAATAGGGAATCTCCGTCTCAAAATGAGCGCCTATTGTTTTCCGTTATTATCCCTTTTAACCCTTTAACGCTGAGTTGAAGTTGGATTGATATAGCTTAATTGACTGTTATTAATTTTTAATTTGCCGTAGTGTTCATTTAAGACATTCTGGTGTAGAATTCAGCGACGCACAGATAAATCATGGCGATATTACAAAGTCGGTGTGGAGCGGCTGGTAATATATCAAGAGGCATAAAGGAGTGCTTACGGACGGACGGAGTGATGCTGGCCCTCTCAACGATACAAGAACAGGTTGCTTACGGTGCACGTCTTTGTCTCGCGGAAGAATGAAAATTTTATGGCGATACGCGGATAGGTAGGTGAATTTACATTATATCGGTTTAATTATGTGGTTCAAATTTATTACTAAGTTTATTTGTATTATTACATATAAAATGAGAAGGAACTGAGGTCCCGAGGCAAGTCCATAGTTGACCTGGGAGACGGTTTCTGGAAACGGTAAAACTAATGCTTAGTGATTACTACAAGTTACGCCAAGTAATAGTAAAAATAAACAAGGGTCTCTGTGTGATACGTGTGTAAGTTACTCTATGCGTGTGTGTACCTTTAAATAGACAACCAGAGACACAATTTGAGAAAAATGTTTTCGCAATTATGCTGAAAATAAAGTCTACCTACACTAACATTAAATATGCAATACATACATATATACAGGTTCGGTCCCGTTACAGTTTTGTTAATAATAGATATAGATTACTTCCATTTCTCTTCCGGAATCTATAAACTTGTTTTAGGATAATCTATAAGCAAACCTTTTTTTATAAAAACAATCTACAGTAGTTTATGTGCGATATAAGTACTATTGGCTATAATATCAATATATGTACTAAGCTAAAATTGTTTACTGAAACTGAACTGAAATTACTTATTGAAATTAATGCTCAAAATGTAGAAGTTACACGATAACTCTCATCTAATTTGTTGAGTAGGAACAGGTATAGAAACCGTAGGCCCTTGGTTTGAGCTGGCTGGCAACAGTGATAGAATTAAGCATTACTTTGTTCCTTCATTACATCAACAAAACGCTTGACAATAAACACTGTCGGCGCCACGTAGACAAAGTTTTTGTAGAACGCGTGCGAGCGAACGCTTTGTATTAGCAACAAAGCGGCGCGACTTGCATCTCTGGAGCTTTTAGGCGGGTAGTTATCTTACTACCGGCAAATGCGAATTTGCACTTTGCATTTTGAAAAATTAAAACCGACATTTTGAATGCAATTGCGACCGGTCTTTGCACAGTCGTAGTCGGCGCGGTAATGGCCACTCCAATACAAAATTGCGCGGTCTTTTTGCCAACGCTTCGTAAACACTCATTTGTACCTTATATTTGCAGTGTTCCTCCCTTCTATTTTAATCTCTACTTGATGGTTATATCTTCGCGTGTTGTTACGTGTGAGGTACTCGTATAATTGTTTAATCTTAACTACTATTATCCATTAAGATCCATTATAAAGATCCACTTAGTGTTGCCGAATTGTTTCACAAATGTAGAATATTTTTACACCTTTATAACTTGCTAACGTGTTTTATAGCAGACTATCGTCGGTTATTGACGCATTGTTTAGAGAAGGCTTGTTTTAGTCTACATAAAATACAGCTGAGGTAAACATTAACCAATATTATGCAAAACTAAATTAGGGTCTTCCAACCAATACGCACTGGAGCAGCCTTGTAGAATATGCTCTAGTCCTCCTCAGTTACGATCAGAGACCTGTGTCTGCAGTGGGCTATTAGTTGAGACCAAAATTAGGATGAGTGGAATCAGGCATTAAAGGATATAAGTAACTGATTTCTGTCCTCTTCATATTAAAGCTGTACCTACATTTTTATAACATTTTACCTAGGAAATATTTAGAAGTTACATACTGCCTCACCTTCACATTTCCACTCAAGGGAAGAAAGGGTCCGGGGAGACAGTTTCTGTATAAAAACTGTCCGTCAGGATGACGGTCGTTTTATGGTCACGACGCATTTGAAGCATCCTCGCCCGCTAAGAGATTCGATTGATGTGACAGTTCTATCTCTTATACATACGAGAAACTAGGACATAATATGATAGAGGAAATACACTTAACCACTGAATCAATTAATCATTTTTGTCTTAACATTTTCTCCTACAAAGGTACCTACTTCTAATAGAACTGTGTGTCTAATCCCTTTACCTTTTAAAGAAATTCAGTTGGCAGAACCTGTACTACAATATGATATTATGCTTATTTTACTATATTTCGTAAGGACGTCCATGGTAAGGAAGGCCAGACAAACAGACAAATACACATTAAAGAGGTTTTGCTTGTTTTGTCACACCGATCATTGGGTCCATTGTCGTAGTCGGAACAATGACTGTCTCTTACCAAATCCATGTCGTTACTAACGCTTGAGAAAAGCTTGCGGAACCTGTGTTTTAGACTCTAATTGAGTTACGTCGAATCAAAATATTTATAGGTAATTAAAAAAACTTAAAAGACGCTTTTATTGTAGACACCTTCCGGCTTTATTTCTCAAACAATTCAGGGTTTGATAAACACAGACTGAACTCCATCTAAGAACTACTAAAGATAATTCAAACATGGATAAATTCGAAGAGCGCCACATTTCATTTCAGAAATTCTCTGGCTACCTCCCGGCTCAATTTATGAAATTATTATACATTGTCACCCGATTTACATTGTAAGCAATAAGTATTTCAGCTCAATTAAACACGTGATCATTTGTAAGATATCGGGATGGGTAAAATTAAAAAAACACCTCTTAAAACAGCTTATATTGTTGATGTAATTAATAAATTACTTATATGGTACTTCTCTGATACTTTTATGATACTTCTGTACAAACGATAGAATAAAATTATAGCTAGATATAAAAATGCTATTTCTGGTTAGATTACGATCATTTTAGGTTGGTTACCTACAACCTACACCTACGCTACCAAACAAATACGAGTACTATTTATAGACAATCGTATTAACGAGATAGAAAAGGATTTCAATGGATACTCGTACAAGTGGAGCACGTACAGTCTAAATATAAAACATTTATGTGTATACTTATACGACAGTTACCAGTTTGTAATTCATTGTGTGATAGGTAAATGGTTTGTAGAATGGACTCCCAAACAAGGCAACAGGGAAAATAATCCTGCACGCCCCTCTATTAAAATATTTATGTAACAGATAAATGTTTGTTCTTCAGGGCATCCTAGTGCAGAAATTTTGCGCAACAACTTAACAATCTACTTTATAAAATACCGATCGAACCGTAAGTTGTTGAAAGGTCAACATATTTTAAGTACCTAATGTCTCATTATCAAAAATTGTTTGAATTTTATTATTAACCAGCGACCCGCCCTCGCTTCGCTTCGGGAAACTTATTCCTTCGGTTTATATATTTTGGATAATTCACACCATATCTTTATAAATTATATCCTATGTGTTATTCTGATGGATAAGCTATATTATTGTAAAGTTTCATCAAAATCCATTCGGTAGTTTTTGCGTGAAAGAGCAACAAACATTCATACATCCATTTCGCATTTATAATATTAATAGGATATAATGACTTTCTAACGTTGGTTTCTAGTAGGAGTCAGAAAAAAGGCATTTTGATAGTTACTAAAAGTAATAAACAAATAAGTAGTACATGACCAAAATTTTGTATTTGATTATAAATCTATAAAAAGTCAAAATCAGTCCAGCCGTTCCAGAGATTAGCTCAAACAGACAGACAGACAAAAAGACAGAAAGACAATCAAAAATTGTAAAAAATGTTATTTTGGTATATGCACCGTGTATACATCCATACACATTTAGTAAAAAGCGGTTATTTTAATATTACAAACAGACACTCCAATTTTATTTATTTGTATAGATCTTAACTTCTGAAAAAATAAAGTTCCTATTACAAAACCTGTTACAGTACCTAGTAAACCTATTATATCTATAATATAATTCTTCTTCGTTCATATTTATAATTCTAAATACTATAATCTTCTATAAACAACGAGCTGGTGTTTGCGCTGACTATAAAGTATCAATCCCGGGAGTTTAAGAATATTTTCAATAGACTACAAAGAATAAAAATAGTAAGCAAATTAGCCGAGAGACTGATTTCACGGCATTTTTAAGGTCTCTGAAACATAATCAGTAAAAGTACTGACGCTGGTTTTTTAAAAATAAAATGTAAGAACGTCGAAAGGAATATTTTTCTGTAACATTTCTTAGGCGACGACTTCATTTATGATGTTGATTGCGCAGAAAGAAAATCTTTTCTCAGATAAACGACGGATTTAAAAGAAAAAGAAGATTTCAAATAATACTTAAGAGTTGTTTTAGTGCGAGTGAAAAAAAAACGCTTGGTATCAAAATGGAGTTTACGTTTTTAAATTAATGGTATGGAATAAACTTCGTGTTATGTAATATGCCTCAATGTATTTTAACGACTTAACAAAACTAAGTAGATGAGAAAAACAACCAAACTCTTGCTTAATTTATTTAAAAAATATACTGAAACACTCAATTTTTACGGTACCACACCATTAATGTACCATTATAATTAAGTACGTACCTAATACCGTAATACGTGTAACTCAATAATTTGTACCATATTAAAATATTACCACTTTCTTCCAATTTTCTTCTTCTTAGTCGTTACGCTCTTGGCAGAGCATTGTGGTCGTCATAAGAGGGTTGTGGCACGCGTATCTGTCAGCCTCGCCTATTTCTGACAGCTGCCTTTTTCGTGCATTGATACAGGGGTTTGTTCAGCACATCCCTTAGTTGGTCAGTCAGTCTCATTGGTGATCTGCTGCGTCCTCTAGTACCCTCTACTCTACCTTGGGCCACGCGACGTTCAATGAACTGACTTTCATTGTGTCTAGAGACACATGTCTGTAAAAGGATAGAAAACGTGTCTGTACGATGGAGAATGACGTCGTTGCTTCACGCTGAGTTATTTGTAAGATTTAGTGGTACGTAATTAAAATAAAGAAAGAATGAATGAAGGTATTTAGAGGAAATATATTGATAACAAGTACCTAAAAAGCAAATGAAGTAGTAGATCCTACTAGGGCTTAACTGATGTTTTCAAACTTTTGTACCACAAGTAAAGGCCCGGGCAACAACTAAGCATTTAAGTAGTTACTTAATGTAACGTTAAGTTTGTTAATAAGCCAGTTTGCTGTTTGGCATTTTGAGTCCAGAGCCAAGTGGCATCCTGCCCGCCGCCATTCCATAATCATTGCAAATAGACACATCTACATTGATTGAGGTCCTTTGCCAGAAATGTGCTTTAAAATCTGTCCGAATTGTTACTGTAGTGACACAAAGTCTCGCTCTTAAAGAAAAGCTATTTTGGTATAAAAAAATTTAACTACTTAGGGTGTACATTGTAAACTATATAGGACGTCTCCTAGTTGTTTAAGTCTTATTTATTTGTTTAATCAAACATTACACAGATTATTATTAAATCATTACGATCATCTACAATTGGAGAGAGAGGGAATGTTCGTGATGTCGATGATTCATATTAGCGGGGGTAGCATATGCTCGAAAGCTCCTAATAGTGTAAGTACGAGCTCAATATTTTATGAGAATTTTATGAATTAATTATTACACGAATATGCATAGTAAATACGAACTAGTTTGGACCAATTCCGGGAAAGCATACCTGAATTGCGTGACTTTTCGCGCCGCTGCACTTTCGGCAACCGCTGACGCGAATTGTAACAGAGCTATTGTGACTGATAACAAAAGTAAAATGTTACAGTGCTCGGTAAACATCTATGCACTCACCTAACAAAACGAATATGCATTATATGACCTCCAAACATAACAAACAACTATTTATTTTCATGTAATGAAAATTTGTTAAGTATTTAGTTATTTGATATAATAATGGGTGGGCTTATTGTCTTTTTATGGAATTAAGGTAGCAAAGTATGAGGACATGGATATGTGAGTTCATTCCAGAATCCTCGAGTCTCATCATGACTCATAATCGTGGCACTATATTACCAAGGGATCAATATCGTATATATCTACCGTTTATTATACGGTCACTCACTAAGTGACCGAGCATCTTTTGCGTATAAACCGATAAAAAAGCTGCTCAAGGTCGATCACACTTGCTTGTTACACGGTTCCCTACTACTAATAAGTTTGTCTAGCAGTGATTCTGTCCCTTGTGGAAATAAGACTTTCCAAAAGAAAGTCGAAATGAAATGAAATAATGATAAAATTTGAAATAAAACATTTTATACTCCATAAATTCAGAGATACAAAATGCTTTCCAAAAGTGGAATTGTTGCAACCTTATTTCACGTAAAAAAAAAACTATGTCTTTATTAAATCTGTTGCGCTAAAAACAGACATTTAAACTCACTATGTGAAACTTTAGGGTTTAGTTTTTTCATTGAGTTAACGGAACCCTAATATGGTGACTTTCTATTTACCATTTATCTATCAGATAAAATCCACAACTCTCAACGCCAACCTTCACGAAACTAAACGTAAAGTAAATGTTTGTTATTCCAATATTACTATAAATATTTTAGTGGTGCTTATGGGCTCATCGCACCAACTTTTTTTTTTATAATTTATCTTAGGTAGGAAGCGAAATTTTCACAAAAATTTCACTTAATAAAAAGTTTAAATAAAACAGTGGAGCTAGACGGAAATACCTAGTAGGTACTATTTGATTATGTTTTCCTACTTCTTTATAATATGTCGGTACTTACTTACCTAACTTTAAATAAACTACATAAGTTAAAATAGATTTTATTTCATAATATTCCACATAGTTTGGTATTCAGGTAACAATAATATCATATCAGTGCTTCAAAACGTTAGATAAACTAAATTCATGTTTCTATTAGGATAATCTGCAGTAATTGGCAGCATAATTTGTATGCTCCTAGTATTAATTATATGAAGGTATAATATAATTATAGCAGTTTACTTACATCATAAAACTTTAATTTTGAAAAGAAAAATATCACGTGTCGAAGATGTCAAGTCATGAGTCTAATATGAGAAATATTGAGTTTGCAATAAACCTAGCTTTTATTTTTGTCAGTCTATTACCGTAGGTGGGTGTCTGCCTTACGATATTAAACTTAGCTTTTATGAAACAATAACATTTATTTTCAGAACAAAGTGGCCATTTTAAGGCGAATAGTGTTATTTTCAGGAGTGGTGTTGAATTTGTTATAATTTGAACAGGAAATATTATTATCAGAATGCATGTATTCGATGGCATGTCAGTTTACACTACTTTTTTAACGCATGTTTATATTATTCATTAAAAAAATATAGATGCCTATAGTATCTATTTTCATGCAAATATTGAAATCACTGCAATCTTAAAAAAATACATCAATTAGGTAGGTACTTGTCTCCTACAGTGGTAGGTGATTAAGTTTGACGTAATAACTTTGTAATTAATTAATTACCTATTTTGTTATATTTCCGTATTTATTTTAGTACCTTACTTGTTAAAGCTTTGTGGATTTTTCATCAAGCCTTTTTATTTTTTGATGGACCTAACCTAAATCATCATTATTACAACATTTTATTTAAATATCAACAAAAAATTAAATATGTTGTATTTACTTTTTACTTAAACTTATCGATATACAAAACATAATATAATTAAAAACATTGTTATGCCATAATCTACTAGTAAGTCAAATTGAAGTAAACAAATCTACAGCGAGCAGATAGAAATAATATTCATTAACCTTCAAGTTCGTATCACAAACATTCTGATAAATGAAAGTCCATTTTGAAATGAAACTGAAACGAGTTGTTTGGAAACACTAATTAACAAGCAACAAGAATTACGAAATCTATACCATTGAATAATTAACAATGAATCAAGGATTCGTATTTAATGTTGAAAGTAGATAATACTAATATAGCTCAATAAATATACTACTAATAGCACAGGCTAAATAGGTACCTACATATACTTTCTTTTGCGCTGTGAAACTTGTTACTAGTCTTACTTTAAGACCTTTTGTGAGAGCATATAAATGATTTTATTATTATTATTGAAACATACTTAGGTGCTATGTATCAGAATATATGAGACCCATCCATCCTTGAGTCCAAGTCATCCGTGTTCGAGTTTCACCCTGCTGATCAACGAACAGTTTAATCCCGGAAATACTCTTGCATGGTGGTAGGATATTTTTACCCGCCTAGCTAACTACCATTTTTCTGTTAAAAGTTTTTTGTGTATTAATATTATATTAAAAGCCTACCCTGCCAAGCCTGGGCGGAATACCGCGCGCAGTTACGTGCGGTCATGAGGGACGACCTCTCGCTGCCGACCGTGGTCAAATGCATGGTCGATAGTGAGACGTGGTGGACAGCGGTACAGGCCTTTGCGGAGTGCGACATGCTCCGCAAAGAGGCGGCGGAGAGAGAGCGCGAGGACTCTAAAGACGTCGCCATCCGCCGCCAGCGCACAGGGCGCAGAAGGCTTACGGGCCTGCACCTCCTGCCCCTATAACCACAGCCGGTCGGGCGACGGATACGGGAATTCCTCGTCCGGCGTAACGGCTCGGGTTGAAAGGGGCGTCGGTGTCGAGCGCGCCTTTACCCTAGCGGGAAATAGAAGGCAGACGGTCCATCCCGCTGGCCGCTCTAACCTGTCGTCAGGAGAGGGGCTATAGAGCGTGCCATGCCGAGGCCGCCGTGGTAGCGACTGCCGCGCCGAGGCCGTGGAGCGAGAATAGCACACAGTCCCGGCATCAATGCGGTAGGAGTCGACACCGTGTGGTTTTAGTGGGTTCTAGTCCCACATACCTGTCCGGCTTCCCGTGACCGGATGGACGAACGAAGGCCTTTCCACACGTTAAAAAAAAATTAGGCTAAATTAAATTAAAATGAAAATAGAAACCCCGTAAAGCACGATATAATGTAGGTTAATAAGTTGATCCTATGTCCAGCAGTGATCCCACAAAGGATTATGGATGGATGAACTTGATCTCATCGCCACTTAACAATGACTAAACGCAAAAATGACTTATCTCAGTTAAATAAAAAGGAAATAATGTTGTAGAGTAATATATTATTAATAGTACCTATGTTCGATGCAAACTATCAAACTTGAACTGAGAAACTTGGTACATTATCATAACATTCCAAAGGTTACTGAACGGATTCACTCTTATGGCAGAACCTTGTTTTCACTATGACTGAATTTCAAGAATATTCTGTTTACAGTTAAAAATATGTCTACACATTACATCATTTTTATTGTATTTTTATGGACTTAAGATAATCCGCTACCGATTATGACAACTGTGACCGACCCAGAGTAAGAAATAAATTACTGAAGTTTAAAGCTCTTTTGCTTTACATTAATGTACTTCATTACTATTGTAAAAGATGACTCTACATAATTGACATTTTGTGTTACATGAGCTGCAATTTTCCAATTCCTGATAAAAACCTGGACTGGTATAAATGAATCTTTTTGTGTATTGCGCTGTTGTCGAGATTTTTTAAACGATCAGACAAACGACGTACCTATTTATTTAATTGGAGATATCGAAAAGCTTTTATAGAAAAAAATATTGAGTATTATGAGCGTTTACTTAATTTTTTTTTATTACTCAACAAACCCTTTGCTTTCAGAACGTTTAAGTCCCGAAGGTTTTTAACCTTATACTTAAACTTTACGAGGTACAAGCACTTACATTTTCATGAGCAGCTACACATAGCTACACAGTACACAGAGTAATTTAATATAGGTATATAAATTAAGTTATGTTTGTTAAAAATCATAGGTTAATTATAAAGCTACCGAGAAATTATTAAATTACAGTAACATTATTTGGATTCTAAAAAGTTGAATACATTGGTCCTGAAGTCTAAGTAATCCTTTCCTGTTCGTAATACACCGTGCTAGCTAATAATATACTTTTTTCTTATTAAGCTATTTCGGTATACTCAATTGTATTTACGACATATTTATCCACTTCTAATTTTACATTTTTAAAGATCTTGCACAAAAATTTCGCAAAAAAAATCATAACTTATGATATACGATCACAGGTTATAAATATTTTCTTGCTTCATAAGAAAAGAAAAATTACCAAGCGCAACCTAGGGACGACTTCGGTATTAAAATAGGCGGGAATTTTATCTTCCCTCCGTAGTTGGCGCTACCGACCGACATCTTTGTAAATTTTGCTGCGATTCACTAGGGAACGGACGCTTTTGAGTACACAACACTTCCACTAGCTCGTGGCATTCCACCGTTCGATACAGTCCCGGTAAATATTCGCTAACAGATGCAGCTGCTCCGATACACCGCCGGCGATCAATGGGGAATACGAGTCGTCTCAAATTCTTGTTCAAAAAGTGTTTCAATTTTATACGTGTTTCAGTGTGGTCTCGGATAGCGAGTAACAATGCGGTTCGTTGTCTTCACTTTTGGCCGGCCATCAGACGATGATGACTTGAATTTTACTGATATCCTTGGGCGTGGCTTGTTGCCATTAGGTTTCTCATCTAGTTTGTCAGCTGCTTCCGTAAAATATACATGGTATAATAAATAATTATGTGAAACATATAATAATAATTATATTATTAACATTTACTTAGCCGTTTTACGTTATTGTTCGAAACCAGTTCAGGTATACAACGGCAGCAAAAGGTATACTGATATTGTAGAAGAGCTAGTCAGGCGGATAATATATCCTACCACCATGGATGAGAACCATTGCAATTATAGAGCGTGGTAAAGATCCCATCATTCTCCAACAGGAAGGACCTGGTCTTATATTCTCGTCCGGTGATCAGCATGGGGCACATAATCAAGGCAGGCGACGGGCTTAGACTCCAGGGTGAATGTAGCCCCTTGCACTCCTCATTCCTGATTCATGTTCACGACGACGGCCCGTATGGCGCAATGGTTACCTTGCCGGATCGCCGTTCCAAGAGTCCTGGGTGCGATTCCCAGCAGTCGATGAGTTTAAATTTCTGTGCTCGGTCTGGGTGTGCGTTCTCTTGTATTGTGTGTTGTTCTTTTGTTCAGGGCACCCACGACGCAGGGAATCCTAGTGTGGGGCGATGAGTGCGATCGCGTATGAGTGCGATCGCGTATGAGTGCGATGCGTTATTTAATTTTTTTTTAATTTTGGCATTATATCTCTCAAAAATATTTACCATCCTTTACCTTCTAAAATTACTGGTTGCGTGAGTAGATATACCTAAACTGTAGGGTCCATTTCTCAGTGTCAAGCGACGATATAAAATATATTTTTCTCCTAAAACTTTCGAACAGCAATTTCGCCTGTGGCCTATATTAATTCATTAATATTCATCGTAAAACGCCACAAATTCATTTTTTCGACATTGATATATGGGCTGCCCGGAACGCATGCACAATTGTGCCTAAACGCCACGGTGTAATCATTTTACATACTTTTCTGAAAAAGATTGTATTAGCCTTTATAAATAAATTTCAATAAAAATTGGTAAAGTCTGAAAGAGTCCCATGTAGTACAGGGTGCCATACCACATAATTAAATATATACAGAGATAATTTCAGCAAGACTTAGCAAGACCTACAGATATATATTTAATCAGATATGTATCCAAGGAAATTTTGTTTCTAAGTTGTCTGATTTATTCAATAAACTACGTACATAGGTACATACATAATTTTATTAAAAACGTAACAATAAATAAATTAAAATTAACTTATAAATTAGAATAAAACTATATTCCTAAACTTTTTCACTTAGTTGTTTACGTTACACGCTTATGATATTAATTTTAGCCGTAGGCATAGTAAGTTAAGTACATATACCAAATCGCAAATGTACTTGTCACTTCACGGAAAATGATGTGAAACAGATCCATCTACAAAGCGAGAGACAGATACAAGATTCATGCCACAGAGGTTTCACTTTGCGGCCGATGTACGAAACACTAAAAGAACAATGTATGTTTATACAGTAAGGTAGGAAGCGGTAAAAACGGTCAAAAAACAGCTAAATTCGTTGAGTTAATACCATTACTTATATCAATAATCTTGCTGGCATGGGCTGGCTGGCTGCTTGGCTTCGCTAGATATACCTACTCGTAACATGATCGGAACGAATACACTTTCGTCTCCCCAAGATGAGGTACGTTATGGGAATCCGATCTCAATCAGCAAAGTAATTCAGACATTACAATTCTTAAAATGCACCAAAAACGATAGAACGCCTGCTTAGTCTTGTGAATACATTTTTCAATTACATCAACTACTTTGATTGCTTCATACTTAATTCTCATTTGTTTTTAAATCAATTAATCAAGACAAAAAACAATAAATTAATTTAAATGCTACCGCGTATTTATACGAATGAATACTCGTATATCGTGGTTTTATTTTATACCTCAATTGGCATTTGGCTCAGCTCCGCATGAATGAGTTCTGATACTTTTAAATCTCTTACGAAGTTCACGAGATTATTCGTATTTTTGAGAGTAGCTGTCTGAAAATATCTGATATAGGTACTATACAGTTTTGTAGTAAACACTGTTCAGGATGTCAGATAGATCAGTATGACGCTAACTGTTGTTAGCTTTAGCGCAGCTTTAGCTTCATTTAAAGTATAGATAATTAAAGATGTTGAAAAGAAAACTTTGTTTTGTTTTGCTTATTACAACAATGCTAAAACGATTCTTACTTAAAACAATAAGTAGTTATACCAACGAACAAACAGTATGTCTATTTAAATAATGGCTTCGATTTTCTTCACGTTGTTATCGTTTTGGCCATTCTTGTTGGTGTAGGTATACAGAAATACAAAACACCAAAAAGTCGCACTATCTCTTACAATATAATAATAGTTAAAGAAATATAAGAAGTATGCATTGAAATAAATTTAAATGATTTTTTTTTACTTTTAACATAGGTACATAGTTACTCATATTACTCGTAAGTGATCCAGGCTGAAGTGATTATTAGTTAAGTGCACTACTCGTAACTTTGCATTTGCAAGAGCAAAGTTGCATCACTCTTGCTTGCCTCTTGCCTTCAATCGTATTAGCCCATGTAACATTATAATATAAATCTCTAAATAAGGCATGGTTTCATTAGTACCTAGCTGCATCCTTGCAGCAAAGTGAAACTTTAAATCCATTATACACGCTGTCAAAGAGCAGAGCTTCGGTTTAAAGCCTCTATGGGTATACAAAGTTTGCGTCCTGTAACTTCAACTAATGTAAATCTTTGTGTCATCGTCGCGTGCCTGCAGTTCTCTGTACAAATTGTAAACTCTTAGTCTCTCGCACTATTACTACGAGTTAAGATTAAATGGGTATCGTATTTATTTCTTAAGTATTTTGATCGTAAGTTTGTGATACCGGTTAAAATCCTTACACCCTGTAAGGAGATCAATCGATCCTTGTATCCAAACCAACTTGCCCCTCTTATGGTGTATCCTGCTGAACATCGGCCATGACACCAGGTTCTTCCTGTCTGAGATCGCTGCGCTTTGTACCAAGCAGCTTAACCAGACGGTACTTGCATGGAGATAGGTTATATCGCCCAGATAGCTACCACTAACCCCTACCACTCCTTCTAAAATTCGCCGTGGAAAGTTCATAACTGTGTCGGTCGCAGTGTCAAAGACCAATAATAACGTGGCAACGTGACCCTCGCCTGGAATGATCCTTTGTCGAATTGCGTAAAAATCGTAGCGAGAAAAATGCGTACGTAGGCACCGGTAATTTCTCAGTCAAGTTAAAGGTGAGTAAAGTTTGCCAATCGTGGGCGGCGTGGTAGTATTAATCATCATAAAATTTTACTCTCAACAATTTTTCATAACGCGCCTAAAGAAGTATAACTTAAAAAAAAGCTGAGGTTATTCCTTATTTTAATTAAAATATTATTATGATATTGAAACGTTTGAAGTCATTGATCTCATATAAGATCGCGGTCTCAAACGTACCGGAACCTCTCACATGATCTCCCCTCTCAAGCACACTACACAGAAACAATACACCTATGAGTTGCTGGCACACGGCGGTGACGAGGTTCCATTTGTCAGACGGTCGCACATGTTGGAAGTGGGGGACTCTTCGATCAAACTACAAATTTTGTAGGACAACTATTTTTTCAAGTAATTTAGACCATAATCTTGAGATTTAAAAAAAACAACCCGTTAGTAATAAATTTTTTCGAATCAAGAAATCGACATATTTTATCCCTGCTATTCTCCCTGCTGCTCCCACAATCGAGATTTTTCGTTCAGAAATTCTTGGGCGTCATCAAAATTAAGCTACTCACGAAAAATTAGCTTGTTAGTAATCAGATAAAAAAATGTACTAGGGATCCCGGACCATATCGCTTCGTCCTAAACCGAGGTCCGAACCTCACAAGAGGTGCCCTTAGGCATTTGGCAACCCCATTGTTAAGAGAGTAAATGGCGTTCCCAGTGCGCTAGATTCGCATAAAACTGTAATTGGCGATATTATTTTATTGGTCAGAAGCAGTTATTTGAAATATCTGATGAAATAAATTATAGAGAACTATGGTCCACATAATATTCCGATTCAGACATAACTATTACGGTTCATTGTAGGAGCGTTTATACACTTTACTTTACAGTTACTGCAACCTGCTATTAAGGCAAGGATCATACAGCATACATTTTAACATGGGTGAAATATTTGGAACAAGGTTTATAAGCGAACCCTTTAGAGAACAACTTAGCATTCAGGCGAGCGAGTTGGCTACTTTATACACAAATATTTCATTGTAACATACGAGTGCCGCAAATAAAGCTGGATTTTTTCCTACGCTTTGTTTTTTCCTGTCTTTTGAAGTTGGTGCTTAATTTAATGGCATACAATATAGTGGCGTATCATTTGTTTTATGAAATAAACAACGGTGTCGTACGCTTACAACCAAAAATATGATAGGTATTTTACTTATAATAATATCGTTGGTTACAACAATGAAATCTATAGGTGGATATGGTGTAATGAAAATAAGCGACGCTTGTAATTTAGTAAGATCAAAGTGTTTCACGAGGGCTTATTATTTGACTTGACTTCTTAATGGTCCGCTTTAGGTCTTTCCTTATCAGTAAGGCGGCCTAGAGCATTAGAGCATTAAATAAATAAATTTGCTCTCACAAAAGGTTCTAGGACTGTTACTTAGTCCTAGAATAAGCTTCAAGTTTCTTACACCTTACTTGTGAGAGCCTGGTCCCTGATTTGGGTATTAATTATTTACTTAATGTTATAATGAAACGTTCCTGTATTTCTTAATTAAAGAAACGCAGGTATAATTGATTCCAGTGATTATAATATTTAAACATGAAACTCAAAGTAAGCCTAGAAAATGATATTCGAGTTCATCGTCACGATCACTGACTTTATGTTACTGTCATAACTCTTTATTATACATAATTACAACCCCAAATGTTACAAAGATGTTTAACTTTTATTATAGTTTTGAGGGCGTTCTCATTCAAGTTGGTCGCAAGATAATCACTTGAGTCAAGATAAGGTCCATAGACCGAGACTTTACTCGTATTTCCGACAAACAACGTACGATAGTTGATCTTGGGTTACCAAAGTTCATAATAATATAGTCAAGAAGTCACGTACTTCGTAAGTTCGCAGTGGAATGCACCTTATATTACTTTAAAATAGATAGACATACAGCTTTATTGTTAAAATTAATACCCTTTACAATATTCAATGGAGAAAGTTTTGGGAAGGGGGAATGATTTTTGTTTATTGTACTTTAAAGGAGTTTATATGACGTTTTAGACTAGCTACGAAAAAAACTCATATAGAGAATCACTCGTCGCTTGTAATATGGACATATTAAACATCATTTACTCGACTCGAGAACAAACGTTTATTACAAAGAAAGAAAGAAAATATTTATTTCCCCATTTATCTAATTATTATGCGGCTCATAACTATTACCAATACTATTATAGTCCTAAGTCACATAGTTTAGTTAGTTATATCCCTGACCAAACATTGATAATTATGTAGCATGTTTACGAGCGACTTTGTAGGCTATTCACAGAGTGATGTTCGCAGCCGGTGCCAGAGAGCACTCGGCACACAATTCACACTGCATCATTCGGCAATTCAGCTTCAGAGGACTTGACTCCAATCACTTGACTGTATGAAATTTTATTGTTCTAATGCTACACTTGTATGATGGAATCAACTACTATTATTGCAGGAATTATTGAAAATATAGCTAATAATTGCGAAGAAATATCTATGTGCAGTATGAGTTTGTGATTATTTTTTATATTGTAAAACAGGTGTTGTTGAGCAGGGTGCATACTGGGAAAGGGAGGTAGGCTTGGATTCAAGGATTAATATTAACCTAAATAATTCCACCCTTTTTGTTGTTTTGAACTTCAGTTTACACTTTGAGCCCCTTCAAGCGCACGCGCTTTTGAAACGCGTCGCGCATTACGACTTACATGGTATTAAGTAAGAGCACAAAACGTTTTAAGTGGAGGCACTATATGTACAAGCGCTTATAACACAACTTTTCATAACCTACGTCAATGCAACAGATATAAAGCGTACTGTACCTATATATCGCCAAAATTCAGGTCAAACCCCTTCGATCCAATGAGTAGGTAATAATTGGAATTGATGTATGAGATATATGATTTATATATGATTTTATTTAACTTGCAACTATGTAACTATGTCTGTTCGGGTGAAATCTTGCAACTAAATTTTAAGGCAGTTATCTTCAACCGATTGAGCTAAAATTTTGTATACATGTTTAGTTTGGATGACAATGTATGATTAGCTCAGTGACGTCATTCTAAATGTAACATGGCGGAACATACAAGATGGCGGACTAGTTATTTTTAATGCTCTCCTACAATATGGGTATCAAACGAAAGAGCTAGGTGAGAATAACTCGCAAAATAAAGCGACATTACTGTAAATCCAATATGGCGGACTTCTAAAGATTTTTATGCTTTCATACAATATGGGTATCAAATGCTGCGAATACAAATGCCTGTCCAGCAATAACTGAAAATTAAAAAAATTATAAAAGTAAAGAAACTTTCTTAAAAACAAGCTTTTATTGAAATTCACTAAAAAGAACAAAATAAACTTTTCCTTTAAATCTTTAACTCTCAAATTATAACGTCATTACACAATTTATATGATATAAAAGCTAGTTGCGCGTTTAACTGAGTAGATAAATAAACATGTAAATTAAAGAACTTGATCAGATTGATTTTAAAATCTTAAGTACCTAAATACGAGTACTTAGATCACCGATCGATCCATTGCCTCGTCGTTCTGTGTGATGCTCCACGGACAGGCGAATTTTCTTGGACTTACCTAAGTATTTACTTATCTACTTTGTGCCGAAGTACGAATTCAGCCCTTTATACATCAATATTGTTCTAAGCGCAGTACAGACCGACATAGTTAAATCGCTGCATGCCCGTGACGGAAAATGGAAATTTCTTTAAAACCGTACTGTGAGGTAAAAACACAAATATAACTTAAGTAGCGGGTAGCATTCAAAGTTGCTGCGCAGCTCTCACCAATGAAAGTTCATTTAATTAGTGTTGTTAGCAAAGTCGCCCCCCGGTCGCAAACAATCTGAGGTAAACTACCCCGCTGTATACTTACACAACAACTGCAACTGCTTTGCATTTTACACCATTAATGCAATACAGGATTTAAAGAGATCTTTTTATGTCACTGAAGCAGCATGCAAGTTTTATCAAGCTTTTCCCATCAGGCTGAATAAGAAGAATTAAACAAAAAATAATTTAATTACACGCTCACATTAAATTACACATACACACTAAAGTTTTCTAACTTAAAATTAACCTCTTTACTGTTTAAACTATAGTTTGTACGTTAAACATAATACTATGAAATATTAGACAGTTTTGTTTTATCACAATAGTGGCGAATAGTATCAGTAGTGTTTTGTCCAGTAATTTCAGTGGCGTTGCACCGCAAATCTACTGCTGTTCATTTCAATTGTGGTTATGTGGATACCAAGCATTATCCTTAGTGAACTAAACCATTCGATTGAACTCCATCTATTGAACTCGAAGTGTATCTAAAGTCTGCGAGGGTATAAGAAGTTTTGAAGAACCTTCAGCTCAGACGAAGTTCTTCTGCTGTGATGCAAATAACTTGGCTTTAATCCATATATAATCCACTGCAGGGCACGGATCTCTTATAGCTGAGGAGGCCTAGAGCACACTTCACTATGGACGGATTAGTGGAGGGGTTAATTGCAAACACAATTGTTGGAATTTTTATGCCGCCCGAAGGCCACCAATGTGGTTTAATCTAAAGATAACAACCGGAACGGCTTTACTTCAAATAAATTTCATGTCTTAGTTTTAAAGATATCAAAACAAACGCTTAGAAATAATGTGCTCCAATCTTAGAAGGCTGGACACTTCAAACAAAACCGTTTACATGGGACGCTAAAATCAAAGTTTGTCGCCTACTTAAACACTGTTTTGGTTCCTAGCTCGAATACCGAAGTGCCTGGGTAATTTGTTCCACTTTCGGCTAATCTTCTCATAATTATAATGATAGTGTTAGTCAACGATGTTATAATATGTCATTGGCATTAGTTATTTATATGTAAATGTAAAATTTGTGAAATAAATTCCTGGATTTGTAGAGCCTATAGAAATAATAAGTAAAGTGTCTTCGGGATAACTCCAATTTGCATATCTAACGTAATTCTAGTGGCCGCGTCAAATTGCTGACAGATCTTGTGTCTCAGCGCTGACAATAATGGATGACTACAGATTTGGAGGAAATTGATACACGGAAATTAATTCGATCGCATGTTAATGTGTTATGTCCATCAAGTAAAAATGTGTACATTCAAAACTAATTGGTTTTGGATTGTGTAAATAAGTTTTAATAAAAACATAAAGTTTTAAGACTAAATCCCCACTGAAATGTCCTTTAGAGGGCGAAATATTTAATAAAGTTTTATTTAGTTACTTAAGCTAAAATCAGCGGACAATTAAGACGTAATACGAGTTAAAATCATACACATTGGGCTTCATAGTACCTACTCGGGGAAAAAATCATTGTGCTTGCGAATTGATACAAATAATAAATAAAGATTAACAGAACCCATAACACTGTGATGTATTACAAACTATGAATATTTTTTTCAGACCGAGATACATATTCAGGTCATTTTGCGCCTCCCGTACCCTCATCTCCATTTCATGCCCCCGTGTCTCCATCAACAGAGAGTCTGTTGGCCGTTAGTGATCGAAAATATATATCACTCAGTGTGAAGTATGTCTGACGTCAATGGGGATATCTGGGATATATAATAAAATAGTTACTGCCCCCATTTTGCTTCGGAAAATCTATGCCCTAGTAGCTGAGTATCCACTCTCGAAAAATGTTTAGATGGGATTCTTTAAATTGACATATATTTTTAATTTGTAGATCGATTTAAACTAGGAAAAAGCTGATCTTAATGAGGGCTCGCGTAGTTTTGCTAACGCTTAATAAGCGCTAAGCGCTTAATAATATTAAGGGCTATGTGACATGTCGCTTTCCCGCCAAAACTCCGCCTTTATTTTACAACCATAATCTAGTGTTGTCATCTAGTATTAAGTAGATTCACTACGATGTATTTGAGTATATCTCGCTTAGCTCGCCATAGTATAATAAAAACTTTATGTAATCTAGATTGACTACACGCTGTAATCTAGGTTGGTAGAAAAAAGACATTCAAATTGGTTTACCCATTTCTGAGATTAGCAGGTACAAACGCGCATACAAACAAATAGACAAAAATTTGAAATCATGCTTATGACATCTGTTCCGTAAATAAATAGCTACCGCCAATAATAGTTTTTGAAATACGTACAGACATAGAGTATCTGACGAGTAGAGTTTAACTAATAAGTGTTATTATTTTGGACAGTGAAGTGTCGGCTGATTCCATCCGGGCTGCAAAGCAATTAAATGTCGATCAAGCTAACGATCGGCCTGATTTAAGATACTGAGTAATTGGTGTGGGTAGTTGGGGACAAATACTATCAAAAAATTAAAAAGATTTTAATTTATTGATTGATCATATTTTTCGCTATTTCCTCCTCGTCGCTTAAAAACTACCGAGAATAGAAATTGACAAATTTTTTATTTTATTTTATTTTATGTCACAGACAGTCATGCCATGTTGTCAGGTGGGATTGCTGTCAAGCATTAACTTATCTAATGTACAAAAAATGTACAAGTATATAATAGAACAATAGTAATACAATTCAAAAATTCAAAATTATTTATTTACGACTACAATCAAACAAACATCAGAGAGGGATCTGGTGCGATAACCTCGGTTCAAACCATCAGTTTTTCAGCATAGTGCACCATGCATGCAACAGTGGAGGTTGGCTTGAAATAAAGATTTATGGAGCCTCTTAGACTCCATAGTACCTACAATACATAAATGTTCAAAGTACCAACATTGCCCTGAAACACGGCACTTCCGCCCAAACCGAAAATATCCTGGATTATTCATAATGTTGGTAGGATTGGATTACGCCTGGCGTAATAACGTTGCCATCTGTGCACGCAACATTAATTACAATGTAATGGATTCTTTTATATAATAAATTATTACAAATTACACACGCATCGGTCTGTGTCCCAATTGCAAAACATAAACTTACCATCATATAATCATAAAGATGACTCATGATGACGGTGACCTGTATATTAAAAAGTTTTTGGGCGTAATTTTTAATAAAGCTTTAAAGTTCCTGTACGCACTTGTAAAGTAAAAATCTGGTGGAGCAAAGGAAAATCCTATTCGGTGCAAAACACTGCGATTGCTAAGTACCATTTAGTTGGGCGTTTGTTGGTATATAAAGTTGCGATTCTGTAAAAGCATCCAAACACACGGAGCTCCACGTTAAGTAAAGTAGTTAATCCTCTAGTTTGTCTGGTTTGGATGTTTTCGTTAACTCGCGTAGACACTAAAGTAGTAACGCAAATAATTGCATGTTAACATTAAGTGTGCATCGCAATTCGATGATTTATTTCATTTTCACTTATAACTTCTTATTTAACTCTTTTTTATTTCCATGGTGATTATTACGATTCCAATCAAATATTCTTAGAAGGAAGAAGATTGTGAGTATCTTAATATATATATTTCTTGTGTTCGTGTGTATGTGACTGAACTCCTCCTAAACGGCTTGACCGATTTGGTTGAAATTTTTTGTGTGTCTTCAGGTGGATCCGAGAATGGTTTAGATTCACAATTGGACCCGGTAGGTGGCGTTGCTGTCGATATATCACTAAAACATTTTTTAATTATAAAGCGGTACGAAGTACGCTGGGACCACTAGTATAAATGTAATTCAGTACTCGTAGATCTTTCAAACATCTCAATGAGGCAATTACTTAGACTTCGATATCACTAACCTACATAAACGACAAAATATAAAGGACACGTATTGCGTCCAAATATTTTCATCCAATTCTGGTCAAGAAATCAGTATTCAGCAGTGACTCGGCGATAAATTAAAAGCCGCGCGACCGAGTGTTGTCGGCGTACGGGGAAAAATTAAATTCCTGTGGGACAGTGGTCAGCGGCGGCGTGCACTCACGTGGCCTCGCCATTCTTTTACACAATTTGACATGGTCTTTTTTTATTGATTTTTTATTGATTGAGCAGAAGTACAAGTTAGGACGATAATCTAAACACCTGCGAAGTAGAAGTTAAGTTAAGATTGTTGTCAAGGATTAACTTAGCATCGTATAAAAACACACATTAAAATATAGAATTTTAAAGGACGAATAAAGAACTAGGCATTTGCTCTATTACTCAATCTCAAGGTATGCTCATTTAGATTTTTTAGATACGCCCATGATTGCATAGTGATTGCAATAACAAAGAGGACATACTATCAACAAGCTCGTCCTCTGAACCGCACAATCTTTTAAATTTCATTACAAAGGTACCAGTTTTAGTGTAGAGCACCAGATATTCCGATATTCCGTCAGTCCCCACATATTTACACAGGGGTGAAATTCATAAATTCATTATCCAGCCGTAAAAACAAACGAGGCGTGTTTATTTAACTTTGTCATAATGTAGTAACGCAATATTTGACGTTAATATTAGCTAACACTTTAAAATATTTTTGAGTAGAGAATTAATTTAGGACAGAAATTCTCCGCGGCAGCCTCGAACTGACGAGCGCAAGATCTAAAGGGTCGGAAAATTTATTACACAAATTTGGAACGTCTCCAAAGAGCTATATCTGTCTTTTTATCTGCTAACTGTAAAAACCGTTTCATGATTAGGCTAAGCATGTTTTTATAATTATCAAAGTAAAAATAATGGCAATAACTTGAGTTAGAAATCCAAATCAAATTTACAATAAAATTTTTATGAATTATGTGGTTTGTGTCGTTTCATTAGATAATAAATTATTTGTGGTGATCGTAATCAATGTAATGTGACTGACCATATTAACCTAACCTTACGAGTAACACAAGCTTAAAGACAACAGAAGATTGCAGGAATGATTTGTATTTTTTGCTCATCAAAGCTGGTAGAGGAATGGAAGCGAATGAAACTACATTACTTTATAATAAAATATATGACACTCAGTATCCATAAATGTCGCAACAAGTGAATTATATTACATTTAGAGCAGTTAGCACAATTTCTAGCTATGTATCTACGGTATGCATTATCACTAAGATATAAATTGCATGAACACATCTTCATGTAATTGTTACATTTTATACATCAATAAAACTGGAAAACGTTGCAGTGCTTATGTATTGTTGCCCCGACATTCAGATACGTCGAATCTGAAAATCACCCAGTACCTACATACCTACGCTGGTAAGTAAATATTAAAAATTAACATCATGTTATTTTAACATATCGAAATCTGGTTTTAAATGTTTATTTTAATTGATTTGATTGATTGATTTGATTGATTTGATGAATTTTAATTAAAACATTTTAAAATTATAAAAAAATCATCATATTTCTCTTGGTAAAATTTTTATAACCCATCATCGAAGAAAAATATTATTTAAATATCTTTTTTTTTCTTCTAAAATATTTTTTTATATACCTACATAATATCTTGTTATTCTTTCTTATGAAAATGGCATTTACAATAATTAAATGTTTATTTAGAAACGAAAAAGATCGAAAACAAGTTTAATATTAACTATACTGTCAAATGAGTTTTTTCAAGTTTAATTTAAACAATTAAGTTGGGTTCCTTCGATCAAATAGTTTCATATCATACTAATAATTTCTTAGACTAAAAGTTGACAGGTAGAGAATTTTTTTAGCATTAAGTCCGTCTTTTGTAACAAATGTTTTGGTATTAAGAATAAATAAATAAATAAATTTGGATTCATAACAACAAACAATGCGCCAGATAGATGATGCACTCCATTAAGTTAGGAAAATACCGCGTTGACCGGTGTGAGGAGCGCATTATTTGGCTCTCTTCCAATGCTCATACAATTGCGAGTTACAGCTACCAACACTAAATGTTCTCCAAACTAAACAAAAACATTGATATAACTAAAATTACAGATAACCTCAACAATCCATTTCCAATTGTCTATTAAATTCAAGGATACGTGAATGAAAATACTTAATGTATGTATACATAATGTATGTATGAGTATTTAATAGGAATGACTAGATATATAAAATGTATAACCGCTTCTCAACTAACTCAAATAGAATTCTAGTTTTATTCGAAATATGAACTCTAAAACACAAAAACTAAGTAAAGTTATTTAATATAAATCCCACTGGATAGTCAAGTGGACCTTGTTAGGCAATATATTGAAAATATTAATAATCCAAAAGAGCACGCCTCATAACCGCTTTGTTTTAATTTGAATACGTAGGTATATTATTAACTATAAAATAGTGAAAGGGGGTCCTACGGTGCCTTTCATGTAACTGAAATGTTTCTGAGAAGCGATGACCACTTGCCAATAGGAAACTCATCAACCTTTCTTATATCTGGTGCAATTCTGCATGAAAATGCAAAAAAAATACTTTAGTTAATTTTAGAGGAGTTAAGGGATACAAACCTACCCAATAGGCAATATAAAAATAATAAAATCGCTTATCGCATTAGTGCAGTCTAGCGTTAACGTTTGCGGGCACAGATGTGACGCCTTAATACGTCAGCCATTGTAATCCTACTACTTATGCAGACACAATCTCAATATTCTTTTTACAATGCAGTCAAAGTGGGCAACGCTTAGTGCCGTTCCAAGCTGTAAGGCGCTGAATAAAATTGATGGCTTTTGCAGTTAAGTCCAAAAGTGAAAACGTCTTCTAACATAATTCTCTGACACGAGATGTACAGCTATTCTATGTTATCGCCTCCTTTATGTGCAAACAAGAAAGCTGGAAGTTTTATGTGAAGGGCAACATACGTGAAAATATAAGGAAAACTTTATATAACTGATTTTTTCTCGTACAATATTTATTTTATTGTATATATAGCATATAATTATCTACTTTCACCATGTTTCATAACTCTCGATTAATTGAGCTATTCAGTTCTTAATAAATATTATAATCAGAAAAACGAGCAGATTGAAACGCCATAATTATTTGGTGTCACCCATGGACAATGAACATCCGTGACGTCGATGCATATGCGTCACACGACACGTATGCTTCAAATTTCAATGTTACCGAAAATCATAAAAACTATTCCCATTTTTAGAACGAAGGCATCAACTAGGCAAGAATCTTAGGCAAGGAAAGCCTTACTGTCACTTTAAAATACCCTCTGAATTAAACGGGTAGTACAGGATCCAACAGAACGGACCAAACGCCGTTTTTCGTCATGTTTTAATCTAAAAATATTATTTACGTAATGTAAGTTACATTCTGTTTTCAGAGAATCCTTATATATACCCGATATAAAAAACCATTCGTAGTTCTATGTTTTAATTTCAGAAATGAAGCCTCTCAAAAACCGCGAAACTTTCTAAAATCGCAATCAAATTACCGTTCCAGTTTCAAAAGTTTCAGTTTACTTTGAAAGGCGTCTCTGAAACTCATACTGTAAATACACGATTAAAACCAAATTGATCAGTGATTGAAAGACGCAGGAATGTGGAACGTTTGCTATAATGTTCAATTATATCCTTTAATGCTTTTACGATTCAATTTTATTGTTTGGCGAAAGTGAATTGGTTTATTGGGTACACATTGGTGTATTTTAAGTCCCATTTTCAATTTCATTTGAATTTGTATTTTATCAAACAGATTTTTTCTTGCAGGGAAGATGAAACTAGGATTCAAATTATCTGCTAGTGATAAAAATTTATTTATAATTTGAAAATCATTTACTACATGATTTCAGAATTATAAATGTGTGTAATTTGTACTCCACTGCATATATTAACAAAATTTTGACTGAAAACAGAGATTCAATAAAAACGCCGCGGAAGATTGCAAAAGAGGCCAAAAACATGCCGCACCTATCTTATGAATTAGACCTATTTATGGAGCGCTTAGTTAAATGAACGAAAATAATAAAACAAAATTTGTTATCAAAATGTTTGTTTATTATTTAATTCAAGCTTCTGTTTACCGTGAAAGTCGCCCAAACCATAAATACTAATTATTTTTAGCAACAACTTAAAAAATCTCTGCTTTTTTAAACCTTTATTTCGTTACAGTCTAAACTTATAAGTTAAGTAGTTAGGTACCGCGTAGTTAGGTAACTCTTAAGAATTTGTACGTTGTAGACTAGTCAATAAAGTTTAATTTGCTATGCACCAGGAGGCGGCCGCGCGAAAGCTATCGCGTCGTCTAACTGGGGCCTAAGTCCTTTACTGCAACGGTAGTGCACTTAAGAAATCGCTCGATCGTCGTGACGAACGACTAGTGGAAGCACTATAAAAAGTAAGGCACATTGCCTACCTACGATAGTAATCCAACCATGTCTATGGTGCATTGCCTATGGTGAAATCACAGATCACTTACCCAATGGTCTGTGGGTGAATCCATTACCGATTTACTACTGTATGCTCCAGGCTGTTCGAATATGAAGCCGTAGAAAGAATAGTATTACATAGTATAAAAACATGATTTAATTTTTTTAGCTACTCATACTCGTAATTACCGACGATCGTTTATTGTATGTTCAAATAGAAAAAATCTAACAATAATTGCAATGGGATTGTAGTGAATTGTTTTTATTTTAATATCTTCTACAGGCTGTCATCGGTTATAGTTTGTTAAAATATCTAATGTATAAACATTACTTTAATTTATGATTTTAACCTAACTCAGCGCGAATTGTACACAGTCGCCCGGCCGGCATCGTACAAGTCACACATCTACACGTTAAGTTAACTAGCCGGTGGTTCTCAAACTTTGCAATTGTGAATCAATATAATTTATTACGGTTGATATCATAATGTTCAAATGCAAACGTTGTGACAGTGAGTTTAGAGATGGGGTGCAATGCACTGTATGCCTGAATCGCTATGATTTTCCTTGCGCAGGGATTACTGAGTCAGGGTATCGCAAATTGGGAGATAGAAAGTCTGTATGGAAATGCAGCGCGTGCAAAAGCGCCAGTCCAACACCTGGAAAGATCCCGGAAATGGAAGGTATCCTTAACGAACTAAAATTTCTATCAACGCAGATAGCGACAATGCCAGTGCTTGTACAAAATGTAAAAAAAATTCAAGAGGAATTGAGCGAGTTTAAGGCAATGAAAACCGATATTAGTGATGTGAAGACGTCGCTTGAGTTTGTTCAACAGTCCGTGGCTACCCTAACGAATAAAATGGACGGTCTAGATGAAGAAGTACAATCATTACGGGCAGCCAAAGAAGAAATATCGTCATTACACAAACGCGTAAATCAATTGGAAAAAAGAGCAAACGAAGATGAACAACGATCTCGTCTGAATAATATTGAAATTAAAGGTGTTCCATTTACGACATCAGAAAATTTATACGACCATATATTCAAAATAGGTGAGATGATCAACTGTAAGGTGGCCAAGGAGCACATTAATTACATAGTGCGTGTTCCAACAAGGGGAGACAAGAACATGAAAAATATTATAGTGTCACTACACAACCGGTATCTTAAAGAGGAATTCGTGGCAGCCGCGAGATCGTCCAAACCTCTTACCGCCGCCAACTTGGGGTTATCAGGTGATCAAAGAATATTCGTAAATGATCATCTCACGATGTATAATAAAAGCTTGCTAAATAAGACAAAATCGGTGGCAAAGGAACAGAATTTTACTTTTACCTGGGTGAAGGGTTGCAAGATTTTCATAAGGAAAAATTCAACATCTCCAGTAATAAACATCAACTCCGAGTTCGACCTTCAAAAACTTTCTCGTTAATTATTATCATACGTTCAATTTATCTTACTTATACATTGTACTCGCTCAGGTTGAGAACCATACTTGTTTACTTCGTCGAACGTCCATTGCCTTTTGTACGCTTATCGCTCGATCTTTTTGTCTCTAACGAGTATTCATTTTTACGTGCTATAATCTATTACTTTAGTTATAAGGTTCTTATTCGCTTGCAATATGTTGTCATAATTATAAGTTCTATTGAGTCATGTCAGTTATTCGTGCTACCGTATGCATTTCGATTTAAAGATGCTTTTTGCTCGTATCATTTATTATTTTTCGTGTTCTACGTAACTTTAACTTTTAAATGCTTCGAAACATTAGTAATTAAATATAACGGGATTGCTAGTATTTATGGTGTGTTAAGTAGTGCATCACAATGGCGGGAATAACTTTATTTTACCAAAACGTGCGGGGACTGCGGACTAAAACATCTACATTTCGAAGAAATATATGTTTGAATAATTATGATGTGGTATGTTTGACGGAGACTTGGCTTTTGGAGGGGATCAGGGACAGTGAACTTTTTGATGACCGATATCTTGTATGGAGACGAGATAGAAATTATTCAGACACAAATCAAAGGCTTGGGGGTGGCGTATTAATTGCTGTGCGCCGCACGCTAATAGCTGATGGTAGAAATGACTGGTGCTCGTCAGCAGAGGATATATGGGTTACACTCACGCTACAGCATCAAAAACCTAAGGTATCATACTATATTCACATTTGCACTGTATATATGTGTCAGCAAAATATGGGTTACTCATTTTCTGAACAGTTATGTAATTTTTCTGATAAGCTCGTCGATATTGTTCTGAGTCATGCAACAGATAAATTTATTATTTTAGGCGACTTCAACCTGCCAAACATTAATTGGGTTCATAAAAGCAATGACAGTACTCTATGTGCCGATAATGTGCAGGGTGTAGTGCAAACTGATTTTATTGACAAGCTAATTTTATGCAATTTATTACAATATAATTTTAACACAAACTGTAAGGATAGAATTCTGGATTTAGTCTTTTCAAACAACCAAATATCCTTAACTAATTGCAAACAACCACTAGTACCGGAGGACCCATATCATAAATCTTTATGTATTACGGCAGACTTTGTTGAGCTTCATACTCTTCACACTAAATCACGTGTTAAATTTATTTATAATAATGGGGACTATTCATCTATATCGAATAAACTTGACTTAATTAATTGGGACCTTGAACTGAATAGTAGACCCTTAGAAGAGGCATGTGAGTTCTTTTATAACGTTATTTATGATCTACGTACACAATATATACCAATCAAATCAGTTAAACCTACTCAAGTCCACCCGCCGTGGTACAAAGCACCATTACTAAAAATGTTAAAAGAGAAGCATAAATACCATTCCAAATTCAAAAAATATAAAAACAAGTCTGATTATAATTCTTTTGTTTTACTAAGAGAACGAGCTAAGTTGTTGGAAAGTGAAATGTTTGAAAATTATATTAATATTATAGAAAGTAACATTAGAAAGAACCCTCAAGCTTTTTGGTCCTATGTAAAAAGTCTCAATCAAACGAATTCATATCCCTCGGTTATGAATTATGGGCAGTGTAGTTCTGGTGATGGACATGAGATATGTAATATGTTTGCAAAGTATTTCCACTCAACCTTCTCTCAAAGCTCCTACAATGACACGTCGTTTGTAATGGAGGAGGATACTAGACTGACATCAAACATAACACCTGATATAGTCTCTATTGAGGTTGACATTACTGAGGTCCATCGGCTATTAAAGGACTTAGATATAAAAAAAACAGCGGGACCTGACACCATACCTGCAACGTTTATTATCAAGTGTGCTCAGAGTCTTGTAGTACCACTGTCACTATTATACACCAAGTCCTTTAGGGAAGGAATTGTTCCTAGAATATGGAAATCCGTATATATAACGCCTATACATAAGAAAGGTGCCAAAAACCAAATAGAAAATTATAGACCCATTTCAAAACTCTGCCTGTTCGCAAAAGTTCTAGAAAAAATAGTACATAGACAACTTTACGCTGTCCTTAAGCAATCCTTCAGTAATGATCAACATGGTTTTCTTAAAAATAAGTCCACTGTGTCTAATCTTATACTCAGCTCTGATTATCTGTCTAAGCATATGTCAGAACCATCACAAGTAGACGTTATATATACGGATTACATGAAGGCTTTTGACCGGATAGACCATTTAATTCTTTTACGTAAGCTTCTTCGTGCCGGAATACGAGGCAATTTGTTCAGATGGTTCTGTTCTTATATTTTCAACAGAAACCAAACTGTGGTTTTAAATGGTTATAAATCTTCAAAAATGCTAATCCCTTCAGGTATTCCGCAAGGCTCACTGCTCGGACCCCTTCTTTTTGCAGTCTTTTTGCAGTCTTTATCAACGATATTTCACAATGCTTTATTTATTCGAAAATTTTACTATTCGCTGATGATGTCAAAATTTTACACGTGATTAAGACACCGGAGGATGCGGTTAATTTGCAGAAAGACCTTAATTCATTTCAGAAATACTGTACTCAATCAAAACTTAACCTTAATGTATCTAAATGTTTCATTTGCTCCTTTACCCGTAAACCAAATCCTATAAAATTTGACTACACAATTAACGGTATCCCCCTAACGAGAGTTAACACTATAAGGGACCTAGGTGTAACATTCGATGCGAAGCTTCTTTTTGACACACATATTAATAACATAGTAAGTAAAGCCTCGAAAGCTCTAGGGTTTATAATACGCGTGTCACAAGAATTTAAAAACATCAAAACACTTAAAATCTTGTATTGTACGTTTGTCCGCTGTCACCTCGAATACGCATCACAGGTTTGGAACCCTAATTATCACACCTACATCAATCGTATTGAAGCCATTCAAAAACGATTCCTTAGGTATTTACAATATCGAAGCAAACAATATATCAAGGGGTATAAAAATCAATGCCTTAAGCATCATATACTCCCTTTACAAGAACGTAGACAAATAGCTGACATGACATATCTGTTTAATATTGTTAACGGTTCTGTAGATTCGCCCGAGTTGCTAGGCAATATTACATTCAGAGTACCGAGGTTAAGTAGCAGAAATCCTGCTCCACTTTGTGTTCCTTCAGCTGACACCAAATACAGACAAAACTCATTCTTTATTAGGGCCAGCAAGAGTCTAAATGCTATAACTAAAGAATGTAATATTGACCTATTCAACACAAATGTGCGTAAATTAAAACGGGACTTAACAGAACATTTTCTTTTCAATAATAATTTGTAACATTAGATAATAACCAAATAAATTATAATTAAAACAAATTTAAATATCAACGTTTACAAGAAAGGAGTATTATCCTCTAAGAGTATTTAATTGTAATGTTAACCTGTCAATCATGTCACTATCTATCGGTGAAAACTTGTAATTGGCTTTCTTTTATCTATTACTTTCTACTTATATATTAAATCTAGCTGTAAGTTTTCCATAAAAGATAAATAAATAAATAAATAAATAAATTTTATTATGATACGGGTTTTCACGATAGCAGTAGGTACAAAAGTTTTAATAGCAACGTTTTTTTGGTTTAAGTTATTAAACCTTAATAAGTAGAAGATAAATGGTAGGCGGAAGAGTCAAGTTTCCCAGCAACACAGCTCGATTGGTCTATTTATACTTATAAGAGACCTTTGTTGTTTCGAGTAATACGAGGAAAATACCCTTTGAATTGGAATTAATATAATCGACCAACTCTATAATGAAGCCGTTGAATAGCTCCTGCTTTTTGTTGTAATATAAATATCCTACCTCGTGTTTAATAATGAAGAATTAAATTAAACTGGCTTTATGAAATTCCACTATTTTATGCTTTAGGTAAAATCAAACGTTACGACGTAAAAAAATCCGTTATTATTGACTTGTTTGTTTTAATAAACAAGGTTGAGGTCTTTATTTAAAATACGATGGTTTCATACATTTATTATAATCATTGAGTTTTAATTTGGGAATTTTGTTAACATTTATTCAGTGTCATATGACAATATGGGTATTAAATGAAATGCTGAGAATAACTCGAATATCAAATAATCGAAAATATCAAATTAAAATTAAATTTCAAGTTATTATGCTTTTAGCTTTAAGTTAACGCTTAACGGAAGGATAATACCTAGTGACATTAATATTGATGACTTAATCACATTGACAACAATTGATTCTTGAATAACCAACAAAGATTCAAAATATTCAATGTGTCTTATCAAAAAGTGGCTGAACTATTATTTTTAACTGTTCTATTTAGTTCTATGTATTTATCGATAATATAAAATGACAGTTACAAGGCCAGTCCCTCGATTTCACTCATACATTTGATCAACTGTATAGACAAGGTATAGGACAATACCTAACTTCGGCCATGTAGGAATGGAGGATGCATCCAGCCACTTAGTACTAAATACATAGCTCGCCTGTCCGTTGATCTGCTATTTTACTACAAAAGAGTAATTAGTTACATAACTCTACTTAATGACTGGGCGATGTAAACTTTTCTTCAGAGAAAGAAAGATATTGTTAGTGAAAGTGAGCTTTCATTCGTTAGGCTGTAATAGCTTTTTGTTTTATTAATTACTTTATACCTATAACTTAGTTATCCATCGTTATCTGGCATTAACAAGCAGAACAAAAGATAAATCTATTAATTTATCTTTTTTTTCTTCTATACTATACTATACAGATAGTATACCTACCTTTATGTCTGAATAGTATATTAATTAAAGCTGCAGTTGCATAATTGTGACCACTAACGGACGTTTTCCCTAGAATTTTTTAGCAATACAATTACAAAAATGTTCGATGTAATAAAAATGAAAAATAATGTACCGAACTTTATACCTAATAATGCTACAGGAGTGGGTCAGGGATAGGAAAGGAATAAGTCCGGTTTCAATAGATGGCGTTTTATTTACACCGCAGGATAACACTTGCGTCACTATTACTGCAACACAACACTGTTCACTATTCGCACTTCACTTTACTATTCGCTGATCTTCTTTATTTCTATTCTTACTTCTTCTTCTCGTCCTCCTTCCGGATTCACTTTCGTAACTTAACTCCCCATCTCGTATTTCAGATCGCCTTATAATACGTCTAATTACGATCACCAACATTCCAAGTTTAAACACTTTAAATTTCCCGTCTCGGTTCACCAAGAACATTCCAGAATTCCATCTTTAAACTTCTTTTATCCTGCTCGCACATTTTCTTTCTGTCATTTACGTCTAATTTGTCAACAGATGAATCTACGCGACATTAACATAATTTGTTATGTGTATACTTGCCCTAGCACTAATTTATCTTCTGTGTAGTTCAGTGTTAAGTCTAAATCGTAGGAATCAACGTTATTCACCGCAACGAATCCAGAACTCAATTAATCAATCTGGAACTTAGCCTCGAGGAGATTCAAAATGAACTTACACTAACGAAGATTCAACTGGGATAATACACTGACCCTGCCCGCTGTTTAATGGAACTTCTATTCGGACCTAGTAAAGGGAATATTCTAGCTATTTGCAGTGACTAGTTTTTGCAGAATAATTATATGTATTTTTTTTATTAATTTTTTAGCAGTTAACACATTACGACCTACAACTTACTATTCCATTGCTGGGTTCGATGTGAAGGGTACAGACCATTGCCTATCATGCTGGCGGATTTGCGAAATTGGGACCCCGCTGAAAAAAGAAGAAAGGTCGCTGGACTCTGGAATATCCAATCACCTAACAATATTCATGCACATATCATCAGGATTTTTTTACCCGCCTTAGCTTACATCTATCTTTCTCTTCCTTCTAAAATCGGACGTAAACCTTTTTAACGTGTAGGAGAGACAGAAATAATGCGGGCCCTCGCTCTTCTTTATTCGGTGATAACTTTGACGTCACTGATGTCCATAGGTGACTGAAAGTCATTTTAGTCTGCTCGTTTGTCAGAAAGAAGTGAAATTGTATGAACGCTGCTGCTTATTTGTATGAATGAATGAATGATATTTTATTTGCATAAATGTAGTTACATGCTTAGAATGTTATGTAAGTTACAGTTACATACCTCACATTTGCCATATTTTGTTACGTAAGGCAAGCAAAATGAATTAACTTAGTGCTATTAGAAAAATCTCTTTCAGTAAACCTAGAAGTTGAGAGATGGCACGGAACAATAATTTTAGCGTATACCTACTTGTATTTTATTTATAAAAATGATAGACAATGACAATAAATAAGTAATTTGTTTTGAAACAACCTTATTCTAATTATATTCCATATTATATATACAACAAGTTGTCCCGGCGTACTTCGTACCGCTTTATAGTTAAAAAATGTTTTGGTGATATATCGACAGCAACGCCACCTATCGGGTCCAATTGTGAATCTAAACCATTCCCAGATCCCCTTGAACACACACAAAAAAATGTTTTGGTGATATATCGACAGCAACGCCACCTACCGGGTCCAATTGTGAATCTAAACCATTCTCGGATCCACCTGAAGACACACAAAAAATTTCAACCAAATCGGTCAAGCCGTTTAGGAGGAGTTCACTCTCATACACACTCACACTCGAATTATATATATTAAGATAATTTTGATTTAAGAATAAATATCTAACTACTTACTAAAGTCGGCTCCCCAAAAATTTGTTTCCGACAACGCGCCATACATCAAAAATCGCGTCATCCTATGCAGATTCCGATTTTCCATTTTTAGATACGGACTCCTCAGACGTTTAAACAAACCTCTCCATTTATCGAGACCACTATGCTAACAATGTCATGTTCGGGGTAATATTGGTTTCAGACATCGTTACTTTATAGGGTTGTACGAATCTCGGGAAAAAGAAGTAGGTATCCAACGAACTTGATTTGTCTAAAAAGATTGCTACTTTATCTTTTTGATGTAGGTATTGTCTTCACAAAAAGTTTATTGGCTCCTTAGAAAAAGGGTCTTCTCATGCTTGAAAGTATTTTATATCCTTACACTAATAGAAACTGTATTCTCATAATAAACCTTTTTTAAACGAAGAAATAACAAATTAGCCGACGAGTACTTGATGGTGAACCGCCACTTACCGCCGCCATGGATAGCCTCAATAGCAAAAACAGTCACCAAATCGTTACCAGCCGTAAACAATTTTCCCGGTTTTTTAATAACATTCCGAATCTTGACTCGTTCAAATATTTCACGATTTGTGAGGGAAAAGAGACTTTACATATTAAAATTTCAATCACAAGACTACAATAAATATATTGATTGAATAAACAATAAGCAAAAGTGTTATAATAACACATACACACATAATCACATTTCTTAGGTCTAATTATTAAATTTCGCGGTGTGACGTCACACCACACTTTATTTACCTGACTGCCTTTTTGCAACAAAGTTCTAAATTCTACGCAAATTACATAGTTTTTAATTTAAGCTTAGCAACAGAAAGTGTTTTGGTTTTCACCGAAGGTAGAACTTCAACCATAATAACAGAAACAAAACTTTTTATGCATTAAGATTGGCCTTCATAAGAATCGAAGAAAAATGTTTTCTATAAGAAATATAATTGACTTTTTACCAAGTTCTTTCTGTTTGGCCATCTAATTTTAAAAGTTAATAGCCATACTCTTAAATGTAGTGAAGCATCCATTCGATTCTCTAACCATTTGACCTTCAGCCTTGGCTTTGTACTTATTTACAACCAATTAATTGTATTTTGGTCGTTATCTTTTAATTCGATTTCTTGTGCGTAGTAACCGCTTGTTTCATTTGTTCCATTATTTTCTTTAATAAGAATTACGGCGCTTTAGATATATCCACGGCCGCTATCGCCACGCCAAAATCAAGTTAACCCCTAGGCTAATAGGTACGATGTTTTACATCAAAAATTCATCGAATATATTTTAAATGCGGATAAAATTCACTCTGCTCAATATGAACCAGTAAATCACATTCCACTAGACTAGGTTTTAAAATATAATATAAATTTTGATCATAATTGTTACACTTAGATGGTTCTGCATTTATTAAGCAACTACATAAAATCTTCAAATGTACCAACATTAGGTAATGAGACTTAAACGGGGTAATCGTGTGTAGCAAAAAACATTTTAAGGGTCCAAAACAAGGGATCACGAAATGACGTGTCGTCCTAAATATTTGTTACCTCCATCAAGGCAGGATAGCGTGCGCTGGCCCAGCGACCATAAACTGTAAATGTTCGTTGAGAAACGTGACGCGAAGGTATACACGGGGATAGAGACAATTTTTACTATGTCTATAACAGATGCATGAGGTGTTAAATGTGAGTTATGTTCTAAATTCAAAATCTTATCTGTATAATTTTATATATATATATATATATATATATATATATGATATGATATATGTATATATGTTATATTATTATATTATATAGCTTATATACATAATAATGTACATATATAAGCTAGCTGACCCGGCGAACGCTATTCTGCCATGTAAATTATTTGGGTGGGTGGTAGGAGGGTAAAAATTTGGGGTTATAGGTATAGGTATTTTTGATGCCAAATAAAAACAACCCAAAATCAAATTTCGTCCAAAAATTAAAAAAATCTGGGAAGAGACATCCCTATCACGCAGCCTATTTTCATGCCTACCAAATAATGTATTTACAAAAAAAGGCATTTCGAAGGAGTGTGACCACAAAAACCGTGACACGTTTTTTATAATGTTAACAGATAACGTTTATAACCCATTCACAGCTAAACTCATCTAGGATTCCCTGTATCGTGAAAGCCGTATCTACTCAAGACACAAGACACATCCATACACTCCCAGACCGAAAACAGAAATTTAAACTCATCATTCAAATTTCCGCCTCGCTTTGAATCGAACCCAGGACCGTACAAACGGCGGCATGATAACCATTGCGCCATACAGGTTGACAAGTATGCTTTTTCATTATTATAAACCAGCTGTCTCCACCTGCTGTTTCCACATTTTAAATTGGCGGTTAAGTTATATTTAAATCTTCGATTCACTGGAACTGAGGTAATCAATTCCATTAAGGCGTAGGTAGTGACTTCATCTCTAGGGTACAAGCCACTAGACTGCTGATTGCAAATGTGAAAATTGGATCGCATAATCTAAGTAAATATTCAAGCGGTTGCGAAAGCAATCAAACTGAACTTGGACGTTTATTACAGAATACGGAACTTCTGTGTCTGTTTAGTTGTCTGATTATAGTTTCAAACCGATTTTGCACATCACGCTAAATTAATCATAAATTATACTAAAACTAACTATAAACTATTAAGGATATTTATGAACGCAATGGATCAGATGTTAAGTTGAAGTGAAGTGTGCAAAAGAACGTCATGAGGAAACCTGAACACCTCAGAGTTCTCCATAATGTTCTCAAAGGTGTGTGAAGTCCACCAATCCGCACTTGGCCAGCGTGGTGGACTATGGCCTGTACCCCTCACATTTGGAGAGGAGACTCACGCCCAGCAGTGGGACAGTTATGGGTTTCGATGATGAATCTGGAAGTATATTTTAGTTGAATTAATTATTTCATTTAAGTATAAAATTCAATTCACTTTAATCCCTCCAATTAAATAATAGACAGGCGCTCATTTAATCGCGTCCACAGTTATGATAATGATTACATAATTATTGCGTGAATTAAATACGCTTCGCAAAATATGTGAAGTAACTACATAGTTTTGTGTTAAACAAACACAACGTATAACTTTTAGAATTAAGTAAATCGGCTATCAGAAATTTTAGTCATTTTATGGTAGAGCTGTATCCTGGCCGGCTAGCTACCACGTTCTTGCCTGAGTTAGCCGCCAAAAGGCTAGTCGTCTTCCTTCGGAGGCTTGAGAGCTAGCATTTTCTTTCTTTCCTCTTCCTACTTTCTTGGCCAACAACGCAGTGATGTAATTGGCGTTACTGGTCAACTCATTTACAATCTCAAATCTCATAAATAGGTAAGATAAAAACCTTTTTATGAGATTTGAACTCGAAACTTCAATTCCGTATTTAAATTTAGCTGAAATAATATAACAATGTTACAGTAATATTCACCCATTGGCTCTTACTATGAAATGTTATTAGCTAAAAGATTTAGATTTATGTAATGGCTGAACTAGTTTTCAGACATCTTATTTTTTGAGAACCTGATCCGTTAAATATGTTACTGAAAGCCAAAATTACTACCGGCTACCGATTAAATAATTTTATTATGAATTGACATTTTTCGACTTCAGAAGTAATTTTTCAAGAAAAATCCTGGCGACAAATAAAGTCACCAAGCGTGTTTACTTATAATAAAAAACAATAAGAAAGAACAAAAGCTATCAAACAGATGCCTTTCTTCCCACGAAGGCAATTTCTTCATGAAACTTGAGCGAGTTAAATGCCTAATGGCAGTGTGAAAAAAGTACGATGGAAACTTACGGAACGTGCATGCATATTTTAATGTCTTTAAAATATAATATTCAATTTGTAGATGTCAATTAAAATTATATTTGTTAATTACGGAACATTTCAAGACAAAGTATTTTTTATTTATACTACGTTTACCTAACGAGTGGATGCTGAGTAATGGCTTGAAGTTAATGACAAAAACACCATAAAAAAGTGTTTCATAAATTAATCTACAGTCATAAACCATTAACATTTTTACATGCATAAAATAGCCGATAAAAGAGCAGACGAACCATCTGATAGTAAGTGCTCACAGCCGCCCATAAATATCAGCAGCACCAAGGACATCGGCAACAAAGAGAAGAAAGAACAACTGTAATAACAACATAACAACTGTCATCCATCCATCCATCAGCCTTTAATAGTCCACTGCTGGACATAGGCCTCTTCTAACTTGCGCCACTCGGACCGGTCCTGAGCTACCTGAATCCAGCGGTTGCCCGCTGTTCTCTTGAAGTCGTCAGTCCACCTGGTCGGGGGGCGCCCTATGCTCCTTTTTCCAAGACGTGGTCTCCATTCGACGACTTTTCTTCCCCAACGGTTATCGGTGCGTCGAACTATGTGGCCAGCCCATTGCCACTTCAGCCAGCTAATTCTCAGGGCTATGTCGGTTAACCTCGTTCGTCTGCGGATTTCATCATTGCTAATACGATCACGTAGAGAAATACCGAGCATAGCCCTCTCCATAGCCCGCTGAGTTAGAGTAGAGTTAGTTCAAAGTCCATAGCCCGACTTTGAACTAACAACTGTGACCGACCTAACAAGACTCAAATGGGAACAGTTGGTCAGTTTGTTAGAAAGTAACCTGGAATAGGGACTATAAGGGATAGTCAGTCCTGTTAGTTGTTATTAGGAGTCTGTAAAAGTTGTTGTTAGTAAGTCTCGTTCGTTCGTTTTCGTCGTTAAGACCTTTGAAGACTGAGATGGTCTCCTCTTAAAAAGCGTAACCGGCTCCACACCTTTCTAACCGGAACAATTGCTGGTAAAATAATTATTACACGGTAGAAATGGTACTAAGTACCGTGGCGGGCGGTAGTACTACCCCGGGCGAACTCTAAGCTCTACTACCTGTTAACCCTGTTCTACCGCCTCTTCCGATACCGTATAACTACTGGCGTGCGATTGGAGGCCGTAAGAGAAAAGAACGAAATAAAGCACTGGCTCTCAAGACTCATTTGGCACGAGGGTATTACCTAACTAAGCGGGCTTCATGTAATGATAATAATAGGTGTACATGAAAATTTAAATAATAATAATAATAATAATATACTACATAATAATAATAATACCAGTAATCATATTAATGGATAATATTGGTAATATATCCTCGCAGCCCTACTACCATCAAGCGTAAATTTTGTGTAGTTTACATACTTCCAAATACGTAAGGTTTTACGAGTCTTACGTGCGCATAAAATTAGTTTAAAATAAAAACTTATAAATCACAAGAGTCAAGTTAGCCTCGAACAGTAAAGGAGGAACAAAAGCTATCAAACGGATGCCATATATCCCACGAGAGTAAGTGCAGTGTAGTCAGAACATGTTTATTTTTGTAGTGCGAAGCGCGATGACTTGGAAGAGTCGGGCGACAGATTTATAACAGCTATTGAGCGGAGAGATAGAAGATTAAAATGTTGTTGGAAATTTAAGAGAAGCGGTAAGGGAAAATGTTTTTTTTTATATCGGCGAGTGAAATGGCTTACCAACATGCAAACATCTTGGGGTTTAAACTGGGTGGCATAGAGTCCAATGACCACCAACAGCCCTCCCGGCCGGCCCACATGACACTATAGGCACGTCCGTTGTTCAATAGAGACCCTTACACCCCAAAATCTTTACTTAGTTAAATAATAATGTTGATGATGATAATATATATAATTAAGTATAATCTTTGTCCTTTGAAATAACTTGTATTGTGTAGAAAATGTAATTAAAACATAATTACATTAATAGTTACTGAGTTATTGTAACAATGTTGTTGATGTTGTTTTTACAAAATTAAATAACAAATAGGCAATGTGGCCAACAAAAGCGGTCATATTATTATTATATTTTAAAGTACTCGTAACCCATTCGCTACCACCTGGTCCCGGATTCAATTCCTGGCCGGGGCAAACATCTATAAATGCTCATTTGAAGTTGTAGAGGTGAATGATGGCGTATACATCCATACTATCCGTAACACAGGGAATCTTAGTGTAATGGTATCAGTTTGTTAGCATGCATAAAGTGGTTAAACAGTCAACAATTCCCATATAAGTAGATAATATACATATACACTGTACGAAATGTACACTGAAAACCAAAGCTGGAAACCTCGTTTCAGAGTTGGAAGCCTACAATTACAGGTGCATCCGGTGGTCCGGCCTTGTTTCCGGCGGCCCAATGGGCGCCAACACTCGCTCCCCGCAGACGGTACTGTGAGAAATAATCAAATGATACTAATCCTTTATGTATACACATTTTTGTAACATTTCATTTCATTACGAAATTGTAATAGCTGTGTTTAAATAAATAAATAATACTCAAGCAATAATAAAACCAACAAATAGGTAAACAATTTTTGTTGGCAAAGGCGAATTGTTTAATAATATAAACCTTTTTCAAAATATTATGCATAACAACAAAACAGAATTTATAAACAATGCATAAACGTCATTAACGGTGTTAAAAAATAATAGCCTTTTTTCATATTCTTTGTGATTATTCATTCATTAATTTAGATAAAGATTTATAGAATAAAACTAAAAATAGATGCACTGTAATACAACTATTCCTCTTTGCATTGGATTTGATTCCATTATTTAAATCTTTTCTCAGCATTCTCGGCATGATAGTAGCCTAAACCAATTCAAAATTAGAATAGGTAAGCAATGTTTCCGCTTGTTACCTCATCGGCTGCTTTAGAAAACTGAAATGAAGCATAAAATGAGGTTTCTCCTGCCTTTGTTTCCAGCTGGGTTTAAGGAATACGAAATGTCGAGAGCGTATAATCAGGCCTATTTGCATTTTGTTTAGTCCACCTCACAGTAGGTTTGAATACCAACGACATCGCCGATCGTAGCATCATCGTACGATCGTTTTCTAAAATAAAATATTGTTTTTATAACAAATATCTGTGCATATTTAATCTCCTTTTCTTTATTTAAAGCACTAATAAATTGAAGTTACTCGCATGTATTGTCTGTTTGTTCTATGTTACATCCGATTCTACATTATCACTAGACGAAAAAAATTTCATTTAATAGGTACAACCAAATACAAGCAACCCAATTGAACCATAAACGTTTCCGGTCAGTTTTGGTATATAAGTATCTATAAGACTTACAAAGAACTTGTATGAATGAATAAATACTTTATTTTTCAATCATATTTAGTTATAAACGCAGTCAGCCTCTGCCTCTACTTTATTCTGCGCCTACAACAAGCATCAGCTTAAGACGTTACTTATACCCATAGTCTTTCAGCTAGTTTTGCCTATTTTCACAAAAAACAACGCTTCTACAGACGAAAATCCGCTAAACAAATTGACGAGTAGGTACATACTCGTAACAGCTTCCCTGTCTAATACAAAGCTTTGCAAATCACCTTGCTTAGGCCGAGGGAGTGTTCGGTGTGATAAACTACAAATAAATGTACTTATTTAGGTACTCGTTTCAAACATACTACGCAATTTTGGTGCCTTACAAAGCTTTGTAAATTACGCCGATCAGAGCTCCAACATACATACGTGTGCAGCAAGTGATTAGAAGTCATTTCGTGTTAACTAAATAATAGCTAATAGTATCTACAGTGCGGCCAACGCAACGAGATAATTAGTGTGAAAAAGCTTCACATTTTTTATGAAAATTACTACAAATTAAATTAATTTATTCCAAAACTATATTCGGTTTATTGAAATAAATATTGAAAATAATTTGCTTATTTATTTATTTATCATAGCATACAAAGTAAACATAATAGATTTTTAATCTAATGTGGTCGTTCATAGCCCGGCGGCTTGCGTCGATTTTAAATAATCGACAAAGTTAAACAACAGGGGGCGCGGTCGGTAGTTGAATGGGTGACCGCTAGTGGAAAAATTTCTTGGACGCTTCCGTGCTTCGGAGGGCACGTAAAGACGTCAGTCCCGGTTGTTACCATTTGGTAGCAGCCGTTAAGCCATGATGGAAGCCTTCGGGCGGCTTAAAAATCACCCCTTGTGGTAGGGGAGCCCGTGGTGCTAAATGGGGATTTACTCGAGCGTCACAGAGACCTATTGGGTTGCAAAGCTTAGATGATAAGAAGAAAAAAATGTTATATGATATATACCTTTTCATCGGTGGGGGAAGCGGCTATAGATTTTTAAATATGTAAAAAAAAACTGATACATGGACATCCTCGAGCGCGTCAGATATTGATAGCATCAATGCCCTACGTATTTTTAATAATGTACGTATGTTAATCTGACCGTTTGCATGGTGGGGGTGGTTGTATGTAAGGGTTGAAAATGAAAAAAAAAAAAAATTTAATCGAGCGCGTCAGATTTTCTAAGGTAGTGTTAAGTGCACCAAAAATAAGCTCTCATTCACTAATCTCACGATTTCGATGGGACGCAAACTCGTGGCCATTCTCATAATATGCAAAAAAAATTCGCCATTTTGACATACTCAAGCGCGTCAGATTAAGATATATATGGTTCATCTTTATGTTCTAAACGTACTGTCTCATAATCTGACGATTATCTAGAGGGATTCGCCTAATCTGACAAAAAAACGGTTCACCCTAAAGGCCATCCCTGCAATTTCCCGCTAATTCCATTCCTGGGCGCTTAAAATTGTACTTATGACATTTATTGTGAGCTCGCGGAGTTCAAAGAAATAATATTTCTATGCATTTGAGCTCTCCCAGCTCAAAAGTCTGATAGAAGTTTCATAGAACACTATTTTTGGAATTTTTAAACCGCAATAACTTTTGAATGGATCAACCAATTTTCACGCGGTTGGCGGCATTCGACGCAGTTTTATCATCCTCATAAGTAATTTAAAAGTTTTAATTGATCGAACCAAAAATTTCGGAGTAATCCCGAAAAAACACTTTTTCGGGTTTCTTTCGTTCACGATATCTCTCGAATGAATCAACCGATTTTGACCAACTTGGTGGCGATCGACGTGGTTTTTCAAGCTCAAGGGCGGATTAGTTTTTGAAGTTGATCGATAAAGCCGTTTAAAAGTTATTCCAAAAAAACCACTTTCAAAAAAATTTTTGCTGGAATATGGTGATGGCGTCATGACAGCAGAAACTGGAGTGGGGACGGAGTGAGAGAGTAATAGATAGAGAAAGAGTGAGAGAGGAATAGAAACGCGGAGAAGGAAATATAGGCATCACGCAGCTGCACGCATTTAACTTTATCGACGATTTTTTTGTTATTTCGGCTTGCGGAAATCGTCAGATTATATATTTTTCGTTATTCTTGAATTATTTCCTTCAAAATAAAAAAAAAATTAACTACGCTCGAGAATGTCAAGATGACGTTTTTTTTTTACAACTTTGCTGCTCTCCCCTTTCTTTACGTCACTCTCAAATTGTCAGATTAGTGGAATATACACTTTTTAGGAGGTAATTAACTCACCCTGCCTTAATCTGACGCGCTCGAGAATGTCTGATGATCAATTTTTTTTTACTAATCTGATCCTGTATCCTTCACGGGCGGCCTTATATATGAGGCTCATTTTTGGTGGAGTTACTTAACCGGGTACAGGGTATCGCCCTGTATATTAATCTGCCGCGCTTCTGTAAATCCCGAAATCCCCTCTTGGGCTCCCCTACCATTGGGTTAGCCACTAACCCCTCCACCAATCCGCACTGGAGCAGCGTGGTGGAGTATGCTCTAGGCCTTCTCACATATGAGGAGAGACCCGTGCTCAGTAGTGGGCCATTAACGGGTTAAAGCCAATCGAATGAGTTTACTTCGATCTTGTATATTGAAAATAATAACAGTAACACAACAAATAACAGCAATTAATTTACTAAATAAAACTTATTATTAAACAGCTATTTCATTCTCAACTTATAAATGAATCTACAAAGAGGGGGTATAAAGCTATGAAAAAATCAAATTTCACCCGCGCGCCCCGCCCCGCCCGTCAAATAGATGCGCCGCAGCAGTTGCGCGTCCGGTTGCATCTGACTTTATCAGCGGCTGTACACTCTCGCGAGACTTCTAAACGAGTGCACTCGTATGAGAATGTACTTGGTAGCGCTCGCCTCGGCTCGTGATGTCTCGGGGGGTCTCGCCTGCTCTCGCTCCCATGACGTCTAGGCCGAGGCATCACGAGACATAGCGAGTACTCTCGCACGAGAGTGTACAGCCGCTATTATATAACATGTCATCAGTCCAGAATACGGCACAGTATAATGTAAAAATAAGACAAATTTCGGCTCAGTAAATGTAGAATCATCTACCTCAAAAATGGCAAGCTATTTTTTCTATAATAGGGTTAGATTTTTATACAACATTAATAGCTAGAGAGCCAGTGAATGGCAGATAACACATAATTAGGTGTCATTCATAATTTTGAATATATTATTATGTAGGTATCTATCAATCTAAAGCAATTCTTCTCGCTGTAACTATCTGTATTTCTGAAACTAATAACATTTATAGGTAGTGTCGGTCGCATCATGTAACCATAGTGCTGGAAACCTAGTGTAGGGAGCGATTGAATCACTTTTATGACAAGAAAGGCAGTATAATGTTCGTACTGGTGTGACCATTAAATCATTTAAATTCTCGTAAAGCAGAATATCTGCTCTATTTTTACGTGATGAAACCTGTATGCCGTATAACATGTAAATAAATAACACGTACAATGTTTTTCAGTCATTTATTTATTATAGATAACATTGTTTTCATTTTTTCGCTACAAAAAGATAAAGTAAGTTATCCTTTAAATTTATTTAAATCGAAAGAAATCCTTCGCCAGAAAACAGAAAAATTACAAATGCCACTGCCGTTATTATAAGGAAACTAATTAAGTGACAATAATATCATAAAAAAGATGACAATCACTAACTTCTTGAGCGACAATTGTTAGCTTTAAAAATATAGGAAAAAAACAGTGTGTGAAATATGATGCGTGATGATATAATTATGCGTGAGAACAGGAAAAATGTATGGGTAGTAAAAATATTTAAGTTATGGTAAGAATAAGAACACATAAGTCATGAAACTAAACAATTTTTTGAAGATTAAAAATAAGCATAAAATCGAACAAAGCTTACTTAAAACCAAAATGAATTTATTCGAAATCAAGTTTAATTCAATAACTCCAAAATCCGTCTAGAAAAAATAAAATGCCAAAATTATACATGGTTGGAAGTTTTAATTGTTCAAAAAATATATCTTGTCTATTATAAGTCGTTGACTTGTATCAGATGTGTATTTAGTATCGTCGTTAGTCTTGATATTTGTCTTGACCCGTTCATAAACACGAGGCTTGATGTTACTGACATTAAAAAAAAAGTCAAACACTATTATAATTCATAACATTGAAACTGATGATGTCAGGTATCACTTTGCGCCATTTATAATCGGTTAAAAGATTAAAAGTTTAAGTTGGACTAAATTACATAAATACTTTATTTTAATGCCAACCGTTCCGGTGCAATAAATTCGTCTGCATTTGGATCTGTATGTTCTAAAATTTCTACATTTTGTAAAAGCGTAATACTTAGTAAGCCTGAAAATATATATTTTTTTCTTTAAGAAAACACAATTAGCTATTAAGAAGTAAATAAAAAAGTCGCTTTAAAAATGCATTTCTACAAAATTTTATGTTTTTGTTAAAGTAATTTTGCCTAACTTTGCATGTATGTAGTATAGTATAAAAAAAGTTTAGTTTATGTGTTATTTTGTAGATTCGTTACAATGCAACAACAAGCAAATAATAAATGAAACAATACATAGACAAATGGATTGATACGCACTTCTCTGGTGTAATGTTCCAGTCATCATCAATAGATTTTGGAATATTTTCTTGATTAAATCTTGTTCTGAAATGAAAATACAATAATAGTTTCAAACACACACAAGTAACAACTACTGTAGGGATTGATCAAATTGACTACCAGAAATATAGGTGTTCAGGGTAGGGTCCAAAACTCCACAACAAACACACGTATGTAGGGAAATCACTTTTACTTTATTGCGAGTACACAGACGAACACATTTGAGAGTTTCCTAGTGGCCGTAGGCTGAAGGCTGTAGGCCGGAAGCAACGAAATCAAAAATCTCACAAACCCTTATATATCCGCCAAGAAACCTCAACCGCGTGATTCAGAGATAAAATTAATTATGCCATCTCTTGACGAATATAGGTATTAAAATACATTGACATTGACACTAAACATACCGCCCACCATGGACAGAATGTCCATAACCGCATAATGCAAAATACATAAATATCAAAAATAGGCACATTTACGAACATAAACAAAATCTTATTTAATATAAAACAGGAAAGACACATACTTAAGATGTCGGTCGATTAACAACATTACCCTTACAACGTAGACTAACTACGCGCATGATTTTGTCCACACCTGGGTGCTTATCTACTACGACACCAAATAACCACCTAGCTAGAGGTAAATCGTCTTCCTTGACTAATACCACGTATTTTTGACTCAGGTAGAATGTGTGCCCATTTAAATCTATGCAAAAAATGAGACAAATATTCTATAGACCATCGTCGGCAAAAATGTTGAACCATTTTTTGAGTCAATTGCCACCGACGAAGGCTGCTGATGTTTGAATGCTTATAAGTAGCATCTGATTTATGAGGTAGCAAAATAGGATGTTTCATGTCTTCACTGCCTTGCAATAGCTGAAGGCGACCACCGACACGCCTGATTCCTGTACCATCAATGAATGGACTCAACGAGGTAAGTTTACTTTTTTTGCGAACTTTTCCCGTCTTAGTTAGATCGTCTAATTCTTCTTTAAAGTTCTGTGCTTGACATTGCTTAATACAAACATTCATAGCTTCTACCATTTCCTTTGATGATATCCATTTTATAAATTTAACTTTATTACCATGTCTTAATTTCAGAAATTTTCCACATAATGCAACTATTCTTATAAACTTCATTAATGACGAAAATCCGTCCCACAAATCAAAATACTTATTAACTGCCCGATTCGCCACAAACTTCTTCCATTGACTAGAGTGACTACTAAGCCACGCAAATATGACAGTTGAATCTGTCCAAGCATGGAGATATCTCTTAGGAACAGTCAAAGTAAGTGAAGTTCCTGTAATCTAACGGAGTATTCAAAATCGTCGGCACGACGGTTCCAGGTAAGTCTTAAAATATTTACAACTGTATCTTTTTTCATTTCCAGGTCTCCTGACCCTTCACCTTAAACCTTCTTTACATGTACTTCTTGTCCTATCTTAACTTCTTTCAATAATTCCTCACTGTTGCTATTCCATTTTTGTGATTGAAACTCTCCTCCTTTCAATAATTCATTCATTTCCATAAATATAGTTTCACCTTCTTCAACAGTATTGCACCCGGTTATTAAGTCATCCACATATAAATCCTTTAAAACTCTCTCAGATGCTATTGGGTAACCTGAAGCGTTTCGTTTTGACGTGCGTGAAAATATTTCCTCGCATCGAGACTCTTCCGGTGTAAAATGCCTTTTGGAGATCTCTGACTCCAATGGCAGCAACTCATTCACATCATAGTGTGTGTGCATGCTAATAACTTTAGCCTGATCCTTTGACTTACATTTTGTGTATATTTGTCCAGATAAGATCCAACCTAGCTTAGTTTTTTGAGCTATTGGGCAACCAGGTGGACCTTTGATGATGCCTTCTTCCAAAATCTGACAATATACATTAGCACCCAGTAAAATGTCGATCTTATTGGGTATATGAAATGTAGGATCTGCTAAGTCTGCTTTAGTCAACTCTAAAATTGGTTGAACAAATACCTTTCTTTCAGGTAGAAAGGCAGTGATTTGGTTAAGTACGTGAGCCTTAACATTAACAATAACCTGAGGATCATGAAGTGATTGAATTTTAAAATATACTACAGACTTAAACTCTAATGAGCCAGTCTGATCACTTCCTAACCCTGCTATTATCCCCTTACTCGAGAATTTCTTCAATCCGAGTAATTGGACTGCTGCTTCCGTTATGAAGGAAGCCTGTGACCCCTGGTCTAATAAAGACCTAAGTGTCATGAGCACACCTGTTCTCGACTCAACCTTTACTAAGGCTGTGGCCAATAATACTTGGCTGGGCATTTTTGAGAAACAGTTAACAATGGACTCGCCATTTGGTTCAACATTTTCATTCAACGTGGGCTCCCCAGTGTCAACAGTGTCAGTCTGTTGTAATGTGTTTTTGGGATGTAACAAAGAATGATGCCTTTTCTTACAAATCTTGCAACGAGTAGGCTGACGACACGCATACGCAGAGTGTTTACTTCCTAGACAATTGAAGCATAAACCCTTGGTTTGAACAAAATCACGTCGCGCATTTACATCCAGTATGGCAAACTTCTTACAATTGAAAGTTTTGTGATCTCCATTACAGTAAGCACATACAGGAACAGTAACATGAAGTGTGTTAACGCGAGGTGCGGTAGGCCTAGCACCTTTATTATCCAAAAACTCTAATGATCTGAATCTAGTTTGAAGAAAATCTTTAAAATGAACTAAAGTAGGCAACTCATTAAAAGATTCGCTTATTTTTGCCTCCCAAAGTTTTCTAGACTCAGGATCTAATTTTGAGCTCATGAGATATATTATAATAACGTCCCAAGTACTAACATTAACTCCCAAATTCTCTAAGCTTGATAAACATTCGGTCATGGTATCAAGCAAGCCCTTGATTCCACCCGCTGACTCAACAATTAGATTTTTTTGATTCACTAATTTCTGTAAGACACAATTGGCAAGATATCTTTTATTATTGTATCTACTTTCTAATTGAGCCCAGCAAATTTGGTAGTTATTTGACGTTATAGGAATATGTCTCAAAAGCTGTTCTGCTTCGCCTGTCAATTGAGTTTTTAAATAATGTAACTTTTGTACGTCATCTATGGATTTATTATTATGGACTAAAGACAAAAATAAATCACGAAATGATACCCATGTAGAATATTCCCCGTTGAAAGTAGGTAAAGAAATCTTTGGCAATTTTAAAATGTTATTATTATTAACCTGCTTAGAAGATTCCTTTATCTCCTTATCACAATTCAACCAACATGACAACTTTGACTTTAGTTCACTTTTGTATTCAATATATTCCTCCTCAATGCGCTCATATAAATTGACATACGAAGACTTGACGATGTCATCTGGCTTAATCTTACACAATATTTCAGAATCTAAATCATTACATTTTGTCCAAAGTCTTTCTAAATTTTCCAAACGTGATTCAACGTAACATTCTGAGAAACGTTCCTTAGGTGTTTTCTTATAATTTACTCGCGACCTTTGAATTTTATTGTAAATATCTTCCTGTAATCTAATTGATGACTCCATATTGTAACAGGAAAATATTACAAGTCTTTTTGAAAAGAAAAAATCTAAGTAAAAAATGACACAAATTATTCTAAGTTAAAATTCGCAAATTTTTCTATGTGTTTGGAAACAATTAGAATATAAGAAATTGGACATAGGTTACCTATCTGTTTACTTTTAGAGAAATTATTCTAAGTCCCAATTTAGTTATTGAAATTTTACAAGTCCATTTTTAGATGAAAATTTTCTAAGTCCAGAATCGACACAACACTTCAAAAGTACTTACAGTTTTATCTTCATTCACTGACACTTTGCCACCTCTAAATTACCAACAAATGCGCCGCCTCTGCACTCGGTGATTGCTCCACTATGTTGCCTTTGTTCCTTGGTCGCTTGCTGCTTCGGAGTGGTCCGCTGCTTCCTCTGCACCGGTGGCCACACCAATTACACCGCCCTGGAGCGTTTCCACAAGCACCATCAACGACGACTTGTCATTGTGTTGACAACACAGTAGTGACCCTCTGAACTGCATCAGCCAGGAAGTCGCAGTCGAAATCCGGCTCGAAGGACCAATGTTCAGGGTAGGGTCCAAAACTCCACAACAAACACACGTATGTAGGGAAATCACTTTTACTTTATTGCGAGTACACAGACGAACACATTTGAGAGTTTCCTAGTGGCCGTAGGCTGAAGGCTGTAGGCCGGAAGCAACGAAATCAAAAATCTCACAAACCCTTATATATCCGCCAAGAAACCTCAACCGCGTGATTCAGAGATAAAATTAATTATGCCATCTCTTGACGAATATAGGTATTAAAATACATTGACATTGACACTAAACAATAGGTGTTGCTTTAAAAACAAAATGATGGGGCAAAGAGGAAATAATTAACTCAAAATTAAATTTGCTTTTGGATAAAGCTGTATAGGCGGGTTCATGCCTCTCTCTTCCACTTTAGGCCTCAACCTTAATTTGTGACAAAGTTTTCTAACTAAGCCCACATAACATTGAATACACCTATTACATGAAATCTAGACATAACTAGTGAGGAGTGGGCGTACTGCATACCTCTGCCTACTCCTTCATGTCAAAAAAACATTTACTTACTTTATTGATCATTCAACACTATTTCTATTTTTATAATTATGTTTATGAATAATTTTGTTTGAAAGTACATACCTATACTAACTATTAATGATACATACAATCTGAATTTTTCATATATACTATGCTGCTTCAGCGATCAAACATCAACATCAACATTATATTGTGAGCACAAAAGTTAAAACAATAAGGTCTAATTTTGAATATGAAATAGTGTACTTGTCAACTTACCTCTGACAACTAGCCATGACTTGAATTTTCAGCTTTCTGTGTTCCCTTTTTTAATGTTGATTTTATTCCGTTTGTTACCCATGTTGGATCTAGTGTCTTTTAACTTAAGTTCACACACACACAATTATTGTTTTTGTAATAAAAACTACGCTCTCAGTCACAAATGTACACCACGAAATATTTTTCACATGTCGAGCAGACTGACACAGTCTTCGCGTCTCAATGGAGCAATGGCGACTGATTAATGAAACAGAGCATGTCAAAATCCTACAAATGTATTTTATTTAAATTATTCGTAAATTATAGATTTGATTTAGAAATCGATCTACAAATCCCTCCGTGATACTAATTAGCATAATATATTAAAATATTGACTCAAAAATATGCACCATATTGAAAATAAATTGATTTCAGTTGAAAATTAGACCTAACTTTGTGATTTTTTTCTATCGAGAAAATTTAAATTTTTTATGTTTTTGCTTCTTACATTCACTCAATAATATAATGAAGTATAACTATGTTCTTATTCAGGTTCTAGAAACTTGATCTACTACTGTAAAAATTGAATCTACGATTGCCAATTTTGCTTTATACCCCCTCTTAAAATACAGTATCCGCCTGCCGATTTTCAGTCCAATTTTAATAACATTTAACCGTATCTCTTTTCTTCTTCTTAGCTTCTTATCTCAACTTCTTATTTTATCCAATCCAGGCTTAACAACTGGATGGAGTTAGCAATCGTCTTTTTCTTGACTTTATTACAAAAAAGATCGCAGAATACGTCCTTAAATTGTGCAGAGGATGGCAATTACCTACTAATACCTAACAAGGAATAGATTAGTTCCAAGCTGTCCTCAAACTTGGGAAAAGCAATCTCGTCTAAGCGGAATACGTTTCGCAAAACATTTGTTCAACACGACACACGTTATCAACAGTAGTACGCTCGCTATTTTTTTTTAACCTTTCATTCCATCCACGGTTTCTGAAATGACATACCGATGACTTGTCTTTCAAAACCACACTGCGGCGCTCTTTTCATATCTCTGTTTCAATTTCGTGGAGCAATTTATATGCACTTTGTAGCGGTAGGCGTTCAAAAGCAACTCGCCGGAGCGCTTGTTCGTGAAGAGTGCTACTGTTAAACACGGTTTTTTCTGCTGAAGAAGCGTCTTGATGACGTCGTTCATAGTTAATGAGCAGCCAGTATCCGGAGGGCGTTGCAGTGAAAATTACCTGCTCTTTAGAGGCCCGCCGTTTGCCAACTCCCTTGAAACCGGTATGACGTGAAAGCAGCTTCCGACCGTACGTTATTGTTTACCAGCGGAATGACTTCCTTTTATCATGCACCTAGCAAATGCCCAAGACTACAGGTTGTTGCATAGTGAACGGTCCAGTTCTTTAGTCTACGTAAACCTAGACCATAACGTCCCGTTAATAGACCTTTTATCTAAAACATTCTTTTAGAAACCTTATAAAAGAGTGCGTTGAAAAACTCCTGTCTTACAAGTTGAATACTCCTTATCCTTAACTTCAAAGAAGAATTTTAGCATCAAGATTAAACATCAAACTTGAAAAGTTCTAATGCAGACGGGTACCTACATACGAGTATATTGCATAATTTTATCTGTTACGTCATTATAAGAATAAGTGGAAAAATACGTATTACAATTTATTAATGTGAAAACCTATATATATATGTGGTATAGTTTTTCACAATGCACGTGCAATGTGGGTGTCGTAAAGCAGTTATTGACGCAGTTTATTATTCAATTAATTCAATAACTAGTTATGTATTAGGTACTCCATATTAAGTCGCAAGAATGCATATAAATAATGTTGTATAATTAATATTCGATCTTGCATGTGGTTGAGTAGGAATAATTATAAAATATATAAAATTTATTCAATACAAAATAAATAATAAGTTCAAGGATTTTCAAATCAAGGAATATTCGAATGAGGAAATATCATAATAATTATTCTACGGATAGAAATATACCCACCGAATATTCCGAGCATACATAATTTTTGTACAGAAATATACTTCATGTTAGATAAGTTTAAAAATATTTAAATCACAACAATATAATACAATTATTGTTATTATCAGTAATCAAATTTCAACAAGCTATAAAAATAAATAAAATTCATTCGGGCTAAATGAGGTCCATACATTTCAATTGATTCAAATATAGCCGCGGCATTGCGTCCAATTGACCTGACTGAGTACTCAAAGAATTTAGCTTTCTGCTAACATCAATTTAGTTTAATAAAAATATCAGCGAATCAGTATAATTTTCATTAAAACATTAAACAAAACAGCTTAATAATAATAATAACGCTACACACTCACAGCAACTATTGTACAGAAGTACTATACAAAATAAAAAGATGTTACATTTCGAAATAAATTTAATAAAAAGAAGAAAAATATCAAGAAAATGGTCATATTTTCCTTTAAAATAGATATGGAAAACATGTACACTTTGTACCAGTACCTTTGAATCTTTTTAAATGTTTTGAACAAAAATCAAAAGTGTGTGGCTTACCTACCTATACAGTTTAGCTACATTTATGTCACTAGTCTCTTTTGATCAAACTAAAGCCTATTTCAAATTAAAATTCATTTGTTAACTAACAGATGCATTGTATTAACTTAAAAGTGTTTATGAAGGGCACATTATTTATCCTACGCCTAATCTCACACGCCTAGGTACCCGTACTAGCGCGCATTATTCTTAAAAAGTGGTACAAAGTTTTGTCTTTTTGATATTACCGGGACATACAAAAAAGATACAAATAAAATTGATTAATTTGAGCAAACATGGTAGAATTATTTTTAATTTAAGAGCCAAAGTTTAATTAAAATATCATTTCACCTGTTAAGTGAAAGTTTTTTGCAATGTTTTATTGTTAATGTAATCTTATTTATTAACTTCACTATAATTGATGGGTTCAAAACTAAACGTCTTGGAAATTGTCTTGAGTCACACAAAAATACGTATAACACGAACATTTACATACATCCCTTCATCATCTTAAACAATATAAACGATTTCCTTTTCTTTGTTATGATAACGACTGCATTACATATTTCCACCGTGATAGCTACTTATGACGAAGCATTAATAAACTATGTTATATTAATAATACCTACTTATGAATAGCGTCACATATTTAGTGTACACATAGTACAGTTAATTCTACAGATTAAACTTGTTACCGACATGAACAATTTGCAACAATTTCGGAGTCCAGCATGTTGTAGAATTGCAGGTTGTTTGCAGAACCACAGATTCCATTGCATTAAAGCCAACGGCGAAACTTCTATACACAGAATGAGAGCTGTCTCAGCAGTTTCGATAAATTTATTCATTCGACTTCGGTTGGATACATTATTTATTTACCAATACACAGTGTGATTATGTCAGATTGAGAAACCTTTTCTTCGGATGGATTCTTCTTTCTTTCTTTTCTCTTCTGACTTGGCCGTTAACGTATTGGTGATCCCTTTGGTGTTGATGATACTATTGTCCATGAACGACTTTCGACTACGCCTATCATGTGGCTCGTCGGGTATTTATATCAAGACGATTATAATGTTGGATAGTTGTATTTATTTCCGCGAAATTTTCGTAGTTTAAAAAAAACTGTCTTAGATGGATATCCTGAAAACTATTTTATGATCTTCCTTCATCTTTCCATACCATCTATGCTAGAATCCAAACTAACCTCCTTTACTAGTAGCGTACTCAGCTGAACAAACTCATGGACCCATTTGCAGGCAAGTGGATGAGCCAATAGCGCCATCCAGTTAATATACAGTGATAGGTGATGTGTTGCATGATTCGTACTGATTTCCCAACGGAAAGCAGTACAAACCGAGTTCCCTGATTTTTCTGGGCCGACAACACATCGGTGACTCCAAACTAATTTACTCCACTCAAATATTTTCTACTCCACGACGCTTCAATCCAGTCCGCTCTACTTAGCTCCACTCCACACGCCTTTCCGTAGAATTAGTACTAGGTTCATACTGATCAACACTCAACGTATCAGCAATTTACTCACTCATAGTGCGCCTAAAGAGGCTTCAATTTTAAAAAATATAATAAGTAGCAATTAATATTTATAAAATGCATTTGATGATTCGGTTTCAGATAATAAAATACGATGTTGGAATTCCAAACAAACACAATACTTAATTACTCCTAAAATATCGTCATCATGTGGTTACTATCCACGCGTAAGACATTGTAAAAAGAAGACGTACGAGTAACAGCGTCTACCGTCTTCGAATACTAAAAATAATAATACTATTGAAGTAGAGCCAAATTCAAACGAATATAGTATTAAGTAGTGAGTGCTAACATGTAACAGTTGTCTATTTACTGTGGGAAACGTCAATTACTGATGGAGTTAGTCGGAAAATGTAATTAATATAATTAGTGTACGACTGACTATGCAATCCTCGTCAAACAAAGAAAGTAAGTACTAGTTAACACGCGGGAAAATATCTGTTCATACGTGTCTGACATTGATACAGTTGGCAGCAAAAGTATGTCCGTAAACAACCTATGTTAGATACATATTATATACATTAAAGTCTCTTCATTCATGTGTTATTTGCATGTTAAACTGTATTTGCTTCTAGAAGCTCAACAATTTGTGAGTGATCAATCATATTATCAATTATATTATTAATATGATAAGTAAAGTTGTAATAGCCTTCTGAATCTAATATGACTAGAAAAATTATAACGGAAACCATGTCTTAACTGTGTTAGTATTTTATAGTGATACCGTTCAATTGTTTTCAGAACGAAGATCGAAACAACGTACACAAGACGAGCGCCAACGATTGTTGAATAATTCTCGCTGCAATATTTTCAAACTGGATATTGTGTGGCAGTACTCATTCGTCGGTAGTTTATTCGACGTCCAATGATTAATATATTCTCCAATATGGCAATTGAGTGTATTGCGCATGCGACTTAATTTATTATTAGAAGAACAATAACAGGACAGCATTCATTTACGGGCGCTTTTCAGGCCCGTCGAAGTGTTCTTACGGTTTACAATAATATGAATGGTGACTGTGTTCTCGGCCCTCTCATCAAAGTGACGTTATAAAAAGTCTTTATTTCAATTAAAAAGTCAGTGTTGTGAAGAGATGGCGAAAGACAGTTGTGATTTCAGTAAGTTTCGTGCTATTTATGATAATATATGGCCTGTGTCAAATTAGACCAATTCAATGGTTCAATAGTTAAGGGTCAATCGGTTACGTTAATTAATCGATGTGATATTTTTGTGTATTTGTGCGTGCATCTCTGTACTGTGTGTAGTAATTATGTGTGTCTCTGTACTTTATTGTCCAAAACTTTTTTTAAAGTTGTTAATTTATTGAATAATTTCCTGAAAGCAATGTTCAAAATACCTACAATAATTAGAAAACGTGGGCTCCGGAAGTTTTTTTACTATTAGTGTACACAATTCTTAATGGTTTCTGTGCTAATAAATCAGGGCTAAGGAATAAGTGTACTATCCGAACAGTTAAGAGAGGGTCATAAGCTTTGTGTGAGGTCATGAGCCTTAAGGTGTAAAACTTCACACATAAGAATCGAAAAGTACTGAAACATGTAAACAAATACAAAGCTTCCTCGTGTAAAGAAATAGGCCCATAAAGTGTAATGGGATAGGTACAAAACTATTTTAACTGGAATTTGGAACTTTTCAGCAACATTTTTAAAATAATGAAATAAAATTCAATTGAAATAAAAAAACACACATACATACATGTCACATTAACATTAACATAAACGTAGTAGTTGTAATTGAACTCTGTGATTGTAGTGAGCAAAAAGTGAATAGAACACCAACACTGTGTTGGTGAACAACGGTTTAATTTAAACTGCATGTTATTTCAGATAAAAACGAGGAGGTCGTTACAGCTAATAAAGTTTTAAGTTCAGGCAGTGGTTCCGCCAAAACGTAAGTAAGTATATTTTTTTAAATAAGTGCACTTTCATGATAGTATCACACGGTTTAAAAAAATATTGATATAAATTTTCTACTTTCTATAAATAAATAACGGTTTCATAAAAACTAAAAAACATGTTTTTTTCGAAAACCAAACTAAAAAATGGAAAAAAAAAATTCATAAAATTCAATTGAAATAAAAAAAATATATTATTATATTATTTACACTATATTCTATATTCATAATTTATTAAATTTTTTTGCACTATCCTTAATTCAAATTTAAAATTTAATAAAGCTAATTCAAGCGTGTTAATAAGATGTAGCATTACCCATGATTAAATAACAAGTTATGTATGATTTATCTAAACATTTTAGCCATGAAGAGGATATTAAGGAACAACACAATTGTATCATAAAAGCTTTACGCGCCCTGCCCAACGGCCCCGAGCTGAGACAATACACCGGTGTATTAATTTGCGGTAAGTATCTAAGCCAATTTCATTAGTTAGAAATAAATTCTCCACACGTTTCTACGCTTAACCTGGAAAAAGTAAAAATAACGTACCACTAACTGTCTTCTGCAATTTATCAGTGGGTAAAACGTAATGACCTGAAACTTGGTCTTATTGTCCAGTGTTTGAAACACACAAAAATCCATGATTTTTCAAGGTTTTATTAAGTAGTAGCACGTTTGCTTTGGGAAACCTGTCCCTTAGTAGCCATACTCGAAAAAATGATCGTATGGGATTTTTTAAATTGACATTTTCTTTTTTTGTTAAGCCATTTGAAATAATTAAAATTAAACAAACACTAATATGTACAGACTGCGATCAGTTACAGATTTAATATATGTATATATTAGAAGTAGGACAATTTTGTCACTGACCACGAATACCGTCGATATTGAGCCGAGCGGTTCAGAACTAAAGGAAAATCTAAATAAGGGTATTCCCGTCAACGCCACATTAGTCATCACCCTGCTCAATGATGCTGATCATTGAGCAGGGTATTCCATATGCAGGACAAAATATTTGTTTTATTCAACAATGACAAACCTTATTTTTCAAACATCATCTTGTTAAATGTCATCCATACATTTTTAAACTCGTAACTACAAGATCCCTAAGTCACCACGCATCATGCAATAATCATTTATATTAATTGTCTTAATGATTCCAGCATTGTTATGTCGGTGCGTTATTATAACATCTTGTTTAATTTATTAGCAATTTTACTCAGCGAATACCCTTGGAATCTTATTAGAGCAATGATGATTATATACAAGGTGACATTATGCCAGCGATTTTACAAGCATTCACTAGTCTGAACCCAGGGATTCCCCCTGGTATATGATGACTATATCACAATGCAAATTTAAGTTGTTACTCCGGTTCTACGAGTAGATTTATGTCTGTAAACGATGGCACAATGGCATTTAAAGACGATTCATAGTTCAGGAATATAAAAATTGCGTCAAAATCGACACTGATGTTAAAATATATTACGAACTCAACTTGTGTGGGTGGGTGTACAGGACATTGCATTCTACAAAGTAAACAATCTTTAAATCGTTTTGACAAGCGAAAAATTAAATACTAAGTCAATTATCGAAATATTAACAGTACATAACGTACATAACTTCCTAAAAATCACCTTGTATATATTTCGTTATGTTTAAAATAATATGATACCTTATAATTACTCGTAAAACCTTGCATATGGAAATTATTTAAACTTTGTTTGCGGCCTACCATTAGATGGATACCCTCTAGCGACATCATCATTAAAGTTTCCGTGTTTACCAACCTAATTTAGTTAAGTAATCTAACCGTGTTTACCCAATTAGGGCTTTAACGTCTTAAATCGTAAAACAAGTTTGTTCTCCGGTCCACTGTTACTATTAAAGGACATGCCTGCAACTACACTAACAGATATTTTTTTCTGTTTGATCGTCATCTCCAATAGACTCACACAATAGACAACCCACAGCTATAAAAATCTACTTAGGTGCGATTCCTATATTACAAAAACGATTCGTTTTTTAACGGATAGTCCTAGAACTATCTACGAGAAGTAACTAAAAAGGTTTCCTATGAGAAATATTGTAAGGAACTTTAACGACTCGTTACAGAAAACGATTGGTTTAACAATAAAAATAAAAACAAGAAATTTTGTGCAGGTGTTCCTGATACCTAGATACCTAATACCTAGTGTAAATGAGCACTAAGGATTTTTGAAAATTCACCCCTAAAGAAATAAATTAGATGATAAATATAACGGTCGGTTTACTAATTATTTATTTTGAGTAGGTATGTATCATCTACTCAAAACTAAGAATTCAGTCTTCTTAACTGTGTAAATAAAATGCGAATAGGTACAGTTTTTTTTAAATTAATCCCTAAAAGTGAAAGTGCAGTTAAAAATAATTTGTCCTACTTGATCACTTGATCAATAGGTATGGTAGTTATCGTCCGCAAAAAAGTACGAAACCGATGACATGAATATTGTTCTTATTATTTTTAACACAACGATAATGTCTGAGTGGTCGCTCTCCACCATTTTCCTAATAAAAACTAAAACTTTTAATTTTAAGAAACGAAAAATTTAAAATTTTCAATTGCAAACTAAACTTACGAGTATTACTATTACAAGTTAATTACTTGAGGGAATTAAAACAATGAGATACCCTCTTTAAACTTTTTCTATAGGTACTTTGTCCGGAACAAAGTACGAGGTGCAAACGAGCGTATCTAAAGACCCTCCTACCTAAAGGTCGCCACTGAATCTAACTCAAAGTAATGTTTTGTTTGCAGGTGTCTCAATATGGGGTTCTTTATGGTTCGTATTCACGGATCTCGTTATCCCAGGAGGATTTATTTTCAACATGACAGCAGTGTCAGTGGCAGGTTACATACTAGGTCACACTTTAGAACGATATACAACGCTATGTCCTATGGTGGGGATGACTCTCGCTGGGGTTCTTTTCAGAAACCTCGCCCCTTGGAATCATTTGGAAGATCCTTTTGCTAACACTATCGACTTTCATTTGAGGTAAGATTCTGTAATATTCTAACTACAAGGTAAATAGCCGACAAACGAGCAGACGAGCTTCCCTATGTATGTATGTGATCATCGTCGCCCATGGACATCAATCAATAACACAAAAATCATCACCGATGCTTGCCGGCCAAGAAAGAAAATATAATAAAAATTAAATAAAGTAGATCGATACAATCAGAACACGATAAGTCGTTTGGCGGCTGATTCAAGTAGGAGGGTGAACTAGCTAGCAAGCTCTATAGCATTGAAACTCTTAAGAAGTTTTGCCACTATCGGTCACCCATTCTAAAACCGACCACGCCCGCTGTTTGCTCAACTCCATCTGGAAGGCATTCGGTTCAAACTGAAATAAGTATGCCTATTTTATCATCAATCCCACAATAAATACAAAAGGTTGATTGATATAGTTTATAAGATTTACGTCCATGACAGTCGGTATGTCTTAATTAATTATAGCGATAAAGTAACAAAGAAGCTCACAGTTCAACTTATACGTTACAACTAATAAGATAAAATTTGCTCTACTTGCGGTTAAATTGAAGGAAATATTAGAAACAGCAGTTATTTCTTTAGTGATAGAGAGACGCCAAGAAGCTTAGCGCTTCATTCTCTCTTGTTGGTAGGTCAGAATAAGACTTATTTTCATAAATAATCTGCGTACCTAGCGCTTTTATAATATATGTCTATTCAATGATTTTGTGTAGCAAGTAACATTGGTTACCTATCGTACTTAGGTTGTATCTAATGAAATATACAGATTACAAGTTGTCCCGGCGTACTTCGTACCGCTTTATAATTAAAAAATGTTTTGGTGATATATCGACAGCAACGCCACCTATCGGGTCCAATTGTGAATCTAAACCATTCCCAGATCCCCTTGAACACACACAAAAAATTTCATCCAAATCGGTCCAGTCGTTAAAAAATGTTTTGGTGATATATCGACAGCAACGCCACCTACCGGGTCCAATTGTGAATCTAAACCATTCCCAGATCCCCTTGAACACACACAAAAAATTTCAACCAAATCGGTCAAGCCGTTTAGGAGGAGTTCACTCTCATACACACTCACACTCGAATTATATATATTAAGATGTCTATTCAATGATTGTGTGTAGCAAGTAACATTGGTTACCTATCGTACTTAGGTTGTATCTAATGAAATATACAGATTATAATTACACGTACAGTTTTCTTTTTTTTTTTATATCCTGTAGACATTAATATCGGTAGGCTTAACATTAATGACCATTCGATGCGCCGCCACCATGGATCATGTCTAAAGATTTTTTTAATAAGTAATCTATTTATTCCATTTACTACAGTGCAAATTTCAATGATCTCACTTCTGTATTGCAAACACCTGGCTCTGCACGACCTACTTCATCGCCACTTACCATCAGGTGGGATTGTAGTCAAGCATTAACTTATTAATCATATAAAAATAGGTCCCGCGAAGCGAATCAAGTGCTGTTTACGATTTTTTTAATCATAAATTAAAGCGTATTCAGATTTGATTGTAATGATAAATTAACTTACTCTAAATTTTATTATTATTATCGCATGAGGTAAAATAAATAAATATTTATATTGAAAAAAACACAAGTAAAAAGATTACTTGAATTAATCACTACCGTGATTTAACTGATTCCATTTTTTAACACTCTAAATATTATTTAATTTTGACAAGAACTACTTGTAAATATTAACCAAATTAAAAAGCAAATTTTCTTGCAGACGTATTTACCCAGTTGTCATTTTAACCAGAGGACCATTGAGTTGGAACTGGGAGTACATAAGGCATACCGCTGTGAAAGTATTTTCGTTAGCAACTATACCTTGGATCATCGAGTGTTTGTCGATAGCCTTGATGACGCACATGCTACTTGGATTTCCTTGGTTCTGGGGTAAGATGATATCAAAAAACGAGAAATACAGATACTAGACGAACAGTAGTAAACATTGTGTGTAGAGATTTACTACATAAATAATTTCGACCATCGTTTTAGTATAACTTTACCATAAAAACTTATAGGTATAAGTAATTATAAGATGGTTGGAATTGATTAGTCGTTAAGAATGTGATTTATGAACAAGTGAACACCTGTCGCATTAAAAATGCTATATAATTCAATAACGACAATAAAACTCGATTAATGTTTTATTTTATAAAGATTATAAAAAAGTAAGATTATAAAATTGTACTAAAAATTGTTTTAACAGCAATTGTGTTCTGGTTAGAAAGATTGGAGCCAGTTACACTTTTTAGAGGTGACCATCTCAATCCTCAAGGGTAGCAACACATCTATGACCGAATTAGAACAAGACTCTTACTAACAATTACTAACTGGACTATTACTAACAGCAACTAACAGGACTAACTATGACTAACAGTCCCTGTTCCAGTTCTCATACTTATTAACAAACTAACCAACTAATGTTCTAAAACCGTCTGCTAACAAGACTAGCCATCCTAGTCCCCACTTGAGTCTTGGTTTAGGCCGTTCACAGTGGTCATCGCCATAAAAAAACCATTATTATCACAACTTTCTTCTCACTATTCTAAGCATATTATATAATAATATGATCAATAGTAGTAATATCTGCTTTTGTTCTAATTTATAATATTGGTTTTCTAGTATGTAGTAAGAATGTAGTTTAATTTTAAGGTAAAATGTACGAATATTTTGGCAGGCGTTCATCTCGGGGCAATTCTGGCTTCGGTTTCCCCAGCCGTCGTGGTGCCAACTTGCACGGCATTAAACGCCCGAGGACTGGGCGTAAAAAACCAAATCGCACTGTTAGTGGGCAACGCTGGAGGACTGGACACAGCATTCACGGAAGGAATGTTCGGAGTGATCAATAGCGCAATATTTTATCCATCGGCACCTACATACAGGATACTAAAGGTAATTCGAAATATATAGATAATGAAACCATTCGGTTTACCATGAACTATTTTCAAAAGTTGAATGATTGGTTTTTTAACTAAATTCATTCTTTATAATAAGATATCATAATAATTATAAATGTAACTGCACTATTGCGTTTTAATAAACAAAGTGGGATATGTAGTTCAACCTCTACAATCATAATGAAGTTAAGAGGGTCGTTATTCATAGATAAGTAAGTAATAATAATAAATAAGTACCTATACTGTTGCTTCAAAAAGATTATAGGTAGGTACATAGCCAGAAAACTTTTCATAAAAAGGGATAAAACTAAAATTGGGTAATTACTGTAATAATCTATCATAACAAATAAAGGGGCCATCTCACATGATTAATAAACAAGACATGATACAAATTATAATGAAAAACTTGTATTTATTTCGCATAGCCGCAATGTCATCTCAACGGCTTTCGTAAATCGCAAGGAATTGGCTTAATTCGTACTCGTAAGTGCCTGTTATTATTGCTCAATAGCAATCGATAAGCTATATTGGAAGACTTAAGATTGCCTAAGTACTTTCAAAACTTGAATTAGTCACTTACCGTTGTGACACTCCACAATCGCCTAGGCGTCCTGAATTACTACAGAACACTGTTGCCTAGGGTGCGAATCCAGTGGATTGAAGACGAAATCCATTATTCACGCTAATAACATCTCTCTTTCACCTCTACTCAATAACGATTTAGATTTAGTTTCGTTTCGTTAATGATTCTTACTAATAAGGCCGGTTAAATCCACGTTGTTTCTTAGAGTTTAGATTTTATTTTAAGGTCCTGCTGAACAAACGAGATAAAAATGCATTTTTGTTTTAACATACGGAACTGATTGGTACCGATTAAATTGCTCTAAGCTCTCATGGCCTAACTTTTATCAAAGAAAAGAAAGAATAATAAATACATCACAAGTCAATTAAAAAAAGAAACGGAACCCTAATCATCGCAATAAATAGATAAGACCTAGGATAAAGAAACTTCATCTATTGGATCGTACTACTGTATTACACATTTTGTTTCGCACTACACTAATCACAATAATTTCAGGCTTTCCTAGCAATATTCGTGGGCATAGTACTTGGAGTCTTGTGGGGCACATTAGCAGATCTCGTCCCCGATCACAGCGACTTCTACGCGCCAACTATACGAAGTTTGCTCCTGTTTTCAGGCGGTTTACTTGTATCGTATGTCGGCGCGTACTTTGGCTGGGGTGGTACAGGTGAGTCGTTAGGTTTCTCTTATAATTTTTCATTTTAAATTACCATTTAGGGTCTATCTATAATATATAACTAAAACTAATATTAGGTGTTACGTATAGAAAAACCTTATTACAGTCTTTCCCAAAGTGGGCGATAACGTCCTCTGGTGGGCCCTGAAAGCCTGAAGGGGGGTGGTAAGGGACCCAAAAAGTGAGGGTGTTGAAGTGGTTTACGGGGGCGATGGCTGATTTGTAATTTGCGGTAGATGAAATTAGTTTAGGAACCTCTGCCTTATTAGGTATTCCTTTTTCTTTGGTATTCTTTCCATAGGTATTCTTAACAATACTATTCTACGCACTACCTAAACCGCACGCACATGATAAAAAGCGCACGACGAAGAAACAAGAAAGCTAGATAATTTTGTCACAAATACATTTAGGTATCAAAGAAAACAAAAACGAAGAAACAAATAAAACAATTGTTCTTCAAACATAAATAGCAAGAAAGCTACTAGCAATCACAATCAAACACCTGCTTCCGTAACATATCAAATAAAAAATAACACAACGAATAAACAAAAAAAACAATTGTACCACAAACACAAATGTCAACAAGCCAAGGTGAATGATACATCAACATTGCGTAAAGTGCTACAAATCAAATCGTAGGTAAATCCGAAGCAATATCGCGTTCGAATCGACCGAACAATCTCATATAGGTAGCGAAATCAGGCTTTCCTTTGATCGAACCGATAGATAAAGGAGCAAAAACCTAATTTAACTCCGGAGAATCCAGGTGCCGACAGTTGCAAAGTACGTGTCCCGCCTCTAAACGATGTGAATACACGAATGCAACCATAAGAAAAAAGTAGCCATTGAATATTGCCTTTATTATAACGCCAACAAGTTGACAAGTTTGTCTTGTTATTTTCTACAGTATAATGATATACATATATATTATTTATTCAAAACAAAAGTAAAGCATATGCTTTACTTGCTTACATAATATGTAAATTAACTAAATACGTGTTAATGCGCTCACAATCCTGGCCTTTATGTTTACTTCCTATGACGTGGACTTAAAGTTAAGCATTAACTGATTGATCAATGTAAAAAAGCAGATATATCTCTCTAACGATATGTAGGTATGTTATGCGTTTCATTTTATATGAAGAATAGTATCCTTGAAAATGTCAATTGCATACCAACTATAAACACACTTATCCGTTGTCCATAACGTCATTAATTAAGGCGTTGACAGAATCAAATGGGGACTGGGATAGTTAGTCCGGTTAGGTGACGGTGTTAGAACATTAACTGGTTAGTTTGTAAGAATGAGGACTTGTAGTGAATGTTAGTCCTGTTAGTTGTTGTTAGTAATAGGCCAGTTAGTAATTGTTAGTAAGTCTCGTTATAATTCGGTCACACATGTGTTGCTACCCTTGAGGATTGAGATGGTCACATGGTAAGTTGGTACACATAAAAGTGTATGGTAAGACATAAAAGTGATTTGGCATTTACTGTATTACAAAGAGTAACATGAATGCATTATCTTGATTATTATTATGAAGTGTGTAGTCACAACAATAATACGGAGTGGAAGTGTCGTACAACTTACAATCCCATTGTTTTAATATGAGTGTAACCAATCCGGTGATTGTTCCTTGAAGTGTATCAACTACTAGCTGACCCGACAGACGTTGTCCTGTCTTAACTATAAATATTGAATTCTAATATTTGCAGCACACATTCTGTCATTGTTATGTAAAAAGCTATAAGGTTACATTAAAAAAGTTTATATTGTCAAAAGCGGTAAGGTTACATTAGAAAATCATTTGAAAATGCATTATGGTGGTTAGGTATTCTTAAATGTTCTTATTTTCCACAATATTGTCTTAATTTTTTCTGTCAAAAAAAATCAGCGAAATCTGTCCAGCTAATCAAGCGTGATGCCGTGACCAAGGGAAATAGGGAATCATTTTTATATTATGATTAAATAAAAACATGTGAATAATTACAATCTCTGGTATATTCTTTTAAAATGTTCTTAAATATATTAAATGAGTATGATATGCCGGCACCTACATATGTAAAAGTACCTACACATGACGTAAAATTTAATTTCATTTGGTTTGAATCTATCAATAAACTGCAAGGCACGTGCGTTCTTTATTAAACAGGTCAATATTCATATAACCTTACCTTACCGCAACATAACTAAGTTAAACTTGTAAAACAAAATGCATTAACTGAAACATGATAGGTTTCTTAAAACTGATACAAAGAATATAAAAATAATGATTCACAGGTGGTGTGGCCATAATGATCTGCGCGGCAACAGCTTCCACGAGATGGTCACGACGGGGATGGCCAATCAACAACAACCCTGTATCTGAAGTATTCAAGTTGCTATGGAGGATCTTGGAGCCTATGCTTTTTTCACTCAGCGGATATTATCTCGAGGTAATTGAATTGAACCCGGCCTTCATTCGCTCCGGAAATTGATAAAATAGAATCAGCACTTGACATTTGTTACAGCGTTTCATTCATTAAGGTTATGTTTCGGAGTTACGATTATAAACATTAGCTAGCTTCAACTCTTTAATTGTCCACTACAGGGCACCGATCTCACCTCATAACTGACGTCGCCTAAAGCATGCTCCACAACGTTGCTCCAATTCTTCTGTTTCTTTAATATTAAAAATTATAGTAACGGTAAAGGGTCTTATTATAAAAAGAGTAACTTGTATCTATATATATGAATAACAAAGCAGAGCCTTAAAGCACTTCAGGACGGTAGGTACTTATTCGTATTTTATATAACATATCACCTGTGTTACAGTTTTTTTTTATCAACAGACTGATAAAAGTTACTCAAATTTTTCGCGAGCATTTCTAACCACTTCATTCTAAAAACATAATATATTCCATACTCTAGGTACTTATATGAATAACAAAACATGGCCTAGTATTTTTCAATAAACTATTTAATGTAAATTACATTTATTACTTGTGTTTTAAACAGGTTTGCGCAAATTTAGTTAACTTTTATTATAAAAGTTAAATAAATTTAGCGCGGACTTAAGTAAATAGTAAGTTGACTAAGCCTATTTATGTAGTGCTAAAAGCCTTTCCATTAACGCGTGAAAATGATTTATTCGTTGATCCGACTATAAACTTAACCCAAAGTTGACCTCGAACTCTATTAATTAATTTTATTGAGGATCAATGTACTAAACCGATCTATATGAATTTCACTTTTTAAATAGTTTGGACAATTTACTTTTAATTGACACCCAAACCATGCGACATTATGGCATAAGTGTATACTATGTTTAAATATGTATTTAATTATCACCTAAACATAATAAATTTACAGATATATGAAGATTCATTATATAGGTACAAGTTTAGAAGCTTCAGAAAGACAACTAAATAGTAAACCTCCCAATTCGAAACTCACTAATTGCTAGCGATACGAACGTTTTAGCAAGCACAAGTTCAAGTACGCGAAAAAAATCCTTTTTCGACTATTTCTTTTCGTCACATTCTTAAAATAAAACAAGAATCTTTCAAGAAACTAATTTTAAGAAACTGTAAAACTTAATCATTAATATTCGCATTTAACTCATCTTTTTTCTTAAGTATACAAAACCTACCGCTCATGTATTTTCACTTTTCTGAACATATTTAAATTATAAATTTTCCTAACTACCTACTGTATTTACTTAACAGACCGTCCGACTAGCCCGTGAGAATCGTAATTAAGTATAACAACGATACGCGTACCTGGCAGTTTTTAATTACTTCATTAACTCAAATAAAACTACAGTCCTCTTAGTGGATTTTGAATTTGAAGATAGTTTAAGTGACGAATTCGTTTAACAGAAATATTTTATTACTAGTACCTGCCTTGTGTAGCTTCGCGAAACCTACGTACCTACTCACAACAGAAAAATAAATGAATAGTTTAATTAACTAAAAACAAGTTTTATAATGCTAAGCGAATTACATGCAAAGCAATAAATTTGGATTTTTGTGATGTTAACTGTTGACGAGTTCCCTTTTCTGGAGCCAGACCTGAGCTTAGTATCCGGTCATGCATGTCATAAAATTTCAAGTCTGTAGAGAATACGAGGAAGTAGTTCTAATTCAGCTTGCAAGATTTGACTCGAACATACATACAAACACGGCAAGTTAAATAAAACCTTGTAAAACGTTTAAATAGTATTAATTGGATCATTTCATTTGTTGAAAATCGTTGTATTGAAATAAAACAAATATTAAACGTTAGCTCAAGCTTACTGCAGTACGTCAGTACCTAAATACCGTAAAGCCATTGCGGAGAATAATGGGTACAAACGAACAAACAAAAGACAAATCGCATTCGGACTTAATCGGATATTTAAGCATTATTTTAGACGCATAACTATAACTATTATTATAACCTTAAAAGTTCAAAGATATATTTAAATAATGTACCGCAACACAATAAAAGTACATCTCTATGAAATCCGATACCGTTTGTGAAATAAAATAATTGTCAATAGCTACAAATTATCCCTAAATTGGGTAACTGTAAACCAGTAAATGTTTTAATAAGCGATGCTGCATGCATAAATAAAGCAAAATATAGGTGAAGCAGGTATATTTAAAATATATACCTACAAGATTTAATTTGGGCTGCGCGGGAGCGTAATTCAATTGTAATATTACGCCTGCATTCTCGCTAGCGCTGAAATCCATTTACATAGCGCCTCAAGTCAACATGGAGGCTAATCTGTCTTGGTACTACCCAACTTGCTTGTTGGTGTTATTAAACAAAACAGTTTTATAGACAAAATATTATCATCGTCATTGTGTTAAGAATTATAAAATTCATATCAAGTAACGTGGTTTTGATATATCACAAAAAACAACGCGTGAATTAATGTAAATTTTATAATCGACTGAAATACTGACCTTAATTAGCGTACCTACTTAATGCAAAGTTGTTTATATCTAAGACCCCGCAACCGACACATAATAAAACTACTTGATTTTGTCCTAAAGAGAGGATGGTAACTGGCCAAGTTCCCTATCATAGAGGAACGTCAAAATTAAAGTAGATGGTACAAACACCGAGCTCCATTAGGCGGAACCGGGTGCCTCGTCCGTTGTTCAGTAGCTTACTAGCACCACGAACAGGGAAAGTTGACTTAAACTAAAGGAAAGATCCTCCTTACACCCTAGTTAAATACAAGTTATATCTTCATGCTTGTAACATCAGCAGAGGAAATGTTTTTCTTATAAAGCAATCCTGAACATCTATTACTTCAACCAAATGTATTCGTATTTTAGAATACATCACGTTATATTATCTTCCGCCCTTCGTAATTGTGCTTGTACGTTACGTATACCACAGAACAAAACCTTGTAAAGGAGTAACCCTTTGTTCATTCTATTCTCGCGAGGGGAAACCACAACGACCCATCCATTACAAGCTCGCTGCAGGGTTCGTTCAAGTTCACATAACTAATTCAACTTTTAATTTACAGGTATCACAGGTGTCTTTGCAAGATTTTGGCTTGATAGTGGCTTGCATATTCTCAGCGTTGCTACTTCGCCTGCTGACAGCATTCCTGGTTGCTATTGGAAACGAACTATCCGTTAAAGAGGGTTTATTTGTCGCTGTGACTTGGATACCTAAGGCTATTGTAGAGGTATGTTTTTCTTTCCATACTTTAATGAATAGCAAAGGCGCTCAGTCCCTTTACGCAAATAAGCGGTGTTTGCAGGCGAAATCAATACATTTTCAATTTCACAACACATACTTAAATACTTAGAAAAACCATTTAGTAGATAAGGTACCTACTTATATAAAAACACGGCTTTAGAAATTTACTATAGATACCTACGCTAGCTACGACGTAGAGAAGGCACTTCATTCACAGGATCTTCAAGGCATTTATCTAATATCATAAACTTGGCAGAAATAAAAATTCTTACAATATTCTTACACTTTCAAAATTATTTTGGAATTCATAGATAAAAGCTCTCCTACAACTGCAGGGGTTCAAACACTAGGAAAACATAGTATAAAGACTAGATTTATCTGTGATCGATTTAATATGAAATGTCATGTCGCAGATATTTAATATCCAACATAACTCATAAAATTTGCTATGTGTAAACTTTTGTAGTTGAAACACTTCACCCATGAAATAGTTTGCAAGTCTTAGTGCACATACGCTACATACACGGCGTTACTCATATGCAAATAATTCTCTTGAGCTTTCCTTGTAACATTGCTAACACGGCATGCTACATGAATGGCAGTTCGAAAACTTCTGCGCGTAGTATGTGATCGTACTTGCTTATTGCTTATACGATGTTAAATACATAATAGGAAGTTACGAATTAATATTACGTAGGTATATTTACTTGCCTTACTATAATAATGTTAAATACATCATAGAGATACAATACTTTAAGACGCAGGTATTTCCGCAATGTGTTACTTCCCTGATTTGGTTTTATGAACTAGCTAGGAAAAGCATATTAGCTGTAATGTTTCGTCATTGAAAGACATATTTTTTATTACGAAACTTGTTTCTTTACATAGAACTTTTTAATATAGAAAAAAATAAGTTCGTAATGTAAAAATCAACTGATTGTAGATAATATATGCCAACTTCTAGACATCTAAAGTTATGAGTGGGCTATTAATGTATTGTAGCTATATTATACAATACATTACATTATTTTTTAATTCCTTTACAAATAGTGAATTGTCGTTTTTGTGACAGATATGTTTTAACTTTTATCACAATGTTTGATTTTGATTTCTTAATGACAGAACTGAATAAATTTAAACAATATGGTAATTCTCAAACAGAAAGGATTTTAATTTTAGCCAAATTGCTGGCGGGATTGGTTATAATAATGCTGTTATGCGTCATTTTAAGCAGCAATTTATTCATGCATATTAAATGTATATCAACGTTATTCGGTTAAAATAATTATATCGTCGTGCTATTACATCGAATTATTGGCTACATAATAATTCATAAATACATAAACATTTACTACTGCATTTCTTTATACGGGACTTTATTATACTCACAAAAAATATTCAACGTCTTAGTACAAACATAACGCACGAATGATTCCTATACTCAAGAAGCGTAAAACAACGTTAAAATATAAACAAAATGTTCTTCTTCAGACGAAGCTTACGGTGCACTGAATACTAGCGCCATTGGTGCTTGAAATATTCCCGGGAGAGTCTTACTGCAGAAGACGATACGAAATCAAAGCCGTCAGACGCTCTGCATTAAGCCAATTTTAGGTGATTACGGTCCACAAGTCCCTCAAGGATTAAAAGACGTTTTAGTAAGAACTGATTATATATTTTGTAAATATTAGTTTCTCTTTATCTATAGATACTAATAGTAATGATGATGATATTGATAATTAAGCGAAAACATATTTATTAGGATTTTTGTTCGACTATCTCATACTTTTTACATTTATATCTTAAATATTATTGGATTTTATCAAATAAATATTAACTGTTAACAGTGTTCATAAGTGATCAACATGAGTAATGCCCAGAAACTTTCTCTGTAAATTTGAAATTCTTGCTCTATTCATGTGTGTAATGCGTTAACTATAGAAAACGTAAAATAACCTGCCCTACACTTTATGGAACACGGAGTAGTCCATGGACGTTTGAACGTAATTAAAGTCAGCGCAAAGGAAATTGATGCGTAATTGTTTTATTGCCCGCTCCACGCAAGAGCAATTAATCATGTTAGAGCGGTCAGTTCGAGCACGCCCCTCCCGCGAAACGATCACCTAACACACCTACACTACAACATTTTTTATGCCTTCATTGCATACTTAAGTATTGCCACGCTAATGGTATATGATACTTTTACCGTGGTATTGCTTTCCTAGAATAATAGAATAGAATGTAACAAACACGCAACAAAGTGTTGGTACGTGGCATTAACTAAAATTTAACAAATTCGATATTGACAATGACATACGAGAGACGCAGTAGAGTGTTTTTATTACTACTTTAATTGACTAGTACATACTTCCGAAAGTCGTAGTCCGTAGATTGTATTTCTAATCCGGTTTTCTTAGCCAGAACAAATCTATATCCTGGGGTAAACTGTCTCTAAGTTATAATATGTGCATACGTTGTACATTAGTCCTAGTATTGTACCAATTGATTCAATGGTTTTCGAGTTATACTTGCAAAGACAAAAAAATATTCTTTAGCCTTTACATTGATAAAAAATTCTACCCACAGAAAATTGCCCATATTATGTTAAACAGATTGTGCCAAGTTTCAGTTTAAATACTAGCATGCGGATGCCTAGGGCAAATTGCATACGTGAAGTTTTGTGTTTAGATTATAACAAACTGATGTAAGCCACAGACAGTTTCAGAACTTCAGTATTTTATAGTAATAGATATGGGTGCAGTTTCAATAGGAATTTAAACCGATTTTAAAGCAGATGTTCACAAATGAACCAAGCTCAGAGTAGTGGGACTTTAATAGACTATGTTAACAATGATTGGTGGTGAAGAATTAAAATAAGATGAAGAAGAATTGATTAAATATCTACATGTATCTCATTTACATTTAACTTAGATATAAAGACTGTTTTTCTGAACTTTTCGCGATATTACCTTTGCAGTAACTTCTGTGTTCATGTCATTAACGAGTAAGAGTTACGTCAATTGCCAAGATTCGAGTTAAATTCACTTAGAGTAACGGCGAGACGGTCCAAACAATTTTGACTCGAGCTTGATTACTCCATAGCAAACTAAGGGTAAAGCATACAGTGCCGTCTTGTAAAACTAGTTTTAATTAAAATTTACTTAGGTTGCAAATGTGTTAACATTATGACTAAACTTATTCATTTACGTGATCGTCAAAGTTAAGCAACAGCGGGCGCGGTCGGTGGTTTGATGACCGCTAGTGGCAAAATTTCTTGGGCGCATCCGTGCTTCGGGGGGCCGTCGGTCCTGTTGTTATCATTTGGTAGCAGTCGTTAAACCATGTCGGAAGCCTGCGGGCGGCTTAAAAATTTCCATCACTTGGGTTGGCCACTTACCCCTCCACCAATCCACACTAGAGCAGCGTGGTGGAGTATGCTCTAGGCGTCCTCAGGTATACGGAGAGAACCGTGCTCAGTAGTGGGTCATTAAAGGGTTGAAACCAGAGCCCCTTACGGCACAGAAAAGAAAAGAATGAAACAAAAAGTGATATTGAAAACTAATATTTCTTATTAAACCGTAAATATTCTTAATTGAATAAATATTATATTTATAAACACAAATATTAAGTTAGTTTTAACATACAGCTATTATCTTTCAAATGACTTTTAATTACGAACATAAAGGTAAAATTAATGGATTTATAAACAGTACCAGTAGATGCATGCCTCTATGAACGCTGCCGTTGAGCTTTCAAGCTTTTAGCGTTGCGCAACTACATTTTAGAATGCTTCCCTACAAAGAGCGGTAGGTATGTGATGTTTCACACTATCGTGAGCATACTTAGAAATACTTTAATGAAACTTTGGCTCCACGTAAAATTGATTTAAGGTATTAAATAGATATAATGAAGATACAAGTTACTTACTGCTAATTTTTTCATAACAATCTTAACATACTTACATAGTAATCTTGTACATAAAAACAGTACTACAGTGTACCTAAATTATGTAGATAGGCGAAGCAAGATGGTACAATATTTTGATTTGATTGGGCCGATCTCCTACCAAGTTCATTAAACCGTAAGATTAATTCCTAAACCGATATGAAATCGGTTTAGTAAACGCTGATAGGTTATTAAAAATTAATGTGATATATTGACTAAGAAAACTTACTCCATGTTTTAAAATATATTCAAAAGTATTTAGTAACTTATCATATCCAAAATCATAAGAGAGGATTCATGTAATAAGAAGGATCTCTTGATCCATCCGTGGTAAATATAAGCAAATGCAAATTTCTTACCGAATTTATTTTAGATTAAATTTCTCTGCTGCTACTACTACGTATATTAGCTATAATATAGATAAGGGGCTCCAACAAACGGCAGCCCTAAAATTTAAGGCCACCACCCCATTTCCATTTTTTCATTTTTGGGTCATTATGGTTTTTGCAATGTCTTTTACCTTGGTAATTCTCCTAACGTCTTCATTTTTCACTTTATCGCTTAGCTTAAGGCCCAGGAGACTCCTTTCCATGCTATTTTGGCACACTTTGACCTTATGAGTCTGGACTGGGCATGTCCAAAGATCACCAGGGAACAAATGGTCCAGAATTGTCACTAATTGGTACCCTATTCACAAGAAAAGACGGAAAGGAAGGCCATTCAAAAGATGGAGTGATGAAATAGTTGCCACGGTGGGAAATACCTGTAGCAGACTGGCAAGAGACAGAGTGAAATGGAAGGAAAGGTAGGAGGCTTTCACACATTACACACTCATACACTAGGATTCCTTGTGTTGTGGGCGCCACAAACAACACACAAAGACAAGGATGACTGTATCGTTCTCTGGGTATTCCCAGACCCGCCAGACCGAGAACGTAACTGTAAACTCATCAACCAAATTTCCACCTCGCTCGTCGTCCAATGGTTTAAGCAATGTTGTAGATTTCCTCATTCGGCGCTGCGTTACACATTTTAAATGGAGGATGCAATTTTATAATGTCTTTTATTGCACGACTGTCAACCTTCCCACTAAAATGAACTGTAAAATGTTTTAATGTCTTTTAATTGCAATATCAGAGAACCATTTTAAAAGGGAATTTACCACTTTTTTCCTTGTCCAAAGTTCATGATACAGTTACGGACGTCATTATAGATGTATATTGGACTAAGTACTAGTGGCTTCGCCCGCCAAAAATCCCTTTCAGACTAACTTTGCACCCCGCTTTTACCCCCTTAAGGGATGAATTTCGAAACAATATTTTAAACAAGTTTCATGACTTTCAATGAAAAACCTTCATACTGAATTTCATTCGAATTACAACAAAGACGGCAACTTTCATACTAAATTTGCACCCTCGTTTTACCCCCTTAGCGGGTAAATTTTCAAAAATCCTTCTTAGTGCTCCCCTACGTTATACAAGGCGTTAGGGGCTCAAACGGAAACCTTGTAACCATGCTTTCGGACCGTGATTCTAAGTAATACTACATCGAAAAAAAAAATTGGTGCATTTTTCTGGACCATATAAATTTTTTAACAATTTTTTTTGTTCAATTTTAAAATATTTCATAATTATTTCGGCCCCTCTTAGCTATACTGAATGAATTTTACTATTCTATTCAGTAACAGTACAATAATTAGGGTGCTGACCTTGAGATATATGTGTAGGACTGTAAAGAATAGTACAATTCATTCACTATAGCTAAGAGGGCCGGAATAATTATGAAATATTTTAAAATTTAAGAAAAAAAATTGTTAAACAATATGCACCGAAAAATTTTTTTTTCGATGTAGTATTACTTAGAATCATGGTCCGAAAGCGTGGTTACAGGGTTTCTGTTTGAGCCCCTGACACCATGTTTAGGGAACTCCTGTGCAAAATTTCAAGTTTCTAGCCCTTATAGTTTAGGCCCTGCGTTGAAATTTTTAGTCAGTCAGTCAGTCAGCTTCTCCTTTTATATATGTATATATATAGAAGTAAATAGATATATTAACGATGGACTTAGCATTACCCGTCTTTTCATCTCCCTGTCGTCGTTATGTCGCCTACATTAATGTCTGAATTATTATGATCACTTTTATGGTAATGCTATAAGATAATGGGGAAAGCGTGACAGAAAATTTTAGTTCCAATACGGAATCCATCTGGTCGTATATTACGGATTTCAATTAGTGGAAGTACTGTCGTTACGTACGGCGTCTTCTAACCTAGAAACGTTGCGGTGAAGGCTGTGAGAGCAAGTGTCTTATACGTATACGGAAGGCGTATACAACATCCAAAAACATAGTGAGTTTATTTTACTTTCCATCCCGATAACTGCGTGTCATGTATGTAATAATAGATGGATACATATTACATACATGGGTACATATTACTTAATAATTATAATCACGTCTGTGTTATTTGAGATGCTATTTAAAAAGCTACTATTGATAAATTCCATGACCATTGTCACTTTTATAATTTTTGTCTCTATGTCGGATTGCCTGTTTGTATGTTTGTCTATTTCTTACGTCCGTGCATTTGTTCCCGCTAATCACTGATTAAAATGCTGTATTGAAATACACGGCAATTTAAAGAACCCCGTTAAAACACTTTCTCTTCAACCGGTTCACAAATAAAAAAAGTATGTCAATATAAACGTTGAACTCCCTTGTAACCATACTTTCGACTGTGCATTTACTTGTATTTAATAAGTTGGGTTGGAAAAATTAAATTAAAATATAAATTAAAGCAACAAAACAAGCACAAATAAGCAAAAACAAGTAGGTACTGTTAATATTATGAATTTGTGGAATGTTTTAATCCACCGATTGCTTAAATCAAATATGATACTAACATGACCTCAATACCTACAAGCAACATAATATTCTCGAACGATACGTCGAACTCCTATTACCCGTGTACGTCTGGGGTTGCTCGCTCTACGCTTCATGAAACGTCAAGACCTCGTAATATTATTTGTCTGCAATACCGTGAAATTAGCGTATTTGTATCTACGTAACAGGACTTTTTACTAGATAAATCCAAAAGGGTTCAGAAATCCGAATCTTTTCAGAATTCCGTGTATACGGAGCGGGCGTGAGCCCTTTTGGATTTATCTATTAAAACGTATCGTGCATGTGGTGAAAAAAAACACAATAAAATTAAAAATTCATTGGAACCCAAAAAATAGGCAAATAAACTTAAAATTCCAAGACCTAAAAAATCAAAAGTAATCGTTTCCCTAATAAAGTTTACAGTCGTATTTATGTTCTAATTTATGTCGTCCGCATTCATATATATTAGTCACACTTGTTTTATCATCGCCATTGACTTATTATTTGAAATTAAACCGTGACAGAATGATTTTAGTGTTTAAATTACCTTGTTAACATTTCTATACTAGCAATGGCTGACGTTCACGACTGCAATCGAAATTAAATAGTGATGTAATGATTTTAGTGTTTAAATTACCTTGTTAACTGCATGACATGACATGATATAACTGACTCGGACTTTTTGGGCCATTTTAGTATGAGATTAGATGTCCATAGTTATAATAAGTAAATATATAAGTGAACATTGCACCATAACTTTCCCATTGCTAGGCTCGGGTCCCCTCTCCCAGTGTGAGGGGTAAAGGCGTAGTCCACTATGTTGGCCAAGTGCGGAATGGCAGACTTACAATAGTCAACTAGAATGGTCAAAAAGGCAGTTGAAACGACTACAATAACAAATCCTTCCTATAAACCCTACCATAATATACCATAATATTTGCAATGTAGGTAATATATAATTATATTCCTTCTAAAGATTAAACCCTTTATTACCTCTACCCCTGGCATCCTCTTTCCTCATATCAATTACCGTACATCAAGTTAAGACCTTAAATATAATTTTGCCTACATATTTTAGGGTGATATGAAACCACACAGTATTTCCGCAACACTCACCAAATGTCGGATTGGATGTCGCGTGAAACGTAACTCTATCAACCGCTCCAGCGAGCGCGCGTTCGAATGTGTTACATCCACTGCAAACAACTTATCTTTCGCCGGAAATTCTATTACGAATTTAAACATGTTTAATGTATTTTATATCCTTATTTTGACCTTCTAGTTACTTCGCAACCCATAACTGTCTCATTGATCCCTATCAATGAGAATCGAGCCTCCTTTCATAATGTGAGAGGTTCAGGCCACAGTCTGCAACGACAGCCAAATGCGTTTTGCTATACTTCACATAACTTTTGAGAACTATAGGGAAATTTCGGATAATTATGTAGGATTCCACGATGTTTTCATATTACAATTTTTGTCTGTCTGTCTGTTTGTTTTGGCTAATCTCTGGAATGACTCGACCGATTTTGACGGGACTTTCACCAGCAGTTAGCTGATGTAATAAGGAGTAACTTAGGCTGTTTTTACTTTAGATTTTTTTGTTAAATTCTACGCAGACGGAGTCGCGGGCACAGTTGTTTTATATAGTCATATACCTATTTACATGTAATTAAATAGTGAACTTTTTAACTAAAACGCTATAAACTTCCATAAATAGTTAATCCTTGACGTTCATAAATAAAATAAAAGCGTCAAAACAACAGCCCGACAGGGTTGGCGTAGTATTTTAGACTAGAGTCACAATGAAAACGCATATCAGTGGTCACGCTGCGAGTACCGTAAGCTATGTGCTCTGCTGGTGAAAATTTATTTTGAAGTATGGCACGATATTTGCAATGTTTCGGGCCACAAAATGTTTGTAAACTTTTATACGGAAGCAGACTGCTGCGATGACCTACTCGTAATATTATCCAAAGGGCGCAAATTTTGTTTAGTAACAATATTCAGTAACAAACTGTAGAAATAACAAAACTATTTCCCAAACAAAGACAAACAAACTTTTTGTAACAATGATAACTGTATTTACGTGCGAGTTGTTCTTCCAGTAGTCTCTTAATGACCCAATATTTGTTCTTTGTAATTCACTGTTTACGTGAGGTTTAAATGAGGCATCTGATTATCTTTGTGCAACCGTTATACTCGTAATCCTTAAATAACAAACTAAATAAACTAGATAATCATGACGCTTATTATAATATATAATTTTTCAAGATATTAATTGAAATTAAATATTATGAAAATGCACGATCGTTATAATTTATATTCTCCATTTTAAGCACATTAGTGATTCACTCAAAATTTTACTGAGAAGTAGGTGGTCTTACGAAGAAAATGTACGGACAGGGTTACAACTTATGTGTATAACCTAATGTGTTTTATTTGAAATGTTTGGGTACAGAGTCATGATTATGTAATTTCGGAGGGTAAAGGCAAGGAAAGGTAAACTTTTTTAAATAAATGCAGTCATATTTAATATGGTTGGTAGATTTTTACAGGTGTTTAAATCACGAGTAAAAATTACCGTTATTGCACAAAATACACTAATAAAGCACTATAACCTTTTAATTCATACAAGGAGGGAGATAAACGTGCGGCAAAGTAATAATCGAAAGACACATCGTGAATATAAAGTAATGAATATACTCAAGATTTCTAAGCGGTACAGTATTTCTATGTATGTATGTTTTATCGTTTTTTATAAATAGATTAAATTGGCAATTTAAAATAGAAAACATTACAATAATTCCTGAAACATAGATATAATATTACATAATTATGTGTGTTTATGTCGACTAACGCTTAAGCCAATTAGGGAAAACGATAGAAACCTGTAAAAATATACTCATATAGTATGTATCGAATTATGTATGTATGTACAAAGTTATAGATACTTCGGAAATTCGCCACACACTCTTAGCCTCACATTATGTAATGTAATGTCCTGAGTCGTAGGCGCAATGGACATACAAAGACAAGAACACACAGTCCCAAACCAAGAACTGATTTTTTGCCTCGCTGGCAATATTAATAGGCTAATTAAAATACGTGGTAGCTGCTCTACCATTAATAACAATAATTAGTCTACAGGTCTAACTATCACTAACAGTCCCTGTCACAGTCATCATTATGTACTATACTATTTCCATTTCTTTATTTTCCCGATGACAGTTCTGTAGTAGTGTTGTGACCAAATAAGTAATGGTATCGATCGCATATATTTATTACATTAAATTCACCAGATTTTGATTAAAATAAATAAACAAAGATTACCTGTCGTTATAATTATTTCGTTTCATTGTCGAGTACCTACCTATACCTACTTATTTTACAACATCTTCGAAAATTTTAAAGTAGTTGGCTTTATCAATCAAGAATAAATACGTGTAACACCTTGTAATGAAATATACCTAATATTAGTTAATAAAGTTGTACAAAAGTATCCGGCAGTAGTTTAGTTTCTTACATTTTGTAGAAAAATATCGGGTCTGTTATCGTGTTACGTTTATCGATATAGCCCATCCCTATCAGTTTCTCCGAATCAGGTATAACCTTGTAAGTGTATTTTTATAAAATAATGCATACATAATGTAAAAAAGACGCTCGTTCAAGGTTTCACAGGAGCTGTCATCGAGGAAATAAATAAATGGAAATAGTTTAACGATCTAACCAACTAACACCCTCCGTTAACTATACTAACCATCCTAGTCCCATTTAAGTCTTGTTCTGTGTCAGGTAGTGCTGCATGCTAGTTTGATATCTTAAATCCCTAAAAAAATCGAACTTAGGGCCCTTAAAAAGGCAGTCCGGCTTGGTAACCATTGTGCTTCACTGGTCGTCCAATGGTGGTCCAATAAAAAAAAAAGTGGTAACATTTTATCGGTTATTCATTGGCCCATGCATAAGTTAGTATAACGTATACACTATGTCTAGTAAGTGCAAACCGAAGATTCAAGTAAACGAACAGCCAATTTCAGTTGACTGACAATTCACATTAGAGCTCTACGATTCGACATAGATTGATTGATCGATTCTGATAATCGAGTAAAAAAATATTGAAAAGAGATGCATCCCGATAAAAGGACGATGATTAATTGTTACCAAATTAGAATTTATAAATTGTAAAAGAATATTCCCTTTATCAGCTGTTCATACGCAAACCTATTTTTATCGTTATCTTATCAGAATTTAATTATTGTGGTTATTGGTTAACAACTACAAAAACAACGTATAAAGCAATATAACATCAGCATTACCAATCTTATTATAACTTTTATACTATAAAAAGATAATGTGGTGCTATGCTGTTTTAAATCCCCTACAGACAGAATTATGCTAATGTATAAAATTATATCTATACTAATATTAAAAGAGGAAAGATTTTATTGTTTGTTTGCATTGAATATGCTCCGAAACTGAAATTTTTTGGAAATTCTTTCCTTAATGGGTACAATGTAATCTTAGGAGTAACATAGGTTATAAATTATCCCGGAAAATAAAAAAGATTTTTACTAGTATCCTAATTTGCGAAAAACAATATATACATATAGAAACATGACACAGTTAAACATACCTACATACATGCGTAATAAATATTTTTAAAATCCACAGATAAATCTGATCCTAATTATACTTTCATAGCTTCTGATTTATGCTAAGATTGTCTTTACGAGATCGATCACATAATTTTCCATTTTTATGTAAATATCCAGCAAACGAGCAGACCAGCCACTTGACATCAGTAACATCAAATGACATCGCCGATTCGTTGCAGGCCAAGAAAGAAAGTATTGGCTCCCAAACTCCCGGCTGAGACTCGAGCACTTTAGATTAAAACCAAAGATAGTAGTGAAACTTATTAATTTTTTGAATTTTTCAGGCAGTGTTAGTACGAGTAGCTACAGACTCATTATGGGCGGACGGCACCACGAGTCAAGACGTGTGGATCGCCAAGCAGCACTCCAATATTATAGTTATTGCTATACTATTAACAACGACATTAGGATCCGTGCTAACGACTGTGCTGGGACCTATATTGCTCTCTAATGAATCGAGAGTCGGTCCAAAAGGTAATATCCTTGCGTATAAAACCTTTTATTTTATTGTGTGTTTTAACTAACTACTAAGTATCTTGAAATATGTTTATATTGTACAATTTGGATAATAACTAACACCATACCAATTATTACGTGTATGTTACTAAACATACAATTTTTTGTTTCAGAATTTTATAGAAAACAGTCATTCTCACCGCCGCAACCAACCGACCTCATCAGACATAGCAAAACTAGAGTATCTTTTCAATTTATAGATGCGTAATAAATTTTAATTATTCAACATTGTTTTACCTATTTATATTTTATTGTAATTGTTAAATTAAACGAATTTTTGCAAATATAAAAAGACTTTTAATGAGTTCAAATATAAATAAATACATTTTGACAAGAAATACACACATACAATTTGACAAGAAACTTGATGTTTAATGTGATAACCATTATTACAACCATCCATCATTAGTTCAGACTACCCAATTCTGTTAGTGATGTGCCCTACAGACGCATGTACCATACTGAAGCATTGCCGCTTGGTTCCAGCAGTTAGAGATTGCTGAGCTTTATGCCACCCAATTTATTCTGGACGGTTTTCGTGTATGGTGGGAGAAGGATTACCTACCTAAATTCAATAAGCTATCGATGTAACGGGTTAATTCGATGTGGCCTACTATCTAGCTCTCGATAAAATGATTTGATGAACATATTATGATGCAATATAATATAGCTAGTGGCCTGAATAGCGATTTTGGCGTGTGAGATAAATGAATTCGCCTTAAAACTAATAATATAATTTGTAGAACAAATATTACATTTAAATTAAAATTTGAAAGACGCTCCATCCGAGTCTCCTGATTCTGGTGCACCCTGCTAAACAAAGGATGAAGCCTTGACGTCAACAGATACCTGGCGTTGGATATCGATAGCTATATATCTGCCAGTTTATTCCCACCTGTACTTAAATAGGTGTGGTGGTTGGTTTTTTACCCTCTGGTTGGCCACTACCCTTATGCCTACCGACCGTAAAATGTTTTTACTTGTTTCGGTCACAGTATCGGAAAGCCAGAAATAATCGCTTCCACTTTTGTCCGGTGGTTGGGGATTACTATGATATAACTCATGTTTGTGGATGACATCACGCAAGCCATATACATATACCCGTAAGATGCCTTGTTAATTTGTAACCTAATAAAGAAGCGAATTCAGAATTCCACCGCCTGTTGCTGCATACCCAGCTGCTTAACTGCATACTTACCTAATGTTTTCGATGCTGTATGATGTCTGCTAATCGCACTTGACCAACCTGTTGGACTATGACCTGAAACTCTATTAAGGTAAACAACCCTTTCAATAACCGGAGCCTTGCAGTGAGAGAGTTACGGGCTGTAATGATAATGATCACAGCAAACATTTACAAACAAGAAGTGTTGAGTGGAGAAGAGATAATAGACATTGAATTAAGCTCTCTGTTCCTTGGTAACATATTTACAATTGAGTAAATAAATAGGTGATCGGAGAATTTCCCTACTCGTTATTATTTTATGCCCTATTGTAAAGTGATTTGAGTAATAAAAAATATTTAATTAACTGACAGACGAATAGACAATTTCAATTTAATTATCAGATACTTATATTATCTGTCTTTTGTCTGTTAGTAGATAGTACAGATACAGATAGTACCTTTTATATTAGGTACTCGATAGATATTTAAATTGTACATATTTATTGATATTGTATTACTACTCAAAAACATGTGTCATCCGAATAATTTTAATGTTCAAATTATGATATCGATAGATAAGCAAACGAATCAAATCGCGGTTCATGGCTATGTTTCGGTTCATTTAGTATAACGTAAGCTCTGAACATGATCCCTTGTTCTTTTGTGGTGGTAAATTCTCAGCATTCGATAGAAATGTCTGCATCATGCATTAGAAGCAGCGAGACCGTGAGGAAGTACGTGTGTGTTTAAACTAAATTTAGCATTGTCGTGTTCTTCCATATCTTTATAACGTAGCTGATTACCTTTGATTGTTTTTAATTAATAAATGATACTCATGAACGAAGACGACAGTTTACTAGACAAGATCACAACCACTGAGAATCTTGGCGAAATAATGCAAACGCCGTAAGAGTTATTTTTCGGTGCTACAGAGCATAAAACATTAAATTGCAGTAATGTTCTGAATAACTTAAAACTTCTGAAAATCTTGGTAAAACCTTTTAGGACAAGTTTATTGCCCGACGGTGAGGTGGAAACGGTAGCTAAAGAAGTCAGTGCAAAGAAAAAATTGTGTGAACAAGAATCGACATCTACATTTATACATTACTTCACTTTAGTGAGTTTAGGTAAGTAACAGTGACATTGAATTATTACAGACTATACTTAATTACCTACTTACGAGATTTCAAATGCGGCTTTTGTTTTAAATCAATATTTAATCCAACATTACAACATTAGATACATTATTATTTTGATACTGAAACAGTAGGTACATTTCTATAAATGCCCATAAAGTTTATTCAGTGCCTTTTTCATTATACGCATTATTACCATGTATAATAATAAATTTTATATGAAAGTTGTCGTTAAAACACCGATAATAACTTTATGTTTCTTAAAACCTACTGTGCAGGCGTAAGAAATATGCCCGTATTATGGCCATTATTTCACGTAATTCAAAACTGTTTTCTTTCTCAGATTTCAATGAAATTAGTCGGGTGTACCTATCCGATTAATGTAAAGTGAAAAATTTCACTGACACGGAAATATTTTGTGACTTATGTTTATCGTTATAATTATATTGTGCTATGATAGCATTTTAATTAGTACTATTTGTTAACTACAATCTTAAAATCTGCACTGATTTTCATTGGGCGATTTATGTTAAAGATGTAAAATAAACATACTTAATATAAAATATAAAACGTCTTAGTAACAATAAATTATTGTTTTAATGCTGTTACTATTGCACAGGATTTTGAATGTCAGTATTACACATGTTTATGCAGATGTAATGTTTCTTATCAGAACTGTTGAAAACACCATTTATTATTAGAATAACAATGGAAGAGAGAGATTTAAGTACTCGTATTTACTTAGTTTTTTTTAAAGTCAATCCCATAAGATTCCACCCGAACAACCATAGTTACATACATTACAAGCATTGCAAGTTAAAAAAAAATTAATATATTTTTCTCAGGTATACTATCATGGGGTCTTTTATGGTGTGCGTTCGGTGATGGTTGGCGATGGGATGGCGAGTGGTTCAGATTGGCAGTGGTCGCGGTGGTGGCATGGGTTGCTGGGCAAATCCTAGAGGGACTCACTACGTTGCCACAGCTTATAGCTGCCTTGGTGACAGGCATTCTTGCTCGTCATTTTGGTATCCTTGACATGCGCCAGTATACTCAAATCGATTTATTTTTGAGGTATGTCAAGAAAAAATAATTTTAACCATAATTATGTACCTACATGATATTATTTATATTAGATTTGGGACAGCTATTATTGGCATAAATATCTTTAGTGTTCTATGCGTGGAACAAACAGCCGTCTTTAGATAGCATTCTTTAAGCTATTTTGGCGGCCTTTGAGTAGCATATTTAATAACTTCTGACACTTGTAGGTTTCTAACCCCTTCACTAATCCGCACTGGAGCAGCGACATCATTTTTGCTCTAGGCCTTCTCATTTGTGAGGCCTCCTCCTCTCGTGACCTGTACTGATGATAATGTCAAATATTATTTAAATTTTCAAAAATGTCTGTGCACTGTTTTTACCCGTACCAATAAAATTGACAAATTATTAAGAGAATGTTTCAGAATATTTTACACTTATAGCAACGGTCGTATAAAACTCCTTTTCGACAAAAAAAATTACGTTGTAAAAAAGATTTTCTTTTTACTTTCAAAATATTGTATCGATCAGTTCAATCAGCTCTTCTGCGCATAAAACGGCTTCTATTGCCGTAATATGCTTCAAAATCGTTGATTGTCGACGAAAATAAAATAAAACAATTTTTTCAACATAAGTTCGAAAATTCGTGACATCAATTTAGCGGGAGGTTTCAGGGGTGGCCCGCATGGTCAGCCGGTGTTTTTTTCCACGCATCTGACGTTTTCAAAAGCGTTTCGGTCAAACGACTTCAATCAGAACAACAAAACATTGCGGAAACCATATTCGAATATTGAATATTACGACCAAACAATTAAGCAATTAATGTTTTAGAATAAACAACTGTAACGTTTACCAATTGTAAAAGACATTTTTTCGTTTAAATGACATGAATTCTTATTTGCATTAAAAACTTGTGTAGGTATAATATGTAGCTCGATATTTAATGCAAGGCCAACAGTTTCGTTTTAAAAACCCAAAATACGCACTAAAACAAGGTTGAAATAATTAATACTTTATAGATATACTGCAGTATAAATTAACCAAGAAATACCTTAAATCAGCAAGACACACGTCAAGAAAATCAAGAATGCCTAATGACTGAGGTAATAAATGATGTTTCACTAATACAATTTTCAGGAAGATTTATCCAGTGATTATCCTCGGTAAGGGGTCCTTAGCATGGGACATAAGCTACATGAAGACAAACTGGCGGAGAATAATAACCTTAGGGATGATACCTTGGACTGTAGAGGTGACAACATTAGCAATATTTACTCATCTCCTTTTGGGATTCCCCTGGATTTGGGGTACGTATAGTTCTTCGCATTCATGTACAAAGTAATTAACAGGATTACCTTAATGATTCGCTTGGTTTTCCAAATCATCCGCATTTACGTGCGCAGAAATTAAGAAAGAAAGAAAACATTTATTCCATTGGCCGTGAGCACGATCTATGTAACTACGAGTAGATCGAAATATCGGTGTTAAAAATACATATCGTGAGTACCCTTATCATAATAAAATATGTACAATCCGCAATAAGTTAACTTTAAAACTTATACATTTATTCCAATTAAATAGTACCTACCTTCTGCAAATAACTTGAAGCTTAGGAAGAATAATATACATATAATTATATATTAAAATATTCCTGTTTATTAAAACGTTTTAATGTATAGCTGCACCATACTGCGTCAGTGCCATACCCTTCTGACTAAGTAACATGGAGCAACGTGGTTGCAAATACTTAAGGCCTCTTATTAAATTAAAACCGAGACGCGTGCCCAGCAATAGACCGCTAATGAGTTGACGTCTTGTACTTTATTACGACGCTTATTAAATTCCCGAGTGTGCCTGCAATGAGCATTTAACTGGTTTGTGACACCAAAAGTCTGTAATACAACAAGTAGTACCTAAATAATTTTATAGCTAATATTGATATAACTTCAAGTTCATCGCTAGCGTCGTACATCATCCGAGACTTCATTAATGCATGATCACACATAATCTCGGCTACACGCTAACGTACATGACTTCCATTATGCCTATGAAAGGTCAATAAAATTTCAAATTTTATCATTAAACGTACGGCTACTTTTCACCACCTAATTGCTAATTTATTTTAATATGATTCAGTGGGGACTAAGGGTTTTCAAGTTTCAGTATCTGACTTATATAGGAAAAAATGGATGTATGCATCAAAAAAGGAATTCACAGTACTAAACAGTAAAGCGAGATTGAAAAGTTTAAAAAAACGATAACATAGATATGCCAACTCAAAAGAGCGTTTGGAAACTGCGATTCTATAGCGGGATACATCGCATGTAATAAAATAAAATTTGTCACGAATGCGCAACACAATGGGGTGCGATATGTGTGCGGTACAAAGCCAATTCAATAAATTCCACCATGGAATTCGTATTCTAAAAGATTTGAATGCATTTTCGCCGCATGACGTGCTTTACTAGAAAGTCGAGAGGCGCCGAAGCTATATTCGGGAGAGACTGAAAACGGTCTTTGTCGAAGCGTTTTCACATATCTACTACCTAGTAATTACATACCCGGTTTGCTCAAAGGATCTATTCGCAAATTTCCCTGGAACATTTTCTACATTAACGTTGTATGTTCTTTTAACTAAACGGTCCCCTAATGAGATGTAGTAAATACGTATTTTATTTGTTAAATTTACGTTGGCAACATGAGCAAATTTTCATTTTCTTGCCGCAACGAGTTATAGTATTCGTGACGAGACTTCATTGAAATAGAAAATAAAGTTTTGAAATACACACAATTGCATAGAAATGAGGCCTGCAAACAGGATTTACCCCAGCATTTATCAACTGTCGCGGCCTGAGCTGTCGCTATCAACACAAATGACAGCGTTGCAGTTTTCCACTTGAAAGGCGATGTTCTTTTTTCCGACATATTATGGTCGTATTGTAGGTTTAATGATCAAGAAAAAATCAGAAATTTCTGTGGCCGATCTACTCTTACAACGGTAAAATTAAACTTCACACTTTTCAGAAAGTTAGGTAGACACGTCTAATGTTTCCAAAGGTGTGTCATGTGGTAGCCGCTAATCAAAGGAGGAGATCAAAGACCAGCAATGAAACTTGATTCAAACTACCATTGAGATGCATTCTATGTGTATTGTATTATGTATTAAATTAACTGTTTCAGGATTCTTGCTAGGCACATTTTACTCATCCGTCTCGTGTCCAGTAATAATGGGAGCAGTCCAAAAGAGTAGTAAAAACGCCAATAGCAAACAGAACATGCCACAGTTGATATGTACTGCGGGTGGAATCGACACCGCCCTGAGCGTCGGCGTGTACGGCGCCATTTACAGCTTCATGTTCTACGAAACTAACGACCTCTATCGGTACACTAAAGTAAGTATTGCGTGCTATTTCTATTTTAGTATGCTTATAAGCAACACATAACGATGAAATTTTAAAGCCTAAAGTCATGCAGAATTTTTAATGTTGAAGATAACTCAAACTTTAAGAATTATTATCCTTACAATCCTTATAATTATGTTAAGACTTACTAGCACATCACTCTATAGTACCTGAATGACCGACTCGGATGACCGACTCGGTTTTTATTTTTTGGTAAATCGTGTTTTTGGAAATTATGTTTACATAAAAAGAACAACTATGTTACTTTTTACTTTTCTGTCCCAAAGTTTATATGTTATAGTTATCAGTAAATACATAAATATGTATCAAGAGTAATTACGTAGAATTTTATTTTATTATTATTGAATATTCATTAAAGTTTGGAATAAATCATAAATTTTATTAGTTAAACATCGCAACCGACTGCAACATACAAAATTCAGTTATTTTAACAGGTATGGGTCCAAATTTGAGTATTTGTTTCATTCATTTATTTGGCACTCAATTACAGTTCGTTGTTAAGAAGATTTTAATTTTTATGGTACAAAGTTATATTTGCCAATATATCTAAAGTGTTATTCTGGCGGTTTAATACAAAAACGTGGTTACTAAAATTGCCACTTAAGAATTAACTTGCTAAATTGCTTCAAACGACCTCGACGCTAAACAGCGGTGCAATTTGCAACACAAAAGCTACGTCGACTTCACTCCTTTAGCCTTTGGTAGCGCTCTATTTATTAGTGAACTACGTTTATCCACTGGTTGGTGCTGAAAATTTCTTAGATAGAATATTTAAAGCGAAATGTACGAATATATTCGTTTCATTTCCTGTGTTACCTTGTTACCTGTTTTTGCCCATCTCTGGTCACTATTAACAGGGCTATGATGTCGTAAAAATATTTTTACAATCATTCACTCAAGACGAAAGTGTAATAGATTAGTATAGATGCAGCCGTGGTACGTTGAATAATATAGTGTGCATGAAACTAGCTGCTGCAGCGAACTTCGTACCCCTCTATAATTAATGAATGTTTTAGTGACATATAGACAGCAACGCGTCCGGGTCCAGTTGTGAATCTAAACCATTCTCTGATCCTGAAAATTTTTGTGTATTCTGAAGATACACAAAAAAATTCATTAGAATCGGTCCAGTCATTTAAGAGGAGTTCAGTGACATATGTACACACGCTCAGAAGAAATTTATATTTTAAGATGTAACTAAAAACTTTCGCAGCAAGATTTAGAAATAAAGCGGCGGCGTCTCTTATTGTATACTTAGTGGAAACTCACTTTCCATCAATATCAATAATTTTAATAATCTGACAAGTAAAAAAACGGACTTCAAAAAGACTTAAATGGTCTTCTCATGCCATTATCAGAACTGGAAAAAATTGGAGCACACGGGAAGCACCAGCTTTCAAATAAAAAAAGAGTTATAAAAATCGTTTCACCCAGTCAAAACTTCAGAGGTAACAAACATAAAAAATCAAAATGTGTGCAATTCACACGTGCTAACTAGAAGTGAAACTACATAACAACGAATACTGTTAGTCCAAATATTGCTATTTTGTTTTGCTTACTTCAGCCGCCACTTTGCGGATGCTTCATTCGCGTCATTTCCGTTTCAACACAACGATACTAAAGAAGTATTCACTTCAAAAATACAGTCGAATTGAAAACCTCCTCCTTTTTTTAAGTCGGTTAAAGAGGGAAACCCTGACTGACATACGTAGATAACGTAGATATCAACTCCCAGACCAAACTTGAACAAACCATGAAAATAAAAAGCTGAAGGTTATCTTCATAGTGTAGATGTTATATATAAGTATACTACGAGTACAAGTGATAAAAGTCCGATTTTCGAAACTCTTATCGCATAGGAAATAAAAGAAGTTGTATACAATTAAATGACATGTTGTATAAGTATTAGGCGTAGTAGGGAGCAATTGGTATTGAATTCTACAATCAAAAGATAAATAAATTAGTGAATAAAAAATATTTTATCACTCAAGTGAACAATCAATATAAATTAAATGTTTCGTAACTGTAAATAAAATGACCGAACTATTTTTTTTAACAAATTCTATTTCCCGGTCATAGGACCAATCCGGCTGCAAATTTCACTATGAAATCGTACTATTGACTGACTCGTAATAAATTTCACGTTTATTATCCAAAACTTTTAAACCAAAGCTTTGAATTTGTTTATTCAACTCTGGTAGAGTGAAAACGAGTCAGGTATTAAAATGTATGTTGCATTGTTGAAGTTTTTTTATATGGAAATTACAAAAACGTTTACCTACATATCCAGTATAAGTTTATCAATATAGGTAATTAAGGAACATTCTGTAATATAATTCTTTCCGAGACCAACGACAATTGCCACTGAACATTGAAATTCAAGACCTTTTCTAACTATTCCTTTTTTCTAACTGATCACTACACTAAAAAATATTCTACACGACCGACTTCGGTGGTATTTCTTTTACAAATACACAATGCCAAAACTATTTGTATTGACTTATGTCATTCAACGTAATGAAACACTTTACTCAGCACTTTGCGCGAGTTCCTCCTCAGTATAGTCTCGTAAGAACATCCGGACTCCAACGGTGTCACTCTATTTGTAATTGCAAAATGTTCCGTGGAACTGAAGACAGTTTTAAAATGTAGAGAATTACAAAATAGTTGGAATACATTCAGCCTGCAGCGCATTTTGTTAAAGATTGCTTGTGAATTGATGCAGTTACACAATATGTTTATGGTACGTATTTTGTATTCGTAGTTGAATTCGTAGTTCAAAGCGTTGAAAAATAAGCATTTTGAAATATTTCTAACGGGTATTTTGCAAATATTGAATTTGCAATATACAATATTTAATAAACAAGGGCTGCAATGCATTTAAAAGTAAAATTTATCAAAGCAAGTATCACAAAAAGAGTAAACAAACCTCTACTTCTACTTTCTGCTCCATGGAAACAGATTGCTTCGAATAAATTCATTGTTATCAGTATAAGATATAAACAGTCCCCTATTTTTAAGTTATTCTTAAAACGAGTAGCTTTTGCTTGACAACTAAAAAGAAATTAAATTAAGTTTCCCTTAGTAAAAATGCAATTTAAAAAAATAACAGAATTTATAAATATGGCTTTTTTTGTGTATAGAAAATATTCAAAATTGTGACGTGCCTAGACATTACCAAGATAAATTTCAAAAAAATGTACTTAAACCAGGTAAGCAGG